>JALAZF010000187.1:8882500-10082500 GCA_022829125.1 Lathyrus tuberosus
CGCGTGACGGTCGTGATGACAGTGTGACGAGCGTGGTGCGCTTTTGGATTGTATGACGGTCGTGGTGAGTGTGTGACGGTCGTCACACACACCACTTTTCATTTTCTGCTCTTTTTCTTGACATTTCTTCTTGTTTTCTACTCTTTTCCTCATGTTTCTCTATTTTGCTCCTTTTTAGCTTGGACAATGAAATACCTGTGAAAACACTAGAATACTTGCGGAATAATCGGCACTTGGACTGAAATAACATAATTATTAGTCGTAAATCAAGGCAAATATATGATACATTTTCGTGTTATCAAACTCCCCTACACTTGAATCTTTGCTTGTCCTCAAGCAATTAGTCAGTAAGAATGTCGGACAAGTTTTATCAACCGCACACACATGACATACCTTTGTTTTGAAAATGTTTTGTAAGGCATTTTTGTTAAGATGACGGATACTCAAGTAAAACAATAAAGATACATTAGTGACACAAGTAACAAGCATAATCATAGACCTCCCCTCTACATAAGTAAGTTCTAATCATTCTATTATAGCTCAACCTAAAGTTTCTCGTATCTATTTCACCCGGTTTCATTCTAGTGCAATCACATTAAGCCCTTTGCCTTTACACGTACGTAGTGGGGTAGCCGGTTAGCGACTTTGATCCTTTTTAGCACAGGGTCTGGTACACAAGTGTGGTAACCCTATATATATATCCTAATCGTAGGTTGTGGGGGATCGAACCGTAGTTCGCCCTACCAAGTTTAGAACCAAGTTCCTCTGAACCAACCAACAATGGATTCTTTCTTTCTCTTCGTAATACTTTTGCAACCGTAGGTTTGGTGCATTTTTCAATTTTTCACAACAGCGAAGTATACGAAAGATATTTAATAATTCGGAATCAAACACTTATCTTCATCGGCTCTCCACGTGGTTTGTGTTTAAGACGGTGCTGACTACTAATATAAACTACTTGGGGTTACTTTAGAACTAGAACTTAGGGTATCGGTATAATGGGCATTGAAACTGATCTCGCATATGCAAGAGGTCTAAGGTGTCAAGACGGTATCAATCTTGTTAAATTTTTCTCGATTTCCTAACATAGCCTATGTTTCGGTATGTTAAGTTGTGCAATGATCATAAAAATTTTTGTTATAGCTGAATAAAGTGGGGAAATTTTGAAATGTACGAAAATTTCATATAAATGCTTCTTTATTCTAAAGGAAATGCGGAAAGGGAATACATAAGGGAAAATAAAAGGTACCTCTCCCACACTATATCGGACATTGTCCTCAATGTTTCGATATAAACGAGGAAAGAAACTACAAAAAGAGATAAAACTAAAACAAAAATAAAATCTAAATCTAATGAGGTCCACGTCCTTCAGCCTCGGGTGCGAGCGCGTCCATTCTGGGCTACATGATCTGGGATGCCTACGTGATGGATATAATCATGCAGGTCTTGCACGCGTAGCGTCAGGGCACCCATCTCTTCTATCATACCGTCGATCCGTTGTCCTTGGTGGACTTGCCCCTGTTGGATTTGTCGCATTAGGCTCATCATCTCATTGTGCTGCCTATGTTGTTGTTCCTCTCTTTGGGCAGCCATTTGGTTTTGTAGCCATATGCCCCTTAAGATTTCTTCATTAGTGACGGGGTCTTGTTCTGGAGTGGCGCGGCGATGACGTCCGGTGGATGTTGAGGCATCTTGGGTAGGAGGTGGTGGGTTTTCATGAGGTAGCTGATCCATCTCTTGCTCCATTTCATCGACTGCTTCATTATCTTGGTTTTCTTGAGCAGCCACATTAGGCTCGGGAGCACGGAGATCAAAAAGCCAGTTTTCTTGTCTTTGAGGGTCGATGCGGTCTCTGCATGGCATGATGATGCTCCTGATTATTCCGGTACGGACCACTGGATGGGATCGTCCATCCGCCCTTGCTTTAATAAGGTGGGAGAAGCGACAATACTCTGTATCCAGGGACTCAGGTGGTATGGAAGGTAAATTAGCAAGGTCGTCTCCCAGACCAAGGCCGAGTGCGATAGAAGTTACTATACCTCCGAAGTAGAAAGGTTTAGAGCCTCTAGCACAGTTGGCGTAGATGTGCGACAGAAGGAACGGAGCTGCATTAATTGGTTCAGGATGGAGCACACAGCGAAGGAAAAAGAGCTCCTTGGAGTTTACCTTGTGGTTGCTGTCCCTTGCGAAGATTGTGTGTCCTAGAACTCTGTGGAAATATCGTATTGCTAGGTTATGAATATAAGTAGCGTTGAGGCTGTCCCAGCTCGAAGCAGCTACACCTGTAAGTCGATTCCATAGGTCGAAAGCTTCCTGGAACCAGGCATCGTTAGGAAAACGGCAATGTACATTCTCGCCATGATGGAATCCAAGCATTTGGGCGAGTCGGGTTTGGCTCACTGAATACTCAGAGCCAAACATGCGGAATCTAGCTACACCAGAAAGTTGGTTTGTTTCTCCCGGAGGCGTAACATAAGCAAATGAGCTCAAAAATTCCAGAGTCAGAGCTTCGTAGGTAGGTTGCCCTTGTGTGCATAGCTGCCATAAGCCGACATTTTGGAGCATCCAGCGTACACCTTCTAGCATTCCCAACTCTTCAAGGCTGGCAATGTGGACGTACCGCGTCGGTTGAAAAGAGCATTGGTAGAAGTTGACGTAACTCGCTCTTTGGCGGTCTCCGGCTTCTCCCTCTCTAAATGTAACAGTGGAAAGGTCAGGAGCTTGTCTTGTGCGTCTGGCCATGGTGCATGCAAAGTGAAGTAGGTCTAATGGAGGGAGTGGGTATGGGTAAGAGTTGTTCTGTGAGAATGAGAGTGTTTCGTGGGGTTTAAATAGAGGGTTTGGAAATATGAAGTGTTGGAGAGAAATTAGGATTCAATGTGAAGGGTTTATGGAGAGTAATGTGAGTGGTTTATGGAGAGTAATGTGAGTGGGATGGTTAAGGTGAGTGAAAGGATAGTGGGTCGTTTGAAAAGAAATTGAAGAGAAGAGAAGATGAAGAGAAAAGGGTCTCTGTTATTAACAGAGAGCGCGTTAAAACAAGTATGACGCTCGTCACGAACCCGTCACGGTCGTAAGCTGTGTGACGGTCGTGACAAGGGCGTTATGCCCGTCATGCTCACAAAATCTGCTATGCTCATAGAAACTAGATAAAACCTGGCATATTATATATATTGGATATGGCAATTATAAATAGCAGTAAAATATGAGATAAATGAAATTCTGGTACAGATGTGTGATGTCTTGTGCAATGTCACAACATCGCAATCTGCTGAACAAGGCAATAATAGAAACAGTAAATGAACACAATCAATTGTTCACCCAGTTCGGTTCAACCAACCTACATCTGGGGGCATACCAAGCCAGGAAGGAAGTCCACTATTAGTAGTATCAAATTACAGACTCAACACACCAGTTGACAATCTACCTAATTCAATCACTACCCAATGACCCTTCTACCTAAGTCCTCCCTAGGTAAGAGACTCCATCTCACTTCCAATCATCTCGATGATGTCTAGCAGTCAACTACACCGTCACTGCATCAACAGCTTGACTCCTTAAACTTTTCTATTACATAGACTTTGGAAGACACACTTCCATGACAATACCTAGACATGACCCTCATGACTAAGACCAATACTTAGAGTTGCTTCAAAGCTTCCTCCAAGAACAATACATCTCTTACCTACAGGCTTCGAGATAAACACGATGACCATCCCACAAACCGGGTGGTTCATCAACCAACACAGCCCTTATAATCTACATGATGACTGGCTTACCAAAACTAGGTTACAATGCTTCTATTTATAACCTATTTCCCAACTGGATTTGGGCCATCAAATCATATCCAATCTTCTGCTAAATCTGCAACAGATTCTGCTCCAACATAGGTCTTCAATTAAATCTTCAATTTAAATCTTCAATAATTAACTCTAAATATTCTCCATATCTTTATGCATTAAATTCAGCTCCACATAATATTTCCAGGATATTATGTATCTTTTAAATCTTCTCTTTAAATCAGCTGCAAGATCTTCTCCACACAAATAGGCACAATCTTCTCCACACAAATAGGAACAATCTTCTCCACACAAATAGGAACAATTCTCCATGTCTATTTGCACAAAAATAGTAACAAACTATTCTCCACAAGATATGCAGAATTAATTGTATCAGAATAAATCTTGTCCAATAAATTCGCATCCAATCTAACTAACAGATCTCCTCAAATCAAATTAATGCGCGCAGCCCTAAAAACATCACAACCTGATGTTTTAATGTTCTGGTATAGTGATGTCAAGACATCGCATGTGACATCACTCTTCAGCACTTTAACTCTTCAACACCTTAACATTCTGCAATACAAACACCACAACAGATGGTTTTTTGATGTTCTGTCAACTGATGTCAAGACATCATGTATAACATCAGACCACAAAACTGCAACCCTGCAACAGCTAATGATAAGAACCAATGTTATGACATCAGACATATGACATCAACATTGTTCAGCTTTGTTTTACCAAAATTCCAGCCAATACAAGAACTAACAATCTCCCCCTTTGGCTAATTTTGGCTAAAACAATCTCTGCTAACATCAGAGAGCCCAGCAGCAACAAAAACCAACAATGCAGAAATCACCTCAGCACCTCTTCAACAAGCTGCACAAACTCACTAACCAGCAGCAACAAAAACCAACAAGCTGCAGAAATCACCTCATCAGCATAGGGCAAACTCCCCCTCAAAACAAGAACCAGCATACCAGCTGTTCAACTTCACACACTTCCCCAGCAACAAGGCTAACTCTCCCCCTTTTTAGCCACAATTTGACAAGGCTAACTAGGCTAACTCTCCCCCTTTTTAGCCATAATTTGACAACCTCTGAATCTGCCTTTGCTGCAACATCCATAGACAAGTACTCCCCCTGTCATGGTTAACTAATGCTCTAGATGGAGATGAACATTTGAGCACCCTTGCTGAGCACATTCACAAACTGTACTTTCACTTTTGGAGAACACAACGAAGTATCCTGTCTGGTTTGACACTACTCACAGACTCCACGCATCCAACTCCACACGGACAAACTCAATCATCTTCCAAATATAACCATTAGCAATCATGATGTTACAACATCTCTTCTCATCACCATTCAGTAACATCTTTTGGGATATCAGCTTCTCATTACCATTCAAAGGACTCATTTCGCATAGCAGTTCTTCAAGAAGCTCCCAATAAAGAATAGTCAGAGCAGCTTATTCAGGTTAACATATACACCTAAATACCATAAGCTCACACACCCTCTCTGATGCAAAGGGTTCAGACTGCAGACTTGCATATTCACAAGATTCCTTATCTTCACATGCTTCAAAACTCCACATCTTGCCAGGCTGATCAACTTCTTTCTAGCATGACTTGACAATAGGGCTATGTCCCCTTCACAGGCTTTTCTTCTGCCTTTAGCAAGACCCTGATCTACTTCAGTCTTCTCTACATTCTTCTTCCAAGGCAGACCTTCTACTTCATCATTCTCCCGTATGACTATGTAGACACTCCTTAGGCATAATGTAGGTACCAAGTTCTTGAACCAGGGCATAATCATCCTTTACCAAGGATATCCAACCAGATAATGTCCCAACATAAGTTAGAACGCCTGCCACACACCAAAACATCATCACCATGATTCTTGATATGCTCCACCAACTGGACTTACTCTAGTAAAGTAATCCAAAGAACTAGAGAGTAACCTCTCATCCACCTTCAAGAAGAATAATCTCCTTGAGTCTTCAACCCATCACCCTTCTGCCCAAGAGTAACTTGTTCCAAGACAAACCTCAATAATAACCAGCTGCCACACTCTGATTATCTTGATTCTTCGAATCCACTTCTGAGATCAACCAAATGCCACAGTTTGATCACCTCATTCATGAATCCTCATATGAAAACAGCCAACTGCCACATTTTGACCTTTTTCACGTATGTCAGAATTCTCACAAAGATATCTTGATCCACCAAGGAAACTTGATCTTCAAGTCACATGTTCCACTTGCTCAAAAGCAAACACACTTAGACTCCCTAAGCCATGGTCATGTAACATCTTCTCCTTCCTACAGCTCCCGCAAACTGCCATGAGAACGATCTTTTTGACGCATCCATTACTTCCATTACTGTAGATCAACTCTATCACCAGCTGAGACTTCTGATGTTAAGTTAGATGTCAAAAACATTATGATATCCAACTGTTGAATTCAGCTCTTCCTTCTGCCACTCAAAAGAACCTCATCCCTTTGCAGAAGTAGATTTCCATGCTCTCATAGACTTGATTCAACAATCAAGTTTGAGTAGACAACCTCTATCCTGCTTAGAAACTCCAAAGACTTCAAACCTACCACATCTGAATCTTCAGAAAATAAGTAGTCCAAGACTACCCCATAGCAATACTAAAGAAAGTCACTTCCCTTAGTAGAGCTGACAGTAGAAAGCCAGAGATAACTGCCACTTATCCTCGACCTTCACAACCAGAGCCAACACCATGCTCCAAACCACTTAGATCAGAAACAAACTGATCCAAGCTGTAACCATCAAGATTATGGTCTTCCATCTTCATCTTATCAACTTCCAAGATTAGACCAACAAAACTGCAGTAACTTGCATAACACACTCTTCCAGATAACTGCCAAGCTCCCAACAAGGTCTTTACAAACATATCCAGACTGTAGATTTGCATAATCCTCTAGACAAATACTAAGTCTCCCGTCAAAGTATTTACCCTCATGCACAACATCACTAATAGACAGATACTAAGTCTCCCGTCAAAGTATCTACTATTAAACAGAAAAAGATTACCTTCTCACACAAGGCATTCTTTTCTGCACACTTCTGGCACTAGCTGATCCCTCTTTTATAAATTTACACCACTGATCACTCCTGAAACTCCACCATGAGCACAACTAACTTCCTTGGTTGAAAAAGCAATGATGTTTCAACATCAGTTCCGTCATCAGTCTAAATCACATTAACCATTTACTATGGCTTTGGAGACAACAACCACAGTAATCCACACACATCTCTTGCAAGGGACACAAGATGATCGACCATCAGCACCTGATCAACCTTCACACAAGTATGAGCCTGCATCCTCTACATCTCAAGAATCTTCTTCTCAACCTTCTGATGTTCAGACCTTCTGTCTGTCTTTGAGATGTTGAATGCCATCCTTCTGCACCTAAAGAGGAGATTCCCTCTAACAAGTTTCTGAAAACAATCAATGACTGGTCATCTAATATGCTTCTTCCAACACTTGAACTTACAAGGATGCCCTTCAATCCTTGCCAAAAAAAATTCCATTATGTGAGGACACCACATAACTGAACTCCAGTTTTAGAGGAAACTTCTCATGCAGATACCAGGGAACCATAATCCTTTGGAAAAAACACCAACTTCTCCTTGCACAAATCTGAAATGCTCATCCTATGGTTGGTACACACATATAACTCCTTTCACATAGAATCTGCTCCATGGCCATAAACGAGATTGCAAATAACTGGCTGCTTCGATCAGAAGGAACTTTCAGATATCAGAGAAAATGTCCTTGACATTTGAGCTTGACCTCCACAAAAATAAACAGCCTTTGAACACCTACTCACTTATCCAATGAGGACACTATATTGATCATCTCTTGACCAATATACATATCTAAGACATGTTTCTTGAAGGAAACTTCTTAGACACACAACCCAGATGCCTCCTCTTCCAAGCCAGGAGTAGGTTCCAAACAGATGTGATCAATACACATATGTTTAGTCCCCAAGCATCTGTAATGCCAACAAGATTCTGCACAATCTGCTGGTTTTATGTTCCAACATCTGGTAGGACATAAGTTTTCTTCACAAGAAACACACCAAAAGATCCTTTAACACAGCCCAGAGATTGACCTTGGAGGCAAGAATAACTTGCTTCTAGCTTTCTTCAGATCTCTTTTCAACAAGCTCATATAAGAGTTCCTTTATGAGTGGACTTGGGATGAACCACAAGTATCTTTGGCAACTCTAACAAGCTAGTTGGAGATATCCTCAAGTATCACCACACCATGTGATACATCTTCAGAGGATAACAGAATGTTGCAGCCTTAACACAAAACCACCAGGAGTTTTCCATCAGATATATATATATATGCAGCGGAACACACACCAGAAAACTCCTCTACAACCTTCAGGCACTGCTCCATAATCCTTGCACATCATCACCATAAGCCAAGTGTCAACACAGTCACAACAGCAGTTCTTATGAAAAGTCCATCCTTCACTTCAAGGGATCATACAAACAACTATATGAACTGACCAAGTCCATAACCCAGCAAAACTATCTTCCTTGCTCATGAACCAGAAAGTATCTTCCCTAGATCTCATCCAGAAACAGACAGGATGCCTGCTCTGATACCAATTGAAATTCTGGTACAGATGTGTGATGTCTTGTGCAATGTCACAACATCGCAATCTGCTGAACAAGGCAATAATAGAAACAGTAAATGAACACAATCAATTGTTCACCCAGTTCGGTTCAACCAACCTACATCTGGGGGCATACCAAGCCAGGAAGGAAGTCCACTATTAGTAGTATCAAATTACAGACTCAACACACCAGTTGACAATCTACCTAATTCAATCACTACCCAATGACCCTTCTACCTAAGTCCTCCCTAGGTAAGAGACTCCATCTCACTTCCAATCATCTCGATGATGTCTAGCAGTCAACTACACCGTCACTGCATCAACAACTTGACTCCTTAAACTTTTCTATTACATAGACTTTGGAAGACACACTTCCATGGCAATACCTAGACATGACCCTCATGACTAAGACCAATACTTAGAGTTGCTTCAAAGCTTCCTCCAAGAACAATACATCTCTTACCTACAGGCTTTGAGATAAACACGATGACCATCCCACAAACCGGGTGGTTCATCAACCAACACAGCCCTTATAATCTACATGATGGCTGGCTTACCAAAACTAGGTTACAATGCTTCTATTTATAACCTATTTCCCAACTGGATTTGGGCCTTCAAATCATATCCAATCTTCTGCTAAATCTGCAACAGATTCTGCTCCAACATAGGTCTTCAATTAAATCTTCAATAATTAACTCTAAATATTCTCCATATCTTTATGCATTAAATTCAGCTCCACATAATATTTCCAGGATATTATGTATCTTTTAAATCTTCTCTTTAAATCAGCTGCAAGATCTTCTCCACACAAATAGGCACAATCTTCTCCACACAAATAGGAACAATCTTCTCCACACAAATAGGAACAATTCTCCATGTCTATTTGCACAAAAATAGTAACAAACTATTCTCCACAAGATATGCAGAATTAATTGTATCAGAATAAATCTTGTCCAATAAATTCGCATCCAATCTAACTAACAGATCTCCTCAAATCAAATTAATGCGCGCAGCCCTAAAAACATCACAACCTGATGTTTTAATGTTCTGGTATAGTGATGTCAAGACATCGCATGTGACATCACTCTTCAGCACTTTAACTCTTCAACACCTTAACATTCTGCAATACAAACACCACAACAGATGGTTTTCTGATGTTCTGTCAACTGATGTCAAGACATCATGTATAACATCAGACCACAAAACTGCAACCCTGCAACAGCCAATGATAAGAACCAATGTTATGATATCAGACATATGACATCAACATTGTTCAGCTTTGTTTTACCAAAATTCCAGCCAATACAAGAACTAACAATCTCCCCCTTTGGCTAATTTTGGCTAAAACAATCTCTGCTAACATCAGAGAGCCCAGCAGCAACAAAAACCAACAATGCAGAAATCACCTCAGCACCTCTTCAACAAGCTGCACAAACTCACTAACCAGCAGCAACAAAAACCAACAAGCTGCAGAAATCACCTCATCAGCATAGGGAAAACTCCCCCTCAAAACAAGAACCAGCATACCAGCTGTTCAACTTCACACACTTCCCCAGCAACAAGGCTAACTCTCCCCCTTTTTAGCCATAATTTGACAACCTCTGAATCTGCCTTTGCTGCAACATCCATAGACAAGTACTCCCCCTGTCATGGTTAACTAATGCTCTAGATGGAGATGAACATTTGAGCACCCTTGCTGAGCACATTCACAAACTGTACTTTCACTTTTGGAGAACACAACGAAGTATCCTGTCTGGTTTGACACTACTCACAGACTCCACGCATCCAACTCCACACGGACAAACTCAATCATCTTCCAAATATAACCATTAGCAATCATGATGTTACAACATCTCTTCTCATCACCATTCAGTAACATCTTTTGGGATATCAGCTTCTCATTACCATTCAAAGGACTCATTTCGCATAGCAGTTCTTCAAGAAGCTCCCAATAAAGAATAGTCAGAGCAGCTTATTCAGGTTAACATATACACCTAAATACCATAAGCTCACACACCCTCTCTGATGCAAAGGGTTCAGACTGCAGACTTGCATATTCACAAGATTCCTTATCTTCACATGCTTCAAAACTCCACATCTTGCCAGGCTGATCAACTTCTTTCTAGCATGACTTGACAATAGGGCTATGTCCCCTTCACAGGCTTTTCTTCTGCCTTTAGCAAGACCCTGATCTACTTCAGTCTTCTCTACATTCTTCTTCCAAGGCAGACCTTCTACTTCATCATTCTCCCGTATGACTATGTAGACACTCCTTAGGCATAATGTAGGTACCAAGTTCTTGAACCAGGGCATAATCATCCTTTACCAAGGATATCCAACCAGATAATGTCCCAACATAAGTTAGAACGCCTGCCACACACCAAAACATCATCACCATGATTCTTGATATGCTCCACCAACTGGACTTACTCTAGCAAAGTAATCCAAAGAACTAGAGAGTAACCTCTCATCCACCTTCAAGAAGAATAATCTCCTTGAGTCTTCAACCCATCACCCTTCTGCCCAAGAGTAACTTGTTCCAAGACAAACCTCAATAATAACCAGCTGCCACACTCTGATTATCTTGATTCTTCGAATCCACTTCTGAGATCAACCAAATGCCACAGTTTGATCACCTCATTCATGAATCCTCATATGAAAACAGCCAACTGCCACATTTTGACCTTTTTCACGTATGTCAGAATTCTCACAAAGATATCTTGATCCACCAAGGAAACTTGATCTTCAAGTCACATGTTCCACTTGCTCAAAAGCAAACACACTTAGACTCCCTAAGCCATGGTCATGTAACATCTTCTCCTTCCTACAGCTCCCGCAAACTGCCATGAGAACGATCTTTTTGACGCATCCATTACTTCCATTACTGTAGATCAACTCTATCACCAGCTGAGACTTCTGATGTTAAGTTAGATGTCAAAAACATTATGATATCCAACTGTTGAATTCAGCTCTTCCTTCTGCCACTCAAAAGAACCTCCTCCCTTTGCAGAAGTAGATTTCCATGCTCTCATAGACTTGATTCAACAATCAAGTTTGAGTAGACAACCTCTATCCTGCTTAGAAACTCCAAAGACTTCAAACCTACCACATCTGAATCTTCAGAAAATAAGTAGTCCAAGACTACCCCATAGCAATACTAAAGAAAGTCACTTCCCTTAGTAGAGCCGACAGTAGAAAGCCAGAGATAACTGCCACTTATCCTCGACCTTCACAACCAGAGCCAACACCATGCTCCAAACCACTTAGATCAGAAACAAACTGATCCAAGCTGTAACCATCAAGATTATGGTCTTCCATCTTCATCTTATCAACTTCCAAGATTAGACCAACAAAACTGCAGTAACTTGCATAACACACTCTTCCAGATAACTGCCAAGCTCCCAACAAGGTCTTTACAAACATATCCAGACTGTAGATTTGCATAATCCTCTAGACAAATACTAAGTCTCCCGTCAAAGTATTTACCCTCATGCACAACATCACTAATAGACAGATACTAAGTCTCCCGTCAAAGTATCTACTATTAAACAGAAAAAGATTACCTTCTCACACAAGGCATTCTTTTCTGCACACTTCTGGCACTAGCTGATCCCTCTTTTATAAATTTACACCACTGATCACTCCTGAAACTCCACCATGAGCACAACTAACTTCCTTGGTTGAAAAAGCAATGATGTTTCAACATCAGTTCCGTCATCAGTCTAAATCACATTAACCATTTACTATGGCTTTGGAGACAACAACCACAGTAATCCACACACATCTCTTGCAAGGGACACAAGATGATCAACCATCAGCACCTGATCAACCTTCACACAAGTAAGAGCCTGCATCCTCTACATCTCAAGAATCTTCTTCTCAACCTTCTGATGTTCAGACCTTCTGTCTGTCTTTGAGATGTTGAATGCCATCCTTCTGCACCTAAAGAGGAGATTCCCTCTAACAAGTTTCTGAAAACAATCAATGACTGGTCATCTAATATGCTTCTTCCAACACTTGAACTTACAAGGATGCCCTTCAATCCTTGCCAAAAAAAATTCCATTATGTGAGGACACCACATAACTGAACTCCAGTTTTAGAGGAAACTTCTCATGCAGATACCAGGGAACCATAATCCTTTGGAAAAAACACCAACTTCTCCTTGCACAAATCTGAAATGCTCATCCTATGGTTGGTACACACATATAACTCCTTTCACATAGAATCTACTCCATGGCCATAAACGAGATTGCAAATAACTGGCTGCTTCGATCAGAAGGAACTTTCAGATATCAGAGAAAATGTCCTTGACATTTGAGCTTGACCTCCACAAAAATAAACAGCCTTTGAACACCTACTCACTTATCCAATGAGGACACTATATTGATCATCTCTTGACCAATATACATATCTAAGACATGTTTCTTGAAGGAAACTTCTTAGACACACAACCCAGATGCCTCCTCTTCCAAGCCAGGAGTAGGTTCCAAACAGATGTGATCAATACACATATGTTTAGCCCCCAAGCATCTGTAATGCCAACAAGATTCTGCACAATCTGCTGGTTTTATGTTCCAACATCTGGTAGGACATAAGTTTTCTTCACAAGAAACACACCAAAAGATCCTTTAACACAGCCCAGAGATTGACCTTGGAGGCAAGAATAACTTGCTTCTAGCTTTCTTCAGATCTCTTTTCAACAAGCTCATATAAGAGTTCCTTTATGAGTGGACTTGGGATGAACCACAAGTATCTTTGGCAACTCTAACAAGCTAGTTGGAGATATCCTCAAGTATCACCACACCATGTGATACATCTTCAGAGGATAACAGAATGTTGCAGCCTTAACACAAAACCACCAGGAGTTTTCCATCAGATATATATATATATGCAGCGGAACACACACCAGAAAACTCCTCTACAACCTTCAGGCACTGCTCCATAATCCTTGCACATCATCACCATAAGCCAAGTGTCAACACAGTCACAACAGCAGTTCTTATGAAAAGTCCATCCTTCACTTCAAGGGATCATACAAACAACTATATGAACTGACCAAGTCCATAACCCAGCAAAACTATCTTCCTTGCTCATGAACCAGAAAGTATCTTCCCTAGATCTCATCCAGAAACAGACAGGATGCCTGCTCTGATACCAATTGAAATTCTGGTACAGATGTGTGATGTCTTGTGCAATGTCACAACATCGCAATCTGCTGAACAAGGCAATAATAGAAACAGTAAATGAACACAATCAATTGTTCACCCAGTTCGGTTCAACCAACCTACATCTGGGGGCATACCAAGCCAGGAAGGAAGTCCACTATTAGTAGTATCAAATTACAGACTCAACACACCAGTTGACAATCTACCTAATTCAATCACTACCCAATGACCCTTCTACCTAAGTCCTCCCTAAGTAAGAGACTCCATCTCACTTCCAATCATCTCGATGATGTCTAGCAATCAACTACACCGTCACTGCATCAACAGCTTGACTCCTTAAACTTTTCTATTACATAGACTTTGGAAGACACACTTCCATGGCAATACCTAGACATGACCCTCATGACTAAGACCAATACTTAGAGTTGCTTCAAAGCTTCCTCCAAGAACAATACATCTCTTACCTATAGGCTTCGAGATAAACACGATGACCATCCCACAAACCGGGTGGTTCATCAACCAACACAGCCCTTATAATCTACATGATGGCTGGCTTACCAAAACTAGGTTACAATGCTTCTATTTATAACCTATTTCCCAACTGGATTTGGGCCTTCAAATCATATCCAATCTTCTGCTAAATCTGCAACAGATTCTGCTCCAACATAGGTCTTCAATTAAATCTTCAATTTAAATCTTCAATAATTAACTCTAAATATTCTCCATATCTTTATGCATTAAATTCAGCTCCACATAATATTTCCAGGATATTATGTATCTTTTAAATCTTCTCTTTAAATCAGCTGCAAGATCTTCTCCACACAAATAGGCACAATCTTCTCCACACAAATAGGAACAATCTTCTCCACACAAATAGGAACAATTCTCCATGTCTATTTGCACAAAAATAGTAACAAACTATTCTCCACAAGATATGCAGAATTAATTGTATCAGAATAAATCTTATCCAATAAATTCGCATCCAATCTAACTAACAGATCTCCTCAAATCAAATTAATGCGCGCAGCCCTAAAAACATCACAACCTGATGTTTTAATGTTCTGGTATAGTGATGTCAAGACATCGCATGTGACATCACTCTTCAGCACTTTAACTCTTCAACACCTTAACATTCTGCAATACAAACACCACAACAGATGGTTTTCTGATGTTCTGTCAACTGATGTCAAGACATCATGTATAACATCAGACCACAAAACTGCAACCCTGCAACAGCCAATGATAAGAACCAATGTTATGACATCAGACATATGACATCAACATTGTTCAGCTTTGTTTTACCAAAATTCCAGCCAATACAAGAACTAACAATCTCCCCCTTTGGCTAATTTTGGCTAAAACAATCTCTGCTAACATCAGAGAGCCCAGCAGCAACAAAAACCAACAATGCAGAAATCACCTCAGCACCTCTTCAACAAGCTGCACAAACTCACTAACCAGCAGCAACAAAAACCAACAAGCTGCAGAAATCACCTCATCAGCATAGGGAAAACTCCCCCTCAAAACAAGAACCAGCATACCAGCTGTTCAACTTCACACACTTCCCCAGCAACAAGGCTAACTCTCCCCCTTTTTAGCCACAATTTGACAAGGCTAACTAGGCTAACTCTCCCCCTTTTTAGCCATAATTTGACAACCTCTGAATCTGCCTTTGCTGCAACATCCATAGACAAGTACTCCCCCTATCATGGTTAACTAATGCTCTAGATGGAGATGAACATTTGAGCACCCTTGCTGAGCACATTCACAAACTGTACTTTCACTTTTGGAGAACACAACGAAGTATCCTGTCTGGTTTGACACTACTCACAGACTCCACGCATCCAACTCCACACGGACAAACTCAATCATCTTCCAAATATAACCATTAGCAATCATGATGTTACAACATCTCTTCTCATCACCATTCAGTAACATCTTTTGGGATATCAGCTTCTCATTACCATTCAAAGGACTCATTTCGCATAGCAGTTCTTCAAGAAGCTCCCAATAAAGAATAGTCAGAGCAGCTTATTCAGGTTAACATATACACTTAAATACCATAAGCTCACACACCCTCTCTGATGCAAAGGGTTCAGACTGCAGACTTGCATATTCACAAGATTCCTTATCTTCACATGCTTCAAAACTCCACATCTTGCCAGGCTGATCAACTTCTTTCTAGCATGACTTGACAATAGGGCTATGTCCCCTTCACAGGCTTTTCTTCTGCCTTTAGCAAGACCCTGATCTACTTCAGTCTTCTCTACATTCTTCTTCCAAGGCAGACCTTCTACTTCATCATTCTCCCGTATGACTATGTAGACACTCCTTAGGCATAATGTAGGTACCAAGTTCTTGAACCAGGGCATAATCATCCTTTACCAAGGATATCCAACCAGATAATGTCCCAACATAAGTTAGAACGCCTGCCACACACCAAAACATCATCACCATGATTCTTGATATGCTCCACCAACTGGACTTACTCTAGCAAAGTAATCCAAAGAACTAGAGAGTAACCTCTCATCCACCTTCAAGAAGAATAATCTCCTTGAGTCTTCAACCCATCACCCTTCTGCACAAGGGTAACTTGTTCCAAGACAAACCTCAATAATAACCAGCTGCCACACTCTGATTATCTTGATTCTTCGAATCCACTTCTGAGATCAACCAAATGCCACAGTTTGATCACCTCATTCATGAATCCTCATATGAAAACAGCCAACTGCCACATTTTGACCTTTTTCACGTATGTCAGAATTCTCACAAAGATATCTTGATCCACCAAGGAAACTTGATCTTCAAGTCACATGTTCCACTTGCTCAAAAGCAAACACACTTAGACTCCCTAAGCCATGGTCATGTAACATCTTCTCCTTCCTACAGCTCCCGCAAACTGCCATGAGAACGATCTTTTTGACGCATCCATTACTTCCATTACTGTAGATCACCTCTATCGCCAGCTGAGACTTCTGATGTTAAGTTAGATGTCAAAAACATTATGATATCCAACTGTTGAATTCAGCTCTTCCTTCTGCCACTCAAAAGAACCTCCTCCCTTTGCAGAAGTAGATTTCCATGCTCTCATAGACTTGATTCAACAATCAAGTTTGAGTAGACAACCTCTATCCTGCTTAGAAACTCCAAAGACTTCAAACCTACCACATCTGAATCTTCAGAAAATAAGTAGTCCAAGACTACCCCATAGCAATACTAAAGAAAGTCACTTCCCTTAGTAGAGCTGACAGTAGAAAGCCAGAGATAACTGCCACTTATCCTCGACCTTCACAACCAGAGCCAACACCATGCTCCAAACCACTTAGATCAGAAACAAACTGATCCAAGCTGTAACCATCAAGATTATGGTCTTCCATCTTCATCTTATCAACTTCCAAGATTAGACCAACAAAACTGCAGTAACTTGCATAACACACTCTTCCAGATAACTGCCAAGCTCCCAACAAGGTCTTTACAAACATATCCAGACTGTAGATTTGCATAATCCTCTAGACAAATACTAAGTCTCCCGTCAAAGTATTTACCCTCATGCACAACATCACTAATAGACAGATACTAAGTCTCCCGTCAAAGTATCTACTATTAAACAGAAAAAGATTACCTTCTCACACAAGGCATTCTTTTCTGCACACTTCTGGCACTAGCTGATCCCTCTTTTATAAATTTACACCACTGATCACTCCTGAAACTCCACCATGAGCACAACTAACTTCCTTGGTTGAAAAAGCAATGATGTTTCAACATCAGTTCCGTCATCAGTCTAAATCACATTAACCATTTACTATGGCTTTGGAGACAACAACCACAGTAATCCACACACATCTCTTGCAAGGGACACAAGATGATCGACCATCAGCACCTGATCAACCTTCACACAAGTAAGAGCCTGCATCCTCTACATCTCAAGAATCTTCTTCTCAACCTTCTGATGTTCAGACCTTCTGTCTGTCTTTGAGATGTTGAATGCCATCCTTCTGCACCTAAAGAGGAGATTCCCTCTAACAAGTTTCTGAAAACAATCAATGACTGGTCATCTAATATGCTTCTTCCAACACTTGAACTTACAAGGATGCCCTTCAATCCTTGCCAAAAAAAATTCCATTATGTGAGGACACCACATAACTGAACTCCAGTTTTAGAGGAAACTTCTCATGCAGATACTAGGGAACCATAATCCTTTGGAAAAAACACCAACTTCTCCTTGCACAAATCTGAAATGCTCATCCTATGGTTGGTACACACATATAACTCCTTTCACATAGAATCTGCTCCATGGCCATAAACGAGATTGCAAATAACTGGCTGCTTCGATCAGAAGGAACTTTCAGATATCAGAGAAAATGTCCTTGACATTTGAGCTTGACCTCCACAAAAATAAACAGCCTTTGAACACCTACTCACTTATCCAATGAGGACACTATATTGATCATCTCTTGACCAATATACATATCTAAGACATGTTTCTTGAAGGAAACTTCTTAGACACACAACCCAGATGCCTCCTCTTCCAAGCCAGGAGTAGGTTCCAAACAGATGTGATCAATACACATATGTTTAGCCCCCAAGCATCTGTAATGCCAACAAGATTCTGTACAATCTGCTGGTTTTATGTTCCAACATCTGGTAGGACATAAGTTTTCTTCACAAGAAACACACCAAAAGATCCTTTAACACAGCCCAGAGATTGACCTTGGAGGCAAGAATAACTTGCTTCTAGCTTTCTTCAGATCTCTTTTCAACAAGCTCATATAAGAGTTCCTTTATGAGTGGACTTGGGATGAACCACAAGTATCTTTGGCAACTCTAACAAGCTAGTTGGAGATATCCTCAAGTATCACCACACCATGTGATACATCTTCAGAGGATAACAGAATGTTGCAGCCTTAACACAAAACTGTCGCTCCCGGGATTTTCATCCAGGTACAAACGCGAAAGTGGCACCGAACAGAGTCGCCAGCAATGTGTATTTATCCCATGCGAGGGAAAGGAAACACCGCGTAAACCTGAGAGAAAGGAAAAGCATGGTCTTACGACCAAGAGAACTGGGTTCGGGAGTCGGTTACGCGCGGGGAAGGTATTAGCACCCCCACGCGTCCATCGTACCCGATGGGATCCACGCTTGCTTGTCTCGATCAAAGGGTGTAAAGAAAGGATACTGGAAAAGGAACTGAAAGAAAGAAAGGAGAAATAAAAGAAAAGGAACGGGAAACAAATGTAGGGAAAATAAAAGAAGTGCTCGCATGGGCCCTACCCCACTGCCTACGTATCTCATCGGGAGCATGAGAATCAGAGCGACGTAGTTCCCCTCACTAGGGATGGATTGTTTTTTTTAGAGAACGGCTTACGTTCTAGCTCAGGTGTTGCAGGCTCGCTGGTCCGAGTGCGTTACCATCTTGCAAGAGAACGAGTAGAAGCGCGTTCGTACGCTAAGAGTGAATGAGGTGAGAAAAGAATTCCCGAAGGAAAGACGTTATTGTTTGTTTTTGTCTTTTAGAAGGAAGTGTTTTGGATTTGTTTGCATATGACAGTGTATCTGGATCTTAGTCATTGGAATGTGTACATTCTCACATTCCAAGATGGAATGGGTAAGAAAGCACACTAAGAGTGAAGAAGACCCCCACCCTTAGTTCCAATTGTCAAGGTTCAAACACACTAGCATACTTGTGTTTATTAAGTGTTTTTGTTAATTAAGAAATGAAGAAGTTTTTTATTATTTGCACCTTCAACAAGTATTGCATTTAAGTCCCTCATACATGATCAAATGTTTAACACATTGACCCAAGATGGGCTATATGCTATACATTTTAAGATTACAAGAGAAGACCCCTTATAATCTTTTCTTTATATGAAAGGCCTAAATGCAATAAGTGTTTACCTTTATTATATGTTTTGAATTTTCTTTGAGAGAGAAAAGAGACTCAAAGGAGGATAAAGGTAAAAATCTATATGGGCTAAGACTCAATCCTAATTGAAGATTAAAGGGAGTGATCCTAATGGTTTGTGAGGTTTCAACCTAAAGTCTAAAGAAAGAAAGAATTAAACAGTTCACTTCCAAAGTAGAAGATGAATTGTAATTCAAAAAGGGAAAGTGATGAGTTATTAAAAGAAAGCACATAAGTGCTTATCACAACATAGAATGGAATTGTAAAAGAGAAAGGATAGAAGTTGAATGTGGATTCCTTATCCACACTCAATTGAAACTTACCAAAGCCCCTACATGGTTAGTAAACATGTATAAGAAGTATAAGAAGTAAAAGAACATGTAATGCATCAAACAAAGACCAAATGGATTCATGAAAATTATGCCAGCATATTATTGGAATGCCTAGGTCAGAAATGCATCATACATCAAGATAGCATGTAAAAATTCAGAGCAAAATGACTTCAAACAAAGCAATTAGGTCAAATTGAAACATCATGCAAAGTGGTGCAAATATAGGCATCAAAACATGTAATAAAGTGACCTAAAAAATCAAACAAAAATCATCTAACATGCTTCAATGTATTAGTGAATCAATGCAAAAAGAATCATGTCAAAACAGTTGGTAATGAGCAAGAACAAAATTAAACAAATTCATGTATCATGCTTAGAATGCATCTAAATGGAAATTCAAAGAAAATTATGGACCAGGGGTAAAAAGGTCATAAAAATCAAGAAATAAAATCATGGAAAATTTCCTAAATGTTTTGGTGATATTCATGAATTTTTGTGGAATTTAATAATGCAATTTGGTATTTTTAAAATTCAATTATGAAACAAGTAAAAAAAAAAGAAAATAAAATGAAGTAGAAAATGACAGGGGGGTATGAACATAGCAAATGATCAGTTCAAAATCATTGGGCTTTAAAAAAAGGAGGTGTGAATATCAATCAGGTTAGGTCCATTAAGCACACAGAACATGATAATAAGCATGGAATCTCAGTCAACAAAATTGACTCACTCATAGCCACTAGATGGAGTCCAGGTCAAGCCAAAGTCAAAGTAAACATGATCAATGCACACACGCGAGGGAACACATTTACTAACATGCACTGCGCCACATTTTGTTTAAGTGAAATCAGAAATGGAGCACGTGAGGTGCACACCTTTTTTAATGTGTTGGCCAATCCTACACCACACGATGCAAGTAAATCCACGGTCACGATTAAAACTGCAAACCAAACCCTAACACATGATCACCGGCCGGAGAGGGACCTCCGGTCACCTTCTCCGGCCACGCACCACCGTCTGCAACTCTCACACGTCCCAGAAATGCACAAATATTATACCAAAATGAAGCTAAGCTCACGTAGATTAAGAATTCACAACTGTTTTTCACAAACCAAGCACACACATAGAGAACAGAGGAGATTAAATCATGCCCTAAATTTTGGATCTAGGCTTCTAAGAAGCTCTATCAACTAGCCGGAGTAAGCAGAGCTTCTATCAAGCTTAAATTAACAAAAACAAGCTAAAATTAATGAAAATCAACTGAAGCAAAGCTGGATGATGAAACCTGAAAATGTGGAGCAATTGGAGATGTTGAGAAAAACCAGAGGAAAGCTTGATATGCTGAGCTTCTAGATCTTCAAACTTAGCAAAATAAATGCTATGGATTCGTAAATAGATGAAGGATGTTGAAGCTTGCAATAATGCTGAACTTGCAGAAATGGAGTTGTTCTTGTTGCTCTTGATTCAATCACATTAAGCCATGAGGAATGAAATCACAATGAAGATGAAATCGTGGAGAGGAAGATGAGAAAAATCAGAGAGAGTGAGAGGAGAATTCTGAAGTGTTTTTGAGAGAATGTGGTTGAATATGAAGTTGTGAGGTGAGATTTGGCTTTATAGTGTGAGTTAACCAAGGTTAACTGGGTGAATCAACTGAGTCATGGTGGTTTAGGTGAGTCATCCCTAACTAACTGAGTCAAGTTAGTTAGGGAGAGCAGTGCTATGGTGAAAAGGGCTCATGACATGCTATGGTGGAACGAAATGTAAAGCTGCAGCAAGAAAAACTTGTTATACAAGTTTCCACTCCTTTCCCTTTTTATGATCATGTGCGGCACGTGGTATGGTAAATGAGAACTATGTTGGGCCAAATGAAATAATGTTGGGAGGGTGAACAATGCACGGGCTGTGACAATCAACAACTTTCATTTCTCATTTTCTGGTTTTTTGATGGCAGTTGATAACAATGGAAATAAGGTGATTTGATGATGAAATTCTCTCTACTCCATGGGTGATTTAGTGTGTTTTTGGAGTCATTGGAAAGATGGCACATTGGAGAACAATGTTGATGTGAAAAAGGAATTGAGATGATGCCTCAAACATGCTCCAAAATGACTATAAACTTAAGCACACAAGACTGGCTGATGGGCGCACCAGGTGGTCGATTGGCAAGGCTGGCATGGCACAAAATTTCAGCATAACCACCCTAACTTGAGGCCACTATTTCTCCATCATACCTTGATCAGATGAAATTTTTCCCAACATGAACATTGAAGAGGGCATTGCAAGGAACAATATTGATGTTGACAAGTTTTTCATTTGAGGCCTTTAACCATGAGAAAAATAGGCGAATATATGGCACACCAACTGTTTGTTAAAATGACTGCGCGCGTGCCCTGAAAATCTTGGTCATGACCTAGTTTTGAACCTACTTTGCTCAAACTTTGATCAATCATATCTCACTCAATTTTTATCCAATGGAGATGTTCTACACATGGATTTGAAGCTTAAAACAAGATCTTTTGTTGTGGCCTGGTGGAATTTTCAGTTGGTGCTTCAATTTTAAATGGCCTTGGTTCAAACTCTGATGCAAAATGGCCAAAACTTGCTATTTTTAGCAACCCTTCCTCTTCCAAAAATGGCAACTTTCCACATCTTGATTTTTTCATGATTCCTTTGGAGTTTCCTGACCAAATTTTGTACATTGGACATATGTAACATGAATTTCATGATTTTGGGCTCAAAAAGTCAAGAGTTGACTTTTTCCCCTGATCATTTGACTTGGCCCCAAATTCCTGATTTTTGATCTTTCTTCCAATTGAACCACCTCCAAAACCAATTGAGGGGCAATTCTCCATACACATACACTTAAGAACATGTAGAATACCATGACATCAAGTTTTGTCCAAAAAATCAAAGATTCCCTGATTTAATGGGAAACCCTAGTTTTGGTGCCCACCTCCTAGGAGAAAAATGTGCAGTCTTCAATTTCAAATTCCTCAGAGTATGTTGTGTATCCTCTTAAAGGATGATGAGATATACCATTTGAGGATGATTTTGGATCAATGAGCTATCTCTTTTGAAGGTTTTCCTTCAATTTTTGAACCTCTTGCATAGTGAAAGATGTAGTGCTTCAATCTCCCATTGAATCTCACTTCCTTGAGGTTTTGGATGATCAATTGAGATAGTATGATACATGAGAGACCTCTTGGCTTGCCTAGAGCCAACTTGATTGACCTTTTTGTGCTTTGAATGATTCCTTGATTGTCCACCTTCCACCTGATCACATGCCCTGATGGTAAGAAGGATGCCATGCTTCATTTTTCTATGTTAAATGCAATGCAATGCTAATGAGATGGATATGACATGATAAATGATAATGCCATGCTATGATGCCAAAAGGGGAGAGCAAATTTTGGGGTATTACAGCTGCCCCTATTCAAGCGCTGTAGACCTGAATGCCCGAAAGCAATCGCTTTCGGACTTTCAAGGTATATAGTGATTGAATACCAAATATAACCAAAAATTTGCTCTGGATGATGAAGAAGAAACTTCCACGACATTGCTGGCTTGAATCTTCAATGACACATTGTCGGAGAAAACTGTCTTTTGAATGACGCCAGACGACTACTGGCTTGCCACACCACTGGTGGACTTTAATAATGTCTTTTATGCAACTCCAGACGACTACTGGCCTGCCACACAGCTGGTGGACTTTAGAAATGTCTTTTTGAACGACGCCAGACGACTACTGGCTTGCCACACTACTGGTGGACTTTAATAATGTCTTTTATGCAACTCCAGACGACTACTGGCCTGCCACGCTACTGGTGGACTTTGCAGCTTCGTGCCACCCGAAGATGGACTTTTGCCAATCCACTGTTGGACTTTTGCCACCCGAAGACGGACTTTTGCCAATCCACTGTTGGACTTTTGCCACCCGAAGACGGACTTTTGCCAATCCACTGTTGGACTTTTAGAATATGCCACCCTTAGATGGACTTTTCGCCAATCCACTGTTGGGCTTTTGCCACCCGAAGACGGACTTTTGCCAATCCACTGTTGGACTTTTGCCACCCGAAGACGGACTTTTGCCAATCCACTGTTGGACTTTTAGCTGCTTTGCCACCCGAAGATGGACTTTTGCCAATCCACTGTTGGACTTTTTAGAATATGCCACCCTTAGATGGACCTTTGCCAATCCACTGTTGGACTTTTGCCACCCGAAGACGGACTTTTGCCAATCCACTGTTGGACTTTTGCCACCCGAAGACGGACTTTTGCCAATCCACTGTTGGACTTTTGCCACCCGAAGACGGACTTTTGCCAATCCACTGTTGGACTTTTAGCTGCTTTGCCACCCGAAGATGGACTTTTGCCAATCCACTGTTGGACTTTTTAGAATATGCCACCCTTAGATGGACCTTTGCCAATCCACTGTTGGACTTTTGCCACCCGAAGACGGACTTTTGCCAATCCACTGTTGGACTTTTGCCACCCGAAGACGGACTTTTGCCAATCCACTGTTGGACTTTTGCCACCCGAAGACGGACTTTTGCCAATCCACTGTTGGACTTTTGCCACCCGAAGACGGACTTTTGCCAATCCACTGTTGGACCTTTGCCACCCGAAGACGGACTTTTGCCAATCCACTGTTGGACTTTTGCCACCCGAAGACGGACTTTTGCCAATCCACTGTTGGACTTTTGCCACCCGAAGACGGACTTTTGCCAATCCACTGTTGGACTTTTGCCACCCGAAGACGGACTTTTGCCAATCCACTGTTGGACTTTTGCCACCCGAAGACGGACTTTTGCCAATCCACTGTTGGACTTTTGCCACCCGAAGACGGACTTTTGCCAATCCACTGTTGGACTTTGCTAACGTCTTTTAACAATGCCAGACGACTACTGGCTTGCCACACTACGGGTGGACTTTCGCAAAATTCCTATACTGGATTACACTCTGCATCCGTGTCAGACATCTCTGCCGACTTTGCTGAGGAACAAAGACCAATGATTTGACTTTGGAGACTCCTGAAAGGATAATCTCTCTACTGGAGAATGAATGAACAATCCGTCTGCTTCGAATTGTCAAGCTTGCCAAAAATAAATTGGACTTGAAGAATAATAAATCTGCCAGGAATCACTTCATCTGTTAGGGGAATGAATTCTGGTCACAGCGATTCCGCTGGGGATGAGAATTTCTTTGCACGGCGTCTTGCTAGGGAAGAAAAGTCATAAAAACTCTGCTTGGGGATCTATCCAATCCAAGACCCTTTGTAGGGGTTATCCACCTTCTGACCCGGCTGGGGAAAGGCTGTACCATCCTTGTTAAGGAATAGATTCTGCCGATCTTATAAACCTCTGCGGGGAGAACAACAACTCAGCTGGGGAGTATTGCTGACAAGATTCGATGCTGACCTCCGTGGGGGATCATTACCAGAGACACAATCTTGCTGGGGATCAGGGCTACTCTGCCAGGGATATGCAAACCCTGGTTAGAACATTCCCCTGCAACTTGCTAGGAAAGAGTCCTTAGAGATCTGTTGGGGAAACCCAAAGCAAATCCACAGTAGTCTGCTGAAGAATATGACTGTCAAGCTTAGGATAAGTACCACAATGCCCCATGTTAGGCGAGCTTCCCTTTAGACAATTCCGTTAGGGATGACGAGTTTATAACAAACTCTGCTGGAGGAAACTGCTTTAAAACGTCTCGTGCTGGGGAATGCCTTTTGAGAGGATTTTACAGAAGACCAACTGTCCTCGAACTCTACTGGGGATGATCAACACTTCATGATGGGGAAACAAACATGCCCCATGCTTGGACAAACCAACAATTTGTCCCCGAAGAAGATGTCATAAGAGGATTTTACAGAAGATTTAGCCTCTTCAAACTCCTGCGACTTCGCTGGGGATAATGACCATCAGTTTCGGTGTCGACGAGACCACTCTTTTGGGGAACCTGTGACCGTTATCGACACAGAAAAGCTTGTAGCTATTGGAAGGACTGAATAAGAGAATCGACTTAATAAGATACCACGATACCCAGTTGAGCTCAATTCGTTGATATCGAATCGTCGTGACCGACCGTCGACCGAATGATGGACTTAATCAGTGAACATTGTGACAAAAGGGTGACCACCTTTCTCGAACATGATTGCCCCAGTCTTCTTCATGGAAGTAAGTGATTACTCGTCTAGAAGACATGATCCCGTGATCTCGCAAAGGCTTCAATTTTGCCTTTGAGCCTAGTATGAGGCTGCTACCTGCAAGCAAAGGATATGCACGTATACCCCGTGCGAGATATGACTTCTGCAACTGAGAAAATCTAACTCTGAACCACCACTTGTTGGGGAGAAAGGTTTGCATGCAATCTCTTGCTGGAGAACATTATTAATGAAGCCTGCTGAAGACGGGGACCAAAAATGCCTTGGGTTGGAATGCCCCTTAGTTTCACTCCTTTTGGCTGATTGACTGCATATGCGTGACCAACTGTTTTTCTTCACTTGTCCCAAACCAACATGGTCCACCGGAAGAAATTGTCCCAAGAGGATTTTACAGAAGACTTGACATCCAAAACGCTTCAATGTCTTCAAACTCTCGTAGAGATTCGTTGGATCTCGCCGTAACTGCCCCAGACCGCATGGACTACAGAGGAATTCGCCTTGAAAAGATTCATGAACAATCTCATACCACCGTGGGATATTCTGTCCCAGTATTCTGAACTCTGGATAGGCTGATTAGTCGTTTGGATGAACTAACTTCTCGTGCTCTTGGTATAGCTTGCCCCAGTATGAACCTTGAAGTGGTTTTGCCCCTGACTACTGATCTTCGAAGGACAACCAAAAATGCTTGCATTTGTAGGGATTTGAATCTCGCAGTAATTGCCCCAGTTTGGCTGAACTTTGAAGAGATTTCTCGACGTGATTGGCTCAGATGAGCTACACCTTAAAGAGATGGTTCGACGTGATTGCCCCAGATCGACTACGTCTTAGCACAACTTGTTGAGAAAGCCCCTGCCCAACAAAGTTTCCTGAGGAAGTACCATTGGATATGGCTGCCCTTCGGGAGTTTCAGGATCCTCAACTCGGCAAGATTAAGCTTCTGGGCTGAATTTCCATATGTAAACTTCTTTTGATGTCAAACAAATGTATGCAAGCAGAAAATGTTTTATTCTGAGAATGAAAATTCTAATGCAACACAACATGTTAATCTCGAAGTTTTACTAAAAAGATGTAGCAAACCCTTTTGTGAGCGAATCACGGGTTAGGATACGACATTAATTTTTGAAAGAAATAATGCAATGCACATGCAACACCAACAAAGATCTTTTAGCACAACTGATAGGAGTCAGGAACGCTATCTCTTGGTAGTATGCCTTTGAAATAACCCTGTTTCAATTAGGACTTTTGAGGGTTGTAACGGGGCCTGGTTCACGGTTTTGAGAAAAAAGGATTTATGGCTCAAAGTTTATTGGTGCCCACCCACTCTTCGTGATGTTCTCCAGTCCTACTTTCAGCTAATTTGCACAAGCGTTCGCCTCTCAAAAAGATTTTGTGATCTTTTAAGGAAACCATGATACTGATGGTTTGACACCTAATGAGGCTATGGAGTAACAGTCACCCCTTTTGTCTTTTGTGCGTAGTCACACGACTTTGTTCTTGCTCGAGGATTTTCTTTTGTAATCCTTTTGGTTTCACATTCTTTTGCTTTTTGATCCCTAATTTTTGCCTGGACTGATTCTTTTGAATCTTGGATTTCGGAGTCCAGCGGGATGCCCTAACTTTTGCCTAAGTTGCTTGTTTTCAAGTTTCAACTTAGCGGGCTTTTTCATTTTTCCTTCTTTTTCTTTTTCTTGAACACGTCGTGTGACACTGGCTTGTCTTGACTTTGTTGAAAGGGTTGTGACTGCCTCACTCTTTGATTGTTGATGGATAACCATTGTGGTTTCACATCTCTTGACCTCTCAGCGGTGAATTAAAAGGTAATGGATCCTCAGATGCACACTCCTTTTGAGGTTTGAACGCTTGGTCAAACTAACTGACGCCTACCCTGCCCCTGGGTTAAATGTGAGGGTTTTTTCATACGAAAGAAACTCCTACTTCAAGGCTCAAAGGGGTTAACGAGGGTCTATCTCCCTTATATCTCCAGTGTTTGAGGAGTTGAAACAATGCCTGTACATCCTCAACAGGGTTCTTATTCCAAAGCACACCGTTAGAGATTTTTGCGTTTTCAGATCATCATTCTCCCTCATAGAGTTTGAGCAAGAAAAATGGTATTGCAGTACACATTAGCATTAAATGAGTAAACACAAATGAAATTCTTCAAGAAAACATATTCATTGCATTAAAATCCTCATACCAAATACAAACAAATTTTAACATGCGAACAATGTCTGAACGAACAAATAAAGACTACATATGAAAATGCAGCAAGGAAAATAAAGATTGTCGTTGTTGAGGAGGCTTGGCTCCGTCTAGACTGACCATTTCTGGTGATGTTCTTGTAACTTTGAGCACTCACCATGGTACAGAAGCTTCACCTTGTGGGGTACCGTCTGGGGTGATAACCTTTGAGTCAATCAAATCCTGCACCTTGTGCTGGAACACATTACAGTTATCAAGTGTGTGCCCAAACGTTCCTGAATGGAACTCACAGCTAACACTCATGTCATAGTCCGGAGGAATGGGGTATGGCACGGGCATGGCCCTTCTCAGCTGGATTTGCGAACTTTTGAGCAAACGAGCCAACAACTGACTGTACGTAATAGGAATAGGATCAAATGTCCTCTTGGGCTTCTTTGGTCTGAGTAGCCTCCGCTGCTGATAATCTTGCTGCTGCTGGTTCGGGCGCCCAACCTGGCCCAACACTTTCCTTTCTGCATTCGGCCGAGGCACAAATAAG
Source organism: Lathyrus tuberosus (assembly GCA_022829125.1). Lineage (NCBI taxonomy): Eukaryota > Viridiplantae > Streptophyta > Magnoliopsida > Fabales > Fabaceae > Lathyrus > Lathyrus tuberosus. Next base: position 8,911,249 of record JALAZF010000187.1, read on the forward strand.
GGTCGCTGACATAGGTCTTCTGCAACACAGGGTTGTGGAAGAGATCCCTGACGCGAGGTAGACCCTTTGGAAAAGGAGAGAGTCCTCAGTTCCCTTGCAACAATGGGAGTGACATCACTTGGTTTACCAGCACCAACTGATGCAAACTTGATTGCCCCTGAATCAATTAGCTCCTGGACTTTATGCTTGAACCTGGTACAATTCTCAACATTGTGACCAGGTGCCCCAGAATGGAACTCACATCTAGCCTTAGCATTAGGTCCCAGAGGAATCTTCGTGGGCAACGGTCCCAAACTTACACACTCAACCAGCTTGAGCTCGAGCAAGTAAGAAAGCAATTGCGCGTAGGAAATCGGAATGGGATCGAACTTCCTCTTAGGCCCCTCTGACTTAGGATCCTCTTGGAAATCAGGAAGTGACTGCTGATGCGAGAGCTCTGAACCTTTAGCTTTCAGAGGAGATTCACGAAGCAACCCATGATCTAAAGCATATCCCAAAGAGATGGGAGGAGTAGAGACCTCTGTTGTGGAAGCGGGCACATGATCATTTTCCTTTTTTAACACCTTATTCAAGATTTCCATGACCAGGCCCATTTGAATCTTCATCTGGTTGACTTCCTCCCTCAGTAGTTCCTGACCTCGGGACAGCGCCTGAATGTCCCCCATAAAATGCCCCAATTGGGCCCTCACCCCAGCCAAATCCTTCTGCATTTGATCCATGATTCTTACTTGATTTCTTCACGTCGAATATCGGTGAATATGATTCTCAGCTATACTGCCTGAAACCAAATAAAGGTTAGAGACCCCGCAACGAGTACCTGAGAAGCAAGTAACAAAAAATGCAAAATGATATGCAATGCCATGCAATGCCATGTTTGTCATTTCCGAGGTGCTTTATACCCTGATTCCAATCCAACCACAGAAATCTGAAGACCAGAAATCGTGATATAAAGAGACGTGTCGTGGTCATGTGCTTGTGTGCAGCTATCTGATAAGGAATAATTCTGAATAAAACTGCTCATACTCATTCAACGAAGTATTCAGGTACATTTAAGAAAGGCTCATCCGCAAATGCAATACAAGGAAAAATGGATCCATCAACAAGCCTGATGGTAACCATTAACAACAAAATATAAGGAAAAGAACATCAGCCTGACAATTCCACATCCTTCAGCTTATCACCTGAGTATTTGATCTCCTCAAAAAGTATACGGGTATGCTGATGATTCGGCTTTTCAATCATTTCTTTGATCAAGACATCCCTTTTCTCAAGAGCTTCAGTTAAAGAACCCATATGCAGTATCAGAGCCTCGTCATCACACACTCCTTTGTGTCTCTTTATGCCGGCTTGCGTCTTGAGTATCTCCCTTTCTATCATGACTTCTTCAAGCTCTTTCTTGGTATTCCTCCGCTCACCTCTAGCTTCTTCTAGCTGTTCTTGACTCTTACCGAGGCTTTCCCGATACTTTCTCCTCTGCTCATGCGCCTTTTCAAGCTCTTCGTCCTTAATCTGCAACTGTTCCTGTAATTCAGCATTCTCTATCCTAACTTCGTCCCAAGCGTGCTGAAACTTTGTTAACTTTTCTTTGGTCTGTGCTAACGCCTGTTTGGTTTGCTTGTGGGCTTGCGTAGCATCATCAGCACCTTTACTAATCTTCCGGAAATGTTGGGCTCTTCCAGCAAAGTCTTTTTCTTTTGCAGTTAGGATTTGTTCAGCATCTTGGGCTTTCCGCTCCAGCTCTTTGTTGGCATGTAGAGCGTTCTGAAGACGGCTACTCAACTCGGAATTCTCTCCTTGGAGCTTTTTCACCAAGGCCTGCAACTTGTCAACTTCTTCCACCGTAGCAGTGCTTCTTGCTTTCTCATTTTCCGGATACAAAAGGGGCGCCTTACCAAAAGGCAAGAGAAAATCTTCAACTCTTTTCTTCACCCACTCTTCATATGCTGGATAAACCCGGTTGTTAGGCTTTCCTAGAGTAACTTTCCCCTTTTTCAGTATGCTACCCCAGCTTTCAGAAGCTTTCTGTGCTGCTTCCCACCCATCTGATGTATGAAAATAGAGGGACTCCTCCACATCTCTCTTAATAGGCGGACCTGTCAGGGCATACCCAAATTGTCGAATGGCCAAAGAAGGATTGTAGTTAATCCCACCCAACCTTCCTATCAGTGGAACGTTAGGGAACTTACCACAGCTGTGGATAATATTCTTGCCAATCAGCCCATGATCTACCCATACGATGTCCTTGGCCACCAATCCCATTAAACGCTGTTTCCACTCTAGAGAATCTTTGGAATCCACAAAAGCCCCTGATTGTGGTAAACGGCCTGCAAACCACTTATAGAACAAGGGTGCACAACAACGAATTATCCCTCCTCTTTTCTTTTCGTTTCGGTTGTACAACGAGTAGTGAAGATCTCCCAGTAGCGTTGGCACCGGGTTCTTCATCAGGAATATTCGTATAGCGTCCGTATCAATGAAATCCGGCTCATTGGGAAACAACACTATGCCGTATATACAAAGGGCTAGCAAAGCATTAAAAACAAGCCAATTCTCGCCTTTAGCTGCTTCCTGGGCCTTCTTAATCAGATATTCCAGCTTGTAACCACGAATCTTTCCTTTGTTGGAGACATTGTCACTTAACTCTGATTTGCTCAAATAAAGAGCACCAGCCAACTTCCCAAAGTCAAGATCCCCCACCGATCCAAAGAAAGGGGGCTCCTCCTTGATAGCAATCCCCAACATGTTGGAATACTCCTCCAAGGTAGGAACCAACACATAGTCTGGAAATACAAAACATCTCAGAGGCGGATCATAGAACTGCATCAACGTATGGAGACCTCTGGCTTCATAATCACTGACATTACGGACCATAGATAAAATCCACCCATATTTCGCTTCAAAAGCTTCTCGTACTGCAGGACTCGCCATTCCCTTCAGCATAACAATAGGGCCTAAAGTAGGCGTAAGGAACTTATAGCTGATGATATTCTTCCTCTCTTTAGTGTTCATCTTTGCAGGGACCTGATGACTGGAATCAAGGGTAATATATGCACCTGGAAATGAATAAACATGTATGTTAGGATATGATAATGCAATGCAAAGGGCAATGTGATCAGGTAGTCAGGTGTCTGTGCTGAACTGTGAACGGTGTCAGTGTAGCTCTGAGACTGATACAGAACCATAGATAAGAACCATCTGAATACAATAGGATGAAACTTCCTTTCGGTGCAATGATGATAGAAAACCGGGTATGTAGGAGGTCATGGTTACCTGCAAACCTGTAAACAACCCGCCCTTCTCACATGTGGGTACTAGGATGTTCAGTATCCCGGGCTCTCAGGTCGAGAAATGATGATACGTTCACCATTTCTGGTTTGGCATCATCATCAATCGAGGAGGCCTCAACTGATTCTCCAAAACAAAAAGGTCCTCAGCTTCTGGCACTGAGGTCGAGAAGCAATAGTACATTCATCCCTCAGGGTACAGTACTATCGCCAATCGAGGAGTGCCTCCGCTGATTCTCTTTCAAAAAGGGATGTCCTATAGCAAGTTCCCAGCATTGGGTCCTCGGATCAAGAATGTGCAATGGGTTTGCCACGGAATGTGGTCTGCCACTGTCACAACTCAGGAGGAGTGCCGCAACTGAGTCCTCGGGAATGGTCACCAGAGTCGACAGTTCCTCAAGAGAATAACCACTGGCCTGCATAACATGCAGTAGCAGAAAGCTCCTGATAGAACCTCGTCTGGTTGTGGGTCTCATGAACAACAATACGTGGTCACCACCACGCAAGCGTCATGACTATCCACTCTAATACCTATGTATGTACTCAAGCCTTGGTAGTGGGCTTATCTCTCAGAACACCCATCCCGCCAAACAGACAAAACAGTGCAACACAATATAATATATGATATGTAATGCTAAAATGCGGTAAATACAGTAAAATAAATAAACAGCAACATATAGCACAACAGTAAACACCCAATGAAAGAAAAACAGACAAGCGCTAGGATTGACTCGCTAAGGAAACCAGAGATTCTGGGTTCGATCCCCAGCAGAGTCGCCAGCTGTCGCTCCCGGGATTTTCATCCAGGTACAAACGCGAAAGTGGCACCGAACAGAGTCGCCAGCAATGTGTATTTATCCCATGCGAGGGAAAGGAAACACCGCGTAAACCTGAGAGAAAGGAAAAGCATGGTCTTACGACCAAGAGAACTGGGTTCGGGAGTCGGTTACGCGCGGGGAAGGTATTAGCACCCCCACGCGTCCATCGTACCCGATGGGATCCACGCTTGCTTGTCTCGATCAAAGGGTGTAAAGAAAGGATACTGGAAAAGGAACTGAAAGAAAGAAAGGAGAAATAAAAGAAAAGGAACGGGAAACAAATGTAGGGAAAATAAAATAAGTGCTCGCATGGGCCCTACCCCACTGCCTACGTATCTCATCGGGAGCATGAGAATCAGAGCGACGTAGTTCCCCTCACTAGGGATGGATTGTTTTTTTTAGAGAACGGCTTACGTTCTAGCTCAGGTGTTGCAGGCTCGCTGGTCCGAGTGCGTTACCATCTTGCAAGAGAACGAGTAGAAGCGCGTTCGTACGCTAAGAGTGAATGAGGTGAGAAAAGAATTCCCGAAGGAAAGACGTTATTGTTTGTTTTTGTCTTTTAGAAGGAAGTGTTTTGGATTTGTTTGCATATGACAGTGTATCTGGATCTTAGTCATTGGAATGTGTACATTCTCACATTCCAAGATGGAATGGGTAAGAAAGCACACTAAGAGTGAAGAAGACCCCCACCCTTAGTTCCAATTGTCAAGGTTCAAACACACTAGTATACTTGTGTTTATTAAGTGTTTTTGTTAATTAAGAAATGAAGAAGTTTTTTATTATTTGCACCTTCAACAAGTATTGCATTTAAGTCCCTCATACAAGATCAAATGTTTAACACATTGACCCAAGATGGGCTATATGCTATACATTTTAAGATTACAAGAGAAGACCCCTTATAATCTTTTCTTTATATGAAAGGCCTAAATGCAATAAGTGTTTACCTTTATTATATGTTTTGAATTTTCTTTGAGAGAGAAAAGAGACTCAAAGGAGGATAAAGGTAAAAATCTATATGGGCTAAGACTCAATCCTAATTGAAGATTAAAGGGAGTGATCCTAATGGTTTGTGAGGTTTCAACCTAAAGTCTAAAGAAAGAAAGAATTAAACAGTTCACTTCCAAAGTAGAAGATGAATTGTAATTCAAAAAGGGAAAGTGATGAGTTATTAAAAGAAAGCACATAAGTGCTTATCACAACATAGAATGGAATTGTAAAAGAGAAAGGATAGAAGTTGAATGTGGATTCCTTATCCACACTCAATTGAAACTTACCAAAGCCCCTACATGGTTAGTAAACATGTATAAGAAGTATAAGAAGTAAAAGAACATGTAATGCATCAAACAAAGACCAAATGGATTCATGAAAATTATGCCAGCATATTATTGGAATGCCTAGGTCAGAAATGCATCATACATCAAGATAGCATGTAAAAATTCAGAGCAAAATGACTTCAAACAAAGCAATTAGGTCAAATTGAAACATCATGCAAAGTGGTGCAAATATAGGCATCAAAACATGTAATAAAGTGACCTAAAAAATCAAACAAAAATCATCTAACATGCTTCAATGTATTAGTGAATCAATGCAAAAAGAATCATGTCAAAACAGTTGGTAATGAGCAAGAACAAAATTAAACAAATTCATGTATCATGCTTAGAATGCATCTAAATGGAAATTCAAAGAAAATTATGGACCAGGGGTAAAAAGGTCATAAAAATCAAGAAATAAAATCATGGAAAATTTCCTAAATGTTTTGGTGATATTCATGAATTTTTGTGGAATTTAATAATGCAATTTGGTATTTTTAAAATTCAATTATGAAACAAGTAAAAAAAAAAGAAAATAAAATGAAGTAGAAAATGACAGGGGGGTATGAACATAGCAAATGATCAGTTCAAAATCATTGGGCTTTAAAAAAAGGAGGTGTGAATATCAATCAGGTTAGGTCCATTAAGCACGCAGAACATGATAATAAGCATGGAATCTCAGTCAACAAAATTGACTCACTCATAGCCACTAGATGGAGTCCAGGTCAAGCCAAAGTCAAAGTAAACATGATCAATGCACACACGCGAGGGAACACATTTACTAACATGCACTGCGCCACATTTTGTTTAAGTGAAATCAGAAATGGAGCACGTGAGGTGCACACCTTTTTTAATGTGTTGGCCAATCCTACACCACACGATGCAAGTAAATCCACGGTCACGATTAAAACTGCAAACCAAACCCTAACACATGATCACCGGCCGGAGAGGGACCTCCGGTCACCTTCTCCGGCCACGCACCACCGTCTGCAACTCTCACACGTCCCAGAAATGCACAAATATTATACCAAAATGAAGCTGAGCTCACGTAGATTAAGAATTCACAACTGTTTTTCACATACCAAGCACACACATAGAGAACAGAGGAGATTAAATCATGCCCTAAATTTTGGATCTAGGCTTCTAAGAAGCTCTATCAACTAGCCGGAGTAAGCAGAGCTTCTATCAAGCTTAAATTAACAAAAACAAGCTAAAATTAATGAAAATCAACTGAAGCAAAGCTGGATGATGAAACCTGAAAATGTGGAGCAATTGGAGATGTTGAGAAAAACCAGAGGAAAGCTTGATATGCTGAGCTTCTAGATCTTCAAACTTAGCAAAATAAATGCTATGGATTCGTAAATAGATGAAGGATGTTGAAGCTTGCAATAATGCTGAACTTGCAGAAATGGAGTTGTTCTTGTTGCTCTTGATTCAATCACATTAAGCCATGAGGAATGAAATCACAATGAAGATGAAATCGTGGAGAGGAAGATGAGAAAAATCAGAGAGAGTGAGAGGAGAATTCTGAAGTGTTTTTGAGAGAATGTGGTTGAATATGAAGTTGTGAGGTGAGATTTGGCTTTATAGTGTGAGTTAACCAAGGTTAACTGGGTGAATCAACTGAGTCATGGTGGTTTAGGTGAGTCATCCCTAACTAACTGAGTCAAGTTAGTTAGGGAGAGCAGTGCTATGGTGAAGAGGGCTCATGACATGCTATGGTGGAACGAAATGTAAAGCTGCAGCAAGAAAAACTTGTTATACAAGTTTCCACTCCTTTCCCTTTTTATGATCATGTGCGGCACGTGGTATGGTAAATGAGAACTATGTTGGGCCAAATGAAATAATGTTGGGAGGGTGAACAATGCACGGGCTGTGACAATCAACAACTTTCATTTCTCATTTTCTGGTTTTTTGATGGCAGTTGATAACAATGGAAATAAGGTGATTTGATGATGAAATTCTCTCTACTCCATGGGTGATTTAGTGTGTTTTTGGAGTCATTGGAAAGATGGCACATTGGAGAACAATGTTGATGTGAAAAAGGAATTGAGATGATGCCTCAAACATGCTCCAAAATGACTATAAACTTAAGCACACAAGACTGGCTGATGGGCGCACCAGGTGGTCGAATGGCAAGGCTGGCATGGCACAAAATTTCAGCATAACCACCCTAACTTGAGGCCACTATTTCTCCATCATACCTTGATCAGATGAAATTTTTCCCAACATGAACATTGAAGAGGGCATTGCAAGGAACAATATTGATGTTGACAAGTTTTTCATTTGAGGCCTTTAACCATGAGAAAAATAGGCGAATATATGGCACACCAACTGTTTGTTAAAATGACTGCGCGCGTGCCCTGAAAATCTTGGTCATGACCTAGTTTTGAACCTACTTTGCTCAAACTTTGATCAATCATATCTCACTCAATTTTTATCCAATGGAGATGTTCTACACATGGATTTGAAGCTTAAAACAAGATCTTTTGTTGTGGCCTGGTGGAATTTTCATTTGGTGCTTCAATTTTAAATGGCCTTGGTTCAAACTCTGATGCAAAATGGCCAAAACTTGCTATTTTTAGCAACCCTTCCTCTTCCAAAAATGGCAACTTTCCACATCTTGATTTTTTCATGATTCCTTTGGAGTTTCCTGACCAAATTTTGTACATTGGACATATGTAACATGAATTTCATGATTTTGGGCTCAAAAAGTCAAGAGTTGACTTTTTCCCCTGATCATTTGACTTGGCCCCAAATTCCTGATTTTTGATCTTTCTTCCAATTGAACCACCTCCAAAACCAATTGAGGGGCAATTCTCCATACACATACACTTAAGAACATGTAGAATACCATGACATCAAGTTTTGTCCAAAAAATCAAAGATTCCCTGATTTAATGGGAAACCCTAGTTTTGGTGCCCACCTCCTAGGAGAAAAATGTGCAGTCTTCAATTTCAAATTCCTCAGAGTATGTTGTGTATCCTCTTAAAGGATGATGAGATATACCATTTGAGGATGATTTTGGATCAATGAGCTATCTCTTTTGAAGGTTTTCCTTCAATTTTTGAACCTCTTGCATAGTGAAAGATGTAGTGCTTCAATCTCCCATTGAATCTCACTTCCTTGAGGTTTTGGATGATCAATTGAGATAGTATGATACATGAGAGACCTCTTGGCTTGCCTAGAGCCAACTTGATTGACCTTTTTGTGCTTTGAATGATTCCTTGATTGTCCACCTTCCACCTGATCACATGCCCTGATGGTAAGAAGGATGCCATGCTTCATTTTTCTATGTTAAATGCAATGCAATGCTAATGAGATGGATATGACATGATAAATGATAATGCCATGCTATGATGCCAAAAGGGGAGAGCAAATTTTGGGGTATTACAAAAACCACCAGGAGTTTTCCATCAGATATATATATATATATATATATATATATATATATATGCAGCGGAACACACACCAGAAAACTCCTCTACAACCTTCAGGCACTGCTCCATAATCCTTGCACATCATCACCATAAGCCAAGTGTCAACACAGTCACAACAGCAGTTCTTATGAAAAGTCCATCCTTCACTTCAAGGGATCATACAAACAACTATATGAACTGACCAAGTCCATAACACAGCAAAACTATCTTCCTTGCTCATGAACCAGAAAGTATCTTCCCTAGATCTCATCCAAAAACAGACAGGATGCCTGCTCTGATACCAATTGAAATTCTGGTACAGATGTGTGATGTCTTGTGCAATGTCACAACATCGCAATCTGCTGAACAAGGCGATAATAGAAACAGTAAATGAACACAATCAATTGTTCACCCAGTTCGGTTCAACCAACCTACATCTGGGGGCATACCAAGCCAGGAAGGAAGTCCACTATTAGTAGTATCAAATTACAGACTCAACACACCAGTTGATAATCTACCTAATTCAATCACTACCCAATGACCCTTCTACCTAAGTCCTCCCTAGGTAAGAGACTCCATCTCACTTCCAATCATCTCGATGATGTCTAGCAGTCAACTACACCGTCACTGCATCAACAACTTGACTCCTTAAACTTTTCTATTACATAGACTTTGGAAGACACACTTCCATGACAATACCTAGACATGACCCTCATGACTAAGACCAATACTTAGAGTTGCTTCAAAGCTTCCTCCAAGAACAATACATCTCTTACCTACAGGCTTCGAGATAAACACGATGACCATCCCACAAACCGGGTGGTTCATCAACCAACACAGCCCTTATAATCTACATGATGGCTGGCTTACCAAAACTAGGTTACAATGCTTCTATTTATAACCTATTTCCCAACTGGATTTGGGCCTTCAAATCATATCCAATCTTCTGCTAAATCTGCAACAGATTCTGCTCCAACATAGGTCTTCAATTAAATCTTCAATTTAAATCTTCAATAATTAACTCTAAATATTCTCCATATCTTTATGCATTAAATTCAGCTCCACATAATATTTCCAGGATATTATGTATCTTTTAAATCTTCTCTTTAAATCAGCTGCAAGTTCTTCTCCACACAAATAGGCACAATCTTCTCCACACAAATAGGAACAATCTTCTCCACACAAATAGGAACAATTCTCCATGTCTATTTGCACAAAAATAGTAACAAACTATTCTCCACAAGATATGCAGAATTAATTGTATCAGAATTAATCTTGTCCAATAAATTCGCATCCAATCTAACTAACAGATCTCCTCAAATCAAATTAATGCGCGCAGCCCTAAAAACATCACAACCTGATGTTTTAATGTTCTGGTATAGTGATGTCAAGACATCGCATGTGACATCACTCTTCAGCACTTTAACTCTTCAACACCTTAACATTCTGCAATACAAACACCACAACAGATGGTTTTCTGATGTTCTGTCAACTGATGTCAAGACATCATGTATAACATCAGACCAAAAAACTGCAACCCTGCAACAGCTAATGATAAGAACCAATGTTATGACATCAGACATATGACATCAACATTGTTCAGCTTTGTTTTACCAAAATTCCAGCCAATACAAGAACTAACAATCTCCCCCTTTGGCTAATTTTGGCTAAAACAATCTCTGCTAACATCAGAGAGCCCAGCAGCAACAAAAACCAACAATGCAGAAATCACCTCAGCACCTCTTCAACAAGCTGCACAAACTCACTAACCAGCAGCAACAAAAACCAACAAGCTGCAGAAATCACCTCATCAGCATAGGGCAAACTCCCCCTCAAAACAAGAACCAGCATACCAGCTGTTCAACTTCACACACTTCCCCAGCAACAAGGCTAACTCTCCCCCTTTTTAGCCACAATTTGACAAGGCTAACTAGGCTAACTCTCCCCCTTTTTAGCCATAATTTGACAACCTCTGAATCTGCCTTTGCTGCAACATCCATAGACAAGTACTCCCCCTGTCATGGTTAACTAATGCTCTAGATGGAGATGAACATTTGAGCACCCTTGCTGAGCACATTCACAAACTGTACTTTCACTTTTGGAGAACACAACGAAGTATCCTGTCTGGTTTGACACTACTCACAGACTCCACGCATCCAACTCCACACGGACAAACTCAATCATCTTCCAAATATAACCATTAGCAATCATGATGTTACAACATCTCTTCTCATCACCATTCAGTAACATCTTTAGGGATATCAGCTTCTCATTACCATTCAAAGGACTCATTTCGCATAGCAGTTCTTCAAGAAGCTCCCAATAAAGAATAGTCAGAGCAGCTTATTCAGGTTAACATATACACCTAAATACCATAAGCTCACACACCCTCTCTGATGCAAAGGGTTCAGACTGCAGACTTGCATATTCACAAGATTCCTTATCTTCACATGCTTCAAAACTCCACATCTTGCTAGGCTGATCAACTTCTTTCTAGCATGACTTGACAATAGGGCTATGTCCCCTTCACAGGCTTTTCTTCTGCTTTTAGCAAGACCCTGATCTACTTCAGTCTTCTCTACATTCTTCTTCCAAGGCAGACCTTCTACTTCATCATTCTCCCGTATGACTATGTAGACACTCCTTAGGCATAATGTAGGTACCAAGTTCTTGAACCAGGGCATACTCATCCTTTACCAAGGATATCCAACCAGATAATGTCCCAACATAAGTTAGAACGCCTGCCACACACCAAAACATCATCACCATGATTCTTGATATGCTCCACCAACTGGACTTACTCTAGCAAAGTAATCCAAAGAACTAGAGAGTAACCTCTCATCCACCTTCAAGAAGAATAATCTCCTTGAGTCTTCAACCCATCACCCTTCTGCCCAAGAGTAACTTGTTCCAAGACAAACCTCAATAATAACCAGCTGCCACACTTTGATTATCTTGATTCTTCGAATCCACTTCTGAGATCAACCAAATGCCACAGTTTGATCACCTCATTCATGAATCCTCATATGAAAACAGCCAACTGCCACATTTTGACCTTTTTCACGTATGTCAGAATTCTCACAAAGATATCTTGATCCACCAAGGAAACTTGATCTTCAAGTCACATGTTCCACTTGCTCAAAAGCAAACACACTTAGACTCCCTAAGCCATGGTCATGTAACATCTTCTCCTTCCTACAGCTCCCGCAAACTGCCATGAGAACGATCTTTTTGACGCATCCATTACTTCCATTACTGTAGATCAACTCTATCACCAGCTGAGACTTCTGATGTTAAGTTAGATGTCAAAAACATTATGATATCCAACTGTTGAATTCAGCTCTTCCTTCTGCCACTCAAAAGAACCTCCTCCCTTTGCAGAAGTAGATTTCCATGCTCTCATAGACTTGATTCAACAATCAAGTTTGAGTAGACAACCTCTATCCTGCTTAGAAACTCCAAAGACTTCAAACCTACCACATCTGAATCTTCAGAAAATAAGTAGTCCAAGACTACCCCATAGCAATACTAAAGAAAGTCACTTCCCTTAGTAGAGCCGACAGTAGAAAGCCAGAGATAACTGCCACTTATCCTCGACCTTCACAACCAGAGCCAACACCATGCTCCAAACCACTTAGATCAGAAACAAACTGATCCAAGCTGTAACCATCAAGATTATGGTCTTCCATCTTCATCTTATCAACTTCCAAGATTAGACCAACAAAACTGCAGTAACTTGCATAACACACTCTTCCAGATAACTGCCAAGCTCCCAACAAGGTCTTTACAAACATATCCAGACTGTAGATTTGCATAATCCTCTAGACAAATACTAAGTCTCCCGTCAAAGTATTTACCCTCATGCACAACATCACTAATAGACAGATACTAAGTCTCCCGTCAAAGTATCTACTATTAAACAGAAAAAGATTACCTTCTCACACAAGGCATTCTTTTCTGCACACTTCTGGCACTAGCTGATCCCTCTTTTATAAATTTACACCACTGATCACTCCTGAAACTCCACCATGAGCACAACTAACTTCCTTGGTTGAAAAAGCAATGATGTTTCAACATCAGTTCCGTCATCAGTCTAAATCACATTAACCATTTACTATGGCTTTGGAGACAACAACCACAGTAATCCACACACATCTCTTGCAAGGGACACAAGATGATCGACCATCAGCACCTGATCAACCTTCACACAAGTAAGAGCCTGCATCCTCTACATCTCAAGAATCTTCTTCTCAACCTTCTGATGTTCAGACCTTCTGTCTGTCTTTGAGATGTTGAATGCCATCCTTCTGCACCTAAAGAGGAGATTCCCTCTAACAAGTTTCTGAAAACAATCAATGACTGGTCATCTAATATGCTTCTTCCAACACTTGAACTTACAAGGATGCCCTTCAATCCTTGCCAAAAAAAATTCCATTATGTGAGGACACCACATAACTGAACTCCAGTTTTAGAGGAAACTTCTCATGCAGATACCAGGGAACCATAATCCTTTGGAAAAAACACCAACTTCTCCTTGCACAAATCTGAAATGCTCATCCTATGGTTGGTACACACATATAACTCCTTTCACATAGAATCTGCTCCATGGCCATAAACGAGATTGCAAATAACTGGCTGCTTCGATCAGAAGGAACTTTCAGATATCAGAGAAAATGTCCTTGACATTTGAGCTTGACCTCCACAAAAATAAACAGCCTTTGAACACCTACTCACTTATCCAATGAGGACACTATATTGATCATCTCTTGACCAATATACATATCTAAGACATGTTTCTTGAAGGAAACTTCTTAGACACACAACCCAGATGCCTCCTCTTCCAAGCCAGGAGTAGGTTCCAAACAGATGTGATCAATACACATATGTTTAGTCCCCAAGCATCTGTAATGCCAACAAGATTCTGCACAATCTGCTGGTTTTATGTTCCAACATCTGGTAGGACATAAGTTTTCTTCACAAGAAACACACCAAAAGATCCTTTAACACAACCCAGAGATTGACCTTGGAGGCAAGAATAACTTGCTTCTAGCTTTCTTCAGATCTCTTTTCAACAAGCTCATATAAGAGTTCCTTTATGAGTGGACTTGGGATGAACCACAAGTATCTTTGGCAACTCTAACAAGCTAGTTGGAGATATCCTCAAGTATCACCACACCATGTGATACATCTTCAGAGGATAACAGAATGTTGCAGCCTTAACACAAAACCACCAGGAGTTTTCCATCAGATATATATATATATATATATATATATATATATATATATATATATATATATATGCAGCGGAACACACACCAGAAAACACCTCTACAACCTTCAGGCACTGCTCCATAATCCTTGCACATCATCACCATAAGCCAAGTGTCAACACAGTCACAACAGCAGTTCTTATGAAAAATCCATCCTTCACTTCAAGGGATCATACAAACAACTATATGAACTGACCAAGTCCATAACCCAGCAAAACTATCTTCCTTGCTCATGAACCAGAAAGTATCTTCCCTAGATCTCATCCAGAAACAGACATGATGCCTGCTCTGATACCAATTGAAATTCTGGTACAGATGTGTGATGTCTTGTGCAATGTCACAACATCGCAATCTGCTGAACAAGGCAATAATAGAAACAGTAAATGAACATAATCAATTATTCACCCAGTTCGGTTCAATCAACCTACATCTGGGGGCATACCAAGCCAGGAAGGAAGTCCACTATTAGTAGTATCAAATTACAGACTCAACACACCAGTTGACAATCTACCTAATTCAATCACTACCCAATGACCCTTCTACCTAAGTCCTCCCTAGGTAAGAGACTCCATCTCACTTCCAATCATCTCGATGATGTCTAGCAGTCAACTACACCGTCACTGCATCAACAACTTGACTCCTTAAACTTTTCTATTACATAGACTTTGGAAGACACACTTCCATGACAATACCTAGACATGACCCTCATGACTAAGACTAATACTTAGAGTTGCTTCAAAGCTTCCTCCAAGAACAATACATCTCTTACCTACAGGCTTCGAGATAAACACGATGACCATCTCACAAACCGGGTGGTTCATCAACCAACACAGCCCTTATAATCTACATGATGGCTGGCTTACCAAAACTAGGTTACAATGCTTCTATTTATAACCTATTTCCCAACTGGATTTGGGCCTTCAAATCATATCCAATCTTCTGCTAAATCTGCAACAGATTCTGCTCCAACATAGGTCTTCAATTAAATCTTCAATTTAAATCTTCAATAATTAACTCTAAATATTCTCCATATCTTTATGCATTAAATTCAGCTCCACATAATATTTCCAGGATATTATGTATCTTTTAAATCTTCTCTTTAAATCAGCTGCAAGATCTTCTCCACACAAATAGGCACAATCTTCTCCACACAAATAGGAACAATCTTCTCCACACAAATAGGAACAATTCTCCATGTCTATTTACACAAAAATAGTAACAAACTATTCTCCACAAGATATGCAGAATTAATTGTATCAGAATAAATCTTGTCCAATAAATTCGCATCCAATCTAACTAACAGATCTCCTCAAATCAAATTAATGCGCGCAGCCCTAAAAACATCACAACCTGATGTTTTAATGTTCTGGTATAGTGATGTCAAGACATCGCATGTGACATCACTCTTCAGCACTTTAACTCTTCAACACCTTAACATTCTGCAATACAAACACCACAACAGATGGGTTTCTGATGTTCTGTCAACTGATGTCAAGACATCATGTATAACATCAGACCACAAAATTGCAACCCTGCAACAGCTAATGATAAGAACTAATGTTATGACATCAGACATATGACATCAACATTGTTCAGCTTTGTTTTACCAAAATTCCAGCCAATACAAGAACTAACAATAAACATTAGAATGCATATAAAATGACTGAAATAAATTAAGATAAGCAGGAACATTATATCATCAACTCAACCACAAGCAATAAACATGAATTGAATACTTTATTTAAAATTGGAAATTCATAACAGTGTACTCAAAATAGAATTGCAGTAGAGTAATAAAGTTGAAATTGAACTGAAATAAACTTGTTCCTTGACATAAAAAAGAAAATGAATGTAAAGTAAATGGCTCTAAAACATTAAAAGAAAAGCAATTAAATGGAAAAATACATTGTGACAGAATTAGCCACGTTGCTTCTTCAAAGATTCCACAGCTTGGTTCAGATGATCAAACTCTTTGCCAGCGGTATCCATTAAACCGACAACGTCAAGACGGATAAGTTGAAGTTCATCTCTCATATCTTGAAGTGCAGTGCGAAAGGCTTTGAGAGTGGCATGTATGTTAGCAGGGGGGACAGTGTAAGTATTTCTCATGGGATGCTCAGGGTAATCATGATAGTGAGGAGGAGTTTCAGGGTCGGTCTCAATGTCAGACACATGACTTTCAAAATCTCTTTCAGGTTGGGGCTCATCTAAATCATACAGCCAGTTGTGGCGGTTATGCACACTAGTTCGCTCGTGTTCAGGCAGTGTAAAGTGTGAAACAACTTCATTATTGATCAGGAGTTGAAACGGGGGTGGTCCACGATTTCTAATGAGTCCACGGTCAAAACAGAAAGTTATGTTCATTGGCCTATATCCGCCTAGAGGGTTTAATTGGGAAAGTCGTGTTCTAAATCCCATGGCATCAGCAATTTTTGTTACGAGGCCGCCTATCAAAATGGGACCGTGATCAGCTCGAGCAATCCTGCGGAGATTGTTAAGCATAAAAGTGGCTCCATTAACGGGTCGGGATTGAAACACACAAAACATGATAAAAAGCTCATCTCTAGAGATTAGGGTGTCATTCTCGGCTTTTCCAAAAAGGGTAAAGGCTAAAATCATATGGAAGTATATTATAGTCGGGTTGTGAATTTTAGTGGACACCATAGGATGCGGGTCATGATGAGGTCGTCCTGAAATACTACTCCAGAAAAGGTCCAGTTCATCTTCCATTACTAAATCTTCCTGTGTCGTAGTAAAAACGTCGGGTCCATTGGGGAAATCCAACAGGTCCGGAATCTCTCTAATGTTGAAGCGACACGTGTATCCAAATAGCGTAAAGGTTATGTTACCCCTATTAAATCCTATGCCATAGTTAGGGTTGTAGGACAATGAGCTTAGGAATTATAGGGACAGCCTGTGGTAAGTTGGATATTTCTTTCTAGCAAAACCTTCCCATCCTATCTGGCTAAACATAAAGTCTATGTTATCTCCTATACCTAAGGCAGTCATGGTAGGTCCATGGGAAAATTTGGTTAAGGCCATAGGTCTGCGAGAGAGAACCTCATAGCGGTGTCATTGGACAGCGTCCCTGAATAGCACAACCATGGTGTCTTCGTTATCCATCTTAACAGTTAGTCGGAAAAGTAAAGCAGATGTAGAAGGAAAAAGGTAGAAAGACTTTAAAAATCCTGTAGCATGTAATTATAAGATCAGCAAAGCAGTTTCCCTAAAATTTTTAAATTTTTTAGAAATAAATAAAAATGAAAAAGTAATGAAAATAAGATTAAGAAAGTAAAGGGAAACAAAAAGAAATAAAAATAGACTTAAGAAGAATGTAAAGAAATTTAAAAAGGAAATGAAAATAAAAGAAAATTAAAAGGAAAGAAAACAATCTCGTGGGTTGCCTCCCACTAAGCTCTGTTTTTAACGTCATAAGCCTGATGAAAGCTTAGTGATAGTTCAGTTATAGGGATGAGCAGGCAGCTCTAAAAGTCTTAGACTATTCAAATAGTCTCTGTTTGCAATATTATGATAATGTTTTAAGTGTTGCCCGTTTACTATGAATGGTTCACTATTTCTTCCTTTTATTTCTATCGCTCCACTTTGAAAAACTTTAGAAATTTCAAAGGGTCCGGACCACCTAGATCTAAATTTTCCTGGAAAAAGCTTAAGGCTCGAATTAAATAGGAGCACGACGTCTCCCACACTAAATTCTTTTCTAGATAAGCACTTATTGTGCCATCTCTTAGTTCTTTCTTTATATATGCGGGCGTTCTCGTAAGCATCTAGTCTTAGTTCTTCTAATTCGTGCAAATCTAAGATTCGTTTTTCTTCTGCGGCAGCGTAATTTAAATTAAGGGTTTAAATAGCCCAATAGGCTTTGTGCTCTATTTCTACCGGCAGATGACAAAATTTTCCATAGACTAACTTAAATGGAGTGGTTCCTATGGGGGTTTTGTAAGCGGTTATGTAAGCCCATAAAGCTTCATTAAGTTTAGTTAACCAATCCTTCCTAGAGGTAGCGACAGTCTTTTCTAAAATTTGTTTTATTTCTCTATTCAAAACCTTGACTTGTCCACTGGTTTGTGGATGATATGGTGTCGCCACCCGATGTTTGACTCCGTATTTTGCTAGCCGTTTATCGAATATTTTAGATATGAAATGGGAGCCACCGTCAATAATGACGAGTCTTGGCACACCAAATCTAGGAAAGATTATGTTCTTAAAGAGCTTTATCACTACTCATGTGTCATTTGTAGGAGAAGCTACAACCTCGATCCATTTGGAAACGTAATCGACAGCGACGAGTATGTACTGGTTACCAAAAGAAGACGGAAATGGTCCCATGAAATCTATTCCCCACACGTTAAAGACTTCTACTTCTAGAATTCCATTTTGAGGCATTTCATCGCGTCTAGAGACGTTACCAGTGCGTTGACACCGGTCGCAATTTATAACCGCGATATGGACATCTTTCCATAGAGTAGGCCAAAAGAGGCCAGCTTGCAAAATCTTAGCACAAGTCTTTGAAGTGCTTGCGTGCCCACCATAGGGCGCGAAATGACAATGAGAAATTATGTCTTCCACCTCATCTTCGGGTACACAACGACGAAAAATACCATCGGTGCCCCTCTTGAAGAGAAGTGGTTCGTCCCAATAATAGTGTTTAAGGTCGTGGAAGAATTTCTTCTTTTGTTGATAGGTTAGATCAGGTGGTAGTACTCCAGCTGCTAGATAGTTGACAAAGTCAGCATACCATGGCAGCGTGGTCTTAGTGTAAACAGATTCTACCACTTCATTAGTTTTTGTATCAGTATTAGTTAGGGATTATTCTATTGTATTGCTTTCTAACTGGGCTAAGAGTCTTTCATAAGGGAAATCGTTATTAATAGGTACTTGGTATGGTTGGATGTTTTCCATTCTCGACAGGTGGTCAGCTACTACATTTTCGGTGCCTTTCTTGTCCTTGATTTCCAAGTCGAATTCTTGTAGGAGTAGAATCCACCTCAGAAGTCTCGGTTTGGCGTCCTTCTTGCTTAATAGGTACCTGATTGCGGCGTGATCGATGTAGATGATTATTTTTGCTCCTACTAGGTAGGAACGAAATTTATCTAATGCGAACACGACAGCTAAGAGTTCCTTTTCTGTGGTAGCGTAGTTCATTTGTGCATGATCCAAGGTTCTACTGGCATAATAGATTGCGTGAAGCTTTTTGTCCTTCCTTTGTCCTAGGACTACACCTACATCATAGTCACTAGCGTCGCACATGATTTCGAATGGTTTATTCCAATCTGGGGGTTGCATAATGGGTGCTGATATTAAAGCTTGCTTGAGTGTTTGAAATGTGTCCAAGCATTTGTCATCAAAGACGAATTCAACATCTTTCATTAACAGCTCAGTTAGGGGTTTGGTTATCTTAGAGAAATCTTTAATGAAACGTCGGTAAAAACCGGCGTGTCCTAAGAAACTTCTTATTTCTCTAATGGTTTTAAGTGGATAGATATTCTCTATTACTTTTATTTTTTCTTTGTCGACTTCGATTCCTCTGTCGGATACTATATGTCCTAGCACGATTCCTTGTCGGACCATGAAATGGCATTTTTCCCAATTCAGCACTAAGTTGACTTTTACACATCATTCGAGCACCATTTCGAGGTTTGATAGACATCCTTCAAAACTTTCCCCACAGACAGAGAAATCATCCATAAAGACTTCCATTATACCATCTAAGAAGTCAGAGAAGATGGACATCATGCATCTCTGAAATGTTGCAGGTGCGTTACATAATCCGAAAGGCATTCGCCGGTAGGCAAAAGTTCCATAGGGACATGTGAAAGTAGTCTTTTCTTGGTCGTCAGGATGGATAGGAGTTTGGAAGAATCCTGAATATCCGTCTAAATAGCAAAAATGGGAGTGTTTAGCCAGACGTTCAAGCATTTGATCTATGAAGGGTAAAGGGAAATGATCTTTACGAGTGGCTTTGTTTAGTTTTCTATAATCGATACACATTCTCCATCCGGTTTGAGTACGTTGTGCTACAGATTCGCCTTTTTCATTATTGATGACTGTAACACCTCCTTTCTTGGATACCACGTGAATTGGGCTAACCCATTCACTATCTGATATTGGGTATATGATTCCTGCTTCTAATAGCTTTTGCACTTCTCTCTTAACGACATCACTCAGAATGGGATTGATTCTCCTTTGATGTTCTCTAGAGGTTTTGTAGTCCTCCTCAAGCATAATGCGATGCATACAGATAGAGGGACTTATTCCTTTCAAGTCTGAGATGTTATAGCCTAAGGCAGTCGGGTACTTTCTTAGGACATGCAATAATTTCTCGGTTTCTATTTGCCCTAAGTCTGCATTGACTATAACGGGTCGTTCGAGTTCTGTATCTAGGAATTCATACCTTAGATCTTTGGGTAATGTTTTCAGTTCTACGACTGGTTTCTTTGGGCAAGGCATAGGGTCAGGAGTGAGTGCGAGACATTCACTTAGATTGTTATCTTGGTATTCACCACGCCAATTATCATCTTCAAAAATTGGTGGCATCGGAATTCTCAGCACTTCAGAACACGTGTTTTGGTGTTTTTCCATGTGTTTAACGCATTCGTCAATTATATCTAAGAAACAGCACGAATCTTCTATAGCAGGTGCTTTAAAGAATTGTGAGAGAATGAATTCTACTTTTTCTTCACCAACCTCGAAAGTCAGTTTTCCTTTTTTCACATCTATGATGGCTCCGGCAGTAGCTAGGAAAGGTCTTCCTAAAATGATTGGGATGTTTGAGTCTTCCTGGATGTCCATGATTATGAAATCTGTAGGAATATAGAATTGTCCTATACGTACTGGAATGTTTTCTAGCATTACTAGAGGGAATTTCACTGATCTATCAGCTAGTTGTACAGACATTCTTGTTGGTCTCAGTTCTCCCATGTTGAGCCTTTTACAAATAGATAAGGGCATTAAACTGATGCTGGCTCCTAAATCGCACAGAGCTTTGTCTATGACAAACTTTCCAATCACACATGGTATAGAGAAACTACCAGGATCTTTTAGCTTAGGAGGCATGTTGTTTTGAATTATTGCGCTACACTCTGCAGTAAGCATAACGGTTTCAGTATCCTCGAGCTTTTTCTTATTAGTTAATATTTCTTTTAGGAACTTAGCGTATGAGGGCATTTGTGTGATTGCTTCTGTAAAAGGTATTGTGACATTTAGTTGTTTCAGAAGTTCAACAAATTTCTTAAATTGGCCTATTTTTTTAGATTTAGTGAATCTTTGGGGATACTGGATAGGTGGTTTATAAGGCGGCGGAGGCACATACGGTTCTTCTTTCTCTTCGGCCTCTTTGCCATTATCTTCCTTCTCGTTTTCCTTTGGTTCGCCTTCCTTTTCAGACTCCTTACTAGGCCTTTGGTACATGGCTGGATTTTCGATTCTTGGGTCAGTGGGTCCTTCTAGTTCTGTTCCACTCCGAAGTGTTATAGCGTTTGCATGTCCCTTCGGATTAATTTGAGTTTGACCTGGAAGGTTCCCAGCTGGGGTAGCGGTAACTGCTTGTTGTTGAGCCACTTGTGAGATTTGGGTTTCTAACATTTTGTTGTGAGTGGCTAGAGCGTCAACCTTGTTGGCTAATTGTTTGATCTGCTCACCGGTGTGAACATTCTGGTTAAGGAAATCCTTGTTCTGTTGAGCTTGTGCAGCAATGAAGTTCTCCATCATAATTTCAAGGTTTGACTTCCTAGGAACGTTGGGAACGTTAGCAGCAGGTTTTTGATATCTTGGTGGCACAGCTGGCACTTGGCCAGGTGCATACAAAGCGTTATTGTTCTTGTACGAAAAGTTTGGATGGTTTTTCCAACCAGGATTATAGGTATTTGCATACGGGTTTCCTTGAGCATAACTCACTTGATTAGCGGAGACTCCTGCTAAAATTTGGCATTCGGGAGCGGCATGTCTAGGTACTCCGTATAATTCACAGTTTGGAGCTACGGCAGCCACGGTGGCTGCGGGTGTTATGGTCAAGTTGTCTATCTTTTGAGCAAGGGCATCTACCTTAGCATGGACATGATCAAGACTACTAACTTCGTACATTCCACCTTTCGTTTGAGCTTTCTCCACTGGCGTTCGTTCACCTCCCCATTGGTAATGGTTTTGAGCCATGCTTTCGATGAGTTGATAGGCTTCGGTATGAGGTTTGTCCATAAGTGTACCACCAGCGGCGACATCTATTGTCATTCTTGTATTGTACAAGAGACCATTGTAAAACGTATGGATGACTAACCAATCCTCAAGACCGTGATGCGTACACATCCTCATCATGTCTTTGTATCTCTCCCATGCATCGTAAAGAGACGCAGTATCTTTTAGTTGAAATCCATTAATTTGGGCTCTCAGCATAGCTGTTTTGCTTGGTGGGAAATATCGGGCTAAGAACACCTTTTTCAACTCATCCCACGTAGTGACGGAATGAGATGGCAAGGATTGCAACCAAGCCCAAGCTCTGTCTCTTAATGAGAAAGGAAAAAGACGTAGTCTTATTGCGTCTGCAGTCACACCATTTGCCTTCACTGTGTCTGCGTACTGCACAAATCGTTCCGGTTGATAGCGGGGGCAGCAATGCTGTTGTGTGGTTCTTGCTCAGATGGGGTAGCATAATACTTAATAGGACGGTTATATGGTCCATCGGCCATGTTTCGTTCTTTGACTGGTTCAGGAGTGTGAGCGAGAAGATCGGGAATATTATACTTGCGTTAATACTCAAGTATTCTGCGTCTTAAATGTAAGAAGCGCTATAATTCGGCGATTGGTGGTTGCAAGTCTTCGCTTTGTGAGCGAGTACTTGGCATACAATCGAGAAAAAGGGAAATAAAATTTGTTGCCTTAGTCTATACTGCGCAACAAAGAATTGCACTATTGACTAAATCAAAGTCCCCGACAACGGCGCCAAAAACTTGGTCGCGACTTTCTGAGTCTAATGGTTACTAACTGCAAGTGCACAGCCTATCGCGTAGTAATAAATACATCAATCCCACAGAGACCTGATAATCAACCTAGTGCTACGGTTTTGTTACTGTGTTTAGCTAAGGCGAAGATGTTTTGGTGTTAAGTTCAAAAAGGGAAACTAAAGGGAATCTAAATTTTGGGAATAAACTAGTTGAGATAAGGATATCGGTACGTAACTTAGTATACCATCGTGGATTCAATAAAACTTAAGCGTATATAAAATGAGTCACATTATATTTCTGTAGAAATTATCAGTTTAAAAGCCCTCACCTCACACTCTCATGGATCTTGCTTCGGACTATATTCCTAAATCATAATGTCTGCTCTCGCTAGCCCATTTGAGTTTAAAAACACTTTTTGAAAACTAATACAGTCTAATTAACTTTAAAGCGCTCTCGCTGTTTTTAAAACCAATGCCCGATTTCAGCTATCCGGTTAAAATCTCACACTCTCGTGGATCTTGATCCTAACCTTTACTACCTTTTTACTCTCGTACCGAAAGTCCAATTTTAATTAAGAAATCGCGGCCAGAAAATAAGTTGTTTAAGGTTTTAGCTTAGGATTATCGAATCCATTCCGGTTAACTTAATTACATACCGATAAATCAGATTTAGCTAGACATATTAATTAAAACAAACATGCATAAAAATAAATTACAAAATAGTAAATTAAACATTACCATGGGAAACGATAATGCTATTATTACGATAATGAATAAAAACCTGATAAATTTGCAATAAGTTGATTCTCGCAATTCCTCCACAAGTCGGTAGGCTTTTGCTCGATGTATCGGAATAACGAATGATGAAGGCAAGATTGAAAACAAAATTCTAACTATGGTGCAATAGCTCCTCAATGTGAGAAACTATCACTAATTCAAGTGATGGTAAACAAGGAATGGGAACGAGAAACAAACAAGGAATGCAAAGAAAGTAAAAGTTCAGAAAATAAATTCAGCAGCAATTCGAGTAAATTTTCTATATGGTGTGTCCCGTTGCTCTTCAATCCATGTTGTATTTATAGCCAAAGCATTGCCTTAACGTTGGAGAAAATATAGGAGCACAACCTTTGGTGGTTGAGAAGTCTAAGGGAGACTGGCTCAAGTGAGTTGAAACTGAAGTTGAGAGAATGTAGGAAATGTTGATCGTGCGTGTACATTGGTCTGTTTTGTCCACGTCTGCGTTTCTGAACGTAATAGCGACTTTGGTGCGCGTGACGGTCGTGATGACTGTGTGACGAGCGTGGTGCGCTTTTGGATTGTATGACGGTCGTCACACACACCACTTTTCATTTTCTGCTCTTTTTCTTGACATTTCTTCCTGTTTTCTACTCTTTTCCTCATGTTTCTCTATTTTGCTCCTTTTTAGCTTGGACAATGAAATACCTGTGAAAACACTAGAATACTTGCGGAATAATCGGCACTTGGACTGAAATAACATAATTATTAGTCGTAAATCAAGGCAAATATATGATACATTTTCGTGTTATCACATTCCATGTAAGTTATGAATACTTACTCCTGTTTCCCTTTTATCGTAGCCTTTGGATTGGAGCCGCCGTGCTCTACGTAAGTGTTCTACCATGGACACTCACTTACTTCCCTTTTAACCTAGCCTTAGGTTTGGAGTCGCCGCACTCCACGTAAGTGTCTTGCCATAGACACCTACCCTTTTCCTCTGGAACCTTGACCACAGTCAAGAGTTCCTCACCCTTATTGATGGGAACTACGAATGCTCTGATTCTATTCCCGTCACGATACGTAGGCATGAGATGTGATGTCTTGGTGAGCATACTTAAAAATAAACCCCTAGGTCTTTACCTTAACAATTCCCTTAGCAAGCAAACAATAACCACTACGCCAAAATTGATATTTTGTATCGCCTAATTTAATAACACTTTTAAAGAAAATGTTATTAAAAAGGAAACAAACACATCTATAATAGCACTTTATAGTCGAGCGCTATTATAAGACGCAGACAATGTAATTTTGATAGCACTTTATTAAGAAGCGCTATTATTAAACTTCACTAAGATATCGTTTTCTTTAAAATGCTATTAATATTCTTCATTAAGATAACACTTTTTGAAAAACGCTATTATTTGACTATCATATGTTAGCACTTATAAGAAAGCGCTATCTTAGGTTTTAAAATATATTAAAAAAAATCCACACATTTATTTATGTGGTAACTCTTTTCTTTCTTTATTTACTCTTCTCTCACGCACAATAAAAATGGGAAATGCCAGATCCACACAAAAAAACTCTCACGTGCCAAGATTCATCTCTTAGTAGAGAAAATTCCTTCTTCCCCAAAAAACTATCGCATTCCAACCCACTCACTCTCTCCACTCTCCATTGTTCACAAACTCTCACTTCGTTATTCCTGAACCCATAATTCATCATTCGCAAAACACACTTACGTTAACATAGCGATTAAACCCTGAAAATTTTCTTATCTCCATTGTTCGCAATCTTTTATCGTTCCTTAGAACTTATTGAACCCAAAATTGAAAATCTATAGAACCCTAGCTAGAAATCGTTCTATGTAACTTGTTGAATCCTAAAACCATATTCCTTTGTCATTCACCATCATAAATTGTTCCTGAGTTGATTGAAACCCATGAAATCATGATTATAGGTATTTCAAAGGTCGTTGGTGCCGGCGAGTAACGATGGTCGTTACATTGCAGAAGCCAATAGCTCATCTGGTTCGTTGAACTCTTTATTCCATCTTTAATTTTATATTCTATTTTGTTATTGTAGTTTATTATTGTATTTGGTTTGTGTTTTTGTTTAGAGTATTTTGAGGCTAGAAGTTGTTTCTAATCATATATTGGTTCAGCAGACGGTCTGGTGGTTTTGGCAAATGTTTGTTGGGTTGGGAAACATTATCAGAGGGCTATTTGTGAGTGTTATTTCCACTTACTTGTTATTGTGTCTCTTGCAAAACTTGGAACTAATGAGGTTTCTAATACATCGTATATGGTGTTTGTAGAGCTTTATAGTGACTTTGGTTGACTTGTAGTTGCAGAAATATTCAGAACTCTTCTTTTGGTTGGTATATAGTTAGTGTTCTTCTTGTGTACTTTCTAGATTTTTTTCATTTATGTTGTTTTCTAGGATTTTTTTATGTTTGCTTAGATATTATCTATTTATAGGTGTTTGTTTGCTTTTCTTATCTACTAAGCACTGACAAATAGAAGTATATATTTATAATTGTCTAACATCTTCTTAGATTTTGAATTTATTTACATGTACCCCTTTAAAACTAGTGCACCTAAATGTCAGATCTGGCTACCAAAACCTGAAGAAGGATAAAACAAACCCCAATTTAAATAGGGTCTGCAATTGAAAAAATATTGCAGGGTTAACTTTGTTGTAATTGTAGTGCCTACCAATCAACCAATGTCTAAATTTGGTCTATAATGCTTAACTCCATGTCTCAATATTATATAGGCTCCTAATTATGTGAATATTTACATTTAGTTCTGACTAAATTGATATCTATTTGATTCTATATTGCAACTCCTTATGTTTTTGCCTCATAGTTAAAAAATATCATGTTTATTTTTTTAAATGTTTAAAGAATCTAAGCCACGCAGTTGATGATGAAGCAGTTCAGGCCATTTCTCTCCCAGGTTAGACCTTAAAACTTGTTAGTTTTCTATAGGTTTTGGTTATTTTATTTTTCTAATAATTGAGAATTCCATTGAATTGTAACCAAATCATCTTTGGTCTGTGTTTGGTTTTCTATTTCATATCTGTAATTTAATTGTGAACATAAAATTTAATGGATTTTAATAGAGAGATCATATTTATTCATCAAAGAAACATAGCAGATAATTTATAGAAATAGCTATTGGAGTAATCTTTAGTAAGTTATTATTAAGACTCGCCATCTCTTTTCCATATTCCTTCCTGTCATTTCTATAACAATTTATGCATTATCAACTTATAGTAAAACCATATTCCTTCGAGAAACAGTAATGCGTAATTTCTTAGGGAAATGAACAATTATATATGACAATTCAGAACATGTGTAGAACCTTGTGCATCAACTAGGACACATAAAACACCGCCAATAACATTATACTTGTCTCTCTATCATGTAAATCATATACATAATCAAACCATTCAAACTCATCATTTGTTGAGACACTTTACTAGCTATGATATATGATAATACACGATTCTGAGACATTGACATGCTATTACATTAATAATGTGGAGTGCA
This sequence comes from Lathyrus tuberosus, assembly GCA_022829125.1. Classification (NCBI taxonomy): domain Eukaryota; kingdom Viridiplantae; phylum Streptophyta; class Magnoliopsida; order Fabales; family Fabaceae; genus Lathyrus; species Lathyrus tuberosus. The sequence continues at coordinate 8,938,597 of JALAZF010000187.1, forward strand.
GAAATAATTTAAGTAATTTACAAGCTAAGACTCTTATACGACATTAGATCAAATGGAAGACAATGGAATAACTGAAGTGACCCAAAAGCATATATTGAAAAGAATTCTAGAATAACTATCATTTGTCATTAGACCAAAGGGAAAATAGTGGTAAAAATGGCATTCTGTAAAAGAAGAGCCTATATAATATGACTATATAATATAGCTGGACATAATGATGCATCACCTCTAATGGAAATACACTTGAGTCAAGTCACCTCTACTGCACCATACACCTTACACAAATATAATAGTTGAGTCTTATAACAAGTGTATTGTCATTAGAGGTGATGCATGAACTCAATAATAAATGACTTGATAATTATAACATAATTATAAGATCCATCACCACCTCTACTACACCACACACCTTACACCAGATACCACTTTAATGACAATTTTGTTCAATATACTATGCAGTAAATATGTTACAGAATAACCCTACATGAGAAACATTTGCCATTTCAGTGTGAGATAATTCATCATGCATTGATCATCAAAATTATCATACTCCCATTCTATTATCTATTTTAAAAATTTAATGCAAGTATATAATTTATCTTTGTTGAACTTTTAGCCTTTCTAAAAGAAAGGCAGTCTCAAGGATTAGCTTTATGAGGAGCTGACTTACTCTCTTGATCTAAGGGTCAATATCTCAACTATTTTAGTTATCATTCTTTTAAGGCTTAAAAAATCTTTTAGTCCCTGTAAGTTGGCGAGTTTTTGGTTTTAGTCCCTGAATCTTTTTTTTTCGGTCCAAGTCCCCACATGTTCATTTCTATTTGGTTATAGTCCCTGCTGTCAAGTGAACGTTAAAAAAAAGCTTAGTTGGCAGACGATGCTGATCTGGAATATTGTTTTATCATTCATTATTAATTTGTGTAACACACGTGGAAAAGTCAATGGACCGTTTCATAAAGAGGGACCAAATCCAAAAAAAGTTCAAATTTGTTTTCTTCTTCTTCCTTCTACATTGGCCTCGTTTTCTTCTTCTTCTTGTTTTCTTCATCTTCTACCTTCAATGTAACACCCCCAATCTATACCCCCAAGCTATTAAAGCGATAAATAAAATTCAAAATTTCATCAGAGTATATTTAAATTATCATGGCATAGATGGGGAGAATCACATTATATTTGAAACAAACATACAACACCTGCTCATACAGATATGCAACAACTCATGTAGTAATACACCCACAATCCAATTACAGAATAAAAGCGGAAAATCCGTAACTGAATATCAACATATATATATATCATGAAAGTTGTCATACAACAAGTTATACATGTACAATCCGACAGATACATATACATAATACACAATAATCACAAACGGCCTCCCTAACTACCCGGTGTCACATATCAGAGCCGACCGACAAAAGAATGAAGTCCTAAGCTTCACAAAAGACCTCCAGCAACTCTAATCTGCAATGCCTCATAGAGCATTATAAAACAGCAGAAGGGTGAGAAACACAATTATAATATAATTGCATATAATTATATATTAACACTGAAATGCACAAGTAAAATACTCTCACCACAAATGCACCACAATCAAATACAACGAAACACCCTACAATTCTCAGGTATCCAATACCAATACACATTAGTCATACACAATACACTTATCATTCATACAATTATACATATTCCGTCTCATCAATCACATTCACAATTTCATACTCAATTAATCCATGATTTATGCAAATGCACAGAGACTAACACAACGACTCTATGCAATGCACATGCGGTACCGACTTCCAATATTTCTCATCACTAGTTCACTCAGGAACTCTGCTGGAATCATCGCTCATTACTGAGGATCACTCAAGTAACACCCCGTCGGGCAAACGATGTTCCCCGTCGCTTTAGGTCCTCTTGGTATAAGGCGCACGACGTTTACGGATTGTTTTAGGTCCTCTTTGTATAAGGCGCACAATCCGATCGCTCACACCCCACATGGGCACACGATCGTCTATAATCATTGCTTTAGGTCCTCTTATTTTTAAGGCGCACGATATATCAAATCGCTTTAGGTCCTCATATTTTTAAGGCGCACGATGTTATAGGAGATTCCCTCTGGAATCAATCCGTCACTCAGGACGTCACAAGAATGCATATCATGATGCTTGGCATACAATGACTCATGACATTTAATATGCACACATATACACATTCATAATCATGCATTTACCGACATTTACCATACATCACATTTTCTCGCCGTAAGGCCACCAACCTTCATCACAATGTGTATTTCATACAATTTCATCACAATTAAACGGCACAAGTCGACAACAAAACAACACATTTTCTAATTCCCGACATAATTTAATCGGCCAACAATCTCAAAACCATCATCATAAGAAAGTACATGCTACAAGCTTTCTAACGCATCCAACCACACCTCAAATCGACTCACGGATCAAAAGTTACAGAGAAAAAAAATTGGAATAAACTGTCATGTTCGCAGTGCGAAGCTCCTAGCAAGTCCTTCGCTTCTTCATTAGCAGTGCGAATGTCCCAGTGAACAATGGCAGAAGCAAAATAACCTAGAAAATTCCCAACGTTCGCAGTGCGAACTATCCAGCGAATGCTCGCTTCCCCATTCGCAATGCGAACCCTCCAGCGAACAGTGGCAGAATGAAACTTAATATAACGTTCGCAGTGCGAACCTCACGCGAACGCTCGCCACCCATTCGCTGGCCATTCGCAGTGCGAACCTGCGATTTCAGCCAAACCCAGCAGCGCACCAGATCATCCAAAAATGGTATTTTCTCAACCAAAACATTTCCAAACCAACATATAGCAATCAAAACATAACTCAATCATGATAACAAGTATTCTACTACGTTTACACCGATTTTCGACCGTGAAACCATCGATTTCTCATTATCGACCTAGAATAGAAACTATGAAAACACAACAAACAATCTAATACACACATACATAATCATACACAAGCATATAATAATCGAGTTTCGCACCCTTACCCGATTAAATAGCGTGTAGAAAAGTCGGTTGATCGATTTCTTCTTTTCTCTCTTTTTCTTCTCTTCTTCCCTTTTATTTCTCCTCTCTTTCTTTCTCTCTATTTTTCTCTTCCCTTTTCCTTTCTATTTTCTAACTTAACCAAATAAATCAAAATGCCCAAAATACCCCTACACTCAAATATCTCGTAAATGTTCCCAAAACGCGATAAAATATTTTCACGATGAAAAATAACATATTTTCACATAAAAGTCAAAAATAAAATAATATAATAATAAAATACTCAAAACGACTCAATTAAATAAAAACTGACAAAACTGGGGCGTTACAACTCTCCCCCACTTAGAAATTTTCGTCCTCGAAAATATACCTGAGACGAACAACTCTGGATACGACTCCCGCATCCGACTCTCCAAATCCCAAGTCAAATTGCCCTCAGCAGCGCCTCCCCACGCCACTTTCACAAGTGCAATATCCTTGCCTCTCAACCGCTTCACCTCGCGATCCAAAATCCTAACTGATAATGCCTCAACTGTAAGGTTCTCCCTCACCTCAACCTCATCCATCGAAATCACATGCGACGGATCCGGAACATACTTCCGAAGCTGTGAAACATGGAGCACATCATGCAAATTCGACAGACTCGGCGGCAACGCCACCCTATAAGCCACAGCACCTACTCTCGTGGATATCTGGTAAGGACCAATAAACTGAGAAGTAAGTTTCTTCGATTTCAATGCACGGCCCACACCCGTTACCGGTGTAACTCTCAAAAATACATGATCGCCCTCTTGGAACTCAAGATCCTTCCGTCTCCGATCATGATAACTCTTTTGCCTACTCTGAGAAGCCTTCATTTTCTCACGAATAAACTTCACTTTTTCCGTCGTCTGTTGCACCAAGTCTGGTCCAACCACCGAACTCTCACCAGATTCGTGCCAACACAAAGGTGTTCAACATCTTCGTCCATATAACGCTTCAAACGGTGCCATTCCAATACTCGAATGGAAATTGTTATTATACGTGAATTCAATCAACGCAAGATAACTATCCCACGCACCACCTTGCTCAAGAACACAAGCCCGCAAAAAATCTTCCAACGACTGAATCGTTCTCTCCGACTGCCCATCCATCTGCGGATGATAAGCCAAACTCAACCTCAATTTAGAACCCAAAGCCTTCTGTAAACTTTCCCAAAATCTCGAGGTAAACCTCGGATCTCGATCCGAAACAATACTCAATGGAACCCCATGCAATTTCACAATCACACTGATGTAAATCTCCGCCAACCTCTCCAATGAAAAACTGATGTCAATCGGAATGAAATGAGCCGATTTAGTCAGCCTATCCACAACCACCCAAATAGCATTATGCCCTCGTTGTGTATTCGGCAACCCCGTTACAAAATCCATCGAAATGATGTCCCACTTCCACTCAGGAATATCCAACGGTTGCAACAAACCACTAGGCCTCAGATGTTCCACCTTCGATTTCTGACAAGTCAAACATGCATAAACAAACTGAGCCACATCTCGTTTCAAACCAGACCACCAAAAAGTCTTTTTCAAATCTTGGTACATCTTATTCGCTCCTGGATGTATACTCAAATTACTCCGGTGTCCATCCTCCAAAATCATCTTTTTCAACTCTGCATCATCCGGAATACAAATTCTACCTTAGAATCTCAAAACACCATTAATATCCACTTGAAAATCACCACTCGCATCTTTTCTGTCAACCAACATCAAATCCACTAATTTCACGTCCAACTTCTGCTTCTCGCTTACCGTCATCAGAAAATCATTAGTAACCTTCAACATACCCAGCCTCACACTATCCGACGACACTTCACATACCAAACTCAAATCTCTAAACGATTCCAAAAGTTCCCACTCCTTAACCATTAAAGCGGACATATGCAACGATTTCCGGCTCAACGCGTCGGCTACCACATTAGCTTTACCAGGATGGTAATTCAAGCCAAAGTCGTAGTCCTTCAAAAATTCCAACCATCTACGTTGCCTCATATTTAGCTCTTTCTGATCAAACAAATATTTCAAACTTTTGTGGTCACTAAAGACTTCGAATCTTGCACCGTAGAGATAATGCCTCCAAATCTTCAACACAAAAATCACAGCCGCTAATTCAAGATCATGTGTAGGGTAATTCTTCTCATGCACTCTCAATTGCTTTGAAGCATACGCCACGACCTTACCGTCTTGCATTAGCACACCACCTAGACCAATCAAAGAAGCATCACAATAAACCACAAATGGTTCATTAGGATTCGGCAAAATCAAAATCGGAGCTGTCGTCAATCTTCTCTTCAGCTCATTAAAACTTTCCTCGCACCGAATATCCCAAATGAACGCTTGCTCTTTACAAGTCAACTGGGTCAAAGGAAGTGCTAGCTTAGAAAAACCTTCAATAAACCTTCGATAATAACCGGTCAAACCCAAAAAGCTTCGAATTTCAGTAACTGATCTCGGAGCATCCCATTGTAGAACTGTTTCTACTTTAGATGGATCCACAGAAATACCATTACATGAAATTACGTGCCCAAGAAAACTCACCTCCGACAACCAGAACTCACACTTGGACAATTTAGAAAAAAGCTTCCTTTCCTTCAAAACCTGCAAAACAATACGCAAATGCTCCACGTGCTCTTCCCGAGACTTAGAATAAATCAAAATGTCATCAATAAACACAACGACAAATCGATCCAAATGCTCGTGAAAAATACGATTGTACTCCATAAACACACCTGGCGCATTAGAAACCCCGAACGGCATCACAGAATATTCATAATGACTGTAACGTGTCCTAAAAGCCGTCTTCTGAATATCTTCCTCTTTCACCCTAATCTGATGATACCCTGACCTCAAGTCAATCTTACTGAACACACACGCACCAACCAACTGATCCATCAGATCATTAATCCTTGGAAGAGGATACTTATTCTTAATCGTCACTTTATTCAACTGGAGATAATCAATACACAATCGCATACTTCCATCTTTCTTTTTCACCAACAAAACTGGAGCACCCCAAGGAGAAACACTTGGCCTCACAAACCTCTTCTCTAACAACTCATTCAACTGTTTCTTTAACTCAACCAACTCAGATGCCGACATACGATAAGGTGCCATAGAAACAGGTCTAGTACCAAGAACTAGATCTATCGAAAACTCCACCTCTCTCTCTGGCGGTACATCTGAAATATCCTCAGGAAACACTTCAGGAAAATCACACACAACCGGAAACACATCAAGCGCAACTTGACTATCCACAGTCAAAGATACAAACAACCCAAACAACTTAGCTTTATCCACCAAAAGCTTCTTCAACTCTTTGGTAGATAAGAAACTCGAGTCTTTGTCTTCCTCAAGAGAAGGAAACCTTACCAGCTTATGATAATAATCAATATGAACCCGATTGAATTGTAACCAATTCATTCCCAGAACCACATCTAAACCCTCCAACGGTAAACACACTAAATCCATCTCAACGTCTTTACCATAAATGGTCAAAGGACAACTTAAACAAACCAAAGAAGTAGTTACTGATCCCATTGCTGGAGTATCAATAACCATCTCACCATCCATCAAAGACAACACAAGATTCAAACGCTTAGCGCACTCAGACGAAATAAACGAATGAGTCGCTCCAGTATCAATAATAGCAACTGAAGGAGTACTATTAATAAAACAAGTACCTCTGATTAGACGATCTGCACTTGAAGTCTGAGTTCCCGCCAAGGCAAACACTTTCCCACCAGATTGAGCCTGCTTCGGTTTCGGACACTTTGTGCTAATATGACCAGGTTCCCCAAAGTTAAAACACTTAATCACATTCTTTCTCTTGCACTCAGCTGCTACATGTCCTAAACCTCCACAATTAGAACACTTTCCCACATCTTTCCTGCACTCAAATTGACGATGTCCTAGTTCACCACACTTAAAACATCTCAGAGAATTAGACATACCTCCTCCACCTGACCTTCGATCAAAAGTACCCCTTTGCTTACCTTTATCAGCTGGTGTTACATACGGCCCACCACGGAGCTGTTGCTTCCCTTTCCTCTCGCTCACACTCTTGTAGTGAGTAGAACGAGCCTTACTATCCTCTTCATAAATCCTACAACATTCCACCAAATCAGAAAACCTTCTTATCCTTTGATAACCGATTGCTTGCTTAATCTCAGGACGCAATCCACTCTCAAACTTCACACACTTAGAAAATTCCGCAGTCGCTTCAGCATAATGAGGATAAAATTGCACAAGCTCCACAAACTTAGCAGTATAGTCAACAACAGACATACTACCTTGTTTCAGTTCCAAGAACTCAATTTCCTTCTTTCCTCTTACATCTTCTGGAAAATATTTCCTCAGAAACTCCTGGCTAAATAATTCCCAAGTAACTTCTTCATCCCCAGCTCCCAACACCTGACGAGTACTAATCCACCAGTCATCAGCTTCTTCCTGTAACATGTGAGTTCCCAGTCTCACCTTACTGTCCTCAGCACAATCCATAACTCAGAAAATCCTTTCAATCTCTTTCAGCCAAATCTGAGCACCATCAGGATCATATCTTCCTTTGAAGACAGGCGGTTTGTTCTTCCTGAACTCATCATTATCAGCAGCATTAAGTGCACCCTGTACAGCTCGGGCCATAGCTTGCATAGCAGCAGCCAAAGCAGCGTCATTCCTACCAGCCATATTCTGTTCATTTCCAATAACAGCAACTATGGTTAAACAAACAACTCATCCAAACACCAACACCGACAAGGACTGACATAACTGACACGGACTGGCTTTGATACCACTTAATGTAACACCCCCAATCTATACCCCCAAGCTATTAAAGCGATAAATAAAATTCAAAATTTCATCAGAGTATATTTAAATTATCATGGCATAGATGGGGAGAATCACATTATATTTGAAACAAACATACAACACCTGCTCATACAGATATGCAACAACTCAGGTAGTAATACACCCACAATCCAATTACAGAATAAAAGCGGAAAATCCGTAACTGAATATCAACATATATATATATATCATGAAAGTTGTCATACAGCAAGTTATACATGTACAATCCGACAGATACATATACATAATACACAATAATCACAAACGGCCTCTCTAACTACCCGGTGTCACATATCAGAGCCGACCGACAAAAGAATGAAGCCCTAAGCTTCACAAAAGACCTCCAGCAACTCTAATCTGCAATGCCTCATAGAGCATTATAAAACAGCAGAAGGGTGAGAAACACAATCATAATATAATTGCATATAATTATATATTAACACTGAAATGCACAAGTAAAATATTCTCACCACAAATGCACCACAATCAAATACAACGAAACACCCTACAATTCTCAGGTATCCAATACCAATACACATTAGTCATACACAATACACTTATCATTCATACAATTATACATATTCCGTCTCATCAATCACATTCACAATTTCATACTCAATTAATCCATGATTTATGCAAATGCACAGAGACCGACACAACGACTCTATGCAATGCATATGCCATACTGACTTCCAATATTTCTCATCACTAGTTCACTCAGGAACTCTGCTGGAATCATCGGTCGTTACTGACGATCACTCAAGTAACACCCCATCGGGCAAATGATGTTCCCCGTCACTTTAGGTCCTCTTGGTATAAGGCGCACGACGTTTACGGATTGCTTTAGGTCCTCTTTGTATAAGGTGCACAATCCGATCGCTCACACCCCACATGGGCACACGATCGTCTATAATCATCGCTTTAGGTCCTCTTATTTTTAAGGTGCACGATATATCAAATCGCTTTAGGTCCTCTTATTTTTAAGGCGCACGATGTTATAGCAGATTCCCTCTGGAATCAATCCGTAACTCAGGACGTCACAAGAATGCATATCATGATGCTTGGCATACAATGACTCATGACATTTAATATGCACACATATACACATTCATAATCATGCATTCACCGACATTTACCATACATCGCATTTTCTCGCCGTAAGGCCACCAACCTTCATCACAATGTGTATTTCATACAATTTCATCACAATTAAATGGCACAAGTCGACAACAAAACAACACATTTTCTAATTCCCGACATAATTTAATCGGCCAACAATCTCAAAACCATCATCATAAGAAAGTACATGCTACAAGCTTTCGAACGCATCCAACCACGCCTCAAATCGACTCACGGATCAAAAGTTACAGAGAAAACAAATTGGAATAAACTGTCATGTTCGCAGTGCGAAGCTCCTAGCGAGTCCTTCGCTTCTTCATTCGCAGTGCGAATGTCCCAGCGAACAGTGGCAGAAGCAAAATAACCTAGAAAATTCCCAACGTTCGCAGTGCGAACCATCCAGTGAATGCTCGCTACCCCATTCGCAATGCGAACCCTTCAGCGAACAGTGGCAGAATGAAACTTAATATAACGTTCGCAGTGCGAACCTCACGCGAACGCTCGCCACCCATTCGCTGGCCATTCGCAGTGCGAACCTGCGATTTCAGCCAAACCCAGCAGCGCACCAGATCATCCAAAAATGGTATTTTCTCAACCAAAACATTTCCAAACCAACATATAGCAATCAAAACATAACTCAATCATGATAACAAGTATTCTACTACGTTTACACCGATTTTCGACCGTGAAACCATCAATTTCTCATTATCGGCCTAGAATAGAAACTATGAAAACACAACAAACAATCCAATACACACATACATAATCATACACAAGCATATAATAATCGAGTTTCGCACCCTTACCCGATTAAATAGCGTGTAGAAAAGTCGTTTGATCGATTTCTTCTTTTCTCTCTTTTTCTTCTCTTCTTCCCTTTTCTTTCTCCTCTCTTTCTTTCTCTCTATTTTTCTCTTCCCTTTTCCTTTCTATTTTCTAACTTAACCAAATAAATAAAAATGCCCAAAATACCCCTACACTCAAATATCTCGCAAATGTTCCCAAAACGCGATAAAATATTTTCACGATGAAAAATAACATATTTTCACATAAAAGTCGAAAATAAAATAATATAATAATAAAATACTCAAAATGACTCAATTAAATAAAAAGTGACAAAACTGGGGCGTTACATTCAACATCAATGGCGTCCCTTTCTTCTGCAAACTCTCATCATAATCAAGCACCGGTTTGTGGTTGCAATAGAAGCATGAAAATGTTTATGTCAAATTCAATGGAAAACCATAAAAGACGATTTTGGAAGTGTCAAAATTCAGGATTTATATCCGGTTGCAAGCTGTTTATTTGGGACGATGAGCTTGAAAGAAATCCAGCAAGTGATGTTAGATGTTCAGGTGGTTGTAACTGCTCTGAAGTGTTGAAGGATATTGTGGTCATGGTCAAGGCGATTGAAGATGGTAAAAAAACGAAGATGAAGAGCAAGCTGGTGAAGGAGAAGAGAAAAGTGACTCTGTTGAAGATTGTTTTGGTTGTTTCATGGGGGATCTTTTGTGGTTATCTGAAATGGTGAATGCAGTTGTATCTACTGTTGATGTTATTTTGAATTAACTCCTTGTAACATTAATATATTTTGGAATTGGTCCCTGTACCATATTTTGAATGAAAAAAATGTTTTTGTTTTGAAAAAGTGACTCTGTTTTATGCGATTATATTGTTCAGTATAAGTATTCAATTAAGATGATAAGTGCTTTTTCAGTATTACCTAAACCATATCTTTATATTTAAAGGCATCACAAAATACACGTCTTAAGTCATTACAAAAGACTTAAAGTCTTAACAAAATACCATCTTAAGCCCATACATACTCAAAGTCATAATAAAATACATTCTTAAGTCATAATACATAAAGGCTTTAACAACAAGTTGTATGCCAAAGCAGTACAACATAAACATCAGAGAAATATCAACAGACCAAACAACATAGACAACAGGCCCTCTCTTGTATCTGTTGTTGATGTTATTTTGCTTTAAATCCTTGTAACGTTAATGTATTTTGGAATTGGTCCCTGTACCATATTTTGTTTGAAAAACATGTTTCAAGATGATAAGTGCTTTTTCAGTATTTCAAGGCATGCAAAAACAACTTTCCAAGAAACAAGTTTCAATGACATAGGAAGTGTTGTAGAGTGGGCGGTTGTGTTTTTCCAAGGCTGATATCACGTCTTTCAATGTCTTACTTCTTGAATATGGAATCTTGTATCATCGACCGGAGCAACCTTGTCCGGGAAGAAATCTGTGACAAAGATGAAGTCCCTTACCAAAGGTCGCGTTCAGAAAAATGATTTTGATGCAGATGTTGATGAGGACTGGGATGAAGACTGGTTCAATTTTCTTCATTCAGGAGGCTGGAGAGAGGGTTATTAGCTTCAACTTTCTTCATTATGTTGCTGTTTTGATTATCCAATTGTATGGTTGTTGTTTTGTTGTTGTTTTTTTGTTGTTTTGATTATCCCGTTGTTTTGTTTTTGTTGTTGTTTTGATCATTAATACCTGTCCCAGCTTGAACATTAGTTACATTTTCCTCAAGAACTGTGTCAGATCCATAGTATGTGTCAGCTTCAACTTCAATAACATCACTAACATGCCAAAAATCACTACCAGTATAAACATCACTAACATAAATCTTACCAGTTTCAACATAGTGTTCATAAATGCCAAAAATCACTTACCAGCATAAACATCACTAACATAAACCTTACCAGTTTCAACATAGTGTTAAGAAATGCCAAAAATCACTACAAGCATAGACATCACTAATATAAATCTTACCAGTTTCAAGTTCGCTAACATCAACAACATCAACATATTGATTTTCAGGTTTGCAAACATCATTAACAATAAACGACATACCTGGTAGATTCTTTCTTGGAAGTTCAAACGCAGCCGGACAACCACCGTTGAGCTTACCTGAACTATCAATGAATGGAAGAGACAAAATTGGAAATGGAAAAGTCAAGCCCTAATTCCTAAATTACAGGGACTTAAAACAAAATAAGGTAATCAGAATTAGATGACATGTCATGGGGGGAAAGTTTAAAAGCCATGTGTGTTAAACAAATAAATAAAAGAAATGAAAAAAAAATTACACATCACCACCGTCTGCCAAGTCACCTTTTTTGTAACGGAAGCGTAACAGCAGGGACTAACGCCAAACGGAATTGAACATATAGGGACTTGGACCGAAAAAAAAAGATTCAGGGACTAAAACCAAAAAATCACCAACTTACAGAGACTAAATCATTATTTAAGCCTTCTTTTAGTTATAGTTGATTTTCAGCTCATCATGAAATTGGTTAGGGTCTATACGTCATGTCTTATGTGAGAGACATATGTCACAAAACTATGCATTTTCTGAAAAACAACACACAAATAAACACATTAAATTCATATAGTAGAATAAAAGTATGCGAGCTAAAGAAAAATGGTAGAATTTCAGTCCCAGTAAACATTATAAAACTACTAATAATAAAATATCCCATTATCCTATGTGTGGTTAATGACATGTGGGTTGGACAATAATTAAAAAATATATATAATATAAGTTATAACCATTAACCTTGGAAATTTATTAGCTTTTATTATTCTCAGAGAGTAAAGTAGATTTGGTAGATTTGGTAAAGGAATCATGGTGGATAAAATGAGATTGATTGTGCTTTCACAAACTAAACTTACAGAATAATAACAATATCACAAATTAAACAAACAAATTGAAGATAGCCTAAATCATAATATCAGATGAAACAAAATCATAAATAGAATCAATTGTTAAGATTATAGGATAATTTCAAATCTACCAAATGTATATGAACTTACGTGATATAACCATAAACCGCACCGATTTACGCTAATGAGTTTCAGAGTTTTTAGGGTTCAATGAGCTATGAAGTTATGGTGAGCGATGGAGAACATGCTGTAATGATGATCCGACAACATGCTGTTATTGATGATGGTCAAGTTGAAGAACCACAACCACCTGCTTAATGATGATCCGACAACATGCTGTTATTGAAAGATTTTGACGGAAAGCCTCCGGATTGGCAAGATTTTTTCACTATTGTTTGCTTCCTGGTGATCAACTCCACCATCAGTTTCGTTGAATAAAATAATGCCAGTAATGCTACTACATCACTTATGGTTGGTCTTGCTCCAAAGACAAAGGTAATAAATTGAATTTTATGTCTATGTTATGCACCAAGTAATTAAGTAGGCATATAAATCAACTGATGAAGATTTGTGCGGCCCAGGAGGGGCTTATAATGTATCCTGTTATTAAGAGAACTACCTTGACTTACATTGATGCCAATGGAATTTGGCACGGTGCAAGTAAAGGTGCTCCAGAGCAGGTAAGTCGATGACTCTGTTTGTTTAGTATACTTGTGAGATTTCTAGTTATGTACCAATACGAACTTATTTTTGTTGTGAACAGATCATGAACTTATTGACGAGTTTCCAGAGAGATGTCTTTGTTCACTTGTTGTTTCTAGATAGGTATTTTATAGCTAGTATTTACGTTTGAAGTTTGTCTTGACAATTATATTTCTTTTCATTTATTCGTTGGTCTTTTGTGCTACTTCTACTTCTGCAGGAGGTTCCTGAGAAAACTAAAGAAAGCTCCGATGGTCCTTGGCAGTTTGTTGGTTTGTTGTCACTGTTCGACCCACCTAGGCATGACACTGTTGAAACTATTCAGAGAGCTCTTCATCTTGGTGTCAATGTTAAGATGATTACTGGTAATTACTCTCATCCATTCCCCTCTCAACTCCCCGATTTGTTTTCAATCACAGACTGTTATATGTAATAATAATTTGTTATCAAGACATCCTCAAGTTAATATATGTACTTTTGTTCTGTTTTTAAGGTGATCAATGTAACACCCCCAATCTATCCCCCAATTAATTAAAGCGATAACAAAACATCAGAGTATAATTAAAACATTCACGGCATAGACTGGGAGTGCCACATCAATTTGAAACAAAATACAACAACCTGCTCATTTAGATATGCAACAATTAGGTAGCACATAACAGAGGAACTCAGTTCCTCGCACCCACAATTCAGATACAGAATAAAAGCGGAAAATCTGCAACTGAAATCTCATATATATAAAACATAAAGGTTAGTTTGTCATATACAGAGTCATACATGTACAATCCAAAAAGAACATATACATATACACACGATCTCCCCGACTATCCGGTGCTACATATCAGAGCCGACCGACAAAAGAATGAAGACCTAAGCTTCACAAAAATACCTCCAGCATCTAATCTGCAATGCCTCATAGAGCATTCAAAATAGCAGAAGGGTGAGAAACACAATCATAATATAATTGCATACAATTATATAATAACACAAAATACATATGTAAAACATTCTCACCACAACTTACACCATAATTCAAATACAAAACAACACAATTTATATCTCATATATCCGTCACAAAGGCACAACAATCATGCTCCACACAATTATCACCAACATATATATATCAACTCATCAATTTCATTCACAAATCCACACAAAATTAATCCATTCATGATTTATGCAAATGCAAAGAGACCGACACAACGACTCTATGCAAATGCAATGCGGTACCGTTCCATCCATCATTCTCATCATTAGTTCACTCAGGAACTATTGAAATCATCGCTTGTTACTTAGTGTAACTCCCCGTCGGGAAAATGATGTTCCCTGTCGCTTTAGGTCCTCTTGGTATAAGGCTCACGACATTTATGGATCGCTTTAGGTCCTCTCGGTATAAGGCTCACGATCTGATCGCTTTATGTCCTCTTTGTATAAGGCTTACGATCGTCTATAACGTCGCTTTAGGTATTCTCGTTATAAGGCTCACGACCGTTATAGCAAATTCCCTCTGGAATCATTTTGTCGCTCACACCCACTAGGGCACACGACATCACAAGAATGCATATCATGATGCTTGGCATACAAGGACTCATGACAATCAAATGCATACATATATGTCGCTCCCGGGATTTTCATCCAAGTACAAACGCGAAAGTGGCACCAAAACAGAGTCGCCAGCAATGTGTATTTATCCCAAGAGAGGGAAAGGAAACACCGCGTAAACCTGAAGAGAAGGAAAGAGCATGGTCTTGCGACCAAGAGAAATGGGTTCGGGAGTCGGTTACGCGAGAGGAAGGTATTAGCACCCCCTCGCGTCCATCGTACCCGATGGGATCCACGCTTGCTTGTCTCGATCAAAGGGTGTAGAAAAGATACTGGAGAAAGGACTGAAAAAGGAAAGGAGAAAGAATGGAAAAAGAAAGAGAAACAAACGTAGGGAAAATAAAAGGAATGCTCGAATGGGCCCTACCCCACTGCCTACGTATCTCATCGGGAGCATGAGAATCAGAGCGACGTAGTTCCCCTCACTAGGGATGGATTGTGTTTTTTAGAGAACGGCTTACGTTCTAGCTCAGGTGTTGCAGGCTCGCTGGTCCGAGTGCGTTACCATCTTGCAAGAGAACGAGTAGAAGCGCGTTCGTACGCTAAGAGTGAATGAGATGAGAAAAGAATTCCCGAAGGAAAGACGTTATTGTTTGTTTTTGTCTTTTAGAAAGAAGTGTTTTGGATTTGTTTGCATATGACAGTGTATCTGGATCTTAGTCATTGGAATGTGTACCTCCTCACATTCCAAGATGGAATGAGTAAGAAAGCACACTAAGAGTGAAGAAGACCCTCACACCTATTTCCAATTATTAAGGTTCAAACACACTAGTATACTTGTGTTTATTAAGTGTTTTGTTGATTATGAAGTGAAGAAGTGTTTTTTATTATTTGCACCTTCAACAAGTATTGCATTTAAGTCCCTTATACAAGATCAAATATGTAACACATTGACCTAAGATGGGCCATATGCTACACATCTTAAGATTATAAGAGAAGACCCCTTATAATCTTTTCTTCATATGAAAGGCCTAAATGCAATAAATGCCTACCTTTATTAGATATTTTGAATTTTCTTTGAGATGAGAAAAGAGACTCAAGGGAGGATAAAGGTAAAAATCTATATGGACTAAGACTCAATCCTAATTGATTAGTTAAGGGAGTGATCCTAAGGTTTGTGAGGTTTCAACCTAAAGTCTAAAGAAAGAAAGAATTAAACAATTCACTTCCAAAGTAGAAGATGAATTGTAATTCAAAAAGGGAAAGTAATGAGTTATTAAAAGAAAGCACACAAGTGCTTAGCAAAACACAAAATGGAATTGTAAAAGAGAAAGGATAGAAGTTGAATGTGGATTCCTTATCCACACTCAATTGAAACTTACCGAAGCCCCTACATGGTTAGTAACCATGTATAAGAAGTATAAGAAGTAAAAGAACATGTAATGCATCATAAAACTCACAAGAATTCAATGAGAAAACAAATCCTAGAACCACAACCAGAATGGGCATCATATGGAAACCAATGGTTATTATCATACAAGTGCAAGTGAATAAGCAACCATCATCACCCATTAGCATTTAAACATGTTACAAGAAGAAGGGGTAGATGAAAGATGGAAAGAAATGAAGAGGACATGCATAAATGGAACATGTAAATCAACAACCAGAATTGAAACTAAATGGAAAATGGTTTATAAACATCTCAAAAGTATTTATGAGGTAACTTCAAGACATTCAAGAAGTAATATAAGAAGAATTGAAATGAAAGTTCAAAAAGAAAAGGCAAACAATACATGTTAATGATGCACAAAGTTCAAATTGAAATGAACATGTAAAGATGACCTATAATGTGTATCAAAGACCTATAATATCATATGAATGGCTCATAACATATGCAAATGCTCATACAAATGTGCACAAAAGAATTCATGTAAACATGCACTAAAGTTGTAATGACATGCCATGGATTATACTTCCAATGTAATGCATCAAACAAAGACCAAATGGATTCATGAAAATTATGCCAGCATATTATTGGAATTCCTAGGTCAGAAATGCATCATACATCAAGATAGCATGTAAAAATTCAGAGCAAAATGACTTCAAACAAAGCAATTAGGTCAAATTGAAACATCATGCAAAGTGGTGCAAATATAGGCATCAACACATGTAATAAAGTGACCTAAAAAATCAAACAAAAATCATCTAACATGCTTCAATGTATTAGTGAATCAATGCAAAAAGAGTCATGTCAAAATAGTTGGTAATGAGCAAGAACAAAATTAAACAAATTCATGTATCATGCTTAGAATGCATCTAAGTGGAAATTCAAAGAAAATTATGGAACAGGGGCAAAAAGGTCATAAAATCAGAAAATAAAATCATGAAAAATTTCCTAAATGTTTTAAGAATACACATGAATTTTTGTAGAATTTTCCAATATGTTTTGGTATTTTTAAAAATTAATTATGAATCGTGTAGCAAAAATGAGAAATAAAATGAAATGGAACTAAAGAAGGGGGTGCATGCATAGCAAATTAACAGTTCAAAATCATTGGGCCTTGAAAACATGGGGTGTGGATATCAATCTGGCTTAGGTCCAGTAAGCACGCAAAACACCATAACTAGCGTGTACCATCAGTCAACCATTTTTGACTCACTCACAACCATCAGATTAGGTCAGGTCAATGTAAAAGTCAAGGTAATCAAATCAAGCATCTCACATTGCTAGTACACACTAATAACCATGTACACACGCGCATGCTAATCATCAGATGGAAAAAATGAAGCACGTGACACACACCCTCTCCATTTATTCGCTGGCACCACCACCACCCTTGGATCAAAACAAATCAACGGACACGACTTAATCTGGCATATAAACCCTAATGAAACCTCACCGGCCGGAGAGGGACCTCCGGTCACCTTCTCCGGCCACTCTCCGGCACTGCAATCAATCAAACATTCCAGAAATTTATGCAATACACATCAAAATGTTCAGGAAGTCACATAGATCATGAATCTAGGCTTATTTTTCACAAACAACACACAAATAGAGAGAATCGAAGCAATGAAATTAGCCCTAGGTTCTGGATCTAAGCTTCTAAGAAGCTCTATCAACTAACCGGTTTCATATAGCTTCTAATAAGCTCAAATAACACATCAACCAGTTAAAATAACATCAAATCGTGCAAGCAAAGTTTGAGAACTTTTGGAACCTGAAACTTGAAAATCTTTGGATTTTTGAGAAAACCAGAGATGAGAACTTGTTCTTGAACTTCTAGAACTTCAATTTGAGAAAAATAAATGCTATTTGATCTTGAGAATAAGAGGAAATCTGAATCTGAAATTGGAGATAACTGTGCTATTCCATGCTTCAGTGATGTCTTCTTGCTTGATTGTGAAGGTTGAAGAAGAACTTGAGGAGTTCGTGTAGGTAGAGAGAAAATTCAGAGAGAAAGTTGAGAGTGCTTTTGGAGTGAGAGTGAAACAATCAGAATCTCCCTTTCCAAATCTGTTAGAATTGTTTATATAGGCGTGGTTATGATTTGACCCTGGTGGTTGATGGTTAGAACTACAGTTAACTGAGTTAGTTAACTGAGTTTGAGTTAACAGAATGAGTCATGACAGTTAGTGACACGAGTTGGAGAGGTTTTGTTTTAGTGTGGAAGAGCTCATGGTCACTTATGGTGAGGATAATGGTGAGGTGGTGTTATGCAGCAGTAGCTTGTGGTGGAAGTTTCGCAAGTTTCCCTTCTCATGTAAGAAGTAACAAAGTGGAAGCACGTGCAAGAATGTTTGGGCAAATGAGGAAAAGAAAACAGCTGGTGATGGTGAAGTGTTTGTGGTGTGACTGAACCAAAACAAAGTGTAAACTGCTACACATGACAGTCAATGCCTCAATGCAGATGGTGATGTTTGAACATGGATTTCTTTATGACCAAGGCACGAAAATGAATCATCTTGGTGTCAATGGATTGAGGAAGCATCATAGGACAATTTTGGTGTTGGACTTGAGTTGAAAAGGTACCTCAAACATGTCTAAAAATCATCATAAACAGATGGAAAAACGACTGGTGCATGGGCGAGCAATTTGTGGCATGGCATGGCAAGGTGTGCATGGCATGGATTTTCAGTTGTGTTGACCAATCTTTGAGCTATCATAACTCCTTGTCCTTTGATCAACTGAAAAAATCATGAACATCAATCTTGAAGATCTCACATAGGGGAACAACTTTGATGTTGCAAGATTTTTCATTTGAAGCCTTTAACCATGAGTAAAATGAGTGGACATTTGGCCCACCACATGTTTGTTAAAATGACTGCGCGCGTAACCTGAAAATCTTGGTCATGACCTAGTTTTGAACCTACTTTGCTCAAACTTTGATCAATCATATCTCCCTCATTTTTTATCCAATGGAGATGTTCCACACATGGATTTGAAGCTTAAAGCAAGGCCTTTCATTGAGGCAGAGTGGAATTTTCATTTGGTACTCCAAATTTGAATGGCCTTGGTTCAAATTCTGATGCAAAATGGCCAAAACTTGCTATTTTTAGTAACCCTTCCTCTTCCAAAAATGGCAACTTTCCACATCTTGATTTTTTCATGATTCCTTTGGAGTTTCTTGACCAAATTTTGTACATTGGACATATGTAACATGAATTTCATGAATTTGGCCTCAAAAAGTCAAGAGTTGACTTTTTCCTCTGATTATTTGACTTGGCCCCAAATTCCCTGATTTTTTATCTTTCTTCCAATTGAAACACTTCCAAAACCAATTGAGAGGCAATTTTCCATACACATACACTTAAGAACATGTAGAATATCATGACAACAAGCTTTGTCCAAAAAATCAGAGATATCCTGATTTTATTAGAAACCCTAATTTTGACCCTCTCTGGTTAGGAGGAAATTGCACATCTTCCAAATCCAAATTCCTCAGAGTATGTTGTGTATCCTCTTAAAGGATGATGAGAAATGCCACTTGAGGATGATTTTGGATCAATGAGCTATCTCTTTTGAGGGTTTTCCTTCAATTTTTGAACCTCTTGCATAGTGAAAGATGTAGTGCTTCAATCTCCCATTGAATCTCACTTCCTTGAGGTTTTGGAAGATCCATTGAGATGGTATGAGACATGAGGGACCTCTTGGCTTGCCTAGAGCCAACTTGATTAACCTTTTTGTGCTTTGAATGATTCCTTGATTGTCCACCTTCCACCTGATCACATGCCCTGATGGTAAGAAGGATGCCATGCTTCATTTTTCTATGTTAAATGCAATGTAATGTTAATGAGGTGGATATGATATGATAAATGATAATGCCATGCTATGATGACAAAAGGGGAGAGCAAATTTTGGGGTATTACAGCTGCCCCTATTCAAGCGCTGTAGACCTGAATGCCTGAAAGCAAATGCTTTCGGACTTTCAAGGTATATAGTGATTGAATACCAAAAATAACCAAAAATTTGCTCTGGGTGATGAAGAAGAAAAGGGATATAAACCCAACGAGACTGCTGGATTGAATCTTCGATGAAACGTCGGAGAGATCTGTCTTTTGAACGATGCCAGACGACTACTGGCTTGCCACGCTGATGGTGGACTTTAATACTGTCTTTTATGCAATTCCAGACGACTACTGGCCTGCCACACTACTGGTGGACTTTGGAAATGTCTTTTTGAACGACGCCAGACGACTACTGGCTTGCCACACTACTGGTGGACTTTAATAATGTCTTTTATGCAACTCCAGACGACTACTGGCCTGCCACACTACTGGTGGACTTTGGAAATGTCTTTTTGAACGACGCCAGACGACTACTGGCTTGCCACACTACTGGTGGACTTTAATAATGTCTTTTATGCAACTCCAGACGACTACTGGCCTGCCACACTACTGGTGGTCTTTAATAATGTCTTTTTGAACGACGCCAGACGACTACTGGCTTGCCACACTACTGGTGGACTTTGCAGCTTCGTGCCACCCGAAGATGGACTTTTGCCAATCCACTGTTTGACTTTTGCCACCCGAAGACGGACTTTTGCCAATCCACTATTGGACTTTTAGAATATGCCACCCTTAGATGGACCTTTCGCCAATCCACTGTTGGACTTTTGCCACCCGAAGACGGACTTTTGCCAATCCACTGTTGGACTTTTGCCACCCGAAGACGGACTTTTGCCAATCCACTGTTGGACTTTTGCCACCCGAAGACGGACTTTTGCCAATCCACTGTTGGACTTTTGCCACCCGAAGACGGACTTTTGCCAATCCACTGTTGGACTTTTAGAATTTTTAAAATCGAATTACTCTCTGCCTCTGCGCCAGACATCTCTGCCGACTCTGCTGAGGAACCACAATCAATGATTTAATCTCGGAGACTCCTAAAAGGATAATATCTCTGCTGGCGAATGGATGAACAATCCGTCTGCTGCGAATTGCCAAGCTTGCCAAAAATAAATTGGACTTTAAGATATGAGGGAATGACGACTCTGCCAGGAATTATTCCATCTGTTTGGGGGAATGAATTCTGGTCACAGCGATTCCGCTGGGGATGAGAATTTTTAAATGACGTCCTGCTGGGGAAATGAGGCATTAAAACTCTGCTTGGGGATTTATTCAACCCAAGATCCTTTATAGGGATTATCAACCTTCTGACCCGGCTGGGGAAAGGCTGTACCATCCTTGTTGAGGAATAGATTCTGTCGATCTGATAAACCTCTGCGGAGAGAACAACAACTCAGCTGGAAGTTGCTGACAAGATTCGATGCTGACCTCTGTGGGGATACCATGACCAGAGATACGATCTTGCTGGGTATCAGGGCTACTCTGCCAGGGATATGCACATCCTGGTTAGAACATTCCACTGCAACTTGCTAGAAAGAGTCCTTAGAGATCTGTTGGGGAAACCCAAAGCAAATCCACAGTAGTCTGCTGAAGAATATGACTGTCGAGCTTAGGATAAGTACCACAATGCACCCTGTTAGGCGAGCTTCCCTTTAGACAATTCCGTTAGGGATGACGAGTTTATAACAAACTCTGCTGGCGGAAACTGCTTTAAAACGTCTCATGTTGGGGAATGCCTTTCGAGAGGATTTTACAGAAGACCAACTGTCCTCAAACTCTACTGGGGGTGACCAACACTTCATGCTGGGGAAACAATCATGCCCCATGCTTGGACAACACAACAATTCGTCCCCGCAGAGGATGTCATAAGAGGATTTTACAGAAGATCTAGCCTCTTCAAACTCTTGTGACTTCGCTGGGGATAATGACCATCAGTTTCAGTGTCGACGAGACCACTCTTTTGGGGAACCTGTGACCGTTATCGACATAGAAAAGCTTGTAGCTGTGGGAAATACTGTATGAGAGAATCGACTTAATAAGATGCAACGGTACCCAGTTGAACTTAATTCACTGATATCGACCCGTTATGAACAATCGTCGACCGAACGATGAACGCCGATCTCCTTACCCATAATTGCCCCAGTCTTTTGCGTGGGGTGATTTATTGCTGGTCTTGTGCTTAAAATCATCTGCACCTGCTACCTGCAACAAAAGAATATGCCCACATGCCCCGAATATTGCGTGGCTAGAATCCACCATCCGGGAGTATTCAACATTCGAAGTAATTTCAAATATTTTTTCTGCGCATGTTATTGCAAGGCTGCCATGTTTTCAAATGCAATGTTTTATCAACAATTAGGACGTTTTTGCAAACAAAGCAATAAAACAAAAATAGAAAGCTTTTTATTGAAATTCAATTTATTGACTGAGAGCCCAGAATAGGCAATTACATCTGGAAGCAATCCCTGGAAAGAGGTGATCGCTGAAAATTGAGCAAAAGAAACTATCCTAATAGCAATGTGAAAACGGAATTCCACTGAGTTTCCATTCTGTTATGACCAGTATGTCTTCAAAACTCCCCGACCTTGCCTTCTGAGGAATGATCAGACCGATTCCTATTCTTCAGAATGTCAGTTGTTCAAACGGTAATGGGTACAGATAACTCAGACTGTAGTCATTCGCTTAAATCCCTCTTTTGTGTGGACCGCCCTTTCAGGTTTTCGATCCACCAGGATACCCTTTTTTGCCTAAGTTGCCCTTTCGGGTTTTCAACTTACCGGGTGTACAATTTTTTTCAATTATATCCCTAATTTTTGCCCGAACCTTATTCTGTTTTTGGTTCACCGGGATGCCCTTTTTTGCTTGGATTTTTTTTATTTTTATTATCCAGCGGGTCTATTCATGCGAAGTATTTTTTGACTACGTCCGAGTTGACAGGGGATGAAAAGTCTTCGCCATCCATGGTTGTAAGCAATAAAGCTCCGCCCGAAAAGACCTTTTTAACCACGAATGGACCTTCATAGTTAGGAGTCCATTTGCCCCTGTGATCTGTATTGGGAGGAAGGATCCTTTTGAGTACCACATCTCCGACCTTATAAACCCGAGGACGCACCTTCTGGTCAAATGCCTGTTTCATTCTGCGCTGATATAGTTGCCCATGACATACAGCCGCCAATCGCTTTTCCTCAATAAGGCTCAGCTGATCAAATCTGGCTCGTACCCATTCAGCTTCATCTAGCTTAACATCCATCATAACTCTGAGGGACGGAATCTCTACTTCAACCGGTAGCACTGCCTCCATACCATATACAAGTGAGAATGGGGTTGCCCCAGTGGACGTGCGTACTGACGTTCGATACCCATGCAAAGCAAATGGTAACATCTCATGCCAATCTTTGTACGTGACAACCATCTTCTGCACAATCTTCTTGATATTTTTGTTGGCCGCTTCGACCGCGCCATTCATCTTTGGGCGGTACGGAGAAGAATTGTGATGTTCGATTTTGAAGTCCCGGCATAACTCAGCCATCATCTTATTGTTCAAATTAGAACCATTATCAGTAATGATTCTTTCGGGAACTCCATATCGGCAAATGATATCCCGTTTTAAGAAACGAGCGACCACTTGCTTTGTAACATTGGCATAGGATGCGGCTTCAACCCATTTGGTGAAGTAATCAATTGCCACCAAGATGAAACGATGACCATTGGAAGCTGTAGGCTCAATCTTTCCGATCATATCAATGCCCCACATGGCAAACGGCCAAGGCGACGACATGATACTCAACGGATTTGGAGGCACATGCACCTTGTCTGCATAGATCTGGCATTTATGGCATTTGCGGGCATATTTGCAACAATCTGACTCCATAGTCAACCAATAATATCCCGACCTTAACAACTTTTTAGCCATTGCCTGCCCTCCGGCATGAGTACCGAAAGAGCCTTCGTGCACTTCAATCATCAACAAGTCTGCTTCATGTCTATCCACACATCTAAGCAGGACCGTGTCAAAATTTCTTTTATACAGCACGCCATCTTTGTTCAAGAAGAAACTACTAGCTAACCTTCTCAACGTCTTCCTGTCTTTGGACGATGCCCCGGACGGGTACTCTTGACTTTTCAAGAAACACTTAATGTCATGAAACCATGGCTTGTCATCAGACGTTGCATCGACCGCAAACACAAATGCTGGTCTGTCAAGGCGGGATACCTCAATCTTAGGTACATGGTTCCATCCTTGCACTTTGATTATGGAAGACAAAGTGGCCAAGGCATCAGCGAACCTATTCTCATCTCGAGGAATGTGGTACAGTTTCACTGTTGTGAAAAATGTCAGCAATCTCCTCGTATAATCTCTATATGGCACTAGATTTGCTTGGTGCGTGTACCAACTCCCTTTCACTTGATTGATTACCAAGGCTGAATCACCAAATATATCAAGGGTCTTAATCCGTAGATTAATCGCCTCCTCGATCCCCATTATACAAGCTTCGTACTCTGCTTCATTGTTGGTGCATCCGAAAGTTATTCGTGCAGTGAAAGGCATATGAACACCTTCCGGCGTGATAAGAACTGCTCCAACTCCGCACCCATTCATATTGACAGCCCCATCAAACATCAGACTCCATTTGGATTCAGGGTCTGGCCCCTCCTCCGGAAGTGGTTCCTCGCAGTCTTTAGCTTTAAGAAACATGATGTCCTCATCAGGGAAATCAAATTTCATGGGTTGGTAATCATCAATCGGCTGTTGCGCAAGATAATCGGACAAGATACTTCCTTTGATGGCCTTTTGTGAAGTGTACTGAATGTCATACTCTGTCAAGACCATTTGCCACCGTGCAACTCTGCCTGTCAATGCTGGTTTCTCGAAAATATACTTGATAGGATCCATTTTTGAAATCAACAAGGTCGTGTGCCTAACCATATATTGCCTCAATCGCTTAGCGGCCCATGCAAGCGCACAGCATGTCTTTTCAAGCATTGAGTATCAGGACTCACAATCATTGAACTTTTTGCTCAGGTAGTAAATAGCATGCTCCTTCTTACCTGTCTCGTCATGTTGACCGAGAACACAACCCATGGAACCTTCAAGCACTGTCAGATACATTATCAGCGGTCTCCCTTCAACTGGAGGCATTAGAATCGGAGGTTCCTGCAAGTATTCTTTTATCTTATCGAATGCCAATTGGCAATCGTCATTCCACCTGACCGTTTGATCTTTCCTTAACAATTTAAATATTGGCTCACACGTGGCTGTTAGGTGAGATATGAACCTTGCAATGTAGTTCAATCTACCCAAGAAACCACGAACCTCTTTTTCTGTTCTCGGTTCAGGCATTTCTTGTATTGCTTTCACCTTGGCAGGATCAACCTCGATTCCTCTTTCGCTCACAATGAAACCCAGTAACTTTCCAGAACGCATCCCAAACGTGCACTTGTTTGGATTTAATCTCAGACGGAACTTTCTCAACCTTTCAAACAGCTTTTTCAGGTTAACCAGATGTTCCTCTTCTGTTCTCGACTTGGCAATCATATCATCTACATAACATTCGATCTCCTTATGAATCAAGTCATGAAACAATGTCACCATCGCCCGCTGGTACGTTGCCCCTGCGTTTTTCAACCCAAAAGGCATTACTTTATAACAATATGTACCCCACGGAGTAATGAACGTGGTCTTCTCCATGTCTTCAGGTGCCATCTTGATCTGGTTGTACCCGGAGAAACCGTCCATAAATGAGAACACTGAAAACTGAGCTGTATTATCGACCAGCACATCAATATGAGGTAGTGGAAAATCATCTTTCGGGCTAGCTTTATTAAGATCTCGATAATCCACACACATTCTCACTTTTCCATCTTTCTTCGGTACTGGCACGATGTTGGCTACCCATGGAGGATACTTTGTCACAGCAAGAAAACCAGCGTCCCACTGCTTCTGGACTTCCTCCTTAATCTTTAAGGCCATGTCGGGGTGAGTCCGACGAAGTTTCTGCTTGACTGGCGGACATTCTTCTCTCAATGGTAGCCTGTGCACGACAATATCCGTATCCAACCCCGGCATGTCTTGATACGACCAGGCGAAGATGTCAACATACTCGCGCAACATTTCCGTCAAAGTTTGCTTCACATCTGCTTGCAAGCTGGCACCAATCCTGATCTCTTTCTTGGCGTCCTTGGTACCAATATTGATGATTTCTACAGTCTCCTGATGAGGCTGGATGACCCTTTCCTCTTGTTTCAACAATCTGGCCAGTTCTTCAGAAAGTTCACAATCTTTCCCATCCCCTTCTTCGGCTTGATAAATCGGATTGTCAAAGTCATACATGGCCATATCAAAATCGTTATCAGTGGTATCCGGAGGATCAAGTCTGCATGAACGGGTTCATGCCTTATTTCAGAATTTATTTTTAAGCAAAACAAAAGAAAATGAAACATTGCCATTTTATTTTTTTTTTGTGCAAAAATAAAAACTGAAAGACAGAGAACAAAATTTGATTGCAAAACGTCCTTTATTAATGATTAAACATTGCAAATGCAACCATGGTGGCCCTACAAATGAATCTATACGCCTTGGGCAGAGCGCAAGATTTTGACATGCATTATGGTTAGAAAAAACAAAGAAAAATTACTCTGTCTGAAGAGTAACCCGGATGACTTCTTCAACGAACCAGTTCTGCACTTGTTGTCCCGGAACATGAGGGCGTACCCAGTTGTCCAGGTCACAATCACTGTCAACACTATCCTCTGTGGCTGCACAAGACTGGTCCGTGCAGATAATTCCCCCACTATTGAAAGTAATGGGTCCCTTGCTCCCCGCATCTGAAGTTGTAGAGGGATGATAACCAATACCAAATTTGTCTTCCTTCATTGGGGTCTCTATCAACCTGCCCCAACCTTGGGCGTTGCCTGCCCTGACGACTTCAACAGCTTGTTTGTAAGATGAAATGGAGGTACCAGCCCCAACTGGTACAGAAGAAGACTCAGGTGCATCGTCAATGTTGACTGCTTCAAATGATTGGCACAGCATCTCATGAATTTCCCCATCCATTTCAATGTACTTGAACGTGGACAGGTGACTCACAAAGATGTCTTCTTCCCCACACACTGTCACAACCTGCCCTTCAAACTCATACTTCAGCTTTTGATGTAGAGTAGAAGTAACAGCCCCGGCTCCGTGAATCCAAGGGCGTCCCAATAGGCAGCTATATGCAGGTTGTATGTCCATTACATGGAACGTGGATCTGAATACCTGTGGTCCAATTTGTACGGGCAATTCCACCTCACCAAACACAGATCCTCTGGTCCCATCGAATGCTCTGACCACCAATTCACTAGGCCTTAAGATCAAACCATCAACTTCCAGCTTCATTAATGCCTTCTTGGGCAAGACATTGAGTGATGAACCAGTGTCTACCAGTACATGAGATAACACTGCGCCCTTACACTCCATCGTGATATGCAAAGCCTTATTGTGGTTTCTTCCTTCAACCGTCAAATCTCTACTTGTAAAGCCCAAGCCATGGCTAACATTAACATTGGAGATTACGCCCTCGAGCTGATTAACAGTAATTTCTTGTGGCACGTATGCACTCTTCAATACTTTCAACAACGCCTGCCGGTGCGCATCAGAGCACATCAATAGTGACAAGATTGAAATCTTTGAAGGGGTCTGATTCAGTTGGTCCACAATCTTATAATCGCTTTTCTTGATTATTTTCATAAATTCTTCCATTTCCTTATCAAAAGTAATCTTCGTCTCTGCTTCAGGTGTAGGCGCACTTTCAACCACCTGTTTACCCTTAGCCTTTGCTACAGCTTCTACCTCCTTATCACTTCTCAAGGTTTGGGGAGCGAACAACCTTCCACTCCTTGTAAAGCCCCCTACACCCCCTACATTATCAATATTTGGGCTGACTGACGGCTCAACTTCCTGCTTTTTACCTTCGTAATATACATCTGCCCCATAGTGCCATGGGATAGCTTTCGTAGATGTGAACGGAATTGGTCCTGGCACCGTGATAGTGACAGGACTGGGCCCTTCTGGCGCAACACTCGCCACGGGAACTGCATTGACCGGCATTTGAATCTCAGCGGGAGTGTAATAGATGGTCACGGTTGATATCTCATCAGTGTCTTTCACGACTCTGTCGAACTGTAGACATCCTTCATCGATCAGATTCTGTAAACCCATCTTCAACTTATCACAGCCGTTCTCCTGATTCATACACTCAGAGCAATTTTGATTACAGCCCGGGAACACCTGTCCCTTCAATAAACGATCTTTTACAACCAACAAAGAAGTTTTCACTTGATGAACGTCTAACACCAAATTCAATCTCCTCCCATCTTCAATAGCGTACACATTTGCTGCACTATGATCAGGCATGGGATGCTGAGTAATATTAGGAGCGGGAGAGAAATTGATGGCTTTAGCATCAATCAAATCTTGTACTTTATGATGGAAAGCCCAACATTTTTCAATGGAGTGCCCCTGAGCACCTGAGTGGAACTCACAACGAGCATTAGCATCGAAGTTAGGTGGCAGGTTTCCAGCAACCGGAGCTTTCATAGTACGGAGTTCTACCAACTTTAACTCGAGTAGCCGGGGCAACAGCGCGGCATAAGTCATAGGGAGAGGATCCATCTTACGATCCCTCTGTCTAGACCTTTGCTGGAAAAAAGGTTGTTGCTGTTGAACTTGTTGTTGGGGTTGTTGTTTCTGAACAGACGGTGTGGGGATTGTTACAGCATCTACCTGATAATAAGCTCGAGAACGCCCTCTGCCTCGTCCTCTAAACACAGCATTCGTATCACCTTCTCTTCTTTTCTGGTTACTAGCAAACGGTTTCTTCGTCCCCGAAGAGCCAGCCCCACTCACATCCTGGATCTTTCCAAGCTTTAACAGACTTTCTATTCTTTCTCCCGCAATCACAATATCAGCAAATCCAGTTGACGGACAAGCAGCTAATCTATCCAGATAGGCCCCTTGCAAGGTGCCCATGAACATATCTGCCATTTCTCTGTCTGACAAGGGAGGTTGAACCTGGGCAGCCATTTCCCTCCACCTCTGTGCATATTCTTTGAAACTCTCCTTGGCATTTTGTGACAATCCCTGCAATTGGGTGCGGTTGGGCGCCATGTCAATATTATACTGGTATTGCTTCAGGAACGCTTCTGCCAGATCTTTCCAACTCTTCACAGCAGCTCTATTCAACTTCATATACCAGGTCAAGGACGCCCCAGCCAGACTGTCCTGAAAATAGTGCATCCATAGCTTCTCGTCATCCGTATGGGCTGAAATCTTCCCAAAATAAGCTTGAAGATGCGTTTGGGGACACGCATTGCCGTGATACTTATCAAAAGTAGGAGGTTTGAATTTAGGGGGAATTCTGACTCCTGGGACCAGCCCCAAGCTGGTAACATCAATACCCATAGAGTTCTTGCATTCGATGGCCCTGATCTTCTCTGCTAACTCATCATACCTTCGATCACCTTGATTACCCACATCAGCATCCAGCAGAGTAAATTGGTCTTCCAGAGTATCTTCAAGAGTAACACCAGCATGCCTACCATTTCCATTACCCCGATTGTTACCACCAGGAGGAGGGTTGCCACCGGGAGGAGGAATGCCATGTCCCTGTGAATTGTCACGCTGATCACCTTCGGGCCCATTATCTGGACGCTCTACCAGAAGCCTCAATCTCTCCTGATTTTGCGCCATGCCAGTCATGAGGGTCATGAACTGGTCCATACGCGCCCTCATTTCAGCCAAATCACTTTGCACTTGGTCCATGATTCTTACTTGATTCCTTCGCGTCGAATATCGGTGAATATGACTCTCCGCTATACTGCCTGAAACCAAATAAAGGTTAGGGTTCCTGCAACGAGTACCTGAAAAGCAAGTAACAAAAAAAATGCAAAATGATATGCAATGCCATGCAATGCCATGTTGGTCATTTCCGAGGTGCTTTATACCCTGATTCCAATCCAACCACAGAAATCTGAAGACCAGAAATTGTGATATAAAGAGACGTGTCGTGGTCATGTGCTTGTGTGCAGCTATCTGATAAGGAATAATTCTGAATAAAACTGCTCATACTCATTCAACAAGGTATTCAAGTATATTTAAGAAAGGTTCAACCGCAAATGCAATACAAGGAAAAAAATGGATCCATCAACAAGCCTGATGGTAACCATTAACAACAAAATATAAGGAAAAGAACATCAGTCTGACAATTCCACACCCTTCAGCTTATCACTTGAGTATTTGATCTCCTCAAAAAGTATACGGGTACACTGATGATTCGGCTTTTCAATCATTTCTTTGATCAAGACATCCCTTTTCTCAAGAGCTTCAGTTAAAGAACCCATATGCAGCATCAGAGCCTCGTCATCACACACTCCTTTGTGTCTCTTTATGCCAGCTTGCGTCTTGAGTATCTCCCTTTCTATCATGACTTCTTCAAGCTCTTTCTTGGTATTCCTCAGCTCACCTCTAGCTTCTTCTAGCTGTTCTTGACTCTTACCGAGGCTTTCCCGATACTTTCTTCTCTGCTCATGCGCCTTTTCAAGCTCTTCGTCCTTAATCTGCAACTGTTCCTGTAATTCAGCATTCTCTATCCTAACTTCGTTCCAAGCGTGCTGAAACTTTGTTAACTTTTCTTTGGTCTGTGCTAACGCCTGTTTGGTTTGCTTGTGGGCTTGAGTAACATCATCAGCACCTTTACTAATCTTCCGGAAATGTTGGGCTCTTCCAGCAAAGTCTTTTTCTTTTGCAGTTAGGATTTGTTCAGCATCTTGGGCTTTCCGCTCCAGCTCTTTGTTGGCATGTAGAGCATTCTGAAGACGGCTACTCAACTCGGAATTCTCTCCTTGGAGCTTTTTCACCAAGGCTTGCAACTTGTCAACTTCTTCCACAGTAGCAGTGCTTCTTGCTTTCTCATTCTCCGGATACAAAAGGGGTGCCTTACCAAAAGGCAAGAGAAAATCTTCAACTCTTTTCTTCACCCACTCTTCATATGCTGGATAAACCCGGTTGTTAGGCTTTCCTAGAGTAACTTTCCCCTTTTTCAGTATGCTACCCCAGCTTTCAGAAGCTTTCTGTGCTGCTTCCCACCCATCTGATGTATGAAAATAGAGGGACTCCTCCACATCTCTCTTAATAGGCGGACCCGTCAGGGCATACCCAAATTGTCGAATGGCCAAAGAAGGATTGTAGTTAATCCCACCCAGCCTTCCTATCAGTGGAACGTTAGGGAACTTACCACAGCTGTGGATAATATTCTTGCCAATCAGCCCGTGATCTACCCATACGATGTCCTTGGCCACCAATCCCATTAAACGCTGTTTCCACTCTAGAGAATCTTTGGAATCCACAAAAGCCCCTGATTGTGGTAAACGGCCCGCAAACCACTTATAGAACAAGGGTGCACAACAACGAATTATCCCTCCTCTTTTCTTTTCGTTTCGGTTGTACAATGAGTAGTGAAGATCTCCCAGTAGCGTTGGCACCGGGTTCTTCATCATGAATATTCGTATAGCGTCCGTATCAATGAAATCCGGCTCGTTGGGAAACAACACTATGCCGTATATACAAAGGGCTAACAAAGCATTAAAAACAAGCCAATTCTCGCCTTTAGCTGCTTCCTGGGCCTTCTTAATCAGATATTCCAGCTTGTAACCACGAATCTTTCCTTTGTTGGAGACATTGTCACTTAACTCTGATTTGCTCAAATAAAGAGCACCAGCCAACTTCCCAAAGTCAAGATCCCCCACCGATCCAAAGAAAGGGGGCTCCTCCTTGATAGCAATCCCCAACATGTTGGAATACTCCTCCAAGGTAGGAACCAACACATAGTCTGGAAATACAAAACATCTCAGAGGCGGATCATAGAACTGCATCAACGTATGGAGACCTCTCGCTTCATAATCACTGACATTACGGACCATAGATAAAATCCACCCATATTTCTCTTCAAAAGCTTCTCGTGCTGCAGGGCTCGCCATTCCCTTCAGCACAACAATAGGGCCCAAAGTAGGCGTAAGGAACTTATAGCTGATGATATTCTTCCTCTCTTTAGTGTTCATCTTTGCAGGGACCTGATGACTGGAATCAAGGGTAATATATGCACCTGGAAATGAATAAACATGTATGTTAGGATATGATAATGCAATGCAAAGGGCAATGTGATCAGGTAATCAGGTGTCTGTGCTGAACTGTGAACGGTGTCAGTGTAGCTCTGAGACTAATATAGAACCATAGATAAGAACCGTCTGAATACAAAAGGATGAAACTTCCTTTCGGTGCAATGATGATAGAAAACCGGGTATGTAGGAGGTCATGGTTACCTGCAAACCTGTAAACAACCCGCCCTTCTCACATGTGGGTACTAGGATGTTCAGTATCCCGGGCTCTCAGGTCGAGAAATGATGATACGTTCACCATTTCTGGTTTGGCATCATCATCAATCGAGGAGGCCTCAACTGATTCTCCAAAACAAAAAGGTCCTCATTTTCTGGCACTGAGGTCGAGAAGCAATAGTACATTCATCCCTCAGGGTACAGTACTACCGCCAATCGAGGAGTGCCTCCGCTGATTCTCTTTCAAAAAGGGATGTCCTATAGCAAGTTCCCAGCATTGGGTCCTCGGATCGAGAATGTGCAATAGGTTTGCCACGGAATGTGGTCTGCCACTGTCACATCTCGGGAGGAGTGCCGCAACTGAGTCCTCGGGAATGGTCACCAGAGTCGACAGTTCCTCAAGAGAATAACCACTGGCCTGCATAACATGCAGTAGCAGAAAGCTCCTGATAGAACCTCGTCTGGTTGTGGGTCTCATGAACAACAATACATGGTCACCACCACGCAAGCGTCACGACTATCCACTCTAATACCTATGTATGTACTCAAGCCTGTGTAGTGAGCTTATCTCTCAGAACACCCATCCCGCCAAACAGACAAAACAGTGCAACACAATATAATATATGATATGTAATGCTAAAATGCGGTAAATACAGTAAAATAAATAAACAACAACATATAGCACAACATTAAACACCCAATGAAAGAAAAGCAGACAAGCGCTAGGATTGACTCGCTAAGGAAACCAGAATTCGTCCCCAGCAGAGTCGCCAGCTGTCGCTCCCGGGATTTTCATCCAAGTACAAACGCGAAAGTGGCACCAAAACAGAGTCGCCAGCAATGTGTATTTATCCCAAGAGAGGGAAAGGAAACACCGCGTAAACCTGAAGAGAAGGAAAGAGCATGGTCTTGCGACCAAGAGAAATAGGTTCGGGAGTCGGTTACGCGAGAGGAAGGTATTAGCACCCCCTCGCGTCCATCGTACCCGATGGGATCCACGCTTGCTTGTCTCGATCAAAGGGTGTAGAAAAGATACTGGAGAAAGGACTGAAAAAGGAAAGGAGAAAGAATGGAAAAAGAAAGAGAAACAAACGTAGGGAAAATAAAAGGAATGCTCGAATGGGCCCTACCCCACTGCCTACGTATCTCATCGGGAGCATGAGAATCAGAGCGACGTAGTTCCCCTCACTAGGGATGGATTGTGTTTTTTAGAGAACGGCTTACGTTCTAGCTCAGGTGTTGCAGGCTCGCTGGTCCGAGTGCGTTACCATCTTGCAAGAGAACGAGTAGAAGCGCGTTCGTACGCTAAGAGTGAATGAGATGAGAAAAGAATTCCCGAAGGAAAGACGTTATTGTTTGTTTTTGTCTTTTAGAAAGAAGTGTTTTGGATTTGTTTGCATATGACAGTGTATCTGGATCTTAGTCATTGGAATGTGTACCTCCTCACATTCCAAGATGGAATGAGTAAGAAAGCACACTAAGAGTGAAGAAGACCCTCACACCTATTTCCAATTATTAAGGTTCAAACACACTAGTATACTTGTGTTTATTAAGTGTTTTGTTGATTATGAAGTGAAGAAGTGTTTTTTATTATTTGCACCTTCAACAAGTATTGCATTTAAGTCCCTTATACAAGATCAAATATGTAACACATTGACCTAAGATGGGCCATATGCTACACATCTTAAGATTATAAGAGAAGACCCCTTATAATCTTTTCTTCATATGAAAGGCCTAAATGCAATAAATGCCTACCTTTATTAGATATTTTGAATTTTCTTTGAGATGAGAAAAGAGACTCAAGGGAGGATAAAGGTAAAAATCTATATGGACTAAGACTCAATCCTAATTGATTAGTTAAGGGAGTGATCCTAAGGTTTGTGAGGTTTCAACCTAAAGTCTAAAGAAAGAAAGAATTAAACAATTCACTTCCAAAGTAGAAGATGAATTGTAATTCAAAAAGGGAAAGTAATGAGTTATTAAAAGAAAGCACACAAGTGCTTAGCAAAACACAAAATGGAATTGTAAAAGAGAAAGGATAGAAGTTGAATGTGGATTCCTTATCCACACTCAATTGAAACTTACCGAAGCCCCTACATGGTTAGTAACCATGTATAAGAAGTATAAGAAGTAAAAGAACATGTAATGCATCATAAAACTCACAAGAATTCAATGAGAAAACAAATCCTAGAACCACAACCAGAATGGGCATCATATGGAAACCAATGGTTATTATCATACAAGTGCAAGTGAATAAGCAACCATCATCACCCATTAGCATTTAAACATGTTACAAGAAGAAGGGGTAGATGAAAGATGGAAAGAAATGAAGAGGACATGCATAAATGGAACATGTAAATCAACAACCAGAATTGAAACTAAATGGAAAATGGTTTATAAACATCTCAAAAGTATTTATGAGGTAACTTCAAGACATTCAAGAAGTAATATAAGAAGAATTGAAATGAAAGTTCAAAAAGAAAAGGCAAACAATACATGTTAATGATGCACAAAGTTCAAATTGAAATGAACATGTAAAGATGACCTATAATGTGTATCAAAGACCTATAATATCATATGAATGGCTCATAACATATGCAAATGCTCATACAAATGTGCACAAAAGAATTCATGTAAACATGCACTAAAGTTGTAATGACATGCCATAGATTATACTTCCAATGTAATGCATCAAACAAAGACCAAATGGATTCATGAAAATTATGCCAGCATATTATTGGAATTCCTAGGTCAGAAATGCATCATACATCAAGATAGCATGTAAAAATTCAGAGCAAAATGACTTCAAACAAAGCAATTAGGTCAAATTGAAACATCATGCAAAGTGGTGCAAATATAGGCATCAACACATGTAATAAAGTGACCTAAAAAATCAAACAAAAATCATCTAACATGCTTCAATGTATTAGTGAATCAATGCAAAAAGAGTCATGTCAAAATAGTTGGTAATGAGCAAGAACAAAATTAAACAAATTCATGTATCATGCTTAGAATGCATCTAAGTGGAAATTCAAATAAAATTATGGAACAGGGGCAAAAAGGTCATAAAATCAGAAAATAAAATCATGAAAAATTTCCTAAATGTTTTAAGAATACACATGAATTTTTGTAGAATTTTCCAATATGTTTTGGTATTTTTAAAAATTAATTATGAATCGTGTAGCAAAAATGAGAAATAAAATGAAATGGAACTAAAGAAGGGGGTGCATGCATAGCAAATTAACAGTTCAAAATCATTGGGCCTTGAAAACATGGGGTGTGGATATCAATCTGGCTTAGGTCCAGTAAGCACGCAAAACACCATAACTAGCGTGTACCATCAGTCAACCATTTTTGACTCACTCACAACCATCAGATTAGGTCAGGTCAATGTAAAAGTCAAGGTAATCAAATCAAGCATCTCACATTGCTAGTACACACTAATAACCATGTACACACGCGCATGCTAATCATCAGATGGAAAAAATGAAGCACGTGACACACACCCTCTCCATTTATTCGCTGGCACCACCACCACCCTTGGATCAAAACAAATCAACGGACACGACTTAATCTGGCATATAAACCCTAATGAAACCTCACCGGCCGGAGAGGGACCTCCGGTCACCTTCTCCGGCCACTCTCCGGCACTGCAATCAATCAAACATTCCAGAAATTTATGCAATACACATCAAAATGTTCAGGAAGTCACATAGATCATGAATCTAGGCTTATTTTTCACAAACAACACACAAACAGAGAGAATCGAAGCAATGAAATTAGCCCTAGGTTCTGGATCTAAGCTTCTAAGAAGCTCTATCAACTAACCGGTTTCATATAGCTTCTAATAAGCTCAAATAACACATCAACCAGTTAAAATAACATCAAATCGTGCAAGCAAAGTTTGAGAACTTTTGGAACCTGAAACTTGAAAATCTTTGGATTTTTGAGAAAACCAGAGATGAGAACTTGTTCTTGAACTTCTAGAACTTCAATTTGAGCAAAATAAATGCTATTTGATCTTGAGAATAAGAGGAAATCTGAATCTGAAATTGGAGATAACTGTGCTATTCCATGCTTCAGTGATGTCTTCTTGCTTGATTGTGAAGGTTGAAGAAGAACTTGAGGAGTTCGTGTAGGTAGAGAGAAAATTCAGAGAGAAAGTTGAGAGTGCTTTTGGAGTGAGAGTGAAACAATCAGAATCTCCCTTTCCAAATCTGTTAGAATTGTTTATATAGGCGTGGTTATGATTTGACCCTGGTGGTTGATGGTTAGAACTACATTTAACTGAGTTAGTTAACTGAGTTTGAGTTAACAGAATGAGTCATGACAGTTAGTGACACGAGTTGGAGAGGTTTTGTTTTAGTGTGGAAGAGCTCATGGTCACTTATGGTGAGGATAATGGTGAGGTGGTGTTATGCAGCAGTAGCTTGTGGTGGAAGTTTCGCAAGTTTCCCTTCTCATGTAAGAAGTAACAAAGTGGAAGCACGTGCAAGAATGTTTGGGCAAATGAGGAAAAGAAAACAGCTGGTGATGGTGAAGTGTTTGTGGTGTGACTGAACCAAAACAAAGTGTAAACTGCTACACATGACAGTCAATGCCTCAATGCAGATGGTGATGTTTGAACATGGATTTCTTTATGACCAAGGCACGAAAATGAATCATCTTGGTGTCAATGGATTGAGGAAGCATCATAGGACAATTTTGGTGTTGGACTTGAGTTGAAAAGGTACCTCAAACATGTCTAAAAATCATCATAAACAGATGGAAAAACGACTGGTGCATGGGCGAGCAATTTGTGGCATGGCATGGCAAGGTGTGCATGGCATGGATTTTCAGTTGTGTTGACCAATCTTTGAGCTATCATAACTCCTTGTCCTTTGATCAACTGAAAAAATCATGAACATCAATCTTGAAGATCTCACATAGGGGAACAACTTTGATGTTGCAAGATTTTTCATTTGAAGCCTTTAACCATGAGTAAAATGAGTGGACATTTGGCCCACCACATGTTTGTTAAAATGACTGCGCGCGTGCCCTGAAAATCTTGGTCATGACCTAGTTTTGAACCTACTTTGCTCAAACTTTGATCAATCATATCTCCCTCATTTTTTATCCAATGGAGATGTTCCACACATGGATTTGAAGCTTAAAGCAAGGCCTTTCATTGAGGCAGAGTGGAATTTTCATTTGGTACTCCAAATTTGAATGGCCTTGGTTCAAATTCTGATGCAAAATGGCCAAAACTTGCTATTTTTAGTAACCCTTCCTCTTCCAAAAATGGCAACTTTCCACATCTTGATTTTTTCATGATTCCTTTGGAGTTTCTTGACCAAATTTTGTACATTGGACATATGTAACATGAATTTCATGAATTTGGCCTCAAAAAGTCAAGAGTTGACTTTTTCCTCTGATTATTTGACTTGGCCCCAAATTCCCTGATTTTTTATCTTTCTTCCAATTGAAACACTTCCAAAACCAATTGAGAGGCAATTTTCCATACACATACACTTAAGAACATGTAGAATATCATGACAACAAGCTTTGACCAAAAAATCAGAGATATCCTGATTTTATTAGAAACCCTAATTTTGACCCTCTCTGGTTAGGAGGAAATTGCACATCTTCCAAATCCAAATTCCTCAGAGTATGTTGTGTATCCTCTTAAAGGATGATGAGAAATGCCACTTGAGGATGATTTTGGATCAATGAGCTATCTCTTTTGAGGGTTTTCCTTCAATTTTTGAACCTCTTGCATAGTGAAAGATGTAGTGCTTCAATCTCCCATTGAATCTCACTTCCTTGAGGTTTTGGAAGATCCATTGAGATGGTATGAGACATGAGGGACCTCTTGGCTTGCCTAGAGCCAACTTGATTAACCTTTTTGTGCTTTGAATGATTCCTTGATTGTCCACCTTCCACCTGATCACATGCCCTGATGGTAAGAAGGATGCCATGCTTCATTTTTCTATGTTAAATGCAATGTAATGTTAATGAGGTGGATATGATATGATAAATGATAATGCCATGCTATGATGACAAAAGGGGAGAGCAAATTTTGGGGTATTACAATATACACATCCAGGTGAACCATTCCAACATCCATAATTATGCATATACAATCAAACACAACACAATGCATTTATTTGCCCTTAGGCCACAAACCATCATCACAAACTTTCAACATATGCATTCACATCATATAGCAGCACACAAACCATACATTACATATCAAAAGCATATCACATGATAACACATCAAATACACACGGTTAAGACGGTAAAAGTCGACAAAACGACACATTTCCAAATTCCCGACACAATTAAATCGGCCACAAATCTCAAAACCATTTTTATAAGAAAGAAAATCTCATTAGCTTTCCAATGGTACCAAGAACGTCCCGATCTGAGTTACGGATCAAAAGTTACGGATTTTCGAACCAAATTTTAATTTTGAAGTCCCAGACCGCGCTAAGCGGACTCCTCTCCGCGCTGAGCACGCTGCTCTCGGGTTGGAAAGGTTTATTTTTCTGCAAACCGCGCTAAGCGGGCATCTGCGCGCTGAGCGGGCACTGCGATTTTCAGAAAAATCCCTCTTCGAAAACTCATCCCAAAAATCCTATTTTTCCCCCTAACTCAATTCCAACAGCAAAACAAATATCAACGATTGTTCATACACACAGTGTGATCATACAATACAATTTATATCGATTTCCGACCGTGAAAACATCGATTTCTATTCGTTTATCTCATTTTGACCTATAATTGAAAAACCAATAAAACTTCCAACATAAACATACATAATCATACACAAACATAATATAACCGAGTTTCGCACCCTTACCCGATTAATCGTTCTTCAAAGTGTCGGTTGATTCGATTACTCAAACTTCCAAGTTTTTCTCTTTTTCTTCTTCTCCCTTTCTCTTTTCTCTTCTTTTCTTCCTCCTTACTATTTTTCTCTCTTTTCTTTCTATTTGAAATGAAAAACATAATATCTACCCAACAAACGACCAAAATACCCCTACACTCAATTTTCTCGCAAACGTTCCCAAAACGCGATAAAAAATAATACGATGAAAATAATATATTATCAAATAAAAGTCAAGAATAAAATAATATAAAAACAGAAATAATTAAATCGACTCGATTAAATAAATCTAACAAAAACTGGGCGTTACAATCAACTTGCGATAACAAAAGAGACTAGGAGGAGACTTGGGATGGGAACTAATATGTACCCATCTGCTACCTTACATGGTCAAGACAAAGTTGTGAGTATTTCTGCACTTCCAGTTGAAGAGCTGATGAGAAGGCATATGGATTTGCTGGGGTATTTCTAGGTTCGTGCAGAACCATTTTCACCATGATGATTTCTCCCCCTTTACTTTCTATGAGATTACTTTTTATTTCTATGCTTACCATATCCTATTTATACCCACATAGCACATTTGTGGAATGAGTGGAGATGGTGTCAACGTTGCTCCAACTTTGAAGAATGTCGATATTGCAATCAATGTTGTCGATGCTACAAATGCCTGGAGATGGTGTTAACACTTTCCATTATTTTCTTTGCATTACAAATTTATGCAGTATCTATCACTATCAGTACAGTGGTAAGTGAATAATAATGTTATGAGAAGAGATGTAATAATATTTATTGGTTTGAGTTTTCATTATTTTTCCCTTTGAATGCAGTTTGGCTTCATGGTCTTGATTATTGCCATTCTTAATGATGGTAAAGCTATTTGAAGATATTTCTCTGAATTAGACTTGAATTCCCTTCATGATTTTGCTGATTGATAATATGATAGTCTGACATATTAATTCTTAGTACTACTATTTAGAACATCATGACAATTTCAAAAGATAGGGTGGTTCCATCTCCCTTACCCAATAGCTGGAAATTGAATATAATATTTGCTATTACTGAATGATATATAGATGTTGAGTAGAAATGTAAAACTTTCTTGATGAAGATATGTAAACTGTAAAGTGGTGTCATACGAAATGCAAATGAAATCCGAAAGGTATGGTTATTGTTTTTGTTTGTAAGAAGCTTAACTTTTTCATGTCTGCAAATGAAACATGAGTTATGTACTAAAAGCATCATTTGATTTTCATTTTTCAGGTCTTATAACCTTTTGAATGTATTAGAGTTTACTAGTGCCACTGCTGACAGTGTCATGTTTAAACTACTTAGAAAGAATGGAAAAGAGTTTGAATAGCAGAATAAGTATCACATTAACGAATACGTCGACAGGATAAACTACAATACGGGGTTCCTTAATGTATTGACAAACTAGCACATGTTGGTATTAAGTTATGGGTATTGACAGGTGATTAAATGGAAACATCAATTAATAATGTGTAAGTTTAAAGATTATATAGATAAATTTTGATATTGTGTATTTGAAAATAATAATATGTAACTAATTTGATAATATTCACGCGATTGAAGATATGCTTGTATTTTTCTTAGACAATGAATGAAGCAAATTATAATTATTTCAGATACCCCTGAAAACAAATTGCTCGAGAAAATGGAAGATAAATCGACTTTTGATGCGGTAAACCTTCACTTTGATCATATCAACGTGTCATGATCTTAATTGGTTTGGTTTATAAGATAGACTATGCTTAGATATACGAAGTTATTTTTCACCTTTTCCATGTGTTTTCAAAGTACTAAATATCATCATTTTATTTTGTAGATCATCACTGATTGAACTTGCAATTTCTTATGGTTAACAAACTACTGAATGTGATCAATATGAATGGTCATAGAATGTAATCAATATTAGAGATCGGAAACAAACCAAATGGTATTTTTTTTTCGTTTGTTTGTTTCACATTCTATATGGTTTGTTACCAATGATTTTCTTTTATACATATCAACAACAGAAGAAAATAGTTGACCATATT
This sequence comes from Lathyrus tuberosus, assembly GCA_022829125.1. Classification (NCBI taxonomy): domain Eukaryota; kingdom Viridiplantae; phylum Streptophyta; class Magnoliopsida; order Fabales; family Fabaceae; genus Lathyrus; species Lathyrus tuberosus. Next base: position 8,980,187 of record JALAZF010000187.1, read on the forward strand.
TGTATAATTAATTTTTATTGTTTGTAATTATTTTGGATACAAATTAATTGACCATGTCTTATGTATCATATTGTCAATACTTACATTTTGAGAAGAATGTGTAATTTTTTTTATTCTAATATTCAGTTATAAAATCTCATTTTCTTAATAGAATAAATAAAGGGAATTAATAGCGCTTTTTTAGAAAGTGATATTAAATATAAGTGTCAACAATAGCGCTTTCTGAAAAAGCGTTATTAAATACTAGGATTATAATAGCATTTATTCAAAAAGCGCTATTGAATACTAGGACTATAATAGCATTTATTCAAAAAGCACTATTAAAATCTTTCATAAAAAAGGTGTATGGTAGCGCGGAATGGGGAAATGATAGCGTTTATTATGAAGCGCTATTAAAAAAACTCATTTTAATAGCACTTTCAAAGCGCTATTATATGCATTGAATCTATAATAGCGGGGGCTTTTATAGCGCTTTTAAGCGCTATTAAAGGTTAAAAAAACGCTATTGAAAACATTTTTTGGCGTAGTGAACAAATAACACAAATACTAACAAGACGTTCCTGTAGAGTACTACAGATACTTAGGATGCTAACACATTTCCTAGGTATAACCAACCCCCAAACCTTAGATCTCTTATTAGGGTTTTCTTCGATCTTTACCCTTTTCTTTGAATAAATCAAAGCTCGGTGGTGAATTTCAAGATTTGTGATTCAAGTTAATTAATAGTTTGATATCCGATTCTCACCGCAATAGAAATGACAACTTCACTGGGGATTATCTTTAGAGGGTTAAACCTAACTTGCTTATTTGTGTTATTTATACGTTTGCTTGCCTGTATACTTGTATATCTGTATATATGTATATCTGTATCTGCTTGGGCTTTTCTGTATGCAGTGTTGTTACCATGAGTGGTGAGGATATGTAATACCCCGTATTTTCTAAATGCTCAATTGGACATCAGATAAGATCAGATGAATATTTATGTGCTCCATCTTTGATTAATTGGAATAATGGAGTATCCTAAGTGCTCTAAGTGTTGTCAATTGGGATCAATAGAGCAACTTGAGAACTCTGAAGAGATCAATTATTTTATTAAAGAGACGGATTAATATTTATAAGTTCAAGAAAGTATTTTAAGGTTACTCTAATAATTAATCAATTGGTGTTAGAAGACAAAATATCAATTGGAGATAGTTACCCTATTGGATTTATATTATATAATAAGTATTATATATATATTTATATGAGAAAGAGAAAGAAGAAGTGGGTAAGGAGAAGAAAAGGAAACAGAAAGAAGAAAAAGGAAAAACGTGAAGAAAAGAGAAAGAGGAAAAAGAGAGAAAGAAGAGAAGAGAAGGGGAAGAAGAAGGAAGCTTGGTTCATCATTAATCTTCTCCTACTAGGTGAGTTCCATTAGATAGAACTTGGGTAGGAAGTTTGGGGAAGAAATTCATGTTTGGGGTTTTGGGTTTTATGTGAAATAACATGTCTAAATGTATTCTATGATGATAATACTTGCCTTGATTGTTGTTACACGTTTGGGGTTGATATTGTATGAATTGGAAGTGTTTTGGGTGAAGAAATGAGAGATTTTGGCCCCCAATGACCTGTTTTGACGCTGCTACGAATTCTGGGTTTCGCGGGTTCGCCTAGCGAACCAAAGCGAAGGCGAAAGCGAACGTTCGCTGGCGGGTTCGCCTAGCGAACGTGACAGCTTTTCCCATTTTGTTTCCTTCATAACTTTTGATCCGTAACTCGGATCGGGGCACGGTCGGAAGCGTTGGAAAGCTATTTCAATGCTCTTTGTGATGGTGAGGTAGAAACATGGCTATATGCTATGGATTGATAAGATAAATATAGAAATGTAGTGTATGTGCTTTTGTTTCCACCAAAACTTAAGGATCGGGAATCCGATGGATACGAGTCCAAAGCCATTGGAAAGATAATCCCATAGGATATTGAATGGTGTGTTAGACCATGAGTTAACCAAGGATGCTTGGTAGAGGGTGTTAGTGGCTTGTATGCCTTAAAATGTGTGTGAACTACTTTATTGATTATGTGTAACATATTATGCTTATATATTGATTGTGGCTTGACTAATGGCTTGATGTGATCACTTGTTATGTCTCCCTTGTATATGTGTGAATATAATGCATTATGTTGATAAATGTTGTGACGTGATCATTGTCGTGCTTGTTCCCGTTCGTTCCGGTTGAACGTTCGGATGTGATATGACGTGATGTGATGTGATATGATGTGATTGTGATGTATGCTTGAATCGGAGTAGGCCTAAGCTACTAGGTGGTGTTTCATCTGAGTTCCGGACTTGTTCCGAAGAATACCGTTGTGATGAGCTTGTGAGGGTCCTCTAGGACGTATTTCCCACTTGCCGTTAACTCATCTGCGTGCTCGGTATACACCTGAGCTACCGTTGCGATGTGCTTGTGGGGGCCTGATAGGGCGTTTACCCACTTGTCGTTAACACATCGGCGTGATCGGTATGGTGGGGTTGTGATGCCACGAAGGAAATATCACTCCGTTACTCACCTCTAGTGGTGTCATATAGGCAATACCACTAGGCTTTCTCCCGGTGGGCTTGTGCAGTCATGTAGGCGTTCTTGCACTTGCCGATACACACATGCGTATTGATGATGGATAGATGGGTTCCGCGGCCACTTAGGCGTGTATCACTTCGGACTCATTTGACTCATTGTGCTGTGTGCTTGTGCTAGTCTCTTGACGTAGGCACTTGGTTACTCATCGAGGGTGTGATATTTTGTGGCCTATGTAGACAGGTTGATACTACTTCTGGATTCCTCGTACGTGAGCACAGGTCTGCATAATTGGTCGTTTGACCTATTTATTGTTGTCTGTGTACTTGTTGTTATTTCATTGGTGAGTCAAGGGACTACTAATGAAGATATTACCCATTGTTGTGTATTTTCCCCAGACCGTGAGTAAACCCCGGATCCACGGTGGATCCGTTTGATTGCATGTACCCTGTAGAGCCGAGGGAACCCATAAGATAGGGGAACTCACTGAGATTATTATCTCACCCCAATATTGTTGTTATTTTTCAGGTGTTATTTGCAGGTTTGTTTTACAAGTGGAGCTATGCTTGGATGTTTCAAGAGAAGCTTAGTTAAGCTTATTCTGCTGTGTATTATTTTCTTGTACAATGAGGAATATTGTACCTTACTTGTAGATTTTCTTGTTTTGGCTAATTTCCATGCCTTGTACCAAAGGTTGTATTTATGTATTAGAAATGGTCAAATATGTGAATTATGCCATTAGGCACTTATGATTGTGTCAGTACCGAATGAAAACACTTGTATGGTATTATTCTAGATAAATATTATACAGGGCGTTACAGTTGGTATCAGAGCAGGTCGTGTCCTCGACCTAGCCTTGAAACATCATAAGTAAATCTATTCCTGCCTCTTAAGTGTGTCTTGCCAGCATGACTCTTAACATCATACTATCTAGTGTTGGGCCTGATCAACCTAATACTATGTATGTGATAGGTAGAATCATGGTTGAGCGACCACGAGGACTCCGAAGTGTTGTCGGAACTTGTGCTGTGAGGATAGGCTCAAGTCAAGAGTTAGTAGTGTGGAGTTTTGGTCAATTCAGTTGAGGTCTTAGTAGAAGTCGTGCTTTGGGTAGCATGGAATTAAAGAGGGGTGTGTTGTTCGAGAAATCCTTTGGAAAAGACGGAGTCTGAAAGTTAAGAATCTCTAGTGGACGATTGGTTTAAGTATTGAGGAATATGTAAAGTCGCTAGTAGAGCCGCATTGACTATTGGTATAGATAAGAGTTTCAAGAAATCTCATTCCAAGGAAAAGAAAAGTTGTTTTGTGGAATGTGTGACGTAAGGTCCGGAAGTGAGATAAGTATTGGTGCTTCAGTTTCTAAGGTTGCTATGGTATCTTGGACGGACGAGAGTACCTTAAGGAATGTGTTCGGAACCATATCTTCCAATTGGTTTAAAGTTGAGAGTTAAAGAAATTTGACTTTTATGGGAACCTAAAGTGGTAGAGAAGTGTGTGAAGGAACACAAGGATGTGTTTACATGCTTTAAGTGAAACAAGTATGTGTCAGACAAAGAGTGGGTAATTTTGCAAAATCAAAGAATTTAATGGTTGAAATGTGTTATAATTGAGTGGTATGGTCAATACATGTGTGGAATCATCCGTTGGTACTGGGTTGTGTGTTTGGTTATGTTTTGGATGAGATTTTTGGCCTTAAGGACCTGCTGTTACATTGCTGAGAGATTCTGGGTTTTCGCGTGTTCGCTAAGCGAACCACAGCGAAGGGCAAGGCGAAGGTTCGCCAGGTGTTCGCGAAGCGAACTTTGTGCCCTTTTGGCGCTGTCTTGGTTCGCCTAGAGATTCACTAAGCGAAGGTGAAGGCGAATGTTCGCCTAGTGTTCGCGAAGCGAACGTTCGTTGGGGGATTCGCCTAGCGAACATGGCAGGTTTTCCGTTTTTGTTTTCTCCATACCTTTTGACTCGGGTGTCCGATTTAAGCGTTCTTTATATCGTTATGAAGCTCTGAAAGTGTTCTATGCTGTGGAAAATGAAAATATTGTTTATGAGGTGGATTTTATTCGATTATGTGGAATGAACGGTATTAACAATATGTTATGAGAAAGTTACACCTTGGTATTAAGAACGAGCGTAGTGGTAGCACCTTGGTCACAAGAGTATGTGATGGATTCGTACCCTTGAGACATACTTTGTGGAACAACGAGTATTGTATCCTAAGAAGTAGGATTACGGTAAACTAACGAGAAGCGAATCAGGAATTATTACGGACTAAGTGTAAATCATGGAACAGTTTACACTGAAGAAGTTTTGTAGATAGACGATGAGAATTGTTGGTTGAGAATCTTCCGTTAAGTAATTAGGTGTAAGTGGGATGTGCAATGGATATTGAAGGGTGAGAAATCCCGGTCAACGTGTACGAAGTGATGGAAAGGTCCTTCAAGAGGATGCATTACCCTGATCTACTTTCAAGTATAGAGAAACTTCTGTATTTGTGAATAATTGGGATTTACGGAATCTACCTTTTGTTGGACTAAGAACGTTGTTGTTTTGATTCTCACCAAGGAATTCAAGTGAGAGAACAAGGTTATATGTTTGATATGAGATGTCCATCGCTTTGTGGTACCGTATAATGGTTGTGTGTTGGATTTTGCTTATGGACAAATCAAGTATGAGTGTGATGACTTTTGAATTATAAGAAATTAGTTTTCAGCTTCTGAAGCAGTGTTAACCGACTAACGTAATGGAGTTAACCGTTTAACCTCAGACGGATTTGTGTTTTGAAATTGGAATTTCTGGAAGGGTGTTGCGTAATGGACCGTTTGTTCAAACGACGAAAGAGTTTGACTTTTGGAAAAGTAATCTGGTGAATTGGTGAATAGTATGGAAACTCACAATTACGTTTTGGATGGTTTAAGTTTTATAATGGTGACTCGCGAATGTTGGAAGTTCCGTAATGGTGCTGCATTGTCATTAGTTGAGATTTTGTGGTGACAGAAACCATGAGTAAGTCGGAAGACCATAAGAATAATTGATTTGGAATGTGGTAACCATAACCGGAGGTTGTTAAACTATTTTGGTTATATTGGTTCGAGTTTGGAATAAATTTGGAGTTGTATATGTTGTGGTAGTAATAGTGTAACTCCTGCACCTTTATCGCCTAGAGAGTGTTGGAAGGATGTTAAGATATTGTGTGTTGGCGAGGGAATTGTTCTACCATAGGACGACAGTAAATTTCTGATGTCGTTGGTTAGTAAGGATCCCAGTGGATAAGTGTGTTTCTCCGTGGACTATTTGCTACTTGGCAATGCTTCAGAATTGGTGGTATTCCATTGTTAGAATTGGAGTTGCGCAGTGGGAGTGATCGATGAAAGAGTTAAATCAGAATAAAGGGAATTTGGAAGATTGTTACTTATACGTTTGGAAATAAGAAGAACTTGTCTTAAGCGTGTTATCTTGGTGTAATGAGTACAAGTGAGACTGGTAAGAAGTCGTTCGACTGTTCATGAAGTGGTTTGAAACGTTGAAGTTTTTATAAAGGATAGTTATCGGTAATTACATAAAGGAAAGGAATCACCAAATTGCATCATGAGAATTTGATGAGTGTTTGTTATCATTACTGCTGAGATCTTAAGGAAACGAAGTTTGATAACTCGTGAAAATAAGGATTTTGGTCAGTGAGGTCAAGTTAGAATTGGATTGCGTCAGATTTTTGAACGGAAGTAAAGATTAAGTATGGATCTAAGACAATGATGCAAGTTATAGTTTTGTTGACTAGAGGAAATTCGGGGGCGAATTTCAATTTAAGGGGGGGAGAGTGTAATACCCCGTATTTTCTAAATGCTCAATTGGACATCAGATAAGATCAGATGAATATTTATGTGCTCCATCTTTGATTAATTGGAATAATGGAGTATCCTAAGTGCTCTAAGTGTTGTCAATTGGGATCAATAGAGCAACTTGAGAACTCTGAAGAGATCAATTATTTCATTAAAGAGACGGATTAATATTTATAAGTTCAAGAAAGTATTTTAAGGTTACTCTAATAATTAATCAATTGGTGTTAGAAGACAAAATATCAATTGGAGATAGTTACCCTATTGGATTTATATTATATAATAAGTATTATATATATATTTATATGAGAAAGAGAAAGAAGAAGTGGGTAAGGAGAAGAAAAGGAAACAGAAAGAAGAAAAAGGAAAAACGTGAAGAAAAGAGAAAGAGGAAAAAGAGAGAAAGAAGAGAAGAGAATGGGAAGAAGAAGGAAGCTTGGTTCATCATTAATCTTCTCCTACTAGGTGAGTTCCATTAGATAGAACTTGGGTAGGAAGTTTGGGGAAGAAATTCATGTTTGGGGTTTTGGGTTTTATGTGAAATAACATGTCTAAATGTATTCTATGATGATAATACTTGCCTTGATTGTTGTTACACGTTTGGGGTTGATATTGTATGAATTGGAAGTGTTTTGGGTGAAGAAATGAGAGATTTTGGCCCCCAATGACCTGTTTTGACGCTGCTACGAATTCTGGGTTTCGCGGGTTCGCCTAGCGAACCAAAGCGAAGGCGAAAGCGAACGTTCGCTGGCGGGTTCGCCTAGCGAACGTGACAGCTTTTCCCATTTTGTTTCCTTCATAACTTTTGATCCGTAACTCGGATCGGGGCACGGTCGGAAGCGTTGGAAAGCTATTTCAATGCTCTTTGTGATGGTGAGGTAGAAACATGGCTATATGCTATGGATTGATAAGATAAATATAGAAATGTAGTGTATGTGCTTTTGTTTCCACCAAAACTTAAGGATCGGGAATCCGATGGATACGAGTCCAAAGCCATTGGAAAGATAATCCCATAGGATATTGAATGGTGTGTTAGACCATGAGTTAACCAAGGATGCTTGGTAGAGGGTGTTAGTGGCTTGTATGCCTTAAAATGTGTGTGAACTACTTTATTGATTATGTGTAACATATTATGCTTATATATTGATTGTGGCTTGACTAATGGCTTGATGTGATCACTTGTTATGTCTCCCTTGTATATGTGTGAATATAATGCATTATGTTGATAAATGTTGTGACGTGATCATTGTCGTGCTTGTTCCCGTTCGTTCCGGTTGAACGTTCGGATGTGATATGACGTGATGTGATGTGATATGATGTGATTGTGATGTATGCTTGAATCGGAGTAGGCCTAAGCTACTAGGTGGTGTTTCATCTGAGTTCCGGACTTGTTCCGAAGAATACCGTTGTGATGAGCTTGTGAGGGTCCTCTAGGACGTATTTCCCACTTGCCGTTAACTCATCTGCGTGCTCGGTATACACCTGAGCTACCGTTGCGATGTGCTTGTGGGGGCCTTATAGGGCGTTTACCCACTTGCCGTTAACACATCGGCGTGATCGGTATGGTGGGGTTGTGATGCCACGAAGGCAATATCACTCCGTTACTCACCTCTAGTGGTGTCATATAGGCAATACCACTAGGCATTCTCCCGGTGGGCTTGTGCAGTCATGTAGGCGTTCTTGCACTTGCCGATACACACATGCGTATTGATGATGGATAGATGGGTTCTGCGGCCACTTAGGCGTGTATCACGTCGGACTCATCTGACTCATTGTGCTGTGTGCTTGTGCTAGTCTCTTGACGTAGGCACTTGGTTACTCATCGAGGGTGTGATATTTTGTGGCCTATGTAGACAGGTTGATACTACTTCTGGATTCCTCGTACGTGAGTACGGGTCTGCATAATTGGTCGTTTGACCTATTTATTGTTGTCTGTGTACTTGTTGTTATTTCATTGGTGAGTCAAGGGACTACTAATGAAGATATTACCCATTGTTGTGTATTTGCCCCAGACCGTGAGTAAACCCCGGATCCACGGTGGATCCGTTTGATTGCATGTACCCTGTAGAGCCGAGGGAACCCATAAGATAGGGGAACTCACTGAGATTATTATCTCACCCCAATATTGTTGTTATTTTTCAGGTGTTATTTGCAGGTTTTTTTTACAAGTGGAGCTATGCTTGGATGTTTCAAGAGAAGCTTAGTTAAGCTTATTCTGCTGTGTATTATTTTCTTGTACAATGAGGAATATTGTACCTTACTCGTAGATTTTCTTGTTTTGGCTAATTTCCATGCCTTGTACCAAAAGTTGTATTTATGTATTAGAAATGGTCAAGTATGTGAATTATGCCATTAGGCACTTATGATTGTGTCAGTACCGAATGAAAACACTTGTATGGTATTATTCTAGATAAATATTATACAGGGCGTTACAGTTGGTATCAGAGCAGGTCGTGTCCTCGACCTAGCCTTGAAACATCATAAGTAAATCTATTCCTGCCTCTTAAGTGTGTCTTGCCAGCATGACTCTTAACATCATACTATCTAGTGTTGGGCCTGATCAACCTAATACTATGTATGTGATAGGTAGAATCATGGTTGAGCGACCACGAGGACTCCGAAGTGTTGTCGGAACTTGTGCTGTGAGGATAGGCTCAAGTCAAGAGTTAGTAGTGTGGAGTTTTGGTCAATTCAGTTGAGGTCTTAGTAGAAGTCGTGCTTTGGGTAGCATGGAATTAAAGAGGGGTGTGTTGTTCGAGAAATCCTTTGGAAAAGACGGAGTCTGAAAGTTAAGAATCTCTAGTGGACGATTGGTTTAAGTATTGAGGAATATGTAAAGTCGCTAGTAGAGCCGCATTGACTATTGGTATAGATAAGAGTTTCAAGAAATCTCATTCCAAGGAAAAGAAAAGTTGTTTTGTGGAATGTGTGACGTAAGGTCCGGAAGTGAGATAAGTATTGGTGCTTCAGTTTCTAAGGTTGCTATGGTATCTTGGACGGACGAGAGTACCTTAAGGAATGTGTTCGGAACCATATCTTCCAATTGGTTTAAAGTTGAGAGTTAAAGAAATTTGACTTTTATGGGAACCTAAAGTGGTAGAGATATGTGTGAAGGAACACAAGGATGTGTTTACATGCTTTAAGTGAAACAAGTATGTGTCAGACAAAGAGTGGGTAATTTTGTAAAATCAAAGAATTTAATGGTTGAAATGTGTTATAATTGAGTGGTATGGTCAATACATGTGTGGAATCATCCGTTGGTACTGGTTTGTGTGTTTGGTTATGTTTTGGATGAGATTTTTGGCCTTAAGGACCTGCTGTTACATTGCTGAGAGATTCTGGGTTTTCGCGTGTTCGCTAAGCGAACCACAGCGAAGGGCAAGGCGAAGGTTCGCCAGGTGTTCGCGAAGCGAACTTTGTGCCCTTTTGGCGCTGTCTTGGTTCGCCTAGAGATTCGCTAAGCGAAGGTGAAGGCGAATGTTCGCCTAGTGTTCGCGAAACGAACGTTCGTTGGGGGATTCGCCTAGCGAACATGGCAGGTTTTCCGTTTTTGTTTTCTCCATACCTTTTGACTCGGGTGTCCGATTTAAGCGTTCTTTATATCGTTATGAAGCTCTAAAAGTGTTCTATGCTGTGGAAAATGAAAATATTGTTTATGAGGTGGATTTTATTCGATTATGTGGAATGAACGGTATTAACAATATGTTATGAGAAAGTTACACCTTGGTATTAAGAACGAGCGTAGTGGTAGCACCTTGGTCACAAGAGTATGTGATGGATTCGTACCCTTGAGACATACTTTGTGGAACAGCGAGTATTGTATCCTAAGAAGTAGGATTACGGTAAACTAACGAGAAGCGAATCAGGAATTATTACGGACTAAGTGTAAATCATGGAACAGTTTACACTGAAGAAGTTTTGTAGATAGACGATGAGAATTGTTGGTTGAGAATCTTCCGTTAAGTAATTAGGTGTAAGTGGGATGTGCAATGGATATTGAAGGGTGAGAAATCCCGGTCAACGTGTACGAAGTGATGGAAAGGTCCTTCAAGAGGATGCATTACCCTGATCTACTTTCAAGTATAGAGAAACTTCTGTATTTGTGAATAATTGGGATTTACGGAATCTACCTTTTGTTGGACTAAGAACGTTGTTGTTTTGATTCTCACCAAGGAATTCAAGTGAGAGAACAAGGTTATATGTTTGATATGAGATGTCCATCGCTTTGTGGTACCGTATAATGGTTGTGTGTTGGATTTTGCTTATGGACAAATCAAGTATGAGTGTGATGACTTTTGAATTATAAGAAATTAGTTTTCAGCTTCTGAAGCAGTGTTAACCGACTAACGTAATGGAGTTAACCGTTTAACCTCAGACGGATTTGTGTTTTGAAATTGGAATTTCTGGAAGGGTGTTGCGTAATGGACCGTTTGTTCAAACGACGAAAGAGTTTGACTTTTGGAAAAGTAATCTGGTGAATTGGTGAATAGTATGGAAACTCACAATTACGTTTTGGATGGTTTAAGTTTTATAATGGTGACTCGCGAATGTTGGAAGTTCCGTAATGGTGCTGCATTGTCATTAGTTGAGATTTTGTGGTGACAGAAACCATGAGTAAGTCGGAAGACCATAAGAATAATTGATTTGGAATGTGGTAACCATAACCGGAGGTTGTTAAACTATTTTGGTTATATTGGTTCGAGTTTGGAATAAATTTGGAGTTGTATATGTTGTGGTAGTAATAGTGTAACTCCTGCACCTTTATCGCCTAGAGAGTGTTGGAAGGATGTTAAGATATTGTGTGTTGGCGAGGGAATTGTTCTACCATAGGACGACAGTAAATTTCTGATGTCGTTGGTTAGTAAGGATCCCAGTGGATAAGTGTGTTTCTCCGTGGACTGTTTGCTACTTGGCAATGCTTCAGAATTGGTGGTATTCCATTGTTAGAATTGGAGTTGCGCAGTGGAAGTGATCGATGAAAGAGTTAAATCAGAATAATGGGAATTTGGAAGATTGTTACTTATACGTTTGGAAATAAGAAGAACTTGTCTTAAGCGTGTTATCTTGGTGTAATGAGTACAAGTGAGACTGGTAAGAAGTCGTTCGACTGTTCATGAAGTGGTTTGAAACGTTGAAGTTTTTATAAAGGATAGTTATCGGTAATTACATAAAGGAAAGGAATCACCAAATTGCCTCATGAGAATTTGATGAGTGTTTGTTATCATTACTGCTGAGATCTTAAGGAAACGAAGTTAGATAACTCGTGAAAATAAGGATTTTGGTCGGTGAAGTCAAGTTAGAATTGGATTGCGTCAGATTTTTGAACGGAAGTAAAGATTAAGTATGGATCTAAGACAATGATGCAAGTTATAGTTTTGTTGACTAGAGGAAATTCGGGGGCGAATTTCAATTTAAGGGGGGGGAGAGTGTAATACCCCGTATTTTCTAAATGCTCAATTGGACATCAGATAAGATCAGATGAATATTTATGTGCTCCATCTTTGATTAATTGGAATAATGGAGTATCCTAAGTGCTCTAAGTGTTGTCAATTGGGATCAATAGAGCAACTTGAGAACTCTGAAGAGATCAATTATTTTATTAAAGAGACGGATTAATATTTATAAGTTCAAGAAAGTATTTTAAGGTTACTCTAATAATTAATCAATTGGTGTTAGAAGACAAAATATCAATTGGAGATAGTTACCCTATTGGATTTATATTATATAATAAGTATTATATATATATTTATATGAGAAAGAGAAAGAAGAAGTGGGTAAGGAGAAGAAAAGGAAACAGAAAGAAGAAAAAGGAAAAACGTGAAGAAAAGAGAAAGAGGAAAAAGAGAGAAAGAAGAGAAGAGAAGGGGAAGAAGAAGGAAGCTTGGTTCATCATTAATCTTCTCCTACTAGGTGAGTTCCATTAGATAGAACTTGGGTAGGAAGTTTGGGGAAGAAATTCATGTTTGGGGTTTTGGGTTTTATGTGAAATAACATGTCTAAATGTATTCTATGATGATAATACTTGCCTTGATTGTTGTTACACGTTTGGGGTTGATATTGTATGAATTGGAAGTGTTTTGGGTGAAGAAATGAGAGATTTTGGCCCCCAATGACCTGTTTTGACGCTGCTACGAATTCTGGGTTTCGCGGGTTCGCCTAGCGAACCAAAGCGAAGGCGAAAGCGAACGTTCGCTGGCGGGTTCGCCTAGCGAACGTGACAGCTTTTCCCATTTTGTTTCCTTCATAACTTTTGATCCGTAACTCGGATCGGGGCACGGTCGGAAGCGTTGGAAAGCTATTTCAATGCTCTTTGTGATGGTGAGGTAGAAACATGGCTATATGCTATGGATTGATAAGATAAATATAGAAATGTAGTGTATGTGCTTTTGTTTCCACCAAAACTTAAGGATCGGGAATCCGATGGATACGAGTCCAAAGCCATTGGAAAGATAATCCCATAGGATATTGAATGGTGTGTTAGACCATGAGTTAACCAAGGATGCTTGGTAGAGGGTGTTAGTGGCTTGTATGCCTTAAAATGTGTGTGAACTACTTTATTGATTATGTGTAACATATTATGCTTATATATTGATTGTGGCTTGACTAATGGCTTGATGTGATCACTTGTTATGTCTCCCTTGTATATGTGTGAATATAATGCATTATGTTGATAAATGCTGTGACGTGATCATTGTCGTGCTTGTTCCCGTTCGTTCTGGTTGAACGTTCGGATGTGATATGACGTGACGTGATGTGATATGATGTGATTGTGATGTATGCTTGAATCGGAGTAGGCCTAAGCTACTAGGTGGTGTTTCACCTGAGTTCCAGACTTGTTCCGAAGAATAACGATGCGATGAGCTTGTGAGGGTCCTCTAGGACGTATTTCCCACTTGCCGTTAACTCATCTGCGTGCTCGGTATACACCTGAGCTACCGTTGCGATGTGCTTGTGGGGGCCTTATACGGCGTTTACCCACTTGCCGTTAACACATCGGCGTGATCGGTATGGTGGGGTTGTGATGCCACGAAGGCAATATCACTCTGTTACTCACCTCTAGTGGTGTCATATAGGCAATACCACTAGGCTTTCTCCCGGTGGGCTTGTGCAGTCATGTAGGCGTTCTTGCACTTGCCGATACACACATGCGTATTGATGATGGATAGATGGGTTCCGCGGCCACTTAGGCGTGTATCACTTCGGACTCATCTGACTCATTGTGCTGTGTGCTTGTGCTAGTCTCTTGACGTAGGCACTTGGTTACGCATCGAGGGTGTGATATTTTTTGGCCTATGTAGACAGGTTGATACTACTTCTGGATTCCTCGTACGTGAGTACGGGTCTGCATAATTGGTCGTTTGACCTATTTATTGTTGTCTGTGTACTTGTTGTTATTTCATTGGTGAGTCAAGGGACTACTAATGAAGATATTACCCATTGTTGTGTATTTGCCCCAGACCGTGAGTAAACCCCGGATCCACGGTGGATCCGTTTGATTGCATGTACCCTGTAGAGCCGAGGGAACCCATAAGATAGGGGAACTCACTGAGATTATTATCTCACCCCAATATTGTTGTTATTTTTCAGGTGTTATTTGCAGGTTTGTTTTACAAGTGGAGCTATGCTTGGATGTTTCAAGAGAAGCTTAGTTAAGCTTATTCTGCTGTGTATTATTTTCTTGTACAATGAGGAATATTGTACCTTACTCGTAGATTTTCTTGTTTTGGCTAATTTCCATGCCTTGTACCAAAGGTTGTATTTATGTATTAGAAATGGTCAAGTATGTGAATTATGCCATTAGGCACTTATGATTGTGTCAGTACCGAATGAAAACACTTGTATGGTATTATTCTAGATAAATATTATACAGGGCGTTACAGGATAAGTGTAATACCCCATATCATCTAAATGCTCACTTAGATATCAGATGAGTATCTATGTGCTCTATCTTTGGTTAATTAGAATTATGGAATGCTCTAAGTACTTAAAGTGTTATCAATTGGGATCAATAGAGCAACTGATGAACTCTGAAGGGATCAATTATTTAAATTCGAGAAAGTAATTTATGGTAACTCTAATAATTGATCAATTGGGTTGAGACGACAAAATATCAGTTGGAGATATTTTGCCTTGTTGGATTATATTATATTATAAGTTTATATATATATATATATATATATATTTGTTAGTAAGAAGAAGAAGAAGAAAAGGAAAAAGAGAAGGAGAAAGAGAGAAAGAAGAGAAAGAGGAAAATGGAAAAGAAAGAAGAGCTTGGATCTTCATCATCTCTTCATCGATTCATCATCTCCTTCAACCTCCTCTTCGATTACCAGGTGGGTTCTAGTTAGACACCTTAAGTTCTAGAAACATAAGTTTTGGACTTAGGTTAGATTTGAGAGAAAATGCAATCTAACGGATGAAATTCGATATAAATTGCGTATTGTAGTCGTAATATGTATATGATCAATTGCTGATACTTGTTTTGATGTTTGGAAATGATTTAGTGTGGAAAGGGTGAGTTTTGGACCCTTGGGAACCATGGAAAACGCAGCAGGAATTCTGCTTCTGGTGCAGAGCGCTGGGCGATGCGGGCTTGCGCCGGGCGAAAGTGGAGAGGCGTAGCATATCAGGTTTCTGTAACTCTTGGGTTTTGGGATATGGGGTTGACGCCGCTGCTTCGCCGGGCGAAGCACAGGTGAAGGGGGCACCGCCGGGCGAAAATTGGTACCGCCGGGCGCTCTTGGGTTTTTGCAATAATTTTGTTTTCTTTAAAACTCCATAACTTTTGATCCGTAACTCGGATCGAGAGGTTCTTGGTACCGTTAGAAAGCCACGACGAACCTCTACCCAATAAAAAGTGAAAATATTGAGTATGATGTGGGATTAATTAATTAGTTTCTTTTGAGTGATAACGATGTTATATGACATGTTTAAATCCATATCTTTTGGAGCATAAGTCCGATCGGGGCATAGTTATAGCCGATGTGAAGCTGTGGAAATATCCTACGGGATAAAAGTGAAAAGTATTGATTTCGATACCCGATTAAATGAATCGGGGGGAACCGAAAGTGATGTTGTATGTGATGTGTGATTATATGTATTTACTTGTAATATTTGTGTTATGCCATATCTATCTAGTATTGTTGTTAAAATGAATGAGAAAATATGCATGTTTAAATGAGTTAGGAAGAGTGAGGAAACTTTACCCCAAGACAAAATGGTATAATTCTAGGTTGTGAATAGAATTGTGATAGAAACTTTGGATGGCGACACTCGTGCATTCATTGACGAGTTCTGGCCTAGAGTAGATAACTTAATGACAACGCTCGTGCAGAAGAGGCCGAGGCGTGTGTCCTTTTCCGAACTGTATAGAAAGAGTGAAACACTAGTATGGAACACTAATATGGCCTTGTGATTGTCGAATGCAATCACGTTGTGTATATGATCACGTAATCATAACCATTTTCTTTTGAGTTGCCCTTGAGAGGCCTTCATGAGTCTCTAGCTCCTCTGAAGTGCAGGCACAATTACTTGGCAGGTTTGATTCCCGTGTTTAGTACGAATGGAGCCTATGCTATGGGTAGAGACTTGCGATGGTTAACAGGCCATGAGAAGTGACGGTTCACGGTTAACAGGCCGGTGTTCCCGAATCCATTTCGTATGCCAAGTAACTACAAGGATCCATGACTTGGGTCGACTTCTAGACGTAGAAGCGGATGGGAAAATGGGATGCCTTGGTACGGTTATTGATTAGTGAGATTCTTGAGTTAACAGGCTCAGGACATATTTTATGAGTTAACAAACTCATGACATGTTTCCATATAGTGTGAGATTGTGAGATTGTGAACTCAAGGTCATTTCCCTTCCCCTTGACTTGAGTTAAGATTTGGCTAGAACCCTGTAGAGCCGAGAGAATCCATAAGATAGGGAACTCACTGAGATTTGATGTATCTCACCCCACTATTGTTGATTATTTTCAGGTTTTGAGTACAGGTTTGATTTACAAGTGGAGCGATGCTTGGATGTTTCAAGAGAAGCTTAGTTAAGCTTATTTTCCGCTGTGTATCATTTTGTTGTATACAATTGAGGATATTCTATATTATTCTTAGATTTTTTTTTTTGCTAGTTTCCATGACTTGTGCCATATGTTGTATTTATGTTTCAGAAATGGACAAGCATGTGAACTAGGTCATTAGGCACTTTTGATGTGTCAGTACCAAATAAAACACTAGTATGATATTATTCTAGATGAATATTATACAGGGCGTTACAATAAGTCCTAACCCGGACTTGAGTGTACACTTATGATAGGATGGTGGATATAGTCAAGGAGACTTTGATGGAGTAATCCCAAAGGAGTTGACTTGAGATTCCACGCCCAGTTGAGGGCCTCTTGAGGTTGGTATATGTTGAACGAGTAATCGTGAATAAATTACCTTTTTCGACCTAGGAGCCCGTGACACTGAGGACCGTTAGTTACCCTTTACCCCCACTTGGCCTTTTAGGACGTAGTGCGATGACTATGAGGGAGTAGTCCCAAAATAGTTGATACGCAATACTACACTCAGACGAGACTCTCTTGAGAATATTATTGACTACCGAGTAATTGGGAAATCGATAATATCCGAAAGATGGGTGGCTAACTCTGGGAACTTCTTAGAACCTCGTTCTACAGATCATAAACCCAAAGTACATACCTTTTGGGATGGGTAAACCATGGCTCCACGCTCGTGATCTCTAAACCTAGGCCCTCCTTGCTTGTTGCATGTATATATGTGTATATGTGTTTATCTATATATGTGTGTTTTGTGCATTGCATACATCCATGTATCTTTCTTCATACCATCTTCAAGGAACTCAATGTTTGTTTTGCAAACCTTATAGGATGGATTTTGGAAGAAGAAGAACACAGAAGTACACCTTCAAAAGTCCTAAATTGGAAAATTTGAGGAAGCTAGGAGAATCGATCAAGGATCCCTCGACATTCAATGACAAGTATGGGAGAATCTTTTCTTTGATAAAGCGCAAGATGTGTGATGCAATGCTTTCTACCCTCGTGCAGTTTTATGACCCGTTATATAATTGTTTCACTTTCCCGGATTACCAGTTGATGCCTACTCTAGAGGAATATTCTGCTTTGGTTGGAATTCCTATTTCTTCAAGACCTCATTTCTCTGGCTTGGAAGATGCACCTAGTGGAAAGGATATTACAGAAGCCACTCACCTCAAGTTATCAGACATCAAGGCTAATATGGTTACTAAAGGAGGAATCTCTGGGTTACTTGCTAAATTGCTAATGGAGAAAGCTCGACATTATGCTGGTATGAAGAACATGGGTGTTTATGAAGCTATTATGGCTTTGCTCATATATTGACTCTTTCTCTTTTCGAATATTGACGACTTCGTTGATATGGATGCAATCAAGATCTTCATACTTGGGAATCCAGTCCCAACTCTGCTCACCAACGCTTATCATTCTGTGCATCTAAGGAATTATCATGAAGGAGGGATGATAACTTGTTGTGCTACTTTGCTATACAAGTGGTTTATTTCACACTTGCCTCGCTCAACCACATTTTGGGATCACAAGGATGGTTTTCTTTGGTCGTAGAAAATTATGTCATTCACGCATACTGATATTGAGTGGTATAATCATGCCCTTAGAGGGGTGGCTATGATTGACAACTGTGGTGATTTCCCTAAAGTGCCTCTCCTTAGTACGAAATGATGTATAAGCTATAACCCAGCCTTAGCACGTCGTCATCTTGGTTATCCTATGAAGGATAAGCCAAACAATATCTACTTGGAAGGACTGTTCATTAAGGAAAGTGAGAACCCCATAACTGATCACCCACTTTTTTCTTTCTCATTTTTCATGCTTATGTGTCAAAAGAATTCATTTTAATTAGATGACAATGTAAAGTTGTTTTACATTGACAATGTATTCCAATTAATCTCTTAATGCAATTTATTTTTTTATAAAATAAATTTAATTATGTATTAATAAACTATTCAAAATACAATATGTATAAAAATAAGAAAAACAATAAACAACAAACTTGTTGATAAAAAGCATCAACAAATACAATAGATTGATTTATGTATTTTAAAAATTAACTTTTATATATATATATATATATATATATATATATATATATATATATATATATATATATATTTTAAAATATTCAACAAAATTAAATTCCTTTTAAATAAAATGAAAGCTTAATTTTGATATTGTGTAACATAAATATACATTATTGAAGTTATGGGTGAAATAGATCAATACCTACTACATTATACATCAGGATGTGATGTCATGGAATCAACCAAAATATTGCTCCATAGCGAACGATGGGATAAACTGCATATTGGAAAGAAGCTATACAAATACAGAAACACGATACAACATCTGTGTGTGGCAGCGCGAAAAATACCCGAGCAAACAAACGCTCAAAATCAACAGAGTTGCCACCGACATTTTATTTTTAAAGGGAAACCTCAATCAAACCCTTAAAAACAAAAACATGGTCATCGCAACCAAACTCAGGTTCGGGAGTCGGTTATGCGCGTGGAAGATATTAGCGCCTCGCAGCATCTATTGTACCAAACGGGAATCGTTTAGTTAGTTTTGTGAATCTGAATGTTAGCGTAATGTTTTATTTTTCTTCTAAAAATTAGAATTTTTGGGTGCTTGACGAGATGTTGAATCATTGCTCTGCCCCATCTTAAGCAAAATGTCTTTCATTTTTGGAAAGGTTTTTTGGTTGTGCCAAAAGGCAAAAAGGTTTGCATTGGTTTGCTGTGTTTTATGATTGATGAGAGAGTTCGGACAAGCGAGAACTACATCTCGTGTCTTTACTCTCAGGAGAACGTTACACCCCGCTCCTTTTTCATCTTTATTAATGAAAAATGTTTGAGTATTTTTAGATGTTTTGAGGTTTGATTGAAAAATGACTTGATGTTGGATCAAGCTTTATTCATGATTATGAAAAGTGTTTGAAGTGAGTGGAAGTTTTGAAAATGATTTGAGTGTGAAATGGATATGGTTGATGGCGATGCATGAAGTAATCGACTTACAAGTCGTGTTTGGCTTGATGGTTTGGATGGTGATCAATTGGTATTGACCATTGTTTTTTAAAATGAAGCTTGGTGTTTACCAAGTTCTTTGATTTTTTAAAAGACTAGTTTTATATATTTTTTTTATTTTTTTTATCTAATTAGTTAACTTCTACCTATGTGAGAAAAACACAAACAAAGACATAGAACAATTACAAACAAGGGTGGGGGGTACATTTTGATAATTAGGAGAATATAATCAAAATGCAATAAAAACTAGCTAAACAATATTATTAAACATATTAAACAACAAAATAAGAAACAAAAGCAAAAACAAATAAGATGTAAAGCTAGTAGAGACACACCATAAACTTAAGACACTTTATTAATATATTTTGGGTTAATTGTGATTTACCCCCCTGACATATGAGCGTGTTTTGGTTTACCCCCCCACCGTTGCCATAGGCAGGTTTTGGCAACGGTTTTTTCAAAAAAACCGTTGCCTAAAGGCATGGAGGGGGGTAAATCAAAACTCGCTCATATGTCAGGGGGGTAAATCACAATTAACCCATATATTTTATTTGATTTTTTGAATAAAGACACACCATAAACTTAAGACACACCATAAAGCTAGTAAAGACACACCATAAACTTAAAACACAAAAAAAACGACATAGAACAATTACAAACAAGGGTGGGAGATAAATTTTTATAAATAGGAGAATATAATGAAATGTAATATAAATACCTAAATAATCTATTAAAATATATTACTTTTGGGCTTTGATATCTATAAACTAGAATTTATCTAACTAAATCTAACTATGCTAAAATACATTTTTATCAATTTAAAAAAAAAAGTCTTTAAAGAAAAATAAATAAATAAAACTAAAGAGGAAAAAAAAAGAAACAAAAGGTCATGATAAAATCAGAACCAAGTAGGGTAAAAACAAGGCCCATTGGACGCTAGGTTTTGAGATGGGTCGGTTTACACCCAAGCCCCGGTGGATTATAACAAGGCAAGGATGAATTCATACCTAGCAGCCGTTAAGTTAATCCTCTTCTTCAAAAAACACGGTTAATAAAAAAGGCAATTGAACAAACCGCTGTCTTTTTCATCTTTCATTCTTTCTCACGATCCCTCATCCCTCTCACTCACTATCAATAGTTTCTTTTTCTCTCTCTCTCTCTCTCTCTCTCTCTCTCTCTCTCTCTCTCACAACAATGCACATATATAAAAGAAAAAAACGGTAATTGACCCTTGCTCCCCATCAGCCTAAACCCCATTGATTCTCATATTTTTCAGTGCTACATGAATATAAGATGTGAAGGAAATATGTAATAAATATATACATGAGGTAAGTGGTGCAGAAAAATATATACTCAAGGAAGAAGAAATTCGCGCGGGCTCAGGTACCTCTGTTACTTCCTCCTACTGGCTTCCTTCTATGTGAATTATGGTGACTCTTTTGATTTTTGGGTCTGAGATTTTGATGGTTTGATAATCTGGTTTTTTTAGGTTTAATGTATTTCTTTCTGCTAAAGAGTGGTTTTCTGTTCTCAGTATCAAGTTGGTGTCCTTATAAATTTTAGTGATCTCTATTGATATCTAAAACCACCTAGTTCAGATTTTGAAACTTTGTTGTTATAGGACAAAAATGGGATGAAGTTGATCAACTTTTGAGGTTCAAAATTTGCTTGTACATTCTGATGTGAGTTATGCTATGTTTTTTCTTAAAAATTAATACCCTGTTTTTGGTTTCTTGGTTTGGACTCTTTTGTTGTAGCTATTTTCTAAAAATCCATATTAATGTCTTCTTTCTTCTATTGCTTATGCAGGACCAAGGCTTATGGTCATAACTGATATGAGTTGGCAAGGAATGAAAAGGACATGACAAATGACAAAGAAATCATTTTCTGTTATTAGACTGATTCTCTAATGTTCTTCCCTTTTTTTTTTTAATGTAAGAGAAGAAAGAAGTTAGTAAGACAAAATTTTGAACTGAACCTGCAAATTGATGATTTTTTTTGTTAATTTTGTTTAATTTCCCTAATGTTATACAAAAAAGTAATTAACTTTGAATTTTAAATATAAAAACAAAAATGTGAATTTTAAATAAAAAACAAAAATTTGAATTTAAAAAAAATGTAAATTTTAAATACAAAACAAAATGTGAATCTTAAATAAAGAACAAAGATGTAAAATTTAATGCAAGGTAAAAATGTGAATTTCTCTTTTTGAATTTTTGATTTGTTATCTAATTATTCTATTATTTCCAGTTGACATAAAAGAAAACTCTTGCTAAGACCTACTCCCTCCGTCCCAAATTATAAGACGTTTTGGACTTTTCACACAAATTAAGAAACTTAATTATTACTTTATGAGAAAAATAAATTATGTATAACTTTACAGTAATGTCCCTCATAATTATATAGGAGAGAGAAATTAAAAGAGTTAAAAGAATAAATAATAATAAATATTTGAGGGTATATTGGGGAAAATGTCATTTATATTGCATTGGAAATGTAAGATGACTTATAATTTATGACAAATTTTTTTGGTAAAGTGACTTGTAATTTGGGACGGAGGGAGTAATGATCAAGAATAAACACCCAGTCAAAGTTAAATAGCACTTAATTTATTTTGAAAGGGGGTGCAAAGATAAAACCTTGAATAAACAAAAGTACACCCATACTTAATGCAATGCAAAACTAAAGTCAATGCGATGAATGCACAAATCAAAGACAAATAATTACGCAAAGTCCAAATTGGCCAAATAAAAAAATCTATTTCTTAAATAGCAAATAGTTCTTAGCTTATAAGCTTATAAACCAAAATGATCTAGATGAAACAATAAAGTTTCTTACTTCAATGACCTCTGATGGTGCATGATATGAATGTATGAATTGGTCAATATAAACAATACAATCAGATAGATCTTCAATCCTTGACCAATGATTTGAATTGTGCACGAAGATGGAACTCTATAACAAAATCAAATGATCATAAGAAGTTAAATAAAATAAAGAGATACAAATGAATGGATACAAATGAAAGAATGCAGATGATCGAAATGCAGATTAATGACTTTAGGTGGGGCAAAATTTGGGTCATGAAAGTTGCCCCTATTTAAATATCTTCACCAGATTGAGTGATGATGATCCTCATGAGATCAAGGTGAAAGGTATTTAAATACAGAAGATATGAAAATTTTCCCTACATGCAATGACATGATATGCTACGCTATGAGTGAAGGACTTCTTTTTTTATATTTTTGGTTTGTCGTGGATATGAACTGAAATGAAATGAACCATAGCATGATTTTTTATGATGGATGACGGCCAAACATGTTGGGAATGATGGAGACCTATGATAGCAGTGACCCACAGGAATTGTCAAAGATAAAAGGTGAAGACTCACTAGGGATGACAAATTGTTGGGGAAAAGGACACTAGGGAACATTCAAATGAGTTTATCAACAGATTCAAATATGACTTGAAGAAATTTAGAATACAGCTGACGGTTCTGGAGACTTCTTATTAGAAGATCATCCACACAAACAAGACATTGAATTCTTCTTATTAGAAGATCATCCACGTAAATAAGACATTAGAGTCTTCTTATTAGGAGATCATCCACAAAAACAAGACTACGATGATTCTTTATGAAGAAATAAATTGAAACAAGCATTATTGGAGTTTTCTAACAATAATAACATCCAAGCTTTTGGAAATTCCTTAAAATGAAGAGTCACTCACGACCTTCTAGGAACCATCAGGAAAAACAGGGTAATCAAACTCTCTGTATGTGCCAACAACAATTGGACTTAGACCGCAAGCATTGGTTATGACCGACTTCTAACGAATTGGTGACAGCTACAACTAGACTTTAAATGATGTTGGTAACAATTAAACTTCAATTACCAATTATGATTGGATTTACAATGGAATGCCAGTTATGACTGGACTTTTAGAGAATGCCAGCAACACCTTGACTCTAAATGAAATTGGCAACAACCAAACTTCAAGTACAGATTATGATTGAATTTACAAACGGAATGCCAATTATGACTAGACTTTAGAAAATGCCAATAACAATTAGACTTTAAAGAACAAAGTGGCATCAATAACTGGACTTTTAAAGAATGCCAACAACAATTGGATTTTAAGTGAGAGTGCCATCAACAACTGGACTTTAAAAGAGAATGCCAGCAACAACTAGACTTTAAAAATAGAATACCAGCAACAATCGGAATTTAAACAATGCCAATCACAATTTGACTTTTGGGGTCAAGGGACAACAATCAATGACAAGACCTAAGTTAATGCAAAATGAGCACAAAACACTTTTTGGGTTATGCATGATTAGAATTTGAATGATATGTGAATGATCATGACATGTAAATGCTGACTCTACGCATACTTTGAGCCTAATATCCTTTTTTCATAAACCATAAAGCAGACCACGTTATAACCCTCGAAAGACCTAATTGAGGCGAGGTTTATTCTAAAAGCATACTATTGCATGGTTGCGTAAACTGACTCCCCATATTTGCTAATCTTCAGCATTGGTGTAATTCTCCTTGCTATATCTTTCACACCAACAAAATCTGCACACATTTGGGCTAACGGTCCATTCGTCTCACTATCACGACACTCCAATAAATGACTCTTTTTCAAAACTTGCATGAGTATCGTATTAAGATTACCATTTGTAAATGAGCAATTTTAACTGCAAATCAGTGCTTGACATCAAGACAACTCCAACAAGGGGGAATCAAAGAAGAACTTGAGCTCTTAGTGGTGCTGACCCGACTCAAAACCCTCAGGCTGGGGCAAATCTTTCAGCAGCTCAATCAAGGGCAAGCGACCTCAAAGCACATCAATGTTCATCTTCCAAAGATCAAGTCATTTCAGAACTGGTTAATCAGGGGCAGAACATTACCATGTTCAGACTGGGGCAAGACCCATTACAGGAGGCAGATCCCTCTGTATCTTCAAGTTGGACAAGCATACCTTGCCAGACATTAGCAATCAACAAGTTCAGAGCAAAGGCACGGTCTTCATGAGTTGACCACGTCGCTACACTTATTTTTTCAGCCAACCCTAGCCATTAAGCAAAGTTGTGGTTCTCTCAGAAATGAATTCATGACTCATTATCAAATTATCAAATTTAAGGCTTCGAGAGCATCTTCGTCTGCTTCAATCATGGCGTCTTCAACGAACTGAGTGTCGAGGAAATCAACCCCTCCCACCACCCAAAGTCCAATCTGCATTGGCAACTACCAAAAGTCCACCATGCTGGCACCTTCAACATATCCAATCACCCGTCTGCAATCATATGCATCATACGCATCATATGCATCACATTCGTCATCATAAACATCATCTGTATCATGTGCATATCCAAAAAACCAAATCATACTCCCCCAGCACTTGCATCTCCGTGCGTCAGCATTTTCATTTGCATTTCCATTCGATATGGAACATCATTACAAAATCAAGCATTCATACATGCACAAGTCAAGATCCAAAGTTATATCTCAAAACTGCAAGGTGATCAATAGCCCAGCCAGGGGCATCTTCTTCAAGTCCGTGGGCGTTCCTCACGAAGTTGTTTCAACCTTTTGTTGATCCAGCTCAAGCAATCTTCAGCCTAGCTAGGGGCATCCCCTTCAGTTCATGGGCGTTCCTCATGAAGTTCTTCAACCTTTTGTTGATGAAGTTGTGATCTCCAAGCAAGTCAGTGGGCATTCCTCATTGAATTGTCTCTTCAACCTTTTGTTGATATCTCCAAATAAATATCACTCATCATATCCCCAACGAACTTGACCTTTTGTCAATTACCTTACTATCATCCTTTTGGTGGTAGTCAAACCCTATCAACTCAATTCAACCTGCATCCTTTTAGGTGTTGGTCCTCGCAAGTGGGAAGTTCCTATCATCCTTTTGGTGGTAGTAGCTTGTATTGATCCGTCATCCTTTTGGTGTCGCCGATCCGTGAACCTGTGGTATGTGAATCATCCTTTTGGTGAATGACAACCTTTGTTATTGTTTTGCTTGCTATTATCCTTTTGGTAGTAGTAAGTTGTGACCTCATTTTCATCCTTTTGGTGAAGGGTCACTGTGTGCGTGTGTGCCCTATTATCCTTTTGGTAATGGCAGGCTTTGACCTTATTTTCACCCTTTTGGTGGAAGGGTCTGTGTGTGTGTGTGCCCTATTATCCTTTTGGTAATAGCAGGCTTTGACCTCATTTTCATCCTTTTGGTGGAAGGATCTGTGTGTGTGTGCCCTATTATCCTTTTGGTAATAGCAGGCTTTGACCTCATTTTCATCCTTTTGGTGGAAGGGTCTGTGTGTGTGCCCTATTATCCTTTTGGTAATAGTAGGCTTTGACCTCATTTTCATCCTTTTGGAGGAAATGTCTGTGTGTGTGTGCCCTATTATCCTTTTGGTAATAGCAAGCTTTGACCTCATTTTCATCCTTTTGGTGGAAGGGTCTGTGTGTGTATTCCCTATTATCCTTTTGGTAATAGCAGGCTTTGACCTCATTTTCACCCTTTTGGTGGAAGGGTTTGTGTGCGTGTGTGCCCAATTATCCTTTTGGTAATAGCAGGCTTTGACCTCATTTTCATCCTTTTGGTGGAAGGGTCTGTGTGTGTGCCCTATTATCCTTTTGGTAATAGCAGGCTTTGACCTCATTTTCATCCTTTTGGTGGAAGGGTCTTTGTGTGTGCCCTATTATCCTTTTGGTAATAGCAGGTTTTGACCTCATTTTCATCCTTTTGGTGGAAGGGTATGTGTGTGTGTGCCCTATTATCCTTTTGGTAATAGCAGGCTTTGACCTCATTTTCATCCTTTTGGTGGAAGGGTTTGTGTGTGTGTGCCCTATTATCCTTTTGGTAATATCAGGTTTTGACCTCATTTTCATCCTTTTGGTGGAAGGGTCTGTGTGTGTGCCCTATTATCCTTTTGGTAATAGCAGGCTTTGACCTCATTTTCATCCTTTTGGTGGAAGGGTCTGTGTGTGTGTTCACTATCATCCTTTTGGTGATCGGTCTGTCATCCTTTTGGTGTCAGATTTCTTGTATTTCAACTTCTAAATCCCTTTTTTATCTTTCGGACAAATTCGTGGTCTTCTTCATATCTAATTGTTTTCGACCTCGAAAGAACGAACGCCATAGTCGTTCATCTTACTCGGTTTAAAGCCAATTAGATAGGGGCATCTGTCATACCCCAAATTTGTCCCACCTGTGTATAGCTTCCATCTGTACATCCACCCACTGACAATTATTTAGAAAATCTAAAATATGAGTTTCATCAAGTCAGGATTGAGTATGGGTTGAAATTCATTTATTGGTTGACCTAATCTCAGTCAGACAAAGTTCGTTTCAAGGTTAAGGCTTGGGTTTGATCAGTTTAGGTGATGCGTGTCTGATACTCCATTCAGGGGTCCTTGGGTTAATTTAAGTCAGTTGGTGTCGGGGTCGGTTGTCAAGTTGTCAAGTTCATAGCGCTTCATGGTCTATTTTATTTTTCAATTAGTGTTTCTAGATGGATTTATTAGAGGTGTGTATGTGCATTTTGGGTTCATTTATCAATTCTAAAGCCCATTTCTTAAAACCATATCTATTATCCATTAAC
The DNA here is from genome assembly GCA_022829125.1 of Lathyrus tuberosus. Lineage (NCBI taxonomy): Eukaryota > Viridiplantae > Streptophyta > Magnoliopsida > Fabales > Fabaceae > Lathyrus > Lathyrus tuberosus. Next base: position 9,007,273 of record JALAZF010000187.1, read on the forward strand.
CTTTCTTTTAATCCATAAATCTATAATCCATTTATGTCCATAACCATTTTTAATTATCTTTCTTTTTTAACCAATTTTCACATTTCAAATCCAATCCAAATTCAATAACCATTTCCTTTTCCTAAGTCCATTTCATTCAACTATTTCTTTTTAACCCAATTTCTATCCATTCAATTATTTTTAATAATCTTTTCTTAATCCATTTTCTTTTTGATCATTATACACCACACCTACAAAAAAACCATAAGCCCACTTGAATTTATTCCAAAAATAAACAAAAATAGAAGAAGGCCCATGTACAAGTTACTATCACAATTGCAAAAGTCCATTTGAGTTCAAAAAAAGCAAAAGCAAGAAAAGTCCATTTTGAAAAATAGAAATAAATAGCAAGAATTTTTGACTTGGAAAAAGGCTACATATCATTCTTCAGTATCATTCACTACCAGCTAGCACACAATTACATATCAATATTTACCAATTTTTTCTACACTTTTCACGACGTAGGTGGCTATGTATTATGCCAACCAAGTCCCTTTTCACACCAATGCTGCAAGCCATACCAAGAGACGAATGGTGATTGTGCCGTATGACTCCAAAACAATCTATGCCAACATCAAAGGCACACCACTCACCAAACTTTCAGCCCTTGCTAACACATAAATTGCTGCAGAAAAATAGAAAAAATGAACAACAATAACAGGACACACATCGTCAACAAAACCTGCTCAACAAATGCCACACCTCACACCAAAACATTCGTACACACCCAACCTGCTACCAACAGCCGCACACAAAACTGTAATTCGCAGTGTACCTTGCCAAACTTTTTCACAACAAAATCACGTTACAAACCGTACGACAAAAACGCAACAGAAATTCCAAAACGGCAACACAAATTCATTCACGGTTTTCATCCTATTTCACTCTATAAATACAAGCTCAAATTCATCCATTGAGGAAGCCCTAGCCGCCACACACCCTGCAAAATTCCTTCCAAACCTTCCCTTTTTTAACCACAACCCCTTTTCTACAGTTCCCAAAACCTTAATCTTCATCTGTCAACAACAACATAACTTCAGCTCAAACCTTCATAGATAATCTCTCACCTTCGAATCATCAACCTGAATCCCAAAAAATAACCACAACACCATTAGACTCTCATCGTCATCTTCACCATCACCATCGCGCCATCACAAATCCGCCAGATTTTGAGAAAAAGCCGCGCGAGATCGAGAAAAGAGAACAAAGATGAAAGGGCGAGATTGCGAGAAATAGATTTACAGGAAGAAGAAGGGTGAGGAATCGTGGGAATTGCGAGGGGAGCTTTTTACGGTTTCATTTTGCCTATCGTTGTTGTTCAGTGATGATGCTTCAAGAGGAGAAAGTTTATCTCATATGTTCTACGTAACCATCTTTTCATTTTTATTATTTATTTGTTCTTTTGTAAAAAATGAAAATCATTGTTGTGGTATTGGGCTTTGACAGCCCGTGTTGATTTCCATACACACATCGCCAATTCCATACTCACCCTTCTTTTTAAAGAAAACCGTGCCATTTTTGGGAAGAATGGGCTCAAAGCCCGTGGTGATTCTCACACCCAACTCACCATTCAGACTATACCCCAATCCTTTACGCACCACCCAGTTTTTTTTCATCCGTGTTGTTCATGTTTGGTGAGGGATGATGGGCCGCCTTGAAGCCCAAGTGATTCCACATACTCGAATTTTATTTCCACTTTTTATTTATTTAAAAAACTACACCCTCTTTCTCTTTGTTAGGTTAATTGGTTTTTATTAACATTTTACTTTCCTTTTTAAAAGGAATTATTAATATGGTTTTTTAAAGTTTTTGTTTCACTTCCATTTCGATTCCACTTTTATTTTATTTTATGGGCCAATGATATAAAAACAAATCTTGATTGGTTGATTTTTTCAAATAGATCTATAGTCTTGATTAATATGAGGACTATTTATTTTCTTTTCGATTTATTTGTTTTCACCACTTATTTTGGGTCAATGAAAACCAAACATCAAAGATTTATCGATTTTCGATTTAAAACCTTGATAAAGGTGAGACCTTTCTTCTTTTTCTCGATTTTATTTCATTTCTTATGATTTTCATTTCACATATTCTTTTATTTTCACTTTTTATCCATGAAAGTCAAAAATCGTTGATTATCGATTTGTCGATTAAATCGTGATTAAGACGAGACCAACTTTATTTTATGTCAACTTTAATTACTTGTCAATATTATTCCTATTCATATTGTCCATACCATATTCATATTTATCTAACCATTCTTATTTGTTCACATTTAATCAAAAAACATTAACAAATATCGAAACCCTAAAACAATAATTTGATGGACTGTTGGTTACTATATTTCGCTTGGAGATTTGGTTCAACGCTTAGTTTAGGACACCTTGCACACACACGGCTTTCTCTTGGGCTACCTTACAATGAGACCCTTTATTTCATGTAATCCCTTGTAATTTACATGTACCCCGCTCCCCATTCTAATGTACGCATTTAGTTTTCTTTTGATTGTGGTTTGTTTACTAGGAGCACCCCAAGGGACTAGCATAGACAACCCATTTTCAAACTAATTCTCGATTCGTCATCGAGCCCATTTTAAAAACACCCCCGTAAGTCGATTGCTCATTAGCATCGCCATCAACCTATCACCTTTCATCGTGGTTTCGTTACTAGGAGCACCCCTAGGGACTAGGATCGATTCACACACCATTTTCGACCAAACTCTCGACTCGTCGTCGAGCCATTTTCAAACAAACCTCTTTTCAACCAAACTCTCGATTCATCGTCGAGCCCATTTTCAAATCAACCTCTAACCAAATCCTTTTTCAAACCAAACTCTTTTCAAAACAAATAAACCCTTGATCCAACGTCAAGCGGATTTTTCAAACTTCAAAAATAACTAACAACTATCGTAACTCTTTTAAGGTGAAAATGGGGGTTCAAGTCTTTGATCTTCCTTCGATTGTTTGGGTGCGAGTTCTCTTACTCGTGTGTGAGAAATTGACGCCTCTTCTTTTAACAAATCCAATCCTTTTCAAAATAACCAAGCGCATACAATAAACCCTTGATCCCACGTCAAGCGGATTTTCATAATCAAACCTCAAAATGATTAACAACTATCGAAAATCTTTCAAGGTGAAAAATGGGGGTTCAAGTCTTTGATCTCTCTTCGATTGTTTGGGTGCGAGTTCTCTTATTCGTGTGTGAGCAATTGGCGCCTCTTTTAAAAATCAACCAACACCACTATTTTGTGGGCGTACCACAAACTACGTCTGCTCTGATTCTTTATTCTCGTCTGAGTAAAGATACGTAGGCACAAGATTGCGATGATCTTGGCGAGCACACCACCATCTTTTTCCGTCAAAACCCCGTAGTCAAACTACGATTGCTCTGATTCCTCATTCTCGTCTGAATGAGCATACGTAGGCCCGAGGTCGCGATGGTCTTGCCGAGCACCCTATCCTTAAACCACCCATTTCCCCTTAGTATCTTTTCCTTTTATCTTTACCTTTCCGCATTTATTTTAGAGAAGAAAACAAACAAACTTAGCTAACGAGTATCGCGATTCTAATCAAGAGGTTCCCGTTGAGTACAACAGACGTGAGGGGGTGCACGTACCTTCCCCTCACGTAACCGACTCCCGAACCCGGAATGTGGTTGCGACGACCATGTTCTTATCACTCCTTAAAGGTTTTCTCGATATTTTCCTTTCCCTCTTTTGGGATAAATAAAGTTCGGTGGCGACTATGTCGAACCGTTTTCCTACCTTTCGCGCGAGGGTCGCGTCTCTCGATTAAGCAATTTTTTTCAAGGTGCGACACATGCACCCCATGGACTCTTCAAGCACAGTCAGGTACATTTAGAGCGGCTTCCCTTGAATATGTGGGATTAAGATAAGAGGCTCTTGCAAGTAACCTCTAATCTTCTCCAAAGCTCTTCCCAGATAGAACACGAAATGTGAATTTAGCAAGTCGAAATGTGCATTCTGCAAGTGGTCCATATGGTCCTCTTCACTTTGAGATTTAGCGATCATGTCATCGACATAAACCTCAATATCTTTGTGCATCATATCATGAAAGAGGGTAACGATCGCTCTTTGGTTAGTTTCCCCCGCGTTCTTGAGACCGAAAGGCATAACCTTGTAGCAATATATCCCCAAGGGGTTATGAACATGGTTTTTTCAACATCATCAGTGAAATTCTGGCATAGCAGACATCAGATGTCCTAACACATGTCAAGACATTGTTCTGCATAAATATTAAACAAAGAACAAAACAACAAACTGATATCCAGAATATCAGTAACTGCAGAAACACAGATGTTTTGACATCTGTTCCAACATGTTAATCAAAACTGAACTGTAAATTACAGAATGATAAACAACACAGAATATGATACCCAGTTCGGTGCAAATCACCTACATCTGGGAGATGCCAATCCAGGAAGAAGAATCCACTATCAGTAGTATAGTTTTATGTAAACAACCGCTGGTTTACAGTAAACACCCACGTTTACCTATCACAACCTAATGAAGACTTTATCTAAGAACTCCATCCTAGATAAGAGAAACCCATCTCACTCCCTAAATCACAACCTGTGATTTTTTAACAGTTACTACACCATAACTGCATCATCCTATTAAAAGACACCCCTTTCAATACAAAGTTCAGTCAAGCATCCTTGACTAACAAGTTAACTTGGATTTGCTTAAAAGCTTCATCCAAGAACAATACACGATTCATTACTTATGGGTTTCTGAATCTGTACAAGTACTTATGTCTTCCACACTGTATCAAATCGATACATAGGGAGACTTACAAGAGAAACCTACGACTCTCAAAACCTAAGCCCTACTTTACAAAATAGGATTCCTAAGTCTATGTCGTTATCTATCTCTCTTTCTTCCTAGGTCTTGGCCTTCTTATATAGTCTTCTGCTTCCGTTGGGCTTCAAATCTTCTTTCCTTGATCCACTGCCAATCCCGCCTAGAATCTTGAAACAGGTTTAAAACAAACCTGCTGTGATGGTCATGATGTCGAGTCTTCATGCTGGGATATTTCACTCGACATCTTTGGTCTGGGACAAAATCCTTGATGTTGGAACATCTTTCACTACATTATGTTTTACCAAAATTTAGTCAAACTCTTGGAGCTTTCAACCTCCCCCTTTTGACAGATTTTGGCTAAAACATTCTTCTGTTTGATGAGGCATGCAGTGAGAAAACCTGAAGCAAGTGTCAAGGAAGAGAGAGAGAAGATAATTTCAAGTTCCCCTCCTCATTCACCTTGTGATACTGAGTACATAGAGAATGTAACTCAGATCGCAAAACACAACTTGCTTTCCAACTCTGATCACAAAACACAATTTACCTAAGATGTTGGAACCCATAACGTCAGAACATCCTTTGAGACATTTTTCCAGATCAGTAGCTCAAATGCATACACATAGTTGATAGTAACAACATAGCCATTGTCCGCCTTTTTAGCCAAAAATTTGCAAAAATGACCCATGCAAACCCATACCCAGACTGTGCTGACCCAAACATGGACAAAACCCATTTGCTCTCAATTTAACAAGAAGGATGTTTTACAATTCAAGCATCATGATTCTCCTTAAATATTGAAGAAGCTAGATAGGTAAAGCCAATCCATCAGAAGACTAGTAAATAAATGTAATAACTGCTGGTCAAGTTAGTTTAGAAAGTTTCCACTTTTTCTGACTTGTCCTTGAAACCACCGTCACTTTGATTGTCTTTTTCTGAAACAGATCCTGAGCAAAGTCCTGATACCTAATCTGACTTTGTCAGATTTTCTCATAAATGATTCGTAGACCCCAAAACACTGATTCAGACAGAACTATAAGTACAACCTTCTTTTCTTTATTCTAAATCAATTCCTTAATCCATAATTAGCAGACTTGATCACTATAGAATGCTTCCATTGAACTTTCCATCAGACAGCAACAGAGACTCCCAAGATACTTGTACCACTTTTGATTCAATCCATTGACACCCAATGACAGAATCAGAATAACCTGATAAGTTCACCAAGAACTTAACCGGTAGAGCAATGTCACGACATCTCATCTGACATATCATCCTCAACTGTGGTAATATATCACAAACTGCTTGAAACAACAAACAATCTTGATAAACAATCTGCACCACTGCAGCCATATATCCAAAATAGAAGTCTAACTCCCCCTATCGTAGATAACCAGTGCTCCTTTCCAAGAAGAACACCCTAAATTAATGGAAAACATAAGACGCATCTTCATGCCTTCAAGAGTGCACCCTTTATTCAACACACCTGCTGAACGTATTCACCTAATGCTTGACCCTCAAGCAATTCATGTTCCACACTAGTACATTTAACAGACAAAAGTTCTCCCCCTATCTTCCTCAACAGATGCTTCTTCAGCAAGAAACACCCAAAATCACCACATGATATCCCATGACAACTTCATGATCATATAGTGAGAGTACCAGGAACGCATCCTTGTACCACAGCCAACAAACTCTTGGACTGAGACCAAAACACCATTGATCCCTCTCGTCCAGAAACCATCTATACACCACACAAACTCCTCATGAATTCTCATTTATAGATCTCCTTGTTCCCTGAGATACAACCCAATTGAATCTGGAATACTTCACATTCCTCAAAGAGACATACAGAGCCCCCTAGTTTGCTAGCTCACCCAGATGTTCTTCACACTTGAAGGACATCAAACACATGCTCCAGAAATTCTCAGCTTATTTGCTTCATAAGCACCAAACTGATCCACTTCTCTCTAGCATGACTTGTAGCAGAAGAAACCACCTCTCCACAAGTATTCTGACTTTAGCAAGAGTCAGTCTTCTAGATAAACACCCCACGATCCAAGACAGTCTTCAATCTACCATTCTCCCATATGATAAGATAGAATACTTCTGATTCAAGATGTGAGTGTCAAGTTCCACACTCAGAACTAAGAGTCCTACTCCAAGGATAACCAACTCAAAAGATGTTCTAACATCATTTAGGACATCCTTCACATATCACAGACACCAATCAACATGGTTCTTGATATGCTCCACCACTAGACTTACTATCTACATAGTAATCCAACTAAAGATCTTCAAACAATACTACGCCACCAGCTTAATCAACAAGAACTCCAGATAACCAAAGAGAGAAATAAACTCTCATCCACTAAAAGAAGGTAATCTTCCATAATCAACATAGAACTTCTACCACAAGCTCCAAGATAAAACTGAACCAGAACCTCCTTAAGTCTTTAACCAACTACGCTTCTGCCCAAGAGTAATTAGTTCCAAGCACCCTGCTTGAATGCACAGTAAAGATCAACCAAATGCCACTGTTTGGTTCATCTTAACTTTTCTTCAGAGTTTCAGACAATCTTCTGATCCACCAATGAAACCTAATCTTCAAGTTACACGATCAACTTACTCCATAGTGAGCCATCTTGGATACACCAAGCCTTAGACATGTAACATCTTCTCCTTCCACAGCTCCCGCAAACTGCATGAGATAGACCTTTTTGAAGCGTTAATCCATTTATTTATGAGAAGATCAACTTTTCTTACGATGATGCGCCACAACATCAACTAAGACCCTGAAGTTTCTAATTGATGTCATGACATCTGATCATACATCCAGGTGAGGAATTCAGCCCTTCCTTCTGACACTTAGAAGAACCTCCTCCCTATAACAGAACAAGAGTTCCATGTTCTCATAAACTTGATTTAACAACCAAGTTTGAGTAGACAACCTCCATCCTGCTTGATCATATCACAGGTATTCAATTCAAGCTCACACCTTGATGAATATCTGCTTCACAACTCCAAAGAACTCAAACGTGCCAAGTCTGATTCTTTAGAAGAGAAGTAGTCATAGACTAAACCATAGCTATACCAAAGGATGCCACTTTCCTTAAGTAGAGCAGTATGCAGAAAGTCAGAGATAACTGCCACTTATCCTTGACTTCCAAGATGAGCAAGATCACATGCTCCTATACTCCTAGATCAGAAATAAACTGATCCAAGTTGTGCCATTACCAGCACCATATTCTGGACAAGTCTCTTGCCAGGACACTCTCCAGATAAACATCAGATGCTTCTAGTAATAACTGGAACACACCTGCTGCACTTCAATACTCCTAGATCAGAAATAAACTGATCCAAGAGCTATTCATCAAGATTATGATGTCTTGTTCTTATTCTTCCACATAACCATTGTCTAGACCAATTTCTTGCCCATGAAACTATCTAGATATTAGATGCTTCTGCCACACCAAACAGAAGTAGATTCTTAGGTTAACACCTAAGAGAAATAGATCCAAAAGCTTATGCAGTACCCCTCCCATGATTCTGCGCAAACCCAGATGAAGATATTTTTCAACATCATGTTGAACATCAACAATCTTGAACTTCATGTACAAGGATAATCAATTAAATACTTGTGAATATCACAAATAGCAATTGATCTTAAATCCTTGTTCAATAACCCTGCTTCACTATTGAATCCATACTCCAACAGATCACTCCATGAACACTTATCAAGTATTCAATCTTTGCAAGTGTCTTCAAAGTGTTGAGATACCAAGGCTGCCACCCTTGACTCAAGTAACTAAGATTCTCTCTGAATGAACCCTATTTACCTCAACAGTTTTGAAATCTCCATTCAGATTGGATTCATCCTTAGGATTAAGAAAGAAGAATCCTTCCTTGCACTTTTGGACGGTGAAAATAAATCACCTCCAGTTTCTTCAGGTTTATGTTTCACAGAAACACCGTCTAGTCAGAAGAATAACTAGAAGACTCCAGATGCACGACTGAGATGCCTTTATGAGTGGACTTTAGAGAATTCTTAAGTATCTTTGACAACTTAGCCGATCAATAATTTATCAAATTCCTAGAGAAAGAACTTGATAAACTTAATCTCAACTCCCCTTCTCTTCAACTAACTTCAAGATACAAAATGGAACCAAGCTTCCAAGTACCAACTCACCATAATATATATCTACCAACAACTATCTCCATTCCATCTCTCCCGACTTTGGAATAAAAAGATGCTGATATCTTCAATTATAGAGGCCACGATTGATATCTTCCACCATCTGTCTTCAGTAATAACTCCGGAATCCCATAAATTCCAGAGCTCTTCCATCAGAAACATATGCAGCGGAACCACCAAGGAACAAATTCAACATGCCCTAATAAGATGTCAGAACATCTTACAAGACATCCCAACAAGAGAACTAGCCACTTCTCCTGCAGTTGTTGTAGAACCTCCTCAGAAACATGAACAACCACCAACTTGTTACCTTCGTTCCAGAACATCCATCCTATCCAATAATACCCTTGAGTATGTCTAAGTTGATGATTTGATCTCCACTACTCCTCCTTGTTTAACACGCCGGAAAGTATCTCCCAAAGATCTCATCCAGAAACAGACAGGATGCCTACTCTGATATCAATTGAAATTCTGGCATAGCAGACAACAGATATCCTAACACATGTCAAGACATTGTTCTGCATAAATATTAAACAAAGAACAGAACAGCGAACTGATATCCAGAATATCAGTAACTGCAGAAACACAGATGTTTCGACATCTGTTCCAACATGTTAATCAAAACTGAACTGTAAATTCCAGAATGATAAACAACACAGAAAATGATAACCCAGTTCGGTGCAAATCACCTACATCTGGGGGATACCAATCCAGGAAGAAGAGTACACTATAAGTAGTATAGGTTTATGTAAACAACCACTGGTTTACAGTAAACAGCCACGTTTACCTATCACTACCTTATGAAGACTTTATCTAAGAACTCCATCCTAGATAAGAGAAACCCATCTCACTCCCTAAATCACAACCTGTGATTTTCTAACAGTTACTACACCATAACTGCATCATCCTATTGAAAGACACCCCTTTCAATACAAAGTTCAGTCAAGCATCCTTTACTAACAAGTTAACTTGGATTTGCTTAAAAGCTTCATCCAAGAAAAATACACGATTCATTACCTACGGGTTTCTGAATCTCTACAAGTACCTATATCTTCCACACTGTATCAAATCGATATAGAGGGAGACTTACAAGAGAAACCTGCAATTCTCAAAACCTAAACCTTACTTTACAAAATAGGATTCCTAAGCCTATGTCGTTCTCTCTCTCTCTCTCTCTCTCTCTCTCTTTCTGCCCAGGTCTTGGTCTTCTTATATAGTCTCCTGCTTCCGTTGGGCTTCAAATCTTCTTTCCTTGATGCACTGCCAATCCCGCCTTGAATCTTGGAATAGATTTAGAACAAACCTGCTGTGATGGTCATGATGTCGAGTCTTCATGCTGGGACATTTCACTTGACATCTTTAGTCTGGGGAAGAATCCTTCATGTTGGAACATCTTTCACAACATTATGTTTTTACCAAAATTTAGTCAAACTCTTGGAGCTTTCAATCAAGATCCATCTTAATCTGATTATAGCCTGAGAATCCATCCATAAAGAAGAAAACAACAAACTTAGCATTATTGTCTACCAAAGTGTCAAAGTGTGGAAGAGGGAAGTCGTCTTTTGGACTAGCTTTGTTAAAATCCCTATAATCAACATACATCCTAACCTTTCCATCCTTTTTAGGTACGAGAACAATGTTGGCTACCAATTGAGGATATTTTGAAACTGCTAGGAAACCGACATCAAATTGTCTCTTGACCTTTTCATGAATCTTCAAAGCCATGTCTGGTCTTGTTCTTTGGAGTTTCTACTTCACTAGTGGGCATTCTGGTTGAAGCGGTAGCTTGTGAACAACAATATTGGTATCCAGAGCTGGCATATCCTGATATGACCATGCGAACACATCCACGAACTCTTGTAGCAACATGATCAATCTCTCTTTGATGCTTGCCTCAAGCGTGGCTCCAATATTGACCTCCTTCTTCTCTTCCTCTGTGCCAAGGTTGATTATCTCTACCGGCTCTTGATGTGGTTGGAGGGCTTTGGACTCGTGCTCGAGATGCCTTACTAATTCATCGGGGATATCACAATCTTTCTCACCTTGTTCTTCCGCTTGGTAGATAGGGGACTCAAAGTAAGGAGAGGGAGTAGAGTCATTAGATTCAACGGGTTTATTAATTATTCTGCATGTTTTGAATGATTGTTTTTTATTAAAATTAGAAATTAAAAAATGCAAATGGAAAATGGTTTATAGTAGTTTTGAAAAGATTTCCATTTTCTAAAAATGTTAAGACAATAAAATGAACAACAAGAATTTAACAAAATGTCATTTATTCATCATGAATTTTGAAAATGAAAAGTGGCCCTACAATCATGTTCCATTAGCCTTGGGCAGAGCTAAGGATATAAAAAACAAAGTAAAAAAACAAATACTTTGGCATATGAATAATTTCTGGAATCTCAATTGCTTCCCAATTGGTCAAAGTTGCTTCACACTGATACACCAGATTTGTCACGTCTTCCTCTTCAGTGACTTCATCAACTGCGCTGACTTGATCTCCATGGACATAGCCTGTGCTGAGGAATACTTCTTGGATGCTTCGCATTTGGTCCTTTGCAGGGACAGGGGTTCCTTCTTTGGCAGATGGGTTGTACCCTAAACCAAAACGATCTTTCTTCATGCTGATGTCAATAACTTCTCCCTAACCTTAAAGACTACCATTCTCAATAGTTGACTTCATACTCTTCACAGATGCAAATGACAGTTTGGCCTTCTCCACAGAATCCTTCACTTCTACAAAAATGACATTGGCTATCTCAAGATCTTGGAAAAAAGTTTCCAGTGTCTTCATCAGCCTCAATGTAATGGAAGGATGAGAGGTGACTAACCAGATCTTCTTCACCAGAGACAATTACTAGCTTGTTGTCGATGACAAACTTCATTTTTTGATGCAAGGTTGAAGTTACTTCCTGTCAAACCCCAAATTTTGACCACAAGATTTCCCATCATTGTGAAGTTCATTATCACAATATGGATGTACCATCATACCTCATCAATCTTCTCAAGGATTGTTGAGCATTCACTACAACTAAGAATTAGGGTTTTGAGTCCTCTCAGAGCACTTAGACAAAGGATCAATCAAGAATGGACATGATCTTAAACTTGTCTAGCCTCTCAAGCATCTATAAAGGATCAAGAGGACTCCCACATCAAGAATTAAGCACAAAGATGCAACATTCCAAGTGGATCGAGCCTCAAGATCGCCAGTGTCACCAAATTAGGGTTTTGGTCGACCAAGGCCTCCAGATGAAAATTTTCATCTGGGCATGAGCCAATACTTCAAAACATGGTCCAATAAGCTTAAAGGGACTTCATGGATCCAATCACAAGTTTAAAATAGCCTCAGGGGAAGCATTCATAAAAAATAGCCTCAGGTTTCTTGACCTAATTCACCCCAAAGTTGACTTTTGGAGCAAGATATGAACCAAGACCTCAAGACATGATTTGAGGGTCTCAAATACACTACATTGATCTATTTACAACAATGGATTGATCCAAGAAGCTTGATTCACAAGTTTCAAATTCATCTGGACCACAATTAGGGTTTTGAAGAAAAAGTCAACTGTACCTTTGACTTTGGACCAAGACATATTCCCAAACCTTGGGACATGATTCAAGACACCCTAAAACACCTATGGAATCCATAAATTAGGTTTGAATTAGGTCAAGAACTTGATTGCATAGAGAATCACACAGTTTGGAATTCATCTGACAAAAAGTCAACTGTGCTCAAAATCAAGTTTGACTTTTTGAATTTTTTCACAAATATGGCTCCCCTAAGTCAAAAACAATGTTAATGCATGGTTTTGATCATCATTCATCAAGAAAAATCAAGAAAAAAAGGGTTACTTGCAAAAGGGGCAACCATAGGAAACTTAAATTTTCTAAGTTATGGAACAAAATTGATTTGGTACCAACTTTGCAAGATCATAACTTCCAAACCAGAAGGCCTTTTTCTTCCATCCAAAGCTCAAACGAAAGTTCACATGACATACTTCAAAATTGTCAACTACAAAAGATTTCAAATCCTCATGGATTTTGAGTTATGGATTGATCAAAATCACAAAAACATGAAAATGACCACTTTTTCCAACACTTAGTGAAAATTTTAGACAGAATCTGTCTTGGATTTTCACCAACTTTGAGGTCATTTTTCACCTTGATCCAAGTTGATTCAAGACCAATGTTGGACATCAAAGTTAAAGTAGGATATACAAGCCTTCCAAAGAGTACCAGAACTCATCCTAATTCAACTTGAGTAGGGAGTTATGAGCATGGAAACACGACACCTCCAAGACTGGTTTTGCAAGACAGTCTTGCACTTGCCCCACGATTTTGTCATTTCCAAGACGTGGCAAACCTTGTCACCATACAAGACAAGTTTCTAAAGTGCAATGAACATGATATCTGCAGAGCTACAACACCATAGAGCATTGCAAGTCCAAAACCTCATCACTTGGCATGTGACATTCAAAGTGCAAATCCAAAACTTTCAAATTTGTCATGAGGCATTGAATGGATGCATAGAGCTGGCATGTATCAGTCCACAACATTGCAAATGAGTCAAGATAAAATCAAGCATCAGAAGACCATAGGCCTGCAAGATTGACCCAAGTCAATGGCTAGAGAAGACTTAAGATTCCTTTTGAAAACCATTGGACAAAGGTCTGTACCAGCCACCATTCACTATTGCTACTAAAACAAACTTGTTGCACTATAAATAGAGCTCATTTGTGATCAGTTTGAGTACCCCAAAGCACCATAACACATGGTTTCCTCAAAATCACTCTCTCTAGGCCAGATTTTACTTCTATTATAAGTCACTATCGAATTTTGAAATAGGAAGCAATTCTGCCAAAACTAATGATGTTAACACCTCTTATACATCATATATGAACTGTCCAAGCACTCATCCTTCATATGTAACACCAAAATCATAAACCTCCATAGCCATCCTAGAGGTCATTTGCAGTTGAGGTACCACAGAGTGATCCAGGTGCTTTCCATCCATTCCAAGCATTCATACACCTTACATAAGGTCCACTGAAGCTGTCCAAATCATTGCATAACATTTGTAACATCTCCATCATCAAATTCGATCACCAGCTGCAAGAGATAAGCCTGAAACCTTCAAACTCCATACTCCATGCATCATGAATGTGTTTTCAAGTTACAAACATGTTTCTGCACTTATGTAGAGTGTTTCCCCTCAATCAATTGCTATGTATGAATCGTGTATAGGATTTCATAGTGTTCTTGCAGAAATTAGGGTCCTTGAGTTCATCTTCTGATGTCTCACTCCACACTTAATATAAATGCAATTAATTTATATGGTTGTAATCCTTGTTCAAAAACGATCAACTTTCATGTTTACAAAAGTCATTTTCATTGAGTAATCAGAGAGATATGAGAGGTTTTACAAATATGGGGAGGCAGAGCATGCGCGAGCAAGAACATGTGTTCTTGGCGCCATTTTCAAAAATTTGAATATTTGAATTTGTGATTTTTTAAATTAATATCAAAATTAATTTCTCTCTCATTTTTTATTATTTTTGATTGGTTCTTTTTTTAAAAAGTCACAAAAATGTTTAATTATTTTATTCTACCAAAAAATTAAATTTATATTATTTATTTAATATATCTTGAATTTTTGTAAATAATTTCATTTTTATTTGTTTTAAACATTTTTAAAATGAAATTCCCACCTTGATATTTCAAAACCAATTGGATTTCAAGATTTCATGTGATTAAACATGATTTTTAGAAATATTTTTTAAAGTTGACCACTTGTTTCTTAAATATATTTGGTATTTTGTATCATTTTATATTTAATTTCCTTTAAAAATTATTTATATTTTAATTAAAATTAGGGTTTCTCCTAATTTTAATTTTTTCAAACTTTTTTTCAAAATATTTTGGGCCTATTTGTAGAGTCTAAGTCCTATCCCTTTGTACAGAAACCTTTTCGGGCCTCAGTCATTGTTTAAGTCCCGATACGATATTTAAAAATCTCGGCGCGATCGCCGTTTTCAAAACATTTTTCATCTGTGCCTCCCTTTGGTTGTAAGTCCCATTTTCCATCTTTTTCAAACACTTTTGGGCCTCTTTGTAGAGTGCAAGACCCATCCTTTTGTAAATAAATAATTTTGGGCCTCATTCATTGTATAAGTCCCAATATGATTTTCAAAATAACTGCGCGATCGCTGTTTTTCATCTGGGCATATCTTTGAGTTGTAAGCCCCATCTCTTGTATAAAAATAAACTCTTAGGCCTCTAATAGGGTGTAAGACCCATCCTATTGGTAAATACAATAATTTGCGCCTCAGTCATTGTATAAGTTCCTCTGTAGTTTAAAAACTACGACGCGATCGTCGCCTTTTCAAAAGAGTTTATTTGGGTCTCTCATTGATTATAAGCCCCAAAATTCCTTTTAAAACAAATTTATTTTTGATTTAGATTCAAATTCAAAGTTTTATCAAAACTTTCTTTAATTTCTTGGATAACTAACCATACAGCCGTAGTTACTATGCTTGGGCTTGCACAATTGCAAGTTCCACTGTCTCTTCAACACATACTTGTTTATATATTTCATTTGTATATATATATATATATATATGCTTGTATATACTTGCTTAGAGTTTTCCCCAGCAGTTAGGTCTAGGTCTAGATCAAACCAGTGGTTACTCTCTCAACACAGTCAAAACTAGTTCCCCATAAGAAAATCCAGATACAGCCTTGCCTCCTCTTGGGCTTATACAATATGGAACAGAGAAAGGCATTATTCCCGGTGAAACTTTTCTCAAGACTGTCCTAACTTAGAAATATATGTGTACAAAAAATTCATTTCCCCAGAGAGGATTAATTCCCGGTGAAACTTCTCTTGAATTTCTTCAAACCTTAGAATTGTTCTGCAAAGAAAGGACTTATTCCCAGTGAAACCTTTCTTGAACTTTTCTTAGGTTTGGACCCACAGGCTTCCTAAAAAGTATCCCCAGCCTCCTATTGGGCTTAGTACAAGGACCCACAGGCTTCTTATAAGTTCTCAGCCTCCTCTTGGGCTTAGTACAAGGACCCAAAGACCTCCTACAGGTATAGGACAGAACTTAGTCATCTCTTCTAGTTCAATGCTCTGGAGAGTCAGAATTCCCAAACAACAGACCATTATAGGGTTGTTTCTCATCCCTTAAAAACTCAGTCTCCTCTTGGGCATCAAACAAAGATCTCTCTTTACCACCATAACCTGCCATTTCAGGAGAGACTTGGAAAGTCTCAGCCTCCTCTTGGACATCATACACAGATTATTCTCCAACTAAGAGTTAACCTCTTCATACCAGTAAACTTGGAACGTCTCATCTCCTCTTAGATCTCACAGAGACCCTCAAGCTTCCTAAAAGCACAGGAAAAAACCCTGATCATTTCACCAACACACTAATCTCCATCAGAGTTTGAAATCTCCAATGGTTTTCAAACTCAAGGTTTAAACCTTCACCTTAAAAATCCCTAGACAGGATCAATATACCACCAACTAAAACCCTAACAGAATCAGAGCCTCATGGTATCTGATCTTTCAACTCTTCTTCAATCCCCAGAAAGAATAAAACCTTTGGATTCCCCAATACAATTTGGACCTGCTCCTGGATTTTAATAAATCCTCAGCAATCATATAAGAATTTATCCAACCAGCCTCCTCTTAGGCTTTGTATCTTGAGGTTTGTACAAGACAGACAAAACATTCCCCGGAAGAGTAAATTCTTTTCAGCCTCAATCTTGGGCTTTGTATAAGACAGATAAAACCTCCCTAGTTGGAGTCAATATCTTTTTAGCCTCAATCTTAGGTTTTGTACAAGATAGATATAAAACTCCCCTAGTAGAGTCAACCTTTTAGCTTCAACCTTGGGCTTTGATCAAGGCACACAAAAATCATCATCCCCTCAGAGGAAATCAAGATTCCACTCTGTAGGAAGACATTTCTCTGTACATCACATATCAAAATAGACAATAAAAAACCCAAATCCTAGATAACTGCTGTAAGTGTCACACTTGTTGATTCAAAAATCCAAGTTGCAGTCCCTCTTTTATCCTGGTAAATATCCTCTCTCATCTAATTGCTGTAAGTGGCAAGCCTCTGGATTATTTACATCTAAGCCAATGTCCCTCTCTTAGCATGGAAAGACTCCTAAGGAAAAATGGCATTGCTCTATATTGAATTAAAGTTGATTCCTTTAGGACACCTCCCTTATCAATAAAATTATGGCATTGCTGGATTCCATACATTCCAGTTAAAGTAATTCCCCTTTATAACCAAACCTTCCACAACTGTGATGAATAGGTGAAATATCTCCCTTTAGAAATGACAAATTCTCTCTCAGTCAAACCTTTTAGCTTCAATCTTGGGCTTTAAACAGACACAAATAACCTTTAGCTTCAATCTTGGGCTTTGAACAAGACACCAAACATCTTTCCTCCCATAGAATAGGAGGAACTACGATTGCTCTGATTTCCCAGTTATCTTTACGAGAATACGTAGGCATAAGATTGCGAAATCTTAGCGAGCACACAAATCAAAAACTTTAGGTCCAGTACCTTCACAAAAAACAACGGAAAACCCGAAAACAACAAAAAACATCCTCTCAAACCTCCCAAAGGAGAAACTTTCCCAACCCATGACAGACAATCACCAGAAAGTATTTAAAATAGAGAAACATGCCATAAAAGGTCTATGGATAACCATATATACACTGGGTAATTGACAACTTCCCTTTGTATAACCTGACCCTGGACCCCCAATCTCTTAGCATTTGTTAAAGAAAACATTTGCGTGCAAGGTTAGTTTTAGATAACTTCCCTTTCCTTTCCAGCTTCATAGGATAAATAAGAATTCAGAAAGTAGCACCCAATTCCAACCATTACGGTAAGGTGGTCGCGTCACCGACAAAAATCGCACGCTACAGGAAAATGGTGACTCTGCTGGGGAGTCCTAGGATTAGAGTTCCTAAGAGGTCTAGGCTTTGCTTGGAATCTATTTTTCTATTTACGTACTTATTACTATATATATCATTTACTGTCATATTACTTGATACCCGTGTTTAAATTTCTATTAACTGGGAATGCGATTAATACGCATGTGGAAAGTTTGAGAGAACATTAAGATAAGTGATGGCATATCCGAAAAACGCTTATAGGGAGTGAATCCCGACCAAGCTAACTTGGCAGTCCCCCGAATCAGGCGAGGTACTCATGTGGAAATATTGATGTTGAACGATCGATTGTCGTGAAAGCATCATTTATCCCAGTGCGGTACCCATGACCCTGAGGATTTAGTAGACATATAACTATATGGCCATTTGGTAGTGCGGTGACTACCGAGAATAGTTGACATGCGATACTGTCGTAACCCGAAATTTGACCTCCTTCTTTTGCCTTTTTGCATAAGCACGAACATTCGCATCGCTGGCATATGCATCCGCACTTTTCTCTATGTGTTTCTTGTTGCAGGATTTTTCAGGTTTTTTGCCCGATTAATCGCATCCTCACAAAGTCATTACATCATCAAATCAAGCTCAAAATAAAGGTTTCCATGTTTACTCATCGAAACAAGAGGTGGAAAATCAAAACTGGGACTTCAGTATTATTTCCCAAGCAAATTTGGGCAAAATTGGCTGAAGTAACCGATTACCTATGGTGAGTAACCGGTTACTCTGTACAAAGTTGCAGTTCCTGCTGCATTTTTTGGGACAGCAACTGTGTACACTCTTTGGTCTTTGGTTCTACAGTGTTCTAGCAGCATGTGGAATATTCTAGACATCTCTAGACATTTCAAGACTATCCAAGACATTCCAAGTGAATTTATTCCAATGCTTCACTCTAAATTAAGTGCACCATGTTCCTTGATTTCCAAGTATGTGGACCTTTGGATATTGGAGCTCACATTGGGATTGTTACCGAGTTGGTTCTAACTAACTGAGTTAACTACTTGACTCGGTGAGTCAAGCCTAACTAACTCCTAGCCTAGTTCCAAACCACCCAAAGCTAGCTCCTAGCCTAATCCCTAACCTCTCACACTCCAAACCAAAAATCTATATAAACACACCTTCACTCACTTTTCAAAGGGAACCATTTTCACACAAATTCCTCACCTTTCACTCTCTAATCTCTCACATTCTCTCTGAATTTTCCTGCAACTTCTACATCTTCATCTCAATCTTCTTTCCCAAACCTCACCATAGCTCTTAATTCTTGAAGAATAATCACTTTTCACATTGAAAGTGATTATTTCTTGGGCTTAACCTCCATCACTTTTGCATTTCTACTTAGATTTCTGGAGTTATCTTAGCTTGTGGATTAATCTCGAGTATTTGCTACAACATTCAACGGTTCGAATTTGCTTTTCGGAGTTTTGTCGTATTTTGCTCGGTTTCGACATGTTTCGTCAACAAATTGAAGATTCCTCTGGTTTTCTTTGATTTTCTACATCAAGAATCCTTTGCAACAATTACCAAGGCACATCTCGGCCTTGTAGGTTGGTGGATCTCACTTTACTTATTGTTTCGATCGTTTTTGCTCGTGTACGATGTAATTTCGATTGTTTTTCGGTTTGATTTGCCATACATTTGCTTGATCTTTGATCTCCATGATTAATGCCTGTAATTTTTGTTTAATTGCTCTTACATGATGTAATTTTCGTGCACAAGTTCATACCCTAGCATGTGGTGGTTGGCATAAGTAATTAAGTGCTGAAAATTACTTTTAAAAAGCTGTTTTTACTGTTATTTTTGTCACTGCCACAGTGGTAACCGGTTACCATGTGGTGAGTAACCGGTTACTCAGTTTATTTTTCACCAAAAAACGCAGTTTTCAAGCAAGTAACTGGTTACCCTATGGTGAGTAACCGGTTACCACTGTACATAATGGCCATTTTTGAGATTTTTCAAGCTTGTTTGACATCCTTTCTTCCTCTAACTTCCATGGATCGATATGCTTGATATTTGTGGATGTTTTAAGTGTTGTTTAACTTTTGTTTGAAGCATGCTTGTCAACTTTTGATGCTCGATTTTTCATTTATCGATTATTTGCAACTTTGGTAATGTTTGTTCATGAACATCTTGCATTCCATTTGATCACTTGTTAGCATGTTTTGCAACGCATACTAATTATCATTTGGTACTGTTTTTGCATTTCATTTCTTGCTTTGCATTAAGTTTGTTCTTGATTGAGAAAATTTAATTTTGTATAATCAATAATTCACACCTTTTTGCTTTAATGATTTTTCATTCTCTTTGGAAAATTGTTAGCATAGCATTTCCCTTTGATTAATTGATCGAAACCATGTTTCGATTAGTTGATCTTCCCCTTCCCTCTCTTTAGGATCTCTTTAGAGCTTCTCTTTCTGGACCCCCCGCAGAGTTGGAGTTTCGCACTACGCACTACATTGGAGCACTGCACAAACTGAAGCTGTTACGCTGTCCATTTCACAACACGCGGGATCACTGTACAACTTGGAGCTGTTGTGCTGTCTGTTTCAACTTCTGCACTACAACCTGTGTGTTAGAGAAGGAATGAGAAGGGAGAATTCCTACTCTCATTCTGACTACTTCAGGTAGGGGATGAATGACCCTGTGCTTGGCTTAGTCACCTCTGTCTCCAGGCAGTAGTGTACTTTCTTTCCCAGTCGAGTTGATCCTTGATCACTCCTATCTCTTTCAATCTTTCTCTCTTTTGGTCAATCACCTTCTTGGTTAAGATCCTTGCCCCTTTGAGGTAGTAAACTCTCTTTGTTTCAATACCGTGTTCTATTTTTACGGCCAATCATTGCTTCTTGATTTCCCTGAAGAGTCTCAATTCCTTCTTCTTCGGTTAAACACAGTCTTCTTGTTAAACACCAAATCCCCCGCGGAGTTCGCAACCCTCTCTTGGTTCTTCTCCTTGTGTTTGGTTAACCACTTCCTGTCAGTTAAAACACCAATTTGCGCGTCTTCTCAGTTAACCACAGTCTGCCTGTAAAAATACTAAGCCTTTCGGGTTAATCACCTTCTCTTGGTTAATCACCCATTTTTTTAGTTAACCACAGTCTGCCTATTAAAATACTGAGCCTTTCGGGTTAATCACCTTCTTTTGGTTAATCACCCATTTTTCCAGTTAACCACAACCTGTCTGTTAAAATACTGAGCCTTTTGAGTTAATCACCTTCTCTTGGTTAATCACTCATCTCCTCCTCGGTTAATCACAGTTCTTCTGTTAAAACCGAACCCCCAGCAGTTGGCAACCTTTTCTTGATTCGAATACTTGCTCCCTTGGGTTAGTAACCTTTCTTTTGGTTCCAATACCCTTTTCGTTGGCCAAGTACCGTTTGTTCGGTCAGTACCAACATCCCCAGTGGGTCACAACCATTGCTTGGTTCCACACCCGTCCTTAGGGTTACAACCATCATTCGGTTCTACACCCGTCCTTTTGGTTGATCACAGTCTATCTGTTAAAACCTTCTTCCCACAGAGTCTTACTCTTTCTCTCTCTCTCTCTCTTCAGTCAACCACTGCTAGTCAGTTGCTACATCGAACCCCTTTTCTTTTGGTTTCAACACCATCACCTTTGTTTGTTCCCCAATAGGGTTGCTACCTTCTAGTCCCTAGCACAATCCTTTGTTCTCTTACCTCCCCAGTGGAGTCTCCTTTCTATTCCTGTTGCTCTTTTACCTTCTTAGTTTCGACACCATTCTTGCACGTTATCCTCAGCACAGTTATTGTCGTTTCCTTTGAATTCCTTTCTTGGTTTCGACACCAATCCTTTTGCATCCCTAGCGGAACTTTCTCTTCCTCTTTTGCTCTCTGTTTGACACCACTTTCCTTTCTTTGTTTGGTTTTCCATCTTAGTTCCACGAACTACGGAAGCTCTAATTCTGCATTTGTTCGAATGTCAGATACGTAGGCACGAGATCGCGATGATCTTGGCGAGCACACTTCCACACTTCCCCCATCTTCTATTCCTCCTTTCTTTCCCCTGGTTCCATGAACTACGACGCTCTAATTTCCTCATTGTACTAATCCTCCACGATCAGTCTTCTTTCTTTCTCTCTATCTTTCTTTCTTTTTTCTCTCTCCTCTTCTTTTAGCCAGAAGCCTTTAGATATATAACCCATCCAAGCCTAGAAGCAATCGAAATGGTTCCGGTCGAGTACGACGGATGCGTAAGGTGCTAGTACCTTCCTTTCGTATAACCGACCCCCGTTCCAGTTTCTCTTCCCCTTGGGTTTTATCGATATTTTCCCTGTCCTTTGGGACTAAATAAAGTTTGGTGGCGACTCTGTGTTATCTTTGAGTGTGCGATTCACTCAGGTATAAACCAGCCATCTTCAGCTGGCGACTCTGCTGGGGAGCCCTTGCGCTTGCAAGTTGGGGTCTCGCCTAGTTTTGTTTGCTTTCTTTCTTGCTTGCGTGTTTATCTTTCGCGCTTTACTTGCTTTATCTTTATGCTTTAGCTTTATGTTTATTTACTGCATTTCTTAACTGCTTTGAATATTCATATGCTGCATATTCTGGATATCTGCTCTTTTCTCCAGTTGTTGGGATGGGTAGATATTATTGGAGAGAAAAGTCCTAACATCGAGCTTAGCATACACATAGGCTAGAACATGGATAGTCGTGAGGTATGCGTTTCGCGCGTTAGGTTACCACGAGAGCCATATCCCAGATCGTGAATCGCTTGAGAATACTTCCGTCCTGTGAGAATTCACTACAGCGGGGGGTTCTCACTCTGAGTCCTATGGTTTGGGTGACCTTTCTAGGGACCACCTTGTTGTGTATAGATCACACCTGTGAGGGGGATGAGTTTTTGCAGGAAAACAAGCCACGTCATACCCATGTTCTCTCACATACGCCAGACTTTGCACCGACACATCAGACTGTGTGGCACCGACACAAAATTATATACAGATATCCAGATTATTTAGTTTTGATTGTTCAGACAGTGCTGGCTTCCTGTTGCTTGTGTTGCATATCATTTCATCATGTAAATTAATTTTTACATGTGCATTTCCAGGTTTTCGAAGACTTATTCTTTGTTGGCATTATCATAGAGACGAGTACTGGTTGCCGGGGCATTTTCAGTTACAAGTTTGTGGAGCCTAAGCTGGGTATTTTGAGAGGTCTAGCATCCCATGTGATTGAAGATAACATATGAATTTTCAGGGATACCTATGGTAATCTGTTATCCATCCTCAATACCGAAGTGAACATCACCGCCATTCATACTCTGGTTCAGTTCTATGATCCACCATATAGGTGCTTCACATTTCAGGATTATCAGCTAGCACCTACACTCGAGGAGTATGCTTATATTCTGGGGGTTGAGATCAAGAAGCAGGTTCCTTAGGTTTACACTAGTGGTTGTCCGAAGTTTCCCCTTATTGCTGATGTGCTTTGCATTAGTAAGAAGGAGGTGGAAGATAATCTCAAGACCAAAGGGAAAGGTATTCGAGGGTTTGCTTCGAAGTTCTTAGTTGACAAGGCCACTTCTTTTACTAAGGATGGAAACTGGAAGGCTTTCAATGCCGTTCTTGCTTTGCTGATATATGGGATTGTCTTGTTTCTGAACATGGAGGATTTCATAGATCAAGCTGCCATCAGTATCTTCTTGTCCAAGAACCCTGTTCTGACACTTCTTACTGATACCTATCATTCTATTCATTCGAGGAATGAAAAGAAGAAGGGAACCATTGTCTATTGTGCTCCTCTGCTGTATCGATGGTTCATGTCTCACCTTCCACAGAAAGGTCCCTTTGTGGAGAATAAGGGTAATCTCAAGTGGTCTCAACGAATCATGTCTCTTACTGTTGATGATATTTCTTGGTATTCTCGAGTCTTCGACGATATTAAGATCATTCTTCATTGTGGGAAATTCTCCAATGTGCCTCTCTTGGGTACAAAGGATGGAATTAACTATAATCTGAGACTTGCTTTCTGACAGTTGGGACATCCTATGGTTGCCAAGCCTGATCCTGGGGTAGTGGAAGAGTTCATCTTTCATGAAGGGGTTGATGACATGGGATTGCTGAAGAGGTTTACTGGCGCTTGGACACAGATTCAATCCGAAGGAAGAGCCGATTTGGGTAAGAAGAATTGCGTAGCCAAGGAAGCTTACACCCTTTGGGTCAAAGAACGCGTCAAAGAGGTCTTGTTTATATTTTCTCCCGAGCCTTCCATGAATGCCAAGCCTCCTGAACTTGCCATTGTTCCTCCATCTGAGGCCGACCAGCTCAAGCTGACTATTGAGAAGTTGAAGAAGGAGAATGCTGATCTTCGTCTCAACCTTGATAAAGTCACTTCCGAGAAGGATAACCTACAGATTGAGCTCCTCCAAAAGCGTGAGCGCATGCTCAAAGAGGTGGAGGTTTAACAGAACAAGCATAGGAAAGTGGGTGATGCTTTGAAGAGCACATATGAGGGACTTGCTTCAAAGAGGAGACAACTCGCCGATACCCAGTATCAAGCCTACAAGGATGAGTTGAGCTACAAAAAGCAACTTGAAGAGCTTCGAGGGAAGTTATCCGAGTACAAGACAAAGTGGCAAAGTGAGCAAGACCATGCTAATCAGTTAGCAAAGGACTTTTCTCAATGTCAAGCCCAGCTCGACAAAGTCTTCGCCGAGATTCAGAAGCTGTAGGATCAAGCACATCAGAGTCGAGAGAAGATTAGTCAGCTCAACATAGAGAGTACTCATTGGGAGCATCAAAGCCGTCATCTGCAAAACCTCCTGGATTAGAAAGAGGACTTTCTTCAGGATATACTTCAGGGACCTAACCATGCTTTGCTGCGTAACCTCATGAAGGATGTGAAGTATTGGAGTGAAAGGCATGGTCGTCTAGCCAGGTTTGCTGAGCATGCATTGGAGGACCTACCTGGGTTGTTGAGGGATGCATATGATGATGTATTGCCACACTAGCTTACTTGGGCTGTTTTCTACTTCTTGTCTGTTTGTAGGGTGGTATTTGATAGGATCCATGCGGATTTTGTTGCAGCCAAAAAGGCAGATATTTGACTTGTACTCGAATTGTACTTCTTTTCTTTATTGTTGAATGAATGAATGAAGTTGCTTGCCAATTTTATCTTTCGCGCCTTTACTTGTATGCTTTATGATTATTGTCAACAAAGATAAGTTTAAGAATTCCTGGAATTTAAAACTTTATTTTTGCATGCATATCATACATTCATTTGCACACATATGCACGTCCCTTCATCCGAAATCATAGCTCATCCTTGTCCGCCTTCTTTGTAGCAAGACGACGACTCGACATCGATATTTTAATCGGTCAAACAAATTCAGAATCATGGCTAATTTCGAAGCTGAGAACACTGCTTATAAGGAAACTCTGGCTCAATTCCAAGGTCGGATTTATCAGTTTCAGACAAACATGGATGTCATTATGGAACTCCTTCGAGCTCAGAGGGACGTCGCTGCTGCTACCACTGTTATTGCAACCGCTACTGATGTAACCATTGTCAATCCTGTTGTGACTACTTCTCCCGTTGTTACAACTACTCCGACTGTTATTCCTTCTCCTGCTATTGTTGAAGTGCCAGTTGAGCCTGTGAATCAGTCTGTTGTTCATGCGAAAAATTCTCAATCCGGTTTGAACAAGATGCCCGCTGGTTTTCCTTGGGGCATGCCTCTAAATTACACTCCTCAGATTGAAAACAACAGTAGTGACTTCATACCATATCAGCCTTTTGTTGTGCCCATGCCTAATGGGAATGCTGCTGCATATCCATGGGTCATACCTACTCCAGTCCCACCTCCAGTGGTGAATGATGATCCTGAGAATCTTTAGGCTCAGACTCATCAAACTTTCGGATTAGCTGACATCGAAACCCCTGATGAAGAAGAGCATCTGTATAGGGGTCCTCCTATTCATATTCCGGTCTCATCTCAAGCTGCTCAAACTGCTGTTCAGAATGTTCATCCCGGGATGTTCTATCCTGGGGCCTCTTCCTCAGCTGCTATGATACCTCCTTCGAATTATCCGTTTGGTGTTCAGATGGGTCAGAATGTTGGTCATATGGTTAATCCGGGTTTGGTGTATCCGTCTCAGTTTACTACTCCGCAAGTGAATGCTCCCGCCGCATCTCAACTGCCAAATCCTCAGATTCTTGTCAGGCCCAGTAATCAGAGTAGACCTACTGACTACAAGTTGTTGGAAGACCGTATCAGAGCTATTGAAGGGTTTTCTGCTTTTGGCATGGAGGCCAAGGATTTGAGTTTGGTTGCAAATGTTGTACTGCCGCATAAATTCAAAATACCTGAGCTGCCAAAGTATAAAGGTTTAAGTTGCCCGCGTAGTCACATCACTATGTTTTGCAGGAAGATGGCATCCTATATTAATAATGATGAATTGCTAGTTCATTGTTTTCAAGATAGTTTGCTGGTGCTTCATTGGATTGGTACATGGGCTTAGAGCGCAACAAGATCCGTACTTGGAGGGATTTATCTGAAGCATTCTTGAAACAATACAAATACAATCTTGATCTGGCACCTACTAGATTACAGTTGCAGAACCAGTCCCAGCGTTCAGCTGAAACATTCAAGGAATATTCACAAATATGGCGTGATGGCATCTCGTGTACGACCTGCTCTCTCTGACAACGAGTTGGTTGACATCTTTATGGGTACATTGCAAGGTTCCTACTATGAGAAAATGGTGGGTAGTTCATCATCAAACTTTATAGACATTGTAATAATTGGTGAACAGATTGAAAATGGTTTGAAGACTGGAATGATTCCTGGAGCTGCTTCCTAGCAGCCAACGACTAGAAAATCTCAGAACAGTCAGTCCAAGAAAAAGGAAGGTGAAGCCAATGCTGTGACATCTCAAGTTTCTCCTCAGTATCAAGCTCCCATGGCACCTATGCCATATTATCCATATCTGTACATTACTGATGCATAATATCAACAACCTCCATATCAGTATCATCCGCAACAACCAGTTTAGAATGCTCAGAATCAGCAACAGACTCAACAGAACAGCAAAAGTCAGCAGAATCAAAATCGTCAGAACAATAACAATCAAGGAAACCGTAAGCATCCAAATTTCGACAGAATTTCGGTGTTATACACTGAATTATTTCCTTATTTGGTTCACCAAGGGGCAATTGCTCCCAAACAAATCGCTCATGCAATTCCTCCATTTGGCCCGAAGCATAATCCAAATGCGTCATGTGCTTATCACGCTGAATACATAGGACATGCGACAGAAGACTGTTTTGTTTTCAAAACCAATGTTCAGGAACTCATTGATAAGAAGATTTTGACTTTCACTGAGGAAGGACCTAACATTCAGAATAATCTGTTGCCAAATCACAGTGGACCTGCGGTGAACATGATTGAAGATAGCTCAAGGGCTGAATTGATCATGGATGTCGACGAGGTAAAGACCCCGATGAATGTGGTTTTCAAGAGATTGAATGAACATGGGCTGTTGAAGGGATTGCATGGTAAGTGTCAGATTTACAACGATAATCCTGACCAATGTTGAAGGCTGAAGGGTTGTGTCCAGATTTTGATGAACCGTGGTGAAGTTCAATTTGCCAGATCTAAACCTGTTGAGGAAGTTGCTGCTATCGTGCAATTCACTATCGTCTATAGGAAGGTTCCTGTTGAATCCCCTAAACAGAAGAAGGTGCAACCCATCGTTGTTTGTCTGCCAAAGCCGTTTCCATATTAGAGTTTTAAAAAGGTACCTTGGAGGTATGGGTCTAGTGTGTTTTCTGGGGGTCAAGAGATAAGGTTTGCTGAGTCTAAGATTGTAAATGTTACAACCATTGGAGGTATGACTCGTAGAGGACGAGTGTTCGCTCTGTAGGTCACTACAAAGCCTGTTCAAGTTCCAACTGTTGTTCCTCCCAAGGAAACGTCTGCATCTACAACCCATGCTGTTCAACAAGGGGCATCTGCTACTGTTCCAGTGCCGACTATCCCGTCTGAGGATGTTTAAAAGAGCAAAGAGACACTTGATGATCAAGAGTTCCTTAAGTTGATCAAGAAAAGTGACTTTAAGATTGTGGATCAGTTTGGACAAACACCCTCAAGGATCTCAATCTTGTCCTTACTCATAAGTTTGCCTGCGCACATATCAACTTTGTTGAAGGTCTTGAACACTGCCCATGTCATGCAAGATATATCCGTCGTTGAGTTCGATGATGTAGTGGACAATATAACTGCAAGTCGGTATTTAGGTTTTAATGAATCAGAATTACCTCCTCAAGGAAATGCCCACAACAAAGCACTGCACATATCTGTACACCGGAACAGACATCCTCTTATCTCGTGTTCTTGTGGACGCCGGTTCTTCCCTCAATGTGATGCCTAAGGGCACATTAAGTCAATTACTAGTAGAAGGGAGCGAGATGAGGCCGAACGCCTTAGTCTTCAGAGCTTTTGACGGTTCTCGAAGGAAAGTCATAGGAGAAGTGGACTTACCCAGTAAAGTTGGGCGGCATTTGTTTACCATTACCTTCCAAGTGATGGATATCAATCTGGCGTACAGTTGCTTATTAGGTCGCCCATGGATTCATGCCGCAGGGGCATGTATATCCACTTCACATCAGAAATTGAAATTTATGTTTGACGATCAGCTGGTCATCATCTGCGGTGAAGAAATCTGATTGTGAGTGAGTTATCATCTTTTCGATACGTCGAGACTAAGAAAGGCATAACTGAGGTGCCATTCCAGTGTCTCGAGTTCGAAGATGTTAGCTCTGCTTCCACTAGTCAAAGTAGATCACCACAAATGACCTTAGCATCTGCTAAGAGTGCTAAAGATACCATCGAGAAAGGTGTCTTGCCAGGCTGGGGGTGTAGCGAGCGATTTTGGACGCGGTTCTTAAGCGCTGGTCGCTCTCTGCGGTTTGAGCTTAAACTACAGGTCGATTCATTTTTTATCCTATTGTGAGCTGAATAAGGAAGGGAAATAGATGTCTCCAATTAACCCTGCTTTGCATACTGAGTTTAAACAGCGGTCTGTTAGGTTACGAATGCTATCAATGTGGGGGGGCCTTTGTACTGGTTATTTGTATTTTTCGCCAATACTGGTTTTTATCTAGGCAGAAGTTTTCTGGTGGGGAACAAGGATTAGGATGTTAGGACTGATGTTTATGAGAGTATGGGATTTTGGGTTTTTGTTTAGTGTGCTCGCTAAGATTTTTTCTTTCAATCTTATGCCTACGTATTCCCGTTAACTGAAACAGGGAAATCAGAGCGTTCGTAGTTCCTCCTATTCTATGGGAGGAAATGGGGGTTTGGTGTCTTGTTTAAAGCCCAAGACGTGAAGCGAAAGGTATTTTGTATCTTGATCAAAGCCCAAGATATGAAGCTGAAGGGCCTCGAATTTAGAGAGAATTTGTCATCTCTAAAGAGGGATTTATATAAAGGAGGATTACTTTAACCGGGATACGCGGATCCTAGAAATGCCATAATTTCCTTTATAGGGGTATTTTAACCTGAAGGAGAAGACTTTAACTCAGTGTAGAGCAATGTTATCTTTCCTTAGGAATTTCTCATGCTAAAAGAGGGACAGTGGTATGGATGTAGATGATTCAGAGGCTTGCCGCTTATAGCGATTAGATGAAGGGGAAGGAGTTGTTAATGTTTGTGTACTGTGAACGAGGCACAACTTTGATGCTAAAAGGTTAATTGGATTAACCAATGGTTTTCTTATATAAAGCCTAAGAGGAGGCTAATATGTGTCTCGTACAAAGCCCGAGAGAGAGGCTAAAAGGTTTTGACTCAACGAGGGAATCTTTTGGTATCTCGTATAAAGCCCGGGATGGAGGCGATTTGACTCAACAAGAGAGTTTTTGTATCTTGTATAAAGCCCGAGATGGAGGCGAAAAGGGTGATTGACTCAACGAGGGAGTCTCTTATGTGTCTCGTACAAAGCCTGAGAGAGAGGCTAAACGTTGCTTGACTCCGCTGGGGAGAATCATTGTTCAAAGCCCAAGAGGAGGCCATGGTGACTGTTTCAGTTGAGTGACAGGTCCAATATACTGATTTTGAAAGAGAAAATCAGTTCTTATATGAGCAACACTGTACTCATGGATTTGATTCAAGGATCCGGGTTATTCCCTTCTCTTTGAGGAAACGGGAAATCCAAAGGGTATTGAGACTGTCCGAGTTTGCGGGTTTCCTTTCTATTTAACGAAGGGGTCACTTGAGAATGTCTTTGAGACTCAAGGAGATTAGACCGTCCAAGTCTAGAGTTTCATCTTTTGTACTATGCTTTGAGAAATAGTAGTAGACTCTACGATAGGACTGCTCTATGCAGATGACTAGGTTCTGTTCCTATACCTTTAGGAGGTCGTCGGGACAATTTGTACGAAGCCCAAGAGGAGGCTGGAAACTTTTAAGAAGCCGACGGGTCCTTGTACTAAGCCTAAGAGGAGGCTATCATTCCCAGAGGAAGAGATCATTATACGAAGCCTAAGAGGAGGCTGTGAATACTTCTAAGAAGCCGTAGGGTCCTTTTACTAAGCCCAAGAGGAGGCGGGGTTGCTTTTAGGAAGCCTGTGGGTCCTTGTACGATGCCCAAGAGGAGGCCGATGCTTTTAAGAAGCCCGTGGGTCCCCAAACCCCGAGAAATTCAAGGCAATGCTATTCATAGAGAATAGATCAAAGTCAGGAAAGTTCGAGAATTTGGAAGAAACTTAAAGATGCCATTCACGGAGAATACATTCATCTCTGGGAGTAGAGTTTCTTGACAATTCCTAATGAGGACAGCCGAAGAGAAGACTGTATCTGGTGATCCTATTGGGGATCTAGTTGTCTATTTCTACGAATAAACGAAACGACGTCACCTAGTTCTAGACGTAGTTGCCGGGGAAACTCGAAATATCTATACTATTATTACACAGTTGATATGAGTTTATGAAAGAAGACTTACAGTGAAACAGCCCCACAATACAATTATATGCATATGAAAGCAGTAAATGAAAGCAATAACCACTTACTCGGTTGTAGAGCTTCCATGCTGTTTGGTTAGTTGTTCAACAAAGAAAGATTGAAAACAACAGTATATTCAAAATCAAAGGAGAAAGTGCTTTGAAAAAGAAAGGTTTGGGGCTTACAGCTCAGGGAGAGGCCCAAGGTTTTATCAGTGAGCGCACTGTTGAATTTGTACAGAGGGACTTATACAAGTGACTGAGGCCCAAAATGTTTTCTGTACAAAGGGATGGGTCTTACACTCTCTCAAGAGGCCCAAAAAGTCTAAAGAAAAAGAGTGGGGCTTATAACACGGGGGTAGGCCCAAATAATTTTTCGTTTAAAAATGGCGATCGCGCCGAGGTTTTCTTTTAACGCAGCGGGACTTATACAATAAGTGAGGCCCAAAATGTTTTGGTTAAAAGGGGATTGGGTCTTACACTCTATTAGAGGCCCAAAGTGTTTTTGAATGGGTCTTATAGCTCAAGGAGAGGCCCAAGGTTATTTTGAAAAGGCGACGATCGCGCCGTTGGTTTTTTGACGGTATCGGGACTTATACAATACACTGAGGCCCAAAAATGATTTGGTCAAGAAAGGATTGGGTCTTACACTCTCTCAAGAGGCCCAAAAGTTTTGAAAATGATTTATGAGGGTTGAATTAATCCAAAAACCCTAATTTGTTTTCAAAAATGTATTTAATTGAATAAAAATTCAATTAAAATGATCAAAATTATTTATCATATGCAAAACAAATTGTGATCTTGGATTAATGCTTAAAAAATTAAGTATTGACCTACAAAATAATTAGAAAGCATTAAAAGTTGCAAAATCAATGTAGAAAAAATATTTCAAATGTCAAAAACAATTAAAATATTAATTCTTTGCAAAAATATCAATTATATGAAATAAATAATATTTTTGGGATTTTTTTGGGAAAATAAAATATTTTAACATTTTTGTGAATTATTAAAAAAAGAATCAACTCAAAATCATTAAAACTCAGAGAGAAATTAATTTTTGAATCAATTAAACAAAATCACAAAATTCAAATATTCAAATTATTCAAAAATGGCGCCAAGAACACACCAAGAACACGCGCGTGTTCTGGGTTTGGCTGATTTGCATTTCCTCCTCAATCTCACTGAATACTTGATTATAACATGCAATCCACATATCATTATGCTCGTCTCAACCTCACGATCATGTCTATGTCCATTAATTTCATTTAAATTAAACATACAACAAGAAATCACGAAAAATCCTCAAGAACCCTAATTTTTGCATGAAGGCTAGGATTTTTGATACACGATTCAAACAATGCAATTTATTGAGGGGAAACATTCTATGCATGATTATGAACATATGGCCAAATTATTGTGCGAGGAAATATGCATAGATTGAGAGATGACCAAGTATGTGCTTACCTCTAGGCCGTGACAGCAAGTGCAATGTGATTTTTGATTTGGAGGTGTTACAGATGAGTGGTGATGATCTGAACAGCTTCCCTACACCCTATGGAGTGTGTTTGAATGGTTGGACTCGACTGGAATTGGCTGGATCACTTTGTGGTACCTCAGCTGCAACTTGTTTGAAAATTTGAGCAACCAGCTGGTGATTTTGTGAAATTGGTGTTTCAGAAGTGATCTAAGTGTTTGATCAGCTCATATGTGATGTATGTGAGGTGTGTGAGTGATTGGTTTGATTGGAAAAGCTCTCAAACTCAAAACCTGATAGCTACCTTGCTAAGAAAGGCATTTTTGCCAAGAGAAAGAGATTTTGAGGAAAGCATTTCTTGTTCCATGGACTTTGGAGACTTGGCTCAGTGATTGTCCCCTTTAGATTCAATCCTCTGAGGTGTCCAAGTGGATAGGAGCAATTGGATTTGGCTGATTTTGACAAATCGAGCAAAGTTGCAAATTCTGCCTTGCCTTGACAGATTTCAGCAAGGCAACTTGACAATGTCATATCTCATGGTGTAAGTTGAATTTGGCAATGTTCTTGGCCATTTTGGAAAGCCCTTACATGATACAACAACTGTTTGAACAAGTTTGGTTTTGATCTCTTTTGAATCCAAGTGAAAAATCCCTCTACATTTAGCAAAAAGTGGAGCAAAATCTGACTTAGTGAAATTTTCACTAAGTGTTGGAACAAAGTGTGATTTCTTGATTTTGATCACTCCATAACTCAAAATCCTTAATGAATTGGCCTTAGGTCTAGTTGAAGTTTTTGTAGAGGGTAATGAGAGCTGTAAATCCATCTTTGGATGAGAAAAAATGGCCTTGTGGTTTAGGAATTATGGTCCTCCAAAGTTGGTACCTTTGTCACTTTATTTTTAACTTAGAAAATTTTCTAAGTTTTTATGGTTACCCCTTTTACAAGTTATCCAACTTTTCTTGATTTTTCTTGATGAATGATGATTCAAATCATACATTAACATCATTTTAGGGTTAAAAATCCATTTTGGTGAAAAATCTCAAAAAGTCAAAGTTGACTTTTGTGCACAGTTGACTTTTTATCAGATGAATTCCAAACTGTGCAATTCTTCAGGAAATCATGTCCTTGACCTAAATCAAACTTGATGGACATGTTCCATGGGTGTCATAGGGTATATTGAGGTATGTCCTAGGGTTTAGGAGCATGTCTTGGTCAAAAGTCAAAGTTACAGTTGACTTTTCCCTTAAAACCCTAATTGTGGTGCAGATGAAATTGAGACTTGTTGCTCAAGCTTCTTGGATTAATCCATTGTTCCAAATGGATCAATATAGTTCATTAGAGACCCTCAAACTCTCTCTTGAGGTCTTGGTTCATGATTTGTCCCAAAAGTCAACTTAGGGGTGAATTAGGTCAAGAAACCCTAATCCCTGATTTTTGATGTATGCATCCCCTGAGGCAAAATTGACTTGGTGGTTGGGTCCATGAGGTTCCATGGAGTATATTAGATTATGTTTTGGAACATTGGCTCATGCCCAGATGAAAAATTTCCCTTTGGAGGCCCTGATCGACCAAAACCCTAATTTGGTGACACTGGCGATCTTGAGACTTGATCCACCTAGAAGGGAGCAACCTTGTGCTTAATCCTTAGAGTGGGAGTCCTTTTGATCCATTGTGAATGTTTTAGAGGTTAGACAAGTTGAAGATCAAGTCATTCCTTGATTGATCCTTTGTCTAAGCACTCAGAGAGGGCTTGAAACCCTAATTTTGATTGTAGTGGAGGCTCACCCATCTTTGGGGAGACTGACAAGGTAGGATGGTTCCCCCATATTGTGATGATGATTTGCACAATGATGGGAAATCTTAGTGGTCAAAATTTGGGGTATGACAGGGGGCATGTGATTGAGGTGGTTGAGAAGCATAATCGTTTTGGACTAGGTTATCGTCCTGGTCGACAATCTAGTTCACATGGTTCAAAGCAGTGCAACTTGATCAAGTTCAGTAGCGTGGGTTTTAGATGGGTGACATCATGGCAGCCTTTGATGATGCTGGTCCTAGCAATCAGATTTCAAGCTTTGTGCGTAAGTGTCCGCCGGGTTTCAAGCTTAACAACTGGACATCTACTGTGATTCCCATGGTTTTTCCAACAAACAAGTAATGCATTTTGCTTTCTCATTCCCTCGTCCTCGCCCGAGACGAGTGGATAGCTTGTAAAGGGCCTCACGCTTTTGCAATATTATGGATTAATAAATAAAAGTTTTTGCATTCAAAATCATGCTCTATTTTCTTTCTTTATTTTACTTTTTCACAAACGAATGGCAAAAGCTTATTTTCTTTTCACTTTTCAAAATAGCTCATTCTAAACATATTCATAAACATGCAGAACTAATAAAGGCATTGATAACAACATGGCAAACATACTTTGTAATTTTGGGATTCCAATTAACCAAGCCGAAAAAGATGGTGAGGAAGATTGTGAATTACCGGCGGAACTAGAAAGGCTCCTTGAGCACGAGTATAGAGAGATTCAGCCACATAAAGAGCCAGTAGAAGTGGTCAATCTTGGCACTGATGAGGTCAGAAGAGAAGTCAAGGTTGGCGCGTCTCTCACTTAGCATGTACACTCCGAGTTGGTCAAATTATTGAAAGAGTATGTTGATATCTTCGCCTGGTCCTATCAAGATATGCCTGGGTTGAATACCAACATCGTTGAACATCACTTACCACTCAAGCCCAGATGTCCCCCTGTCAAGCAGAAACTCAGGAAGACTAAACTCGACATGGCACTCAAAATCAGAGAAGAGGTAAAGAAAGAGTTTGATGCTGGGTTCCTCGCCACTTCTGAATATCCTGAATGGATTGCTAATATTGTCCCTGTTCCAAAGAAAGACTGTAAAGTCAGAATGTGTGTGGATTATCGAGATCTCAACAAGGCCAGCCCAAAAGATGATTTTCCTTTGCCTCATATTGATGTCTTGGTGGATAACACAGCGTAGTTCTCCGTATTTTCATTCATGGACGGGTTTTTAGGATATGATCAGATCAAAATGTCCCCAACTGATATGGAAAAGACTACTTTCATCACGCCATGGGGTACATATTGTTATAAAGTTATGCCATTCGGTCTGAAGAATGCAGGGGCAACATATCAACGTGCCATGATAACCCTCTTTCATGATATGATTCATAAAGAGATTGATGTTTACGTGGACGATATGATTGCCAAGTCCAAAACTGAAGATGATCACCTGGTTCATCTGAAGAAACTATTTGACAGACTCCAAAAGTTTTGACTGTGGTTGAATCATGCAAAGTACACCTTCAGAGTTTGATCTGGCAAACTGTTGGGCTTTATTGTGAGTCAGAAAGGCATTGAAGTTGATCCTGACAAGGTTAGGGCAATTCAGAATATGCCGCCTCTTAAAACAGAAAAAGAAGTCCGTGACTTTCTGGGCAGACTTAATTACATCTCATGGTTCATTTCCCACTTGACAGCTACCTGTGTACCGATGTTCAAATTACTAAGAAAAAATCAATCGGTTGAATGGAACAATGATTGTCAAGAAGCATTTGACAAAATAAAACAATACTTGCAAGAACCACCGATCTTAGTACCGCCGGTTCCTGATAGGCCTTTAATCATGTATCTCACTGTTCTCGATGAATCAATGGGATGTGTATTGGGTCAACATGACGACACTGGCAGAAAAGAACATGCAATTTACTATCTGAGCAAGAAGTTCACTGATTGTGAGACCAGATACTCACTCTTGGAGAAAACTTGTTGTGCTCTGGTCTGGGCTGCTCGACGCCTAAGACAATACATGATTTGCCATACTACTTTGTTGATATCCAAAATGGATCCGATAAAGTACACATTTGAAAAGCCTGCTGTCTCTGGAAGGATCGCTCGATGGCAGATGTTGTTAACTGAGTATGATATCCAGCATGTTACTCATAAAGCAATAAAAGGGAGCATCTTGTCTGACTACCTTGCTCATCAACCTATAGAGGGTTATCAACAAATGAAGTTTGACTTTCCCGATGAGGATGTTCTGTTTATCAGAGATTATGAGACTCTAGACCCTGACATAGGACCCGAACCGGGGCGCGATGGACGGTCGTGTTCGATGGTACCTCCAATTCTAGGGGTCATGGAATCGGTGCTATCCTTATCTCTCCAACAGGTTTTCACCTTCCCTTCACTGCCAGATTATGCTTTGCATGCACCAATAATATGGCTGAATACGAAGCATGTATCTACGGTATTGAAGCGGCTATTGATATGAGAATCAAGATTCTTGAGGTCTATGGAGATTCTGCCTTGGTCATCGGTCAAGTCAGAGGGAACTTTGTCACTCGGGATTCCAAGATGGTTCCGTACCAACAACACATTGCGAAGTTGATTCCTTACTTTGATGAGATTTCTTTTCATCATATCCCTAGAGAGGAGAATCAACTAGCTGATGCACTTGCCACTTTAGCATCCATGTTCAAGGTCAAGTGGAAGAATGAAGCTCCTCATACCCGCATTGATCATTTGAATGAACCAGAACACTGCTTAGCAATCGAGGATGAGTCTGATGACAAGCCTTGGTTCTATGACATTAAGAGATATCTGGAAAAACAGGAATATCCCGAGGGTATTACTATCACTGACAAGAAAGCTTTTAGGCAGCTTTGCGCCAAGTTCTTCTTAAGTGGTGGTGTACTGTACAAGAGGAATTATGATTTCGTGTTGCTCAGATGCGTGGAGAGACAAGAAGCAAACACGATCATAAGGTCCATACATGAGGGCTGCCAGGGTGTACATGCTAAAGGTCCTGCTATGGCCAAGAAGATCCTTCGGGCTGGATATTACTGGACAATAATGGAGGCAGATTGTTACAACTTTGCCAAAAGGTGTCACAAGCGCCAAATCTACAGAGACAAGATTCATGTGCCTCCAACTCCATTGAATGTTTTGACGTCACCTTGTCCATTATCTATGTGGGGTATAGATATGATTGGAATGATCGAGCCGAAGGCTTCCAACGGTCATCGATTCATTCTAGTTGCTATCGACTACTTCACCAAGTGGGTTGAAGCTGCTTCTTACGCAAACGTTACACGACAAGTGGTTGCCAGATTTATCAAGAAAGAGATAATCTATCGCTATGGCATTCTTAGCAATATTATCACGGATAATGCAAGCAACCTGAACAATAAGATGATGAAGGAGTTGTGTCAAGAATTTAAGATCGAGTACCACAACTCTTCATCATATCGGCCCAAGATGAATGGCGCCATTGAAGCAACAAATAAAAACATCAAGAGGATTGTCCAGAAAATGGTCAAGGCTTACAAGGATTGGCATGAAAGGCTTCCCTTTGCACTGCATGGCTACAGAACTTCAGTCCGCACTTCTACTGGGGCAACTCCGTATTTGCTTGTGTATGGTACGGAGGCAGTTCTACCCATTGAAGTCGAAATTCCTTCACTCAGAGTCATCATGGAAGCAGGTCTTGATGAAGCTGAATGGGTGCAATCCAGACATGACCAGCTGAATCTCATTGAAGAGAAACGCCTTACAGCAGTTGTAACACCCCAAAATTTTCCCTTTTGTTTATATACTAATTGGCTTTTGTTTCTTTTCATTTCTTGCATTTGCATTGTGTATAGCATTGGTTCTTAGCATGGGATCAAGTTACTTGGTCCATATTCTCAAGTCTCAAGTTTCAAGGTGGCTCATGGGGTCCATCATATCTTTACAAGGTCAAGCATGACAAAGGATTTCAGTGGATCTTTCCCTCCTAATCAAAGGGACCAATTAGGGTTTGTGAATCAAAAGGACTTCTTGTAGGGCTTTGTGTGTTCAAGCATGGTGTCATGAGGTCTTTATGCTTGCCTGCATCCATAAGGTGAGGGTTTGGTTGATGATTTATGGTGAAGAATGTTCAGTGAATCAGTTGCTTGTGAACCAAGAAAAGTCAACTGTAAAGGAAAAAGTCAACTGTGGAATTGTGAGGTTCTTTTCATGGTTTTCAAAGGTTCAAATCATGTTTCCCAAGTCCATATACCTTTATTTGGTCAAGGAATAACATGGATGACATTATTCTTCAAGAATCAAGAGTTTGTGCAAAAGTTACTAAATTTGGAAAATGACCTATAATGAGAACTTTCCATTTTTGGCAATTTTTCCACTACATTCAACTTGACTTTTCATCATCAAGGAAGCTCCAAATGAATTTTCCTCCAACATGAAAGTTGAAGATTTTTCTCTCCCATTTCCAAAAAGTACTAGAACATCTCCATATCATTTGTGGAACTCTAGTTATGGTCAAAACAATGCAAGGTGCATTTTGATGGTTTTCCATGTATCACTTTTTCCACCTTTTGTATTTTGGTGTAAATTGACTTGTAATTGGTTTCATTGGTTCATGTCACATTATAACATCAAAGTACACCTCATTTGGATCAGATTTGGCCTTTGAATCAAGTCATTCCATGCTATATTTCTCACTTATTTCACATTGTACAAATTTGCAAATGGATAAAAAACTCACAAACCAAGCAAGTGCAAGGCCCAAGTACAATTCATTTGTGATCAGCAGAGGAAATGTGAGTGGATCATGCTCAATTTGTGGCATTGGCACGTGAGAATTAAGGGGTTAAGCTCAAAGTGAAAAATTGCAAAACCATTCCAATCTCATTAATCAAGGGTTTAATCACTTGCTAATCATAATCAGGGGAATAACCAAGAGTATATAAGCTAACTCATACCCTCACAGCTAGGTCATGCACTCATTTTCTCAGATTTCACATTTTTGCTCTCATCTTCTCCTCTTCGATTCTCTCTCATCCTAAGAGCTTTTTGAGAAATTCTTTCACATTCTGAATCATTGGACTCCATAGAACACAAATCATCCATCATCTGAAGCTCATATCAAGGATATCATAGGGTTCGAATTTGGAAACCATTTCTACAAATCTCAAGATCTAGACCAGATTCAAACTCTAATTGCATTTATTTTGCAATTAGAAGTTCAAAGGTTGGAAGGCGTTCTTGTGGTATTTTGAGCTCTTCAAGGTCACAGGTTAGTGGAGATTTCATACCCTTAGAACTTAATTTATTGATGTGCATGACGATCTATGAAGTTCAATGAGCATGATGATCTATTTTATTTTGATTTTGGACGTGTGAATTGTGTGTATTTTGAGATTTAAGTTTTGGATCTAAATTTTCTTTTGTTCGATTTGGCTTTTATGTTGCTGATCTGATGAAATGAGTTTGATATTTGTGATCCTTGTGAATTTCTGATCAATTTGGTATACTCATATGTGATTTCTGGAGATTTTGTTGTTGATGTCCACCGGAGGAGACGACCGGAGCCCTAGCTCCGGCTTCTGGTTTTATTTTTCGGCCAGCCAGTGTTCTTGTGAAGAAGACGTAATCCTACCGTTGATTTGCTCGATCCAATGGTCCTTGCGTTGCCACGTCCTTTTAATTTCTGTTTTATTTTGTGGTTTGCGTGTGTGCCAGTTCATGATAATTACCGTGTGCGTGCTATCTGAACCTCTCATCTTAATTAATCTTTGAATTAGTTGACTGATGCCATGCGTTGATTAGATCTTGTGGTTGTGTGACTGCCAACACATTAAAATCCTCATGTGCTACTCACGTGTTCTTTTTTAAATTGCTGAGTGATGTAGTGTGTGCGTGTGTTCATTGATTATGGTGTACTGTTAATATGAGCTGTTGATCATGTTTGACTTGGATTTGGTTGACTGATTGTGGAGCGTGTGATTAATCTTGTGGCTGGTGTGGGTCAATTATGTTGACTGAGCTTTTGTTTTTTTTGTTTGATTTCGCTGATGGATCATATGGATTGGGCTGGCTATCTGCACCCCCCTTGAGCCCATTTGTTTATTTTAAACATGCTTATCATGCTATTTACACCCCTTCCTGTTTTTATTTTCATTTTATTTCATTTAATTGTTGTTTTGCATTTTTAATTTTTAATAATAGTTTCAAGCATCAAAAAATTATGAAAAAAATCATGGATCATCTTGACATATTATAAATTTTTTCCAAAATTTTATTTTCTTATTTTATTTTATTTTTGGTATCTGAATTAATTGTTTAATTGATTTCTTTTTGAATTGTTCTTATTTTGGCACACTTTGCATTGTAGATTTTATTTCTCATAGCTTATAAAACATTTTGAACCCATTCATTTTGCATTATTTCACCAACACATTGAAGTGCATAAAAACATTTTTCTCATATTTTTAAATTCTGTTCATATTGCATTTTGGTCCCTTTCTGAAGTTGGTTTGCTAATTGTTTGATTGCTCTTTGTTTGAGGTCTCTTTTATGCACATCTTTGGATCATGTTTGGTTACTTGTTTGAGAAGGCACTTGTGCCATTGTTTGGGATTGTTTATTTGACTTCATGAACCATGTTTGAATCGTTATAAGTCATGTGATTATCATTATAGGTCATTGGTACGAGGTTGTTGCATATTTTGTGCACATGTTCAATGTTTGATTTCCATGCCTCTTTTGACTTATCTTTCCACTTCTTCTCATCTATGCCTCTTCTTGACTTGTGTATGCTATGCCATATCACTTCTTTGCATCTCATTTGATGTATGTTTCTGACCTTGGAGCTTTGTATTCATGTCATATGTTATCCATGTTTCATGTTGCATCCTTTAACATGTTTCATTTACATGCTCCTTTCTTCTTCTTCTAATGGTTCTTAATGCTTGGATACTTGCTTGTGTGCCTTGTGTGACACTTGTATAGCATGTTTAGGCACATGTTTAGGTCATCCACATTTTGACTTGGATTTTATTTGAAGCATTCTTGCATGATCACCTTGCATATCCACTCATTCTTCTTCTATTCCTTCTTTAATGACTTTCTTGGATGTTTTGCCACTTGTTTGCATTCTCTTTGCTTGAGTTTGTTTGGTAAACATTATGAGTCACCTCTAAGGTGTACAGTCTGACTTGGATGAGTTTCATTTGGTTTGTAACCATTTCTCTTTGGGTTGTACCTCGTTGGGTTTCATTTGTATTATTATTGCTTATGTTTGTTTTTTTTGCTAACTATGTAGGGATTAATGGTAAGTGAATGGGATGTGGATGGTCATCCACATTCTAACTTCTCCTTTCTCTTTTAAGCTTTCATACTTGTGTTTGCCTTGGCATTTAAGATGCTTCTCCCCTCTCTTTCACTCTCTTCCTCCCTTGAATCTCAAGACTTGTTCAAGTCTTGGATTCTATTCCCTTAGAGCTACCTAGTCCAACTTAATTTTTGATTAAGCTTGGAGTAGGATTAGCATTAGGTTTTAGGTAGTCATCTCTCCTAAGCCTCACTAACCATAGGACATCCATGCATGATAACATTATGACTCTTAGTTTCCCTTTAGAGTTTCCTTTGTGTCGTCTCTCTTCTCATCTCAAAACTTCTTCAAAACACGTAATAAAAGTTAACGTGTATTGCGCTCGAGCCTTATATGTGGGAATTGGGGAATGAGGGGCTTCCTCTCATTCTTCTAGGATACTTAGTGTACGTCCTGTTGGGGACGATGCGCGAAGTATTCGTTCATGTATTTAAGACTTTGGTTCAATGCAAGTTACAAATAACTGTAAAAAACACTTCTTGCCTAAAAAACTTCAAACAAACAATAACGTCTTTCCTTCGGAAATTCTTTTCTCATCTCACTCACTCTCAACGTACGAACGTGCTCCTACTCGTTCTCTTGTAAGATGGTAACGCACTCGATTCAGCGAGCCTGCAACACCTGAGCTAGAACGTTAGTCGTTCCCTAAAAAACACAATCCATCCCTAGTGAGGGGAACTATGTCGCTCTGATTCTCATGCTCCCGATGAGATACGTAGGCAGTGGGGTAGGGTCCATTCGAGCACTTCTTTTATTTTCCCTACATTTGTTTCTTCGTTTCTTTCCGTTCTCATTTCTTCTCCGGTCCAGTAGCAGCTGAGCTCCAGACGACGACACCCTTTGATGCAGACAACAAGCGTGTATCCTATCGAGTACGATGGACGTGTTGGGTGCTAACACCTTCCCTTCGTGTAACCGACTCCCATACCCATTTCTCTTGGTCGTGAGACCATGTTCTTTCCCTTCTTTCAGGTTTACGCAGTGTTTCCTTTCCCTCTCTCGGGATAAATACACATTGCT
The DNA here is from genome assembly GCA_022829125.1 of Lathyrus tuberosus. Lineage (NCBI taxonomy): Eukaryota > Viridiplantae > Streptophyta > Magnoliopsida > Fabales > Fabaceae > Lathyrus > Lathyrus tuberosus. The sequence continues at coordinate 9,049,913 of JALAZF010000187.1, forward strand.
GGCGACTCTGTGTTTTCTGTGCTAGTCTCGCGTTTGTACCGATGGATGCGAATCTTTTTGGGGACTGATATTTTGCGTAGCTGTGGCAAGTATCCTAATGTACCTTTGATCAGAAGAAAAGGAGGTATTAACTACAACTCGTCTTTGGCTATCAGGCAATTTGCATACGCCCTAAAAGATCCTCCAGCTGGAAAAGATTTGGAAGAATCTTTGTATTTTCATATGACTAATGGTGTGACTACTGCACAAGAAGCTTCTCAAGCTTGGCTCAGCAGACGGAAGATAGGTAAAACTGTTTTGGGGAAACCCAATAATCAAGCTTTCGCTCCATATGTTGAATGGGTGAAGAAGAGGGTAGAAGAGTTCTATTTGCCTTTTGATCGGGCGCCTCCCTTATATCCAGAGATTGTAGAAGAGAGACTCACTGTACCACTTGAAGAATTCGACAAGCAGCGTAAGTTGGTGTCTGATCTGGGGGTGGAAAACTCTGATATGAGTAGTCAGCTACAGAGTGCTCTACAGGACAACTTGGAGTTGAAATGGAAAGTTCAAGACATGACTGCGCATCTAGAAAAAAGAAAGAGGGATTTTGCCAATAGAGCTCAACACTTCAAAAAGGTTAGTATGGCTGCTGAATCGTCAGACAAAGCTAAAAGGAAAAACAAGAAGCTTTTGACTAAAGCAAAAGACAAGCTTGCCACGTATCAGGATATGTGGAAGGATACCAAGATTGAGAATGAAGAGCTGAAAGAAGAGCTTCAGGTAGTGAAAGCAAGGAAAGATCGTTACTTTGCCAAGTGGAAAGAAGCACAGAAGGAAGTTGAAGAGCTCAAGTTGGAAGCCGAGGTAAAGAAGCCGAAGCGCGAGGACAACATTGCTGAAGAGAAGATTGTTAAATTGAACCAAGAGATTGCAAAGAGGAACAAACTGATTAAAGGGCTGATGCAGCAACCTACACATCCTGAGACTGTGAACCTTCTTGAGGAAGTTGAAGCTAGTTTGTTTGGAATTAATTTGTAGTTGATTTTGTTGTTTATCTTTTTCGGGATTACCATCAGGATTATTGATGGAATCACCTTTGATTATGCTTGAATCTGTCTGTAAGAACTACTTTATTTTCAGTAATGGAATATTTGGTTTGATTATTTGTGCTCTGGCAGTTCTGGTTTTCAGAGAGGGTTTGTACCTGTGGTTTGATCCGGTGGTATTTCTGGGTTCGAATTTATTTTCCGATAGTGTGTCTAATCCTATGTCCGGTTTCATGGAATGGAATCAAAGCGGATATGTCCTGGAAATGTTCAAATATGTTTGTTTGCATTTTGCATTCGCATTTGCATAATCATAATCATTTTTTGCATTGCAAGTTATCTCAGATTCTCTGGTTTTCTTATGCTCTCTCTTTTTGTCAGTCGGGATTGATCAACCAACTCATCGGTATTCTACCAGGCTTAAGGTTGGTCCCTGATATTGTCATTCCACACAAGATTCAGATTCCTACACTGGAGAAGTACAATGGTTCTACCTGCCCGAGAACTCATATAAAGGCCTATACTAGGAAGATGGCTGCTCATGCTAAGGATGAAAAGTTAATGATGCACTTTTTCCAAGATAGCCTGTCTGGCGCGTCTTTGGAATGGTACATGGGGCTGGAAAGTAGAGATGTTTGTACCTGGAGAGAGCTAGCTGCAGCTTTTATTAAGCATTACTAGTACAACACAGACATGATACCCAACAGAACTCAACTGTTGAGCATGTCCCAGAAAAATGATGAAAGTTTCAAAGAATACGCGCAAAGGTGGCGCGAATTGGCGGCTAGGGTGCAACCACCAATGCTGAAAAAAGAGATGTTGGATATGTTTATGGACACACTGCCTAAGCACTATTATGAGAGGCTTTTTCCTTGTTCTTTAGGCAAGTTTGTAGATGTGATTGCTATTGGACAGAAGGTAGAGGTTGGAATTAAGGCTGGAAAAGTTTCTAGTGGTGACGGATCGTCCTCCAGACATGGAAAGTAGCCGTTTGATGGTTATAAGAAAAAAGGAGAGGCCAACGCTGTATCATCTCACAGAGGAAAAGGGAAACAGCGTTAGGGCAATAATCAACAAGTAGCATCGGTAACTATCCCAACAATGTTACCTCCACCACAGCAACAAAACAACAATGCTAATCAATATCAGAACGGGCAGCAGGGCCAATATCAGAATAGATAGAGAAGAGTAGATAGGCACTTTGATCAGCCACCAATGTCATATGCACAGTTGTTGCAACATTTGCTGCAGTTGCGTCTAGTTGAGCTCCGTACCCTGGCTCCACCAAAAGGGGAATTGCCACGAAGTTATGACGCTAACGCACATTGCGACTTTCACTCTGGTGCTCCGGGGCATACTATAGAGAAGTGTAAAGCCTTCATGCACAAGGTGTAGGATCTTGTAGACTCCAAAGCTATCAATTTCTCGAATGCTGGGCCCAATGTTATTCAAAACCCTATGCCTGATCACAATGGGCCGAGGGTGAATGCGATAATCGAGGAATGTGAAGCTCTGAATTTGATCATGGATGTGGAGGAGCTGAAGACTCCATTGGCTGTGGTTAAGAATAGGTTATTGAAGGGTGGTGTCTATCCGGGTTGCGATGAGAATTGCTCAGTTTGTTTGACGAAGGTTAATGGTTGTGATTCGCTGAAGATGGGTATTCAGAATCTGATTGATGAGGGCTGTTTATAGTTTGACAGAGGTAATCAGCAAGAAGAGGTTGTTAGTGAGAAGGTTGCTACTATCACCATTCCGTTCAAAACAATTACTATTTCTGGTCCGGCAAGGCCACCTCCAGTCATTATCACAAGGGCTGGACCCATTCCGTATGAAAGTTCTAAGGCTATTCCATGGAATTACGGTGCAGAGGTGTTTGTCAATGGACAAAAGCAGGAATTAATGAATACTTCACCAGTGAGTTCTAGTTCAGAGGTTAAAGTTGAGACTGATGCTATAACCAGGAGTGGTAGAGTGCTCACTCCTGTTAATGATCAACCCAGTACCTCTAGGGAAGATAGGGGAAAACAGGCAATAGATGGTTCTGTTCAGACTCCAGTGGTTACTGATTCTATAGTAAAACCGGTTGATGATGCTTTTTCTGAGAATGTTGAGGAATTTATGAGACTCATCCGGAAAAGCGATTATAAGATCGTGGACCAGTTGCATCAGACCCCGTCCAAGATCTCTATTCTGTCATTGTTGTTATGCTATGAAGCCCATAGGAATGCTCTTCTGAAAGTTTTGAATGCAGCCTATGTTCCTCAAGAGATTTCTGTTAACCAGCTGGAAGGGGTTGTAGCGCACGTGAATGCAAGTAATGGCTTGGGTTTTACAGATCTTGATTTGACTCCCGCAGGGAGGAATCATAACAATGCCCTGCATATTTCGATTGAGTGCCGTGGTTCACTGATGTCACATGTTTTGGTTGTTACTGGATCATCGTTGAATGTATTGCCCAAGAAAGCATTAATGAAGTTAGATACCAGGGGACTTATTTGTACACCAAGCGACTTGGTGGTGCAAGCTTTTGATGGCTCGAAGAGATCTGTCTTTGGTGAGATTGTGCTTCCGATCAAGGTTGGGCCAGAAATTTTTGATGCAATGTTTTATATAATGGATATTCAGCCAGCGTACAACTGTTTATTGGTTCGTCCTTGGATCCATGGTGCAGGCGCTGTAACCTCCACTTTGCATCAAAAGTTGAAATACATGGTAGATGGTCATGTAGTAACAGTGTGCGGAGAAGAGGATATAATGATCAGTCAGTTGTCAACCTTCAAATACGTGGAAGTGGATGGTGGAATCCATGAGACATTGTGTCAGGGGTTTGAAAAGGTGAAGATTTCTGAAGAGGTTGTCCAGTCTGAGGCTATAGAGCAGCCTGCAGTGGCAAATCAACCTGAGGTTTCCATGTATTCGTTTTGAGATGCCAAAGCTGTGGTTGAAGCTGGTAGCTCATAGAGGTGGGGCCAGGTGGTTGAAGTTCAGGAGAAGAGGGATACTTATGGATTGGGATACAAGCCATCCAGGAGAGATGGGGATCCTCCAAAATTCTATGGCCCAGTCCGTTTCACTAGTGCCGGTGTTTTCTTCGCCAGGGTTAATGCCATTGAGGAAGAAGGGGACAGTGATTGTGACATGGATTGCTGGATTCGTCCTTGCGTCCCAAGAGAAAGTCTGTGCAACTGGTCTTCCGAGAGAGTCATTCAAGTGACTGGCTTCGAGTAATTGCTTTGTTTTCCTATTATGTTAATCCTGCGTTCTGCCCAAGATGTAGTGATTTTATTTGTAGGGCTTTCAACTATTGCATGTTTTGTTTTATCATCAATAAAGGACTTTTCACACTCAAATATTTTGATCTCTGTCTTTCTGTTTTTACTTTTTATGCATTAAAAGCCCACATCAAAATGGCAATGTGTTTCTTTGTTGCATACATAATAAAACATACCTCATCAATCATGCAGGTCTTTTTGTTCAGATGACACCGATCATGACTCAGCTATAGCTCAGTATGACTTTGACAATCCAATCTATCAGGCTGAAGAAGAGACTGAAGAAGATTGTGAACTGCCCGAAGAGTTGGCCAGATTGTTGAAGCAAGAGGAGAGAGTCATCCTACCTCATCAGGAGGAAATTGAGATTGTGAATCTGGGAACCGAGGACGCCAGGAAGGAAGTAAGGGTAGGGGCTGCATTGGAAGACAGTGTCAAGGGAAGATTGATTGAAATGCTCCATGAGTATGTGGATATCTTCGCCTGGTCTTACCAAGACATGCCTGGGCTCGATACTGATATTGTTGTACACTGGCTACCACTTAAAGAAGGTTGTGCCCCGGTCAAGCAAAAGTTGAGAAGAACTAAACCGGAGATGTCTGTCAAAATCAAGGAAGAGGTTCAGAAACAGCTAGATGCCGGTTTTCTTGCCGTAACAAATTATCCTCCATGGGTTGCTAACATCGTGCCTGTATCTAAGAAGGATGGGAAGGTCAGGATGTGTGTTGATTACAGGGATTTGAACAGAGAAAGCCCGAAGGATGATTTCCCGCTCCCTCACATTGACGTGTTAGTTGACAATACTGCTCAGTATTCTGTGTTTTCTTTCATGGATGGCTTCTCTGGGTATAACCAAATCAAGATGGCCCTAGAGGACATGGAGAAGACAACATTCATAACACCGTGGGGAACTTTCTGCTACAAAGTGATGCCCTTTGGGTTGAAAAACGTAGGGGCAACTTACCAGCGGGCGATGGTGACTCTTTTTCATGATATAATTCACAAAGAGATTGAAGTCTATGTTGATGACATGATTGCGAAGTCACAGACGGAAGAAGAACATTTGGTGAATCTTCAGAAGTTGTTTGAAAGATTGAGAAAATTCAGACTGAGGTTGAATCCAAACAAATGCACCTTCGGGGTAAGATCAGGAAAATTGCTGGGGTTTATTGTTAGTGAAAAGGGTATTGAGGTTGATCCTGCAAAGGTAAAAGCCATACAAGAAATGCTTGTGCCGAAAACAGAAAAAGAGGTTCGTGGTTTCTTGGGGAGATTAAACTACATTGCTAGGTTCATCTCGCATCTCACAGCCACATGTGAACCAATCTTCAAATTGCTAAGAAAAGATCAAGCGGTCAGGTGGAATGAAAATTGTCAAAAGGCATTTGAAAAGATTAAAGAATACTTGCAGGAACCTCCGGTCCTTATGCCACCAGTGCCAGGAAGGCCTTTAATTATGTATCTCACGGTTCTGGAGAATTTAATGGGTTGTGTGCTCGATCAACAAGACGAGTCAGGTAGAAAAGAGCACGCCATCTACTACTTGAGTAAGAAGTTTACTGATTGTGAGTCAATGTACTCGATGCTGGAGAAAACATGTTGTGCACTCGCTTGGGCCGCTAAGCGTTTGAGGCAGTATATGTTAAACCATACAACCCTTTTGATTTCGAAGATGGATTCGATCAAGTATGTGTTTGAGAAGCAAGCACTTTCTGGTAGAATAGCCCGTTGGCATATGGTTCTGACAGAATACGATATTCAGTATGATTCCCAGAAAGCCATTAAGGGAAGTGTTTTGTCAGAATATCTTGCTGAACAGCCAATTGAGGATTATCAACCGATGAAGTTTAAATTTCCTGATGAGCATATCATGTATCTGAAGATGAAAGATTGTGAAGAACCTTTGCCTGATGAAGGACCTGAGATTGAATCTCAGTGGAAGATGGTTTTTGATGGAGCTGTTAATTCATATGATAATGGAATCGGGGCAATCATTACGACTCCACAGGGTTCTCATATACCCTTTACTGCCCGATTAGCGTTCATATGCACCAACAATGAGGCGGAGTATGAAGCATGCATCATGGGGTTAGAAGAAGCAATTTATTTGAGAATCAAGAACCTCGATGTTTATGGTGATTCTGTGTTGGTGGTTAATCAGATTACAGGTGAATGGGAGACTCGTCAAGTAAATCTTGTTCCATATAACAACTATGCCAGAAGGTTGTTACCTTTCTTTGACAGAGTGGACTTCCATCATATTCCCCGGATAGAGAATCAGATGGCTGATGCAATGGCAACGTTGTCATCAATGTATCGAGTGAATCTTTGGAATGAAGCTCCTTCAATCAGAATCATGCGCTTGAACAGGCCTGCTTTTGTATTTGCAGTTGAAGGGGTATCAGATGGGAAGCCTTGGTATCATGACATCAAAGTCTTCTTGAAGAGTCAGGAATACCCAGCTGGGGCATCTTCCAAGGATAAAAATACATTGAGGAGGTTATCAGGGAACTTCTTCTTGAACAAAGATGATGTGTTATACAAGAGAAACTTTGACAAGGTCTTGCTACGTTGTGTTGATGAACACGAGGCAGGCCTGTTAATGGAAGAAGTTCACGAAGGTTCCTTCGGTACTCATGCCAATGGGCATACTATGGCAAGAAAATTATTGAGAGCGGGGTATTATTGGATGACTATGGAGTCTGATTGTTTTAAATACGCTCGGAAATGTCATAAATGCCAGATTTATGCTGACAAGGTATTATTGGATGACTATGGAGTCTGACTGCTTCGAATGGACATCGTTTTATCCTGGTGGCTATTGATTATTTCACGAAGTGGGTGGAAGCAACATCATATGCCAACGTCACCCGACAAGTGGTAGCCCGGTTTATTAAGAAGGACATCATCTGCCGGTATGGAGTCCCGGAGAGAATCATTACTGATAATGGTTCAAATTTGAACAATAAGATGATGAAGGAGCTATGTCAGAGCTTTAAAATCGAACATCACAATTCTTCTCCCTATCGTTCGAAGATGAATGGGGCTGTTGAAGCGGCTAATAAGAACATAAAGAAGATTGTGCAGAAGATGGTAGTGACATACAAAGACTGGCACGAGATGTTGCCTTACGCTTTGCATGGATATCGTACTTCGGTACACACATCAACTGGGGCAACTCCTTTCTCACTGGTGTATGGTATGGAAGTGTAACATCCCAATTCCCGTCGCGAATAAATAATATATAAATAACTCAGAGTAACTAAAAATTTATTTTTCCGACAGAAACAAGGATGCCACATTTTAAAGTAAGAAAACACAATCCCTGCTCGATTATTTGATACATAACACATAATAGAGAAAATCATTAACGGGAAACTTTTTCCATCTAAAGGGAAAGGTCAATTATGGAATAAAGCGGAAAGATCCATAACCGACTTGTTTTACAAAATAAATCATTTTAGAACATCAACTATATATACAAAGGTGCTACAAAATACATTCAACAAATGTATACATATATATATATATATATATATATAATCGTTCCCCGAATCCCGTGCTACGTATCAGAGCAGACACCAAGACCGACAACAGAACGGCTAGTCTTCACAAAAAGACCTCCAGCAACTCTAATCTGCAATGCCTCATAGAGCATTATAAAACAGCAGAAGGGTGAGAAATAACAACTAAAATCAAGATTGCATAATAATATGCAAATACATAACAATTCACATGCATAGCTATTCTCACCACAAACACCACATACTAATACATATAACATACCATATATACGGAACATATATCTATTAATCCCACAATATAGCATATATCAAGTATCCAATATACTCACATATATGCACATAAGGCATACCAAGTCATAACAATTAGAAACACATCACACATCACATAGAATATGTCTACGCCTAATACATATTATCCACAACCAATGCATTTATCACATATGCACATCAAATTACTAATGCTATCACAATCTCAACACATAGAAAATCGATGCACAATTTCCACACATAATCAATCAAATCATGATTTTCCACACATAATGCATCCATGATTTATGCAAATGCACAGAGACCGACACAACGACTCTATGCAAATGCCATGCGGTACCGACTTCCAACATTTCTCAATACTAGTTCACTCAGGAACTCTGCTGGAACCATCGCTCGTTACTTAGTGTAACTCCCTGTCGGGCATACGATGTTCCCCGTCGCTCACACCTCTTTGTATAAGGCACACGCTGTTTATGGATCGCTCACACCTCTTTGTATAAGGCACACGACCCGATCGCTCACACCTCTTTGTATAAGGCACACGATCGTCTATAATCATCTCTCACACCTCTTATTTTTAAGGCACACGATCCATACGATCGGTCACACCTCTTATTTTTAAGGAACACGATGTTATAGCGGATTCCCTCTGGAATCAATCCGTCACTCAGGACGTCACAAGAATGCATATCATGATGCTCAGCATACATATACACATTCCATAATCATGCATATATCAACAAATACCACACATTTCATTTTCTTGCCCTAAGGCCACCAATCATCATCACAACATGTATCACGTGCATTTTCATTTCACAACAGCACACAATTCATACAATATCCATATCAATAACACATTGCATGATACACATCAATTACACACAATAACAATGACAAAAGTCGACAAAACAACACCATTTACATATCATACATCCATCACCAATGCATATCAATCATGCACAACATTTCATCACATATACTCACGCCATATAACAGCACACAAGCTATACGTTACATATCAAAAGCATATAGCATGATAACACATCATTTGCACACCAATACGATAGTAAAAATCCGACAAACCAACACTTTTTCAAAACCATAACTTAAATAAATCATCTACTGACCTCCCACCCATTTTTAATATAATGAATATTTTATTAGCTTTCCAACGCTTCAAACGGGGGTCAAAACATACTTACGGTTCAAAAGTTATGAAGAAAACAAAATCGAACATTTTGGAAAACCTGTGATCATGCGCCGACGCATGAGGCTTGGGGGTCAGCGCATGAACCTGGGAATTTCGCCTGGGTCAGCACATAAACCTGGGGGTTAGCGCATAATTCTGGGGGTTAGCGCATGAATGCGCAGATTTTGCTAAAAACTCAGTTTTCGATCGTTAAATGACTTCCGGACCTCCGATTTCGATTCCGTAAAAAGCTGCGATCTCAGAATTCAACGTACTACAATATTTTCACCATTAAAAAGCCATCCAACACATTTTCCATTTTTTAAATATTTTGAAACATAGTTTTATCAATTTACCCCAACTCCAAACTCGCTCAAAACCACTCGAAAACACGAAAACAACCATTCCCGATTAATTCCTATCCTTACCCGATTAAATATCAACCTATACCAATGTTACCAGACATAACCAAACACTTTTACTCGATCACAACATCAATTTGCACAAAAACATCGATATATATCAAAAACTCAAAAGTTACAGATTCAACTCGATTCAATCAAATTATCACGCTAAATCACGACCCATCATCACACGACTCTACTACGCGATTTATTCCGACTTTCGTCCGTAAAAACATCGATTTCTACTCATTTTAACCATTTCGACCTAAAATGAAAACTATAAGAAAATATCCAAAACAATCCAAGAAAACATACACATATACATACACAAGCAAGATATAATTGAAACTTCTCACCCTTACCCGATTATTCGCGCTTGAAACGGAGTTATGTCGATTTTTCCACTTTTCCTCTTCTCCCTTTTATTTCCTCTCTTTTCTCTTCTCTTCTCTTTCTCTTCTTTCTTTTTCTTTTCCTTACTATCTTTTCTCTCTTTTCTTTCTATTTATACAAAAACATAAAACTTACCCAAGCAAAAGACCAAAATACCCCTCAGCTCAAATATCTCCCAAACGCTCTCAAAATGCGATAAAACATAATCACGATGAAAAATAACATATTTCCAAATAAAAGTCAGAAATAAAATAATATAATAATAAAGTAATCAAAATGACTCGATTAAATAAAACGGACAAAACGGGGCGTTACAATTCTCCCCCACTTAGAAATTTTCGTCCTCGAAAATCTAACTGAGACGAACGACTCGGAATACGACTCTCGCATCCGACTAACCAACTAACATGCCAACACTAGGCACACCACGAATAACACCAACTGACAAACCACCTTGCTAACAACAACTACAACCACGACACGACAACGATGCCAACTACAATGACAAGATGCAAAGCCCATACAATGCACTTGACGACCAACTCACAACTCAAAGAATACACAAGTTACGAACACACACAGGAATTAGCTACTCGCACTCGAACCAACACAATGGAAACGAGGCAACAACACAAACAAGAACATAAGTTCCATGACACAACATCGTTCAACAACCTCTACATAACCACAATACCAACATCCTTGTCACCCAACATCAGTACAACAATGCTACGATTCCTCAATCGAACATACAACCAAAAAAACCATCTACATATTAGTACCTGAATAATATTTAAACCTTTCACCTAACACTTCCATTCTGAAACGTCCAATGGTCTCATCTTTCCTACATGTTCCTAATGTTCAACCTAAGAATTCTTACAAGTCCCACACGCATATACGAAATGTGCCACATCACGCTTTCGATGCGCACTTTTATTACCCGTAGCCATCAAAACTACCAATTTCACGTCCAAAGTCTAACTCCTTCTCATATTCACCAATAATCACTGTTAACTATTAATATTCCCAACCTCACACTCTTCTGTGTTATCTCACACACCAGACATAAGTCTCTGAACTGCTCAAATAATTCTAACTCCCTGACCATCAAAACTGACATGTATAAAAACTTTCGACTTAACTTATCACGCACGACATTAACTTTTCCCGAAGGATAATCCAAGCCAAATTCATAACTCGTCACTAATCCTAACCATCCTCGTTGTCTCATACTATATTCCTTCCAACCAACCAGGTACTCAATATTCTTGGGAATACTAAACACTTTGAACCTAGAACCATAAAGATAATATCCCCAAATTGTCCAACACAATACAACCGCAACCAATTCCAAATTCAGAATAGTATAGATCCTTTTATGAATCCTCAATTGTCGTAAAGCATAAGCTACGACTTTACCCTCTCGCATTAACACACTGACTAAACTCATCAAAGACACATCCCAAAACCTCACAAACGGTTGAACAGGATCACACAGAATCAAAACTGGAGCCGTAGACAACTTCTACATCAGTTCTCTGAAACTTTCCTCACAATGAACATCCAAAACAAACGACTTACCCTTTGCGCGTCAACTGAGATAAAAGAAGTACTAACTTAGCAAAGTCTTCCATAACCTGCAGTAACAACCAACTAAGCCCAAAAGTTTCTAATCTTCTTAACCAACTTCAGAGTATCTCAATGTAGAACGACATCTACTTCCGAGGGATCCATAATCATACTCTCATCTGAAATAACATATCCAGGAAAACTAACCTTTCCAACAAAGATTCTCACTTGAATAACTTAGCATAAAACTTTGTCTCTTTTCAACACTTGTAATTCAAATCTCAAACACTCTACCTGTTCTTCCTCTGGGTTTATAATAGATCCGAAAATTCTCAATCAAAGCCCTTACGAACTTATCCAAATAAATATGGAAGATATGATTCCTCTACTCCACAAACATTACAGACGCATTACTAACACCAAACAACATCACTGAGCATTGTAATGCCCAACCAAACTAACCTTCATCCAAACTTGTCCAGACTTACATACAAGTTTAATCGAGTAAATAACAGCCTATCCCGATGCTAACAACCATAACCATTCACCTTAAATCGATCATAGCCTCAACTCACACAATTCACTATCCTTATCAAACGTGCCAAACAATTGTAATTTCACTCCAACTCAACCAAACCATTCTAGATATCTAACCATGATAGTGGACACTTATTCTCAATCGTTACCTTACTCCACTGTTAGTAATCCATACACAAGTCCTTCTCTTAACCGTCCAAATTCCATAAATCCCAACATGTAGCAACATCCAACCAAAAAGAACTCTTAAATATTACATCCATACCTAAAGGTTCTCTCAAAATTTCCATTGATGCTCTACAATTCCAAAGACTCCAAACCTCATAAGAACTCTAAGTTTTACTTTCCATAGTCTCAATACCTTCATACACATCATGCTTGTTATTCCATTCAATCATCAGTTCCTTGTATTACTATCAATACTGGAGCTCTCTTAGACAACACACTTGGTCTCACAAATCCCTTTTTCCAGTAAATCTTCCAACCGCTCTTTCAATCTGAGTTTCACTTCCTAAAAGTTCTTCTACTTACTTAGCAGATCCAAACCTCAAATCCTTACCTTCGTCCAATTTGAGTTCACACTCTACTCTTTGAGAACAACCATTAACGATACCCAATCGTTTTCTCTCAATGACTTCCCAACTGGACCAACATACCAAAACCTCTAATCCTTCCCATCTTCCGATATAAGAATCTTCATCGACTCATTAAAACAATCCGTAATCACTTTCTTAATTCCAAACAATTCATTGCACACACTATCAAAGCCGAAAAGACACGTCTATTCCATCCAACATAATTCCATCTACTATCAACAAGAGATTAAGGGTGATCAGTTCCTCAATTTGTCAATAGACAACCGATAATCATGATGGGGCATAAACCGTCTTCACCAAACTATAATAGCGTTTCTTGCATCCTGTGCACAAAACTTCTTAAGGCAAAAATTCTTAGTTGACATAAACCTTACCTCCGCAATCCCTCCAGAATCTGGAACAACACTGTCTAAACAACACTTACACTCTTGCAACCAACGGTACACTGAGCCCACGCTCCACAACCGAAGCAACTTGGAGAAGTTCCAGCTTTTCCCCCACTTATCTCGTTCTCAATCCTGAAGACAAAGGATTAGAAAAACCAGAAAGTACTGACAGTGCTTCCACACACATATCACGTACTAAACAACAAACAACATCGACAATATTCAACTGTCACACCAACTGACTCAACAACTTGGCCGGACAGACCGACCTGCTCTGATACCACTAATGTAACACCCCAATTCCCGTCGCGAATAAATAATACATAAATAAATCAGAGTAACTAAAAATTTATTTTTCCGACAGAAACACGGATGCCACATTTTAAAGTAAGAAAACACAATCCCTGCTCAATTATTTGGTACATAACACATAATAGAGAAAATCATTAACGGGAAACTTTTTCCATCTAAAGGGAAAGGCCAATTATGGAATAAAGCGGAAAGATCCATATCCGACTTGTTTTACAAAATAAATCATTTTAGAACATCAACTATATATACAAAGGTGCTACAAAATACATTCAACAAATGTATACATATATATATATATATATATATATATATATATAATCGTTCCGCGACTCCCGTACTACGTATCAGAGCAGACACTAAGACCGACAACAGAACGGAGGGCTAGTCTTCACAAAAAGACCTCCAGTAATTCTAATCTGCAATGCCTCATACAACATTATAAAATAGCAGAAGGGTGAGAAATAACAACTAAAATCAAGATTGCATAATAATATGCAAATACATAACAATTCACATGCATAGCTATTCTCACCACAAACACCACATACTAATACATATAACATACCACATATACGTAACATATATCTATTAATACCACAATATAGCATATATCAAGTATCCAATATACTCACATATTTGCACATAAGGCATACCAAGTCATAACATTTAGAAACACATCACACATCACATAGCATATGTCTACGCCTAATACATATTATCCACAACCAATGCATTTATCACATATGCACATCAAATTACCAATGCTATCACAATCTCAACACATAGCAAATCGATGCATAATTTCCACACATAATCAATTAAATCATGATTTTCCACACATAATGCATCCATGATTAATGTAAATGCACAGAGACCGACACAACAACTCTATGCAAATGCCATGCGGTACCGACTTCCAACATTTCTCAATACTAGTTCACTCAGGAACTTTGCTGGAACCATCGCTCGTTACTTAGTGTAACTCCACGTCGGGCATACGATGTTCCCCGTCGCTCACACCTCTTTGTATAAGGCACACGACGTTTATGGATCGCTCACACCTCTTTGTATAAGGCACACGATGTTTATGGATCGCTCACACCTCTTTGTATAAGGCACACGACCTGATCGCTCACACCTCTTTGTATAAGGCACATGATCGTCTATAATCATCGCTCACACCACTTATTTTTAAGGCACATGATCCATTCGATCGCTCATACCTCTTATTTTTAAGGCACACGATGTTATAGCAGATTCCCTCTGGAATCAATCCGTCACTCAGGACGTCACAAGAATGCATATCATGATGCTCAGCATACAATGAGTCATGACATTCAAATGCACATATATACATATTCCATAATCATGCATATATTAACAAATACCACACATTTCATTTTTTTGCCCTAAGGCCACCAATCATCATCACAACATGTATCACGTGCATTTTCATTTCACAACAGCACAGAATTCATACAATATCCATATCAACAACACATTGCATGATACACATCAATTACACACAATAACAACGACAAAAGTCAACAAAACAACACCATTCACATATCATACATCCATCACCAATGCGTATCAATCATGCACAAGATTTCATCACATATACTCACGCCATATAACAGCACACAAGCTATACGTTACATATCAAAAGCATATAGCATGATAACACATCATTCGCACACCAATACGACGGTAAAAATCTGACAAACCAACACTTTTTCAAAACCACAACTTAAATAAATCATCTACTGACCTCCCACCCATTTTTAATAGAAATAATATTTTATTAGCTTTCCAATGCTTCAAACGGGGGTCAAAACAGACTTACGGTTCAAAAGTTATGAAGAAAACAAAATCGGATATTTTGGAAAACCTGTGATCATGCGCCGACGCTTGAGGCTTGGGGGTCAGCGTATGAACCTGGGAATTTTTCCCGGGTCAGCGCATAAACCTGGGGGTTATCGTATAATTCTGGGGGTTAGCGCACGAATGCGCAGATTTTGCTAAAAACTCAGTTTTCGATCGTTAAATGACTTCCGGACCTCCGATTTCGATTCCGTAAAAAGCTGCGATCTCAGAATTCAACGTACTACAATATTTTCACCATTAAAAAGCCATCCAACACATTTTCCATTTTTTAAATATTTTGAAACATAGTTTTATCAATTTACCCCAACTCCGAACTCGCTCAAAACCACTCGAAAATACAAAAACAACCATTCCCGATTAATTCCTATCCTTACCCGATTAAATATCAACCTATACCAATGTTACCAGACATAACCAAACAGTTTTACTCGATCACAACATCAATTTTCACAAAAACATCGATATATATATCAAAAACTCAAAAGTTACAGATTCAACTCGATTCAATCAAACGATCACGCTAAATCACGACCCAACATCACACGACTCTACTACGCGATTTAGTCCGACTTTCGTCCGTAAAAACATCGATTTCTACTCATTTTAACCATTTCGACCTAAAATGAAAACTATAAGAAAATATCCAAAACAATCCAAGAAAACATACACATATACATACACAAGCAAGATATAATTGAAACTTCTCACCCTTACCCGATTATTCGCGCTTGAAACGGAGTTATGTCGATTTTTCCACTTTTCCTCTTCTCCATTTTCTTTCCTCTCTTTTATCTTCTCTTCTCTTTCTCTTCTTTCTTTTTCTTTTCCTTACTATCTTTTCTCTCTTTTCTTTCTATTTATATAAAAACATAAAACTTACCCAAGCAAAAGACCAAAATACCCCTCAGCTCAAATATCTCCCAAACGCTCTCAAAATGCGATAAAACATAATCACGATGAAAAATAACATATTTCCAAATAAAAGTCAGAAATAAAATAAAATAATAATAAAATAATCAAAACGACTCGATTAAATAAAACGGACAAAACGGGGTGTTACAGGAAGCAGTCCTGCCATTAGAAGTTGAGATTCCTTCTTTGAGAATTCTGACAGACGTGAAGCTTGATGAAGCTGAGTGGGTGCGTTCCCGGCTGAATGAACTGAACCTCATTGAAGAGAAGAGATTGAAAGCCATTGCGCATGGCCGGTTGTATCAGAGCAGGATGAAGAAAGCCTTTGATCAGAAAGTGCGTCCTCGGTGTTTTCAAACTGGTGAATTAGTTATGAAAAGGATCACTCCTCCTCAAACAGATCACAGGGGCAAGTGGACTCCAAATTACGAAGGGCCATATGTAGTAAGACAGGTTTTCTCCGGTGGAGCCTTATTACTTTCAACTATGGATGGCGAAGATTTTACGTCCCCTGTGAACGCGGATGTAGTCAAAAAATACTATGCATAAAAGAGACCCGCTGAACATAAAAAGAAGGTTCAGGAAAAAATGGGGCATCCTGGCGAACCATAAAAAGAAAAGGTTCGGGCAAAAATTTGGGATAAATGATAAAAGAAAATAAATAAACCCACAAGGTTGAAAACCTGAAAAGGCAACCTTGGCAAAAATGGGTATCCCAGTGGATTGAAAACCCGGAAAGGGCGATCCAGGCAAAATTTAGGGATTTAAAAGCAAAGACTACGATCCGCGTTCGATCTGTGATCACTGTTTATGCTTGGAGAATTCGAAGGAAAGGAATCAGTCCAGTCAGTTATCTTCAAAGGCGAAAGTATCTGCAGATAAACAAGTCATATGGGTTATAGCTGAGTCGAGTCATGGTGGATTTCTGTTCCCCACATTGTCGACATTTGTATTTTATTTTACTTTTCGCGCAATTAGCTCTTTTTAGGAAATGCTTTCAGATGTAAATGCCTATTTACAGGCCGATTCATTCAATAAAGTTTGCGTTTCAGTCAAAGAGCTTCTGTTTTTGTTTTACCTGTTTTGTTTGTGAAAATGTCCGATATTATTTATAAAAACATTACATGCTAAAATGTTGAGCTCTGTGAAACAAGTTGGAAAACAGTGGAAATTGCTTAGGCGGCCGTTACTATGATGATAATCAAAGTGATCATTTTTGCACGTAAACCTTTCTGTTGGTTTTGCAGAATGACAGGTGTACCTCCCCAGTAGAGCTCTCCCCGACTTTGAAGTTTGATCGTCCTCAGCAGTTTATTACTCTTCCCCATCAGAGTATCAAGGATCGTCTTCCTCGGCAGAGTATAAAGAGGCAATTCCCCAAGCGGAGTCGATAGCCAGGAGTTGTTATTGCTGCAAGAGATTGATGGAGCATTTTCTTTGATTAAAGATGGTGTTTCCCCATAGGGTATGGGGCAGTCGTTTTCCCCAGCTAGTCAGGAAATAGGGGGCTTATCCCCTAGCAGGGTGGATGTTGACAACTCCTTTTCTCCCAAGCGGAGTCGTTGAGGATTGTCCCCCTCAGCAGAGTACAGAGGATTGTATGCCCAGCCAAAGTTGTGTTTAGATTACTATTCCCCATCAAGCGTTCAAAAGTTGATTGCTCTAAGGTGGATGTTGTTGTATCTCCAGCAGGAGATTCGTGGACAAAGATGTTGTTATCCCCACAGAGTCCTGGCATCTACTTTCCTCAGTTGGTCAGAAAGTATATTCTCAACGACAACGGCTTGATCTAATCACCAGCAGGGTGAAGGTAAAGTTATTTCCCTAGCAGTAGATTAAGCTCATATCCCCAAGCAGAGTTTGGTGGTGAGTGGTATCCCCAGCAGGTCATAAGTCCAATCGTTTTTGGCAGGCGTCAAATCCAAGTTTTGAAACAGTTGGTCATCCCCAGCGGAGAAGTTTCCATCTTCAGTATTCATCTCCCTCCCCAGCTGAATGGGTATCCTCTCGGAGTTTCGTCCATCTCTAGCAGAGTTGTTGATCCTAACATTCCCCAACAGAGTGGGTATCCTCTCGGAGTATCGTCCATCTCCAGCAGAGTTGTTGATCCTGACATTCCCCAACAGAGTGGGTATTCTCTCGGAGTCTCGTCCATCTCCGACAGAATTGGTGGTTTTGTTTCTTCCTAGCAGGGTAAAGTATACCTCATCAGGGTCTCTTGGTTAAGAATGACATGTCAGTTAACCATACCCCGGAGCTGCCTTTGTCCTTAGCGTTTATTTCGCTAGGACGCCCTTTTTGCATTGCATAAGCATCTGTTGCATGACATCCTCCCAAATGCGTAGCATTCCATTTCGTATGGAGCATTACGGCAAAATTCAAACATATGCATCTGAAGCATAAGCCAAGTTTGGTATTTTGTTACAGGGTTTCTTTTGCCAGCAGAAAAGGATGCGATTCAAGGGATGTTGTTTAACATCGTAGTCACATCTGAAGATTTCTTATTGCACTTCCCCCGCAGAGGTTGATGTTCAGGTCTCTCTCATTTGAAGTCGTGTTGAAGATTTCTTATTGTACTTCCCCCACAGAGGTTGACGTTCAGGTCTCTCTCATGTGAAGTCGAGTTGAATATTTCTTATTGTACTTCCCCCGCAGAGGTTGATGTTTAGGTCTCTCTCATGTGAAGTAATGTTGAAGATTTCTTATTGTACTTCCCCCGCAGAGGTTGACGTTCAGGTCTTTCTCATGTGAAGTCATGTTGAAGATTTCTTATTATACTTCCCCTGCAGAGGTTGATGTTCAGGTCTCTCTCATGTGAATTCATGTTGAAGATTTCTTATTGTACTTCCCCCGTAGAGGTTGACGTTCAGTTCTCTCTCATGTGAAGTCGTGTTGAAGATTTCTTATTGTACTTCCCCCGCAGAGGTTGACGTTCAGGTCTCTCTCATGTGAAGTCGTGTTGAAGATTTCTTATTGTACTTCCCCCGTAGAGGTTGACGTTCAGGTCTCTCTCATGTGAAGTCGTGTTGAAGATTTCTTATTGTACTTCCCCCGCAGAGGTTGATGTTCAGGTCTCTCTCATGTGAAGTCGTGTTGAAGATTTCTTATTGTACTTCCCCCGCATAGGTTGATGTTCAGGTCTCTCTAATGTGAAGTCATGTTAAAGATTTCTTATTGTACTTCCCCCGCAGAGGTTGACGTTCAGGTCTCTCTCATGTGAAGTCATGTTGAAGATTTCGTATTGCACTTCCCCCGCAAAGGTTGACGTTCAGGTCTCTCTCTCATGTGAAGTCGTGTTGAAGATTTCTTATTGTACTTCCCCCGCAGAGGTTGAGGTTCAGGTCTCTCTCATGTGAAGTCGTGTTGAAGATTTCTTATTGTACTTCCCCCGCAGAGGTTGATGTTCAGGTCTCTCTCATGTGAAGTCATGTTGAAGATTTCTTATTGCACTTCCCCCACAGAGGTTGACGTTCAGGTCTCTCTTATGTGAAGTCACGTTGAAGATTTTCTTCGCCAATTCCCTCTATCAGCAGGGATGGTGTTCTTTATGCAAATTTCAGGTTTCTTTTGGTATTCAATCTCCATGAATCCTTTGAATGCGTGACAGCCGTTGCTATCATCCCTTCAGGTTTAAGTCGATTGAATAGGGGCAGCTGTAACACCCCAAAATTTGCCCTTTTGTTTATATACTAATTGGCTTTTGTTTCTTTTCATTTCTTGCATTTGCATTATGCATAGCATTGGTTCTTAGCATGGGATCAAGGTACTTGGTCCATATTCTCAAGTCTCAAGTTTCAAGGTGGCTCATGGGGTCCATCATATCTTTACAAGGTCAAGCATGGCAAAGGATTTCAGTGGATCTTTCCCTCCTAATCAAAGGGACCAATTAGGGTTTGTGAATCAAAAGGACTTCTTGAAGGGCTTTGTGTGTTCAAGCATGGTGTCATGAGGTCTTTATGCTTGCCTGCATCTATAAGGTGAGGGTTTGGTTGATGATTTATGGTGAAGAATGTTCAGTAAATCAGTTGCTTGTGTACCAAGAAAAGTCAACTGTAAAGGAGAAAATCAACTATGGAATTGTGAGGTTTTTTTCATGGTTTTCAAAGGTTCAAATCATGTTTCCCAAGTCTATATACCTTTATTTGGTCAAGGAATAACATGAATGACATTATTCTTCAAGAATCAAGAGTTTGTGCAAAAGTTACTAAATTTGGAAAATGACCTATAATGAGAACTTTCCATTTTTGGAAATTTTTCCTCTACATTCAACTTGACTTTTTAACATCAAGGAAGCTCCAAATTAATTTTCCTCCAACATTAAAGTTGAATATCTTTCTCTCCCATTTCCAAAAAGTACTAGAACATCTCCATATCATTTGTGGAACTCTAGTTATGGTCAAAACAATGCAAGGTGCATTTTGATGGTTTTCCATGTATCACTTTTTCCACCTTTTGGATTTTGGTGTAAATTGACTTGTAATTGGTTTCATTGGTTCATGTCACATTATAACATCAAAGTACACCTCATTTGGATCAGATTTGGCCTTTGAATCAAGTCATTCCATGCTATATTTCTCACTTATTTCACATTGTACAAATTGGCAAATGGATCAAAAACTCACAAACCAAGCAAGTGCAAGGCCCAAGTACAATTCATTTGTGATCAGCAGAGGAAATGTGAGTGGATCATGCTCATTTTGTGGCATTGGCACGTGAGAATTAAGGGGTTAAGCTCAAAGTGCAAAATTGCAAAACCATTCCAATCTCATTAATCAAGGGTTTAATCACTTGCTAATCATAATCAGGGGAATAACCAAGAGTATATAAGCTAACTCATACCCTCACAGCTAGGTCATGCACTCATTTGCTCAGATTTCACATTTTCACTCTCATCTTCTCCTCTTCGATTCTCTCATCCTAAGAGCTTTTTGAGAAATTCTTTCACATTCTGAATCATTGGACTCCATAGAACACAAATCATCCATCATCTGAAGCTCATATCAAGGATATCATAGGGTTCAAATTTGGAAACCATTTCTGCAAATCTCAAGATCTAGACCAGATTCAAACTCTAATTGCATTTATTTTGCAATTAGAAGTTCAAAGGACTTGATCTGCAGCTTTTGGAAGGCGTTCTTGTGGTATTTTAAGCTCTTCAAGGTCACAGGTTAGTGGAGATTTCATACCCTTAGAACTTAATTTCTTGATGTGCATGACGATCTATGAAGTTCACTGAGCATGATGATCTATTTTATTTTGATTTTTGACGTGTGGATTGTGTGTATTTTGAGATTTAACTTTTGGATCTAAATTTTCTTTTGTTCAATTTGGCTTTTATGTTGCTGATCTGATGAAATGAGTTTGATATTTGTGATCCTTGTGAATTTCTGATCAATTTGGTGTACTCATATGGTATTTAAGACTTTGGTTCAATGCAAATTACAAATAACTGTAAAAAACACTTCTTGCTTAAAAAACATCAAACAAACAATAACGTCTTTCCTTCGGGAATTCTTTTCTCATCTCACTCACTCTCAACGTACGAACGTGCTCCTACTCATTCTCTTGCAAGACGGTAACGCACTCGATTCAGCGAGCCTGCAACACCTGAGCTAGAACGTTAGCTGTTCCCTAAAAAACACAATCCATCCCTAGTGAGGGGAACTACGTCGCTCTGATTCTCATGCTCCCGATGAGATACGTAGGCAGTGGGGTAGGGCCCATTCGAGCACTTCTTTTATTTTCCCTACATTTGTTTCTTCGTTTCTTTCCGTTCTCGTTTCTTCTCCAGTCCAGTAGCAGCTGAGCTCCAGACAACGACACCCTTTGATGCAGACAGCAAGCGTGGATCCCATCGAGTACGATGGACGTGTTGGGTGCTAACACCTTCCCTTCGCGTAACCGACTCCCGTACCCGTTTCTCTTGATCGTGAGACCATGTTCTTTCCGTTCTTTCAGGTTTACGCAGTGTTTCCTTTCCCTCTCTCGGGATAAATACACATTGCTGGCGACTCTGTGTTTTCCGCGCCACTCTCGCATTTGTACCGTTGGATGCGAATCTTTCGGGAGCGACAACTAGCGACTCTGCTGGGGAAAGGTTGACCTCTTGCTGGTCCATCCCCTTTAGCGAGTCAATCCTAGCGCATGTCTGTTTTATTTCATTGGGTGTTCTTTTGTGGTGCTTTGCTTTGTTGTATATTACTGTATTGCTATTTACTGTATTTTTGCTTTACTGCTTTACTGTTTTACTGCATTTTACTGCATTGCATTGTTATGCTGGACTGTGTTGCGCTGTGCTGTTTTTCTGTTTGGCAGGTTGGGAGCTTTTGAGAGATGAACCCAATACCCAGGCTCGAGCATACACCTAGGTTTTAGCGTGGGCAGACGTGACACTCCCGTGGTGTTGGCCACGTGCGGGTGATCACGATCCCTACAATCAGACGAGGTTCTATCAGGAGCTTTCTGCTACTGTATGTTGATACAGGCCAGTAGTTATTCTCTTGAGGAATTGTTGACTCTGATGACCATTCCCGAGGACTCAGTAACATCACTCCTCCCGAGATGTGACAGTAGCAGACCATGTTCTGTGGCAAATCCATTACACATTCTCGATCCGAGGACCCAATGCTGGGAACTTGCTATAGGATTTCCTTTTGAGGTGAATCAGCGGACGACCTCTTTGATTGGCGATAGCATTGTATCCTTCGGGCTGAATGTGCTATTGCTTCTCAAACCTCTGAAGCTGAGGATCTTTCGTTTTGGTGAATCAGTTGAGGCCTCCTCGATTGATGATGATGCTAAACCAGAAATGGTGAACGTATCATCATTTCTCGACCTGAGAGCCCGGGATATTGAGGATCTTAGTACCCACATGTGAGAGGGATGGGTGTTTGCAGGTTTGCAGGTGACTGTGACCTTCAACCTACCTGGTTTTCTGGTTTTATCACTGTGGTTGTTGTTGTTCAGGGTTTTGGTACAGAGCCTTGTTTTGTTCAGTCAGCACAGTGCAGCCAGTTCGTGTGGATACCTTGATCCCACGCTTCGCATTGCATTCCATTTTTTTGACATTCATGTTTGTGCATTTTCAGGTAGTATCTAGTCTTTGATTCCAGTCAGAGGGCATTCATAGGGATGGACACTAAGAGGGGTAAGAAGCACATCATCGTCTACAAGTTCCCGAAGATCACTCTTGGTCCGTTGAACAGTTTATAGAGTATAGCTAGTCCAGAAGTTTTGGGAGCCTTTGAAGAGAAGTATGGTTGGATATTATCCCTGGTTAGGAGTCTCAGTGAATATGAATACAATGGGCTACACACCTTGATGCAGTTTTATGATCCTTCCTTAAGGTGCTTTGTGATACCAGATTATGTGTTGGTTCCTACCCTGGAGGAATACTCCAACATTTTGAGGATTCCTGTTAAAGAAGGTGTTCCTTTCTGTGGTTCCCAAGGAGATTGTGATTTCTAGGCAGTGGCTGAGGCTCTTTATTTGAGCAGATCTACAGTGGAGGCTGGCTTTTCTAAGAAGGGAAAATCTTGAGGCTATCACTTGGAGTACTTGGTGAAGGGGGCTCAAGAAGAAGCTAAGGAGAAAAGGTGGATGGCTTTCAATGCAATATTGGCTCTGTGTATATATGGCATTGTGTTATTCCCTAATGATTCTGATTTTGTCGATACGGATGCTATTCAGATATTTACAGCTCAGAATCCGGTGCCGACTTTGTTAGGTGATCTCCACTACGCCCTATACAATAGGAATGAGAAAAGACGAGGCAGGGTGGTTTGTTGTTGTGCATCTCTCTTTTACAAGTGGTTTGCCAAACGTTTACCCCAATCAGGTGTTTTTATAGATTCAAAGACTTCTTTAGAGTGGAGTAAGCGTTTGATGGGCCTAGCTGCTAAAGATATTCTTTGTGCGGATAAGGGATTATTGGGGACTGATATTTTGCATAGCTGTGGCAAGTATCCTAATGTACCTTTGATCTGAAGAAAAGGAGGTATTAACTACAACTCGTCTTTGGCTATCAGGCAATTTGCATACGCCCTAAAAGATCCTCCAGCTGGAAAAGATTTGGGAGAATCTTTGTATTTTCATATGACTGATGGTGTGACTACTGCACAAGAAGCTTCTCAAGCTTGGCTCAGCAGACGGAAGATAGGTAAAACTGTTTTGGGGAAACCCAATAATCAAGCTTTCGCTCCATATGTTGAATGGGTGAAAAAGAGGGTAGAAGAGTTCTATTTGCCTTTTGATCGGGCGCCTCCCTTATATCCAGAGATTGTAGAAGAGAGACTCACTGTACCACTTGAAGAATTCGACAAGCAGCGTAAGCTGGTGTCTAATCTGAGGGTGGAAAACTCTGATATGAGTAGTCAGCTACAGAGTGCTCTATAGGACAACTTGGAGTTGAAATGGAAAGTTCAAGACATGACTGCGCATCTAGAAAAAAGAGAGAGGGATTTTGCCAATAGAACTCAACACTTCAAAAAAGGTCAGTTGGCTGCTAAATCGTCAGGCAAAGCTAAAAGGAAAAACAAGAAGCTTTTGACTAAAGCAGAAGACAAGCTTGCCACGTATCAGGATATGTGGAAGGAGGCCAAGATTGAGAATGAAGAGCTGAAAGAAGAGCTTTAGGTAGTGAAAGCAAGGAAAGATCGTTACTTTGCCAAGTGGAAAGAAGCACAGAAGGAAGTTGAAGAGCTCAAGTTGCAAGCCGAGGTCAAGAAGCTGAAGCGCGAGGACAACAACGCTGAAGAACAGATTGTTAAATTGAACCAAGAGATTGCAAAGAGGAACAAGCTGATCAAAGGGCTGATGCAGCAACCTACACATCCTGACACTGTGAACCTTCTTGAGGAAGTTGAAGCTGGTTTGTTTGGAATTGATTTGTAGTTGATTTTGTTGTTTATCTTTTTCGGGATTACCATCAGGATTGTTGATGGAATCACCTTTGATTATGCTTGAATCTGTCTGTAAGAACTACTTTATTTTCAGTAATGGAATATTTGGTTTGATTATTTGTGCTCTGGCAGTTCTGGTTTTCAGAGAGGGTTTGTCCCTGTGGTTTGATCCGGTGGTATTTCTGGGTTCGGATTTATTTTCCGATAGTGTGTCTAATCCCTTGCCCGGTTTCATGGAATGGAATCAAAGCGGATATGTCCTGGAAATGTTCAAATATGTTTGTTTGCATTTTACATTCGCATTTACATAATCATAATAATTTTTTGCATTGCAGGTTATCTCAGATTCTCTAGTTTTCTTATGCTCTCTCTTTTTGTCAGTCAGGATTGATCAACCAACTCATCGGTATTCTACCAGGCTTAATCAAAGCAGAGTGATGGACAAAGTTCAGGCAAACATGGCAGCTATGCAAGCTCACATCGATCAATTCATGGAGATGATGCAGGATGTGGTGAAAGTAAGAATGAATTCAGAACTCTGGTTCAGTCTTTGGTGTCACAGGTTGATGAAAATGGTATCTTACACGGTGGTTTTCTTAATCGTGTTGTTCCTCCGGGCGGAGGTGGTGCTGGTATCAACATTCCTATCCCTGGTGCTGGTGGACAGGGTGGTATTCCTTCAGTGGTTGGAGAAGGAAACACTGTTCGATCTATCCATGGCCATCGTTTTGATGATCAACAGGATGATGTCTTTTCAGTCAGAAGCTTGGACGCTGGTCTTCCTGTGGTCAGTGATGAGAGAATCCGTCTAATTGAGGCCCAGCTGAAAAGGGTTGTGAAACAGGATGATTTGGGAATAGATTTGGACGACCTAGGGTTGGTCCCTGATATTGTCTTTCCACACAAGATTCAGATTCCTACACTGGAGAAGTACAATGGTTCTACCTGCCCGAGAACTCATATAAAGGCCTATACTAGGAAGATGGCTGCTCATGCTAAGGATGAAAAGTTAATGATGCACTTTTTCCAAGATAGCCTGTCTGGCGCGTCTTTGGAATGGTACATGGGGATGGAAAGTAGAGATGTTCGTACCTGGAGAGAGCTAGCTGCAGTTTTTATTAAGCATTACCAGTACAACACAAACATGGCGCCCAACAGAACTCAGCTGTTGAGCATGTCCCAGAAAAATGATGAAAGTTTCAAAGAATACGCGCAAAGGTGGCGTGAATTGGCGGCTAGGGTGCAACCACCAATTCAGGAAAAAGAGATGTTGGATATGTTTATGGACACACTGCCTAAGCACTATTATGAGAGGCTTTTGCCTTGTTCTCTAGGCAAGTTTGCAGATGTGATTGCTATTGGACAGAAGGTAGAGGTTGGAATTAAGGCTGGAAAAGTTTCTAGTGGTGACGGATCGTCCTTTGGACATGGAAAGAAGTCGTTTGATGGTTATAAGAAGAAAGGAGAGGCCAACGCTATATCATCTCACAGAGGAAAAGGGAAACAGCATCAGGGCAATAATCAACAAGTAGCATTGGTAACTATCCCAGCAACGTTACCTCCACCACAGCAACAAAACAACAATGCTAATCAATATCAGAATGGGCAGCAGGGCCAATATCAGAATAGACAGAGAAGAGTAGATAGGCACTTTGATCAGCCACCAATGTCATATGCACATTGTTGCAACATTTGCTGCAGTTTCCTCTAGTTGAGCTCCGTACCCTGGCTCCACCAAAAGGGGAATTGCCACGAAGTTATGACGCTAACGCCCATTGCGACTTTCACTCTGGTGCTCCGGGGCATACTATAGAGAAGTGTAAAGCCTTCATGCACAAGGTGCAGGATCTTGTAGACTCCAAAGCTATCAATTTCTCGAATGCTGGGCCCAATGTTATTCAAAACCCTATGCCTGATCACAATGGGCCGAGGGTGAATGCGATAATCAAGGAATGTGAAGCTCTGAATTTGATCATGGATGTGGAGGAGCTGAAGACTCCGTTGGCTGTGGTTAAGAACAGGTTATTGAAGGGTGGCGTCTATCCGGGTTGCGATGAGAATTACTCAGTTTGTTTGATGAAGGTTAATGGTTGTGATTCACTGAAGATGGGTATTCAGAATCTGATTGATGAGGTTGTTTACAGTTTGACAGAGGTAATCAGCAAGAAGAGGTTGTTAGTGAGAAGGTTGCTACTATCACCATTCCGTTTAAAACAATTACTATTTTTGGTCCGGCAAGGCCACCTCCAGTCATTATCACAAGGGCTGGACCCATTCCGTATGAAAGTTCTAAGGCTATTCCATGGAATTACGGTGCAGAGGTGTTTGTCAATGGACAAAAGCATGAATTAATGAATACTTCACCAGTGAGTTCTAGTTCAGAGGTTAAAGTTGAGACTAATGCTATAACCAGGAGTGGTAGAGTGCTCACTCCTATTAATGATCAACCCAGTACCTCTAGGCAAGATAGGGGAAAACAGGCAATGGATGGTTTTGTTCAGACTCCAGTGGTTACTGATTCTATAGTAAAACCGGTTGATGATGCTTTTTCTGAGAATGTTGAGGAATTTATGAGACTCATCTGGAAAAGCGATTATAAGATCGTGGACCAGTTGCATCAGACTCCATCCAAGATCTCTATTCTGTCATTGTTGTTATGCTCTGAAGCCCATAAGAATGCTCTTCTGAAAGTTTTGAATGCAGCCTATGTTCCTCAAGAGATTTCTGTTAACCAGCTGGAAGGGGTTGTAGCGCACGTGAATGCAGGTAATGGCTTGGGTTTTATAGATCTTGATTTGACTCCCGCAGGGAGGAATCATAACAATGCCCTACATATTTCGATTGAGTGTCGTGGTTCACTGATGTCACATGTTTTGGTTGATACTGGATCATTGTTGAATGTATTTCCCAAGAAAGAATTAATGAAGTTAGATACCAGGGGACTTATTTGTACACCAAGCGACTTGGTGGTGCGAGCTTTTGATGGCTCGAAGAGATCTGTCTTTGGTGAGATTGTGCTTCCGATCAAAGTTGGGCCATAAATTTTTGATGCAACGTTTTATATAATGGATATTCAGCCAGCGTACAGCTGTTTATTGGGTCGTCCTTGGATCCATGGTGCAGGCGCTGTAACCTCCATTTTGCATCAAAAGTTGAAATACATGGTTGATGGTCATGTAGTAATAGTGTGCGGAGAAGAGGATATAATGTTCAGTCAGTTGTCAACCTTCAAATACGTGGAACTGGATGGTGAAATCCATGAGACATTGTGTCAGGGGTTTGAAAAGGTGAAGGTTTCTGAAGAGGTTGTCCAGTCTGAGGCTATAGAGCAGCCTGCAGTGGCAAATCAACCTGAGGTTTCCATGTCTTCGTTTTGAGATGCCAAAGCTGTGGTTGAAGCTGGTAGCTCATAGAGGTGGGGCCAGGTGGTTGAAGTTCAGGAGAAGAGGGATACTTATGGATTGGGATACAAGCCATCCAGGAGAGATGGGGGTCCTCCCAAATTCTATGGCCCAGTCCGTTTCACTAGTGCCGGTGTTTTCTTCGCCAGGGTTAATGCCATTGAGGAAGAAGGGGACAGTGATTGTGACATGGATTGCTGGATTCGTCCTTGCGTCCCAGGAGAAAGTCTTTGCAACTGGTCTTCCGAGAGAGTCATTCAAGTGACTGGCTTCGAGTAATTGCTTTGTTTTCCTATTATGTTAATCCTGCGTTCTGCCCAAGATGTAGTGATTTTATTTGTAGGGCTTTCAACTATTGCATGTTTTGCTTTATCATCAATAAAGGACTTTTCACACTCAAATATTTTGATCTCTGTCTTTCTGTTTTTACTTTTTATGCATTAAAAGCCCACATCAAAATGGCAATGTGTTTCTTTGTTGCATACATAATAAAACATACCTCATCAATCATGCAGGTCTTTTTGTTCAGATGACACCGATCATGACTCAGCTATAGCTCGGTATGACTTTTACAATCCAATCTATCAGGCTAAAGAAGAGACTGACAAAGATTATGAACTGCCCGATGAGTTGGCCAGATTGTTGAAGCAAGAGGAGAGAGTCATCCTACCTCATCAGGAGGAAATTGAGATTGTGAATCTGGGAACCGAGGACGCCAGGAAGGAAGTAAGGGTAGGGGCTACATTGGAAGATAGTGTCAAGGGAAGATTGATTGAAATGCTCCGTGAGTATGTGGATATCTTCGCCTGGTCTTACCAAGACATGCCTGGTCTCGATACTGATATTGTTGTACACCGGCTACCACTTAAAGAAGGTTGTGCCCCGGTCAAGCAAAAGTTGAGAAGAACTAAACCGAAGATGTCTGTCAAAATTAAGGAAGAGGTTCAGAAACAGCTATATGCCGATTTTCTTGCCGTAACAAATTATCCTCCATGGGTTGCTAACATCGTGCCTGTACCTAAGAAGGATGGGAAGGTCAGGATGTGTGTTGATTACAGGGATTTGAACAGAGCAAGCCCGAAGGATAATTTCCCGCTCCCTCACATTGACGTGTTAGTTGACAATACTGCTCAGTATTCTGTGTTTTCCTTCATGGATGGCTTCTCTGGGTATAACCAAATCAAGATGGCCCCAGAGGACATGGAGAAGACAACATTCATAACACCGTGGGGAACTTTCTGCTACAAAGTGATGCCCTTTGGGTTGAAAAATGCAGGGGCAACTTACCAACGGGCGATGGTGACTCTCTTTCATGATATGATTCACAAAGAGATTGAAGTCTATGTTGATGACATGATTGCGAAGTCACAGACGGAAGAAGAACATTTGGTGAATCTTCAGAAGTTGTTTGAAAGATTGAGAAAATTCAGACTGAGGTTGAATCCAAACCAATGCACCTTCGGGGTGAGATCAGGAAAATTGCTGGGGTTTATTGTTAGTGAAAAGGGTATTAAGGTTGATCCTGCAAAGGTAAAAGCCATACAAGAAATGCCTGTGCCGAAAACAGAAAAAGAGGTTCGTGGTTTCTTGGGGAGATTAAACTACATTGCTAGGTTCATCTCGCATCTCACAGCCACGTGTGAACCAATCTTCAAATTGCTAAGAAAAGATCAAGCGGTCAGGTGGAATGAAAATTGTCAAAAGGCGTTTGAAAAGATTAAAGAATACTTGCAGGAACCTCCGGTCCTTATGCCACCAGTGCCAAGAAGGCCTTTGATTATGTATCTCACGGTTCTTGAGAATTCAATGGGTTGTGAGCTCGGTCAACAAGACGAGTCAGGTAGAAAAGAGCACGCCATCTACTACTTGAGTAAGAAGTTTACTGATTGTGAGTCAAGGTACTCGATGCTGGAGAAAACATGTTGTGCACTCGCTTGGGCCGCTAAGCGTTTGAGGCAGTATATGTTAAACCATACAACCCTTTTGATTTTGAAGATGGATCTGATCAAGTATGTGTTTGAGAAGCAAGCACTTTCTGGTAGAATAGCCCGTTGGCAGATGGTTCTAACAGAATACGATATTCAGTATGTTTCCCAGAAAGCCATTAAGGGAAGTGTTTTGTCAGAATATCTTGCTGAACAACCAATTGAGGATTATCAACCGATGAAGTTTGAATTTCCTGACGAGCATATCATGTATCTGAAGATGAAGGATTGTAAAGAACCTTTGCCTGATGAAGGACCTGAGATTGGATCTCAGTGGAAGATGGTTTTTGATGGAGCTGTTAATTCATATGGTAACGAAATCGGGGCAATCATTATGACTCCACAGGGTTCTCATATACCCTTTACTGCCCGATTAGCGTTCATATGCATCAACAATGAGGCGGAGTATGAAGCATGCATCATGGGGTTAGAAGAAGCAATTGATTTGAGAATCAAGAACCTCGATGTTTATGGTGATTCTGCGTTAGTGGTTAATTAGATTACAGGTGAATGGGAGACTCGTCAAGTAAATCTTGTTCCATATAACAACTATGCCAGAAGGTTGTTACCTTTCTTTGACAGAGTGGACTTCCATCATATTCCCCGGATAGAGAATCAGATGGCTGATGCGTTGGCAACGTTGTCATCAATGTATCGAGTGAATCTTTGGAATGAAGCTCCTTCAATCAGAATCATGCGCTTGGACAGGCCTGCTTTTGTATTTGCAGTTGAAGGGGTATCAGATGGCAAGCCTTGGTATCATGACATCAAAGTCTTCTTAAAGAGTCCAAAATACTCAACTGGGGCATCTTCCAAGCATAAAAAGATATTGAGGAGGTTATTAGGGAACTTCTTCTTGAACAAAGACGATGTGTTATACAAGAGAAACTTTGACATGGTCTTGCTACGTTATGTTGATGAACACGAGGCAGGCCTGTTAATGGAAGAAGTTCACGAAGGTTCCTTCGGTACTCATGCCAATGGGCATGCTATGGCAAGAAAATTGTTGAGAGCGGGGTATTATTGGATGACTATGGAGTCTGATTGTTTTAAATACGCCCGGAAATGTCATAAATGCCAGATTTATGCTGACAAGGTGCACGTACCGCCTACTCCTCTGAATGTTTTGTCGTCACCTTGGTCTTTTGCCATGTGGGGCATTGACATGATTGGAAAGATCGAGCCGCCTGCTTCGAATTGACATCATTTTATCCTGGTGGCTATTGATTATTTCACGAAGTGGGTGGAAGCAGCATCATATACCAACGTCACCCGACAAGTGGTAGCCCGATTTATTAAGAAGGACATCATCTGCCGGTATGGAGTCCCGGAGAGAATCATTACTGATAATGGTTCAAATTTGAACAATAAGATGATGAAGGAGCTATGTCAGAGCTTTGAAATTGAACATCATAATTCTTCTCCCTATCGTCCGAAGATGAATGAGGCTGTTGAAGCGGCTAATAAGAACATAAAGAAGATTGTGCAGAAGATGGTAGTGACATACAAAGACTGGCACGAGATGTTGCCTTACACTTTGCATGGATATCGTACTTCGGTACGCACATCAACTGGGGCAACTCCTTTCTCACTGGTGTATGGTATGGAAGTGTAACACCCTAATTCCCATCGCGAATAAATAATACATAAATAAATCAGAGTAACTAAAAATTTATTGGGCAAATAACCTTTTTCGTCCCTTAACTTTACTCCAGGGTCCAAGTTGGTCCCTTAACTTTAAAAAGTGGCGATTTAGTCCTTTAACATTTTAAAACGTGCCACGTTTATCCTTCTGTTAGCTTCCGTTAGTCCCTTTTTGATAATGTTGTCCACGTGGGAGATATGCCTGTGACGTGGAAGTGTTGAATGTTTTAATTAATCTTCAGAAAATGAAAAGTCCATTCAATCTCTTTCTAAGTGGTGAAGCACTCTGCTAGGGCATACGAATTGGAGAAGACAAAGTGCAAAACGAACGATTTCTCACTAGACGAGACGGTTCCAGACGAAAAGGAGTGAAGATCTTCATCTGCCATTGATCAAACGGTTAGTTAATTCGTCTTTCATATTTGTTAGGGTTAAAAGTTACAAAAATTAGGGTTCATAATTATTTTTAGTTTTATTGTAGATTTGATAGGGTAAACCCTAATTTTGTAGATATTTGGGCTGGTTAGGTATCATGGATGAAATTATTGAACTCAAAATTCATCATAGTGGGGAATTTACTGATGAGGGTCTGACTGTATATGCGAATGGTGTAGTTGATGATTTGAGGGTAGATGTAGACAGATGGAGGCAATAACTACTTATGCTGTGCAGAATGGTAGAAACCTTAGGTTTGTAAAGAATGACAAAGTTAGGGTAAGGGCTAAATGCAAAGATGGTTGTAAGTGGGAGGCATACTGTAGCAAGCTACCCAATGAAGACACTTGGCAACTTAGGAAAATGGTTGATGAGCATAGTTGCAGTAGGGAATATAATGTGAAACTGATGAGTACCAAATGGTTGAGTAAAAGAATCCAAAATAGCTTGAAAAACAATCCAAATTTGAAGATAAGGGATATCAAAGAAAAGGCCTAAAAAAATGGAATGTTAGGGTGAACAAAACAAAGGCAATAAGAGCAAGGTTTGCTGCAAGGGATTTTGTTGATGGATCATTCTTGGGAGATTACACAAGGGTGTATGACTACTGTCATGAATTGTTAAGAGCCAATCCTGGATCAACTGTGAAGCTCAATGTGGATCCTGTACCAGAAGGTGTTGAGGATCATAGACCATGCTTTAGAAGGCTATATGTATGCTATGCTGCATGTAAAGAAAGCTTTAAGCTGTGCAGGCATGTAATAGGTTTAGATGGATGTTTTCTCAAGGGGTTGTGTGGAGGCCAGATTCTGGCTGCTATAGGGAGGGATCCTAATGATCAGATGCTTCCCATAGCATATGCAGTTGTGGAGGGTGAAAACAAGGACAACTGTACTTGGTTCTTAGAGCTCCTAATTGATGACCTTGGAGGCAAAGAGCAATGCATGACTTACACCTTCATATCAGACCAACAAAAGGCAAGTTTTTCTTATCATTTTCCTTAGCTTTTTCTTATATTTTTCCTTATGTTTTTCTTATGTTTTTCCTATTGCAGGGGCTGTTACCCACTATGGAAGAGCTATTGCCTAGGGTGGAGCACAGGTTTTGTGTTAGGCATCTGTACAACAACTTTAGGAAGAGGTTTCCTGGCAAAATGTTGAAGGATATTATATGGAAGGCTGCCAAATCGACTTACCCACAAGCATGGGAAAGAGAGATAAAGGGAATGAGGGCTATAAATGAGGAAGCTTTTAAGCATATGATTAAGACCCCACCAAGGTTTTGGAGTAGGTCATACTTCAGGACTGAAAACAAATGTGATGCTGTTCTCAACAACATGTCTGAATCATTCAATAGTGTGATTCTTGAGGCAAGGGCCAAACCTTTAATCACTATGCTTGGAGACATAAGAATCTACATGATGGAGAGATGGGCTATCAACAGAATGAGGTTTGGTACTTTGGATGAGAATGACATATTGCCTAATATTAGAAAGAAAGTTGATATCACAAGCACCTACACCAACAATTGGCTTGTAAGGTATGTCAGTTTAGTACACTAGTATTTGTTGAATTAACAATTGCACACAAGTGAATAATTTGTTCTATTTTCTTTGGTTCTTTAGGATGTCTGATGAGCATAAGTTTGAAGTAAAGCACTTGGAGAATCAGGCTGATAAGTATGTTGTGAACCTGAAAGACCATGTGTGTTCATGCAGAAGATGGGAACTTACAGGACTCCCATGTGTGCATGCATTGTCTGCTATGA
Organism: Lathyrus tuberosus; assembly: GCA_022829125.1. Lineage (NCBI taxonomy): Eukaryota > Viridiplantae > Streptophyta > Magnoliopsida > Fabales > Fabaceae > Lathyrus > Lathyrus tuberosus. The sequence continues at coordinate 9,084,333 of JALAZF010000187.1, forward strand.
AGAGTAGGAATTTCAGGATAGAAAGTTACATCCCTGAATACTATAGAGTTTCAAAATACAAGGCAATTTATAAACATGTCATCTACCCTGTTAATGGGTCTAACTTGTGGGTTAAGACGCCATATCCTGATGTGCAACCACCCAAGTTCAAGAAGATGCCTGGTAGGCACAAAAAGAGGAGACATTTAGAACAAGGAGAGATTGATGGATCTGATAACAAGATGAGAAGAACTGGGTTCTCGGTGAAGTGCAGCAGGTGTAAGAAATTAGGGCACTACAAGTCCACTTGTAAGGACACAACAAGTCAGACTGCACAACAGAGTACTCAACACTCTGCCCAAGAATCTACTCAAACTGTTACTCAGCCAGCTGTGCAACCCAGTCAAGCATCTCAAACTGTGCAACCCAGTCAAGCATCTCAAACTGTGCAACCCAGTCAAGCATCTCAAACTGCCCAAGAATCTACTGCTCAGAAGACTCATGGTCCTACAAAGGGGAAGACTCAGAAGCTACCAGTGAAAAAAGCTCCAAGGCCATTTATTCCACCAGGCCCTACAACCAGGCTGTCTGCATCAAAGAATGTTGTTGGTCCAGTCACTAGAAGATCTACTCCCACCAAGAGAACGGCTGTAAAGAAGAATCCCTAGACATATTTAGGATTAGGTGTTTTAGTCACTATGGTTTTGTGGTTTTTGTTATGAAGTGAACCTGTTTTTTGTTTTGCACTTTTAAGGTTGTGCTGTAATGAACAAGATGTTATTTTGGTTCTGAACATGTTATGAACCTATTTTTAGTTATGTTTCTGGTCTGTTATGTAATCAACAAGAATGCTGTTATGGTTCTTAACCTTTTATGAACCAGTTTTTAATTATGTTTCTGTTACAAACCTGTTTTGAATCTGTTATAGGTCAATTTTGTTATAAACCTGTTTTGTTTCTGTTACAGGTCAATCTAATATAAGTCCCAATTATAGGGCAATAACAGTCAGAGTATTACAGCTCCAAATTACAGGTCATGTACCATATACTTATAGGTCATGTCCAAATATTATAGTTCATGTCCAAATATTACAAATGATACAATATAACAACAAATCTTTTTCATTAATAAAACATTCAAAAACAACATTCAACCCAGAAAACATTTAAATGGGGACAAAACATACTTTCACATACACAACATAAGTGACCTAATTCAACCTAAATAACATTACAACAATAACAATTAGAAACAACAAATTCCATATTTTTTTCCACTTCATCATCATCTTCATTTCAGCATCAATATTCATCAGCTTTTTCCCAAGTTCTTCAATGTCTTTTTTTGCCTCATCTAATCCCTTTACAGCCACCCCATCCTATGCATTAAAAGCTCTTCTTTCTCATCAAATGCATCCTCATGGTACCAACCAAAGTAATTGCATCCATCTTGCTTAAAATTGGGACAACCCCAAAATAACTTTCCCATGTTCTTCACTGTTTTTGCCCTTTGCAGAATAGCCATGTCTCCACAATAGCAAGAGGGCTTCCTCCAACGATTTCCACTGACTGTTGAATCCCCATTTTCTGCATTTCTCTTGCTCAAATAAGAAGAAGAACTACCCGATTTCATTTTCCCTAAACCCTAGCTTTTGCTTTGGAAAAAAATTGTAAGGATGGAAGATGATTTGAGTTTGCCCTAACAAGGAAGAAGAATGGGCGTCTGCAGAATGCACAACCAAGGAAGAAGACGATAAACATATTCCAAGTCACCTGCCACGTAACAAAATATAAACAGGCGTTTGGTCAAACTAACGGTAGGACTAATTTGGTACTTTTTAAAAAGTTAAAGGACGAAATCGCCACTTTTTAAAGTTAAGGGACCATATTAGACCCTAGTGTAAAGTTAAGGGACGAAAAAGATTATTTTGCCAAATTTATTTTTCTGACAGAAACAAGGATGCCACATTTTAAAGTAAGAAAACACAATCCCTACTCAATTATTTGATACATAACACATAATAGAGAAAATCATTAACGGGAAACTTTTTCCATCTAAAGGGAAAGGTCAATTATGGAATAAAGCGGAAAGATCCATAACTGACTTGTTTTACAAAATAAATCATTTTAGAACATCAACTATATATACAAAGGTGCTACAAAATACATTCAACAAATGTATACATATATATATAATCGTTCCCCGACTCCCGTGCTACGTATCAGAGCAGACACCAAGACCGACAACAGAACGGAGGGCTAGTCTTCACAAAAGACCTCCAGCAACTCTAATCTGCAATGCCTCATAGAGCATTATAAAACAGCAGAAGGGTGAGAAATAATAACTAAAATCAAGATTGCATAATAATATGCAAATACATAACAATTCACATGCATAGCTATTCTCACCACAAACACCACATACTAATACATATAACATACCACATATACGTAACATATATCTATTAATCCCACAATATAGCATATATCAAGTATCCAATATACTCACATATTTGCACATAAGGCATACCAAGTCATAACATTTAGAAACACATCACACATCACATAGCATATGTCTACGCCTAATACATATTATCCACAACCAATGCATTTATCACATATGCACATCAAATTACCAATGCTATCACAATCTCAACACATAGAAAATCGATGCACAATTCCCACACATAATCAATCAAATAATGATTTTCCACACATAATGCATCCATGATTTATGCAAATGCACAGAGACCGACACAACGACTCTATGTAAATGCCATGCGGTACCGACTTCCAACATTTCTCAATACTAGTTCACTCAGGAACTCTGCTGGAACCATCGCTCGTTATTTAATGTAACTCCCCGTCGGGCATTACGATGTTCCCCGTTGCTCACACCTCTTTGTATAAGGCACACGACATTTATGGATCGCTCACACCTCTTTGTATAAGGCACACGACCCGATCGCTCACACCTCTTTGTATAAGGCACACGATCGTCCATAATCATCGCTCACACCTCTTATTTTTAAGGCACACGATCCATCCGATCGCTCACACCTCTTATTTTTAAGGCACATGATGTTATAGCGGATTCCCTCTGGAATCAATCCGTCACTCAGGACTTCACAAGAATGCATATCATGATGCTCAGCATGCAATGACTCATGACATTCAAATGCACACATATACACATTCCATAATCATGCATATATCAACAAATACCACACATTTCATTTTCTTGCCCTAAGGCCACCAATAATCATCACAACATGTATCACGTGCATTTTCATTTCACAACAGCACACAATTCATACAATATCCATATCAACAACACATTGCATGATACACATCAATTACACACAATAACAACGACAAAAGTCTACAAAACAACACCATTCACATATCATACATCCATCACCAATGCATATCAATCATGCACAACATTTCATCACATATACTCACACCATATAACAGCACACAAGCTATACGTTACATGTCAAAAGCACATAGCATGATAACACATCATTCGCACACCAATACGACGGTAAAAATCTGACAAACCAACAATTTTTCAAAACTACAACTTAAATAAATCATCAACTGACCTCCCATCCATTTTTAATAGAAATAATATTTTATTAGCTTTTCAACGCTTTAAACGGGGGTCAAAACGGACTTACGGTTCAAAAGTTATGAAGAAAACAAAATCGGACATTTTGGAAAACCTGTGATCATGCGCCGACGCATGAGGCTTGGGGGTCAGCGCATGAACCTGGAAATTTCGCCCGGGTCAGCGCATAAACCTAGGGGTTAGCGCATAATTTTGGGGGTTAGCGCACGAATGCGCAGATTTTGCTAAAAACTCAGTTTTCGATCGTTAAATGACTTCCGTACCTCCGATTTCGATTCCGTAAAAAGCTGCGATCTCAAAATTCAACGTACTACAATATTTTCACCATTAAAAAGCCATCCAACACATTTTCCATTTTTGAAATATTTTGAAACATAGTTTTATCAATTTACCCCAACTCCAAACTCGCTCAAAACCACTCGAAAACACAAAAACAAACCTTTCCCGATTAATTCCTATCCTTACCCGATTAAATATCAACCTATACCAATGTTACCAGACATAACCAAACACTTTTACTCGATCACAACATCAATTTGCACAAAAACATCAATATATATCAAAAACTCAAAAGTTACAAATTCAACTCGATTCAATCAAACGATCACGCTAAATCACGACCCAACATCACACGACTCTACTACGCGATTTATTCCGACTTTCGTCCGTAAAAACATCGATTTCTACTCATTTTACCCATTTCGACCTAAAATGAAAACTATAAGAAAATATCCAAAACAATCCAAGAAAACATACACATATACATACACAAGCAAGATATAATTGAAACTTCTCACCCTTACCCGATTATTCGCGCTTGAAACGGAGTTATGTCGATTTTTCCACTTTTCCTCTTCTCCCTTTTCTTTCCTCTCTTTTCTCTTCTCTTCTCTTTCTTTTCTCTCTTTTTCTTTTCCTTACTATCTTTTCTGTCTTTTCTTTCTATTTATATAAAAACTTAAAACTTACACAAGCAAAAGACCAAAATACCCCTCAGCTCAAATATCTCCTAAACGCTCTCAAAATGCGATAAAACATAATCACGATGAAAAATAACATATTTCCAAATAAAAGTCAGAAATAAAATAATATAATAATAAAATAATCAAAACGACTCGATTAAATAAAACGGACAAAATGGGGCGTTACAATTCTCCCCCACTTAGAAATTTCCGTCCTCGAAAATCTAACTGAGACGAACGACTCGGAATACGACTCTCGCATCCGACTAACCAACTAACATGCCAACACTAGGCACACCACGAATAACACCAACTGACAAACCAGCTTGCTAACAACAACTACAACCACGACACGACAACGATGCCAACTTCAACGACAAGATGCAAAGCCCATACAATGCACTTGATGACCAACTCACAACTCAAAGAATGCACAAGTTACGAACACACACAGGAATTAGCTACTCGCACTCGAACCAACACAATGGAAACGAGGCAACAACACAAACAAGAACATAAGTTCCACGACACAACATCGTTCAACAACCTCTACATAACCACAATACCAACATCCTTGTCACCCAACATCAGTACAACAATGCTACGATTCCTCAATTGAACATACAACCAAAACAACCATCTACATATTTGTACCTAAATAATATTTAAACCTTTCACCTAACACTTCCATTCTGAAACGTCTAATGGTCTCATCATTCCTACATGTTCCCAATGTTCAACCTAAGAATTCTTACAAGTCCCACACGCATATACGAAATGTGCCACATCACGCTTTCGATGCGCACTCTTATTACCCGTAGCCATCAAAACTACCAATTTCACGTCCAAAGTCTAACTCCTTTTCATATTCACCAAAAATCACTGTTAACTGTTAATATTCCCAACCTCACACTCTTCTGTGTTATCTCACACACCAGACATAAGTCTCTGAACTGCTCAAATAATTCTAACTCCCTGACCATCAAAACTGACATGTATAAAAACTTTCGACTTAACTTATCACGCACAACATCAACTTTTCCCGAAGGATAATCCAAGCCAAATTCATAACTCGTCACTAATCCTAACCATCCTCGCTGTCTCATACTATATTCCTTCCAACCAACCAGGTACTCAATATTCTTGGGAATACTAAACACTTCGAACCTAGAACCATAAGGATAATATCCCCAAATTTTCCAACACAACACAACCACAACCAATTCCAAATTCAGAATAGTATAGATCCTTTTATGAATCCTCAATTGTCGTAAAGCATAAGCTACGACTTTACCCTCTCGCATTAACACACTGACTAAACTCATCAAAGACACATCCCAAAACCTCACAAACGGTTGAACAGGATCACACAGAATCAAAACTAGATCCGTAGACAACTTCTACATCAGTTCTCTAAAACTTTCCTCAACATGAACATCCAAAACAAACGACTTACCCTTTGCGCGTCAACTGAGATAACAGAAGTACTAACTTAGCAAAGTCTTCCATAACCTGCAGTAACAACCAACTAAGCCCAAAAGTTTCTAATCTTCTTAACCAACTTCAGAGTCTCTCAATGTAGAACGACATCTACTTCCGAGGGATCCATAATCATACTCTCATCTGAAATAACATATCCAAGAAAACTAACCTTTCCAACCAAGATTCTCACTTGAATAACTTAGCATAATACTTCGTCTCTTTTCAACACTTGTAATTCAAATCTCAAATACTCTACCTGTTCTTCCTCTGGGTTTATAACAGATCCGAACGTTCTCAATCAAAGCCCTTATGAAGTTATCCAAATAAATATGGAAGATACGATTCCTCTACTCCACAAACATTACAGACGCATTACTAACACCAAACAACATCACTGAGCATTGTAATGCCCAACCAAACCAACCTTCATCCAAACTTGTCCAGACTTACATACAAGCTTAATCGAGTAAATAACAGCCTATCCCGATGCTAACAACCATAACCAGTCACCTTAAATCGATCAAAGCCTCAACTCACACAATTCACTATCCTTATCAAACGTGCCAAACAATTATAATTTCACTCCAACTCAACCAAACCATTCTAGTTATCTAACCATGAAAGTGGACACTTATTCTCAATCGTTACCTTACTCCACTATTAGTAATCCATACACAAGTCCTTCTCTTAACCGTCCAAATTCTATAAATCCCAACATGTAGCAACAACCAACCAAAAAGAACTCTTAAATATTACATCCATACCTAAAGGTTCTCTCAAAATTTCCATTGATGCTCTACAATTCCAAAGACTCTAAACCTCACAAGAACTCTAAGTTTTACTTTCCATAGTCTTAATACCTTCATACACATCATGCTTGTTATTCCATTCAATCATCAGTTCCTTGTATTACTATCAATACCGGAGCTCTCTAAGACAACACACTTGGTCTCACAAATCCCTTTTTCCAGTAAATCTTCCAACCGCTTTTTCAATCTGAGTTTCACTTCCTAAAAGTTCTTCTACTTACTTAGCAGATCCAAACCTCAAATCCTTACCTTCGTCCAATTTGAGTTCACACTCTACTCTCTGAGAACAACCATTAACGATACCCAATCGTTTTCTCTCAATGACTTCCCAACTGGACCAACATACCAAAACCTCTAATCCGTCCCATCTTCCGATATAAGAATCTTCATCGACTCATTAAAACAATCCGTAATCATTTTCTTAATTCCAAACAATTCATTGCACACACTATTAAAGCTGGAACTACACATCTATTCCATCCAACATAATTCCGTCTACTATCAACAAGAGATTAAGGGTGATCAGTTCCTCAATTTGTCAATAGACAACCGACAATTATGATGGGGCATAAACCGTCTTCACCAAACTATAATAGCGTTTCTTGTATCCTGTGCACAAAACTAACTAAGGTAAAAATCCTTAGTTGACATAAACCTTACCTCCACAATCCCTCCAGAATCTGGAACAACACTGTCCAAACAACACTTACACTCTTGCAACTAACGGCACACTGAGCCCACGCTCCAAAACCGAAGCAAGTTGGAGAAGTTCCAGCTTTTCCCCAACTTATCTCGTTCTCAATCCTGAAGACAAAGGATTAGAAAAACCAGAAAGTACTGACAGTGCTTCCACACACATATCACGTACTAAAGAAAAAACAACATCGACAGTATTCAATTGTCACACCAACTGAATCAACAACTTGGCCGGACGGACCGACCTGCTCTGATACCACTAATGTAACACCCCAATTCCCGTCGCGAATAAATAATACATAAATAAATCAGAGTAACTAAAAATTTATTTTTCCGACAGAAACACGGATGCAACATTTTAAAGTAAGAAAACAGAATCCCTGCTCAATTATTTGATACATAACACATAATAGAGAAAATCATTAACGGGAGACTTTTTCCATCTAAAGGGAACGGTCAATTATGGAATAAAGCGGAAAGATCCATAACCGACATGTTTTACAAAATAAATCATTTTAGAACATCAACTATATATACAAAGGTGCTACAAAATACATTCAACAAATGTATACATACATATATATATATATATATATATATATATATATAATCGTTCCCTGACTCCCGTGCTACGTATCAGAGCAAACACCAAGACCGACAACAGAACGGAGGGCTAGTCTTCACAAAAAGACCTCCAGGAACTCTAATCTGCAATGCCTCATAGAGCATTATAAAACAGCAGAAGGGTGAGAAATAACAACTAAAATCAAGATTGCAAATAATATGAAAATACATAACAATTCACATGCATAGCTATTCTCACCACAAACACCACATACTAATACATATAACATACCACATATACGTAACATATATCTATTAATCCCACAATATAGCATATATCAAGTATCCAATATACTCACATATTTGCACATAAGGCATACCAAGTCATAACAATTAGAAACACATCACACATCGCATAGCATATGTCTACGCCTAATACATATTATCCACAACCAATGCATTTATCACATATGCACATCAAATTACCAATGCTATCAGAATCTCACAACATAGCAAATCGATGCACAATTTCCACACATAATCAATCAAATCATGATTTTCCACACATAATGCATCCATGATTTATGCAAATGCACAGAGACCGACACAACGGCTCTATGCAAATGCCATGCGGTACCGACTTCCAACATTTCTCAATACTAGTTCACACAGGAACTCTGCTGGAACCATCGCTCGTTACTTAGTGTAACTCCCCATCGGGCATACGATGTTCCCCGTCGCTCACACCTCTTTGTATAAGGCACACGACATTTATGGATCGCTCACACCTCTTTGTATAAGGCACACGACCCGATCGCTCACACCTCTTTCTATAAGGCACACGATCGTCTATAATCATCGCTCACACCTCTTATTTTTAAGACACACGATCCATCCAATCGCTCACACCTCTTATATTAAAGGTACACGATGTTATAGCTGATTCGCTCTGGAATCAATCCGTCACAAGAATGCATATCATGATGCTCAGCATACAATGACTCATGACATTCAAATGCACACATATACACATTCCATAATCATGCATATATCAACAAATACCACACATTTCATTTTCTTCCCCTAAGGTCACCAATCATCATCACAACATGTATCACGTGCATTTTCATTTCACAACAGCACACAATTCATACAATATCCATATCAACAACACATTGCATGATACACATCAATTACACACAATACCAACGACAAAAGTCGACAAAACAACACCATTCACATATCATACATCCATCACCAATGCGTATCAATCATGCAAAACATTTCATCACATATACTCACGCCATATAACAGCACACAAGCTATACGTTACATATCAAAAGCATATAGCATGATAACACATCATTCGCACACCAATACGACGGTAAAAATCCGACAAACCAACACTTTTTCAAAACCAAAACTTAAATAAATCATCTACTAACCTCTCACCCATTTTTAATAGAAATAATATTTTATTAGCTTTCCAACGCTTCAAACGGGGGTCAAAACGGACTTACGGTTCAAAAGTTATGAAGAAAACAAAATCAGACATTTTGTAAAACCTGTGATCATGCGCCGACGCATGAGGCTGGGGGGTCAGCGCATGAACCTGAGAATTTCGCCCGGGTCAGCGCTTAAACCTGGGGGTTAGCGCACGAATACACAGATTTTGCTAAAAACTCAGTTTTCGATCGTTAAATGACTTCTGGACCTCCGATTTCGATTCCGTAAAAAGCTGCGATCTCAGAATTCAAAGTACTAAAATATTTTCACCATTAAAAAGCCATCCAACACATTTTACATTTTTGAAATATTTTGAAACATAGTTTTATAAATTTACCCCAACTCCAAACTCACTCAAAACCACTCGAAAACTAAAAAACAACCATTCTCGATTATTTCCTATCCTTACTCGATTAAATATCAACCTATACCAATGTTACCAGACATAACCAAACACTTTTACTCGATCACAACATCAATTTGCACAAAAACATCGATATATATCAAAAACTCAAAATTTACAGATTCAACTCGATTCAATCAAACGATCACGCTAAATCACGACCCAACATCACACGACTCTACTACGCGATTTATTCCGACTTTCGTCCGTAAAAACATCGATTTCTACTCATTTTAACCATTTCGACCTAAAATGAAAACTATAAGAAAATATCCAAAACAATCCAAGAAAACATACACATATACATACACAAGCAAGATATAATTGAAACTTCTCACCCTTACCCGATTATTCGCGCTTGAAACGGAGTTATGTCGATTTTTCCACTTTTCCTCTTCTCCCTTTTCTTTCGTGTCTTTTCTCTTCTCTTCTCTTTCTCTTCTTTCTTTTTCTTTTCCTTACTATCTTTTCTCTCTTTTCTTTCTATTTATAAAAACATAAAATTTACCCAAGCAAAAGACCAAAATACCCCTCAGCTCAAATATCTCCCAAACGCTCTCAAAATGCGATAAAACATAATCACGATGAAAAATAACATATTTCCAAATAAAATTCAGAAATAAAATAATATAATAATAAAATAATCAAAACGACTCGATTAAATAAAATGGACAAAACGGGGCGTTACAGGAAGCAGTCCTGCCATTAGAAGTTGAGATTCCTTCTTTGAGAATTCTGACAGACGTGAAGCTTGATGAAGCTGAGTGGGTGTGTTCCCGGCTGAATGAACTGAACCTCATTGAAGAGAAGAGATTGAAAGCCATTGCGCATGGCCGGTTGTATCAGAGTAGGATGAAGAAAGCCTTTGATCAGAAAGTGCGTCCTCGGTGTTTTCAAACTGGTGAATTAGTTCTGAAAAGGATCACTCCTCCTCAAACAGATCACAGGGGCAAGTGGACTCCAAATTACGAAGGGCCATATGTAGTAAGACAAGTTTTCTTCGGTGGAGCCTTATTACTTTCAACTATGGATGGCGAAGATTTTACGTCCCCTGTGAACGCGGATGCAGTCAAAAAATTCTTTGCATAAAAGAGACCCGCTGAACATAAAAAGAAGGTTCAGGCAAAAATGGGGCATCCTGGCGAACCATAAAAAGAAAAGGTTCGGGCAAAAATTAGGGATAAAAGAAAAAAGAAAAGAAATAAACCCGCAAGGTTGAAAACCTGAAAAGGCAACCTTGGCAAAAATGGGTATACCGGTGGATTGAAAACCCGGAAAGGGCGATCCAGGAAAAAGTTAGGGATTTAAAAGCAAAGACTACGATCCGCCTTCGATCTGTGATCACTCTTCACGCTTGGAGAATTTAAAGGAAAGGAATCAGTCCAGTCAGTCATCTTCAAAGGCCAAAGTATCTGCGGATAAACAAGTCATATGGGTTATAGCTGAGTCGAGTCATGGTGGATTTCTGTTCCCCACATTGCCGACATTTGTATTTTCTTTTGCTTTTCGCGCAATTACCTCTTTTCCGGAATTGTTCCAGATGTAAATGCCTATTTACAGGCCGATTCATTCAATAAAGTTTGCGTTTCAGTCAAAGAGCTTCTGTTTTTGTTTTACCTGTTTTGTTTGTGAAAATGTCTGATATTTTTGATAAAAACATTACATGCTAAAATGTTGAGCTCTATAAACCAGTTGGAAAACAGTGGCAATTGCTTAGGCGGCCGTTACTATGATGATAATCAAAGTGATCATTTTTGTACGTAAACCTTTCTGTTGGTTTTGCAGGATGACAAGTGTACCTCCCTAGTAGAGCTCTCCCCAACTTTGAAGTCTGATCGTCCTCAGCAGTTTATTACTCTTCCCCATTAGAGTATCAAGGATCGTCTTCCTCGGCAGAGTATAAAGAGGCAATTCCCCAAGCGGAGTCGATAGCCAGGAGTTGTTATTGCTGCAAGAGATTGATGGAGCATTTTCTTTGATTAAAGATGGTGTTTCCCCATAGGGTATGGGGCAGTCGTTTTCCCTAGCTAGTCAGGAAACAGGGGGCTTATCCCCTAGCAGGGTGGATGTTGACAACTCCTTTTCTCCCAAGCGAAGTCATTGAGGATTGTCCCCCTCAGCAGAGTACAGAGGATTGTATTCCCAGCCGAAGTTGTGTTTGGATTACTATTCCCCATCAAGCGTTCAGAAGTTGATTGCTCTAAGCTGGATGTTGTTGTATCTCCAGCAGGAGATTCGTGGACAAAGATGTTGTTATCCCCACAGAGTCCTGGCATCTACTTTCCTCAGTTGGTCAGAAAGTATATTCTCAACGACAACGGCTTGATCTAATCACCAGCAGGGTGAAGGTAAAGTTATTTCCCTAGCAGCAGATTAAGCTCATATCCCTAAGCAGAGTTTGGTGGTGAGTGGTATCCCCAGCAGGTCTTAAGTCCAATCGTTTTTGGCAGGCGTCAAATCCAAGTTTTGAAACAGTTAGTCATCCCCAGCGGAGAAGTTTCCATCTTCAGTATTCATCTCCCTCCCCAGCTGAATGGGTATCCTCTCGAAGTTTCGTCCATCTCTAGCAGAGTTGTTGATCCTGACATTCCCCAACAGAGTGGGTATCCTCTCGGAGTGTCATCCATCTGCAGCAGAGTTGTTGATCCTGACATTCCCCAACAAAGTGGGTAGTCTCTCGGAGTCTCGTCCATCTCCGACAGAATTGGTGGTTTTGTTTCTTCCCAGCAGGGTAAAGTATACCTCATCAGGGTCTCTTGGTTAAGAATGACATGTCAGTTTAGCATACCCCCGAGCTGCCTTTGTCCTTAGCGTTTATTTCGATAGGACGCCCTTTTTGCATTGCATAAGCATCTGTTGCATGGAATCCTCCCAAATGCGTAGCATTCCATTTCGTATGGAGCATTACGGCAAAATTCAAACATATGCATCTGAAGCATAAGCCAAGTTTGGTATTTTGTTACAGGGTTTCTTTTGCCAGCAGAAAAGGATGCGATTCAAGGGATGTTGTTTAACATCGTAGCCGCATCTGAAGATTTCTTATTGCACTTCCCCCGCAGAGGTTGATGTTCAGGTCTCTCTCATGTGAAGTCGTGTTGAAGATTTCTTATTGTACTTCCCCCGCAGAGGTTGACGTTCAGGTCTCTCTCATGTGAAGTCGTGTTGAAGATTTCTATTGTACTTCCCCCGCAGAGGTTGTTGTTCACGTCTCTCTCATGTGAAGTCATGTTGAAGATTTCTTATTGCACTTCCCCCGCAGAGGTTGATGTTCAGGTCTCTCTCATGTGAAGTCGTGTTGAAGATTTCTTATTGTACTTCCCCCGCAGAGGTTGACGTTCAGGTCTCTCTCATGTGAAGTCGTGTTGAAGATTTCTTATTGTACTTCCCCCGCAGAGGTTGATGTTCAGGTCTCTCTCATGTGAAGTCATGTTGAAGATTTCTTATTGTACTTCCCCCGTAGAAGTTGATGTTCAGGTCTCTCTCATGTGAAGTCATGTTGAAGATTTCTTATTGTACTTCCCCCGCAAAGGTTGACGTTCAGGTCTCTCTCATGTGAAGTCACGTTAAAGATTTTCTTCGCCAATTCCCTCTATCAGCAGGGATGGTGTTCTTTATGCAAATTTTAGGTTTCTTTTGGTATTCAATCTCCATGAATCCTTTGAATGCATGACAGCCGTTGCTATCATCCCTTCAGGTTCAAGTCGATTGAATAGGGGCAGCTGTAACACCCCAAAATTTGCCCTTTTGTTTATATACTAATTGGCTTTTGTTTCTTTTCATTTCTTGCATTTGCATTGTGCATAGCATTGGTTCTTAGCATGGGATCAAGGTACTTGGTCCATATTCTCAAGTCTCAAGTTTCAAGATGGCTCATGGGGTCCATCATATCTTTACAAGGTCAGGCATGGCAAAGGATTTCAGTGGATCTTTCCCTCATAATCAAAGGGACCAATTAGGGTTTGTGAATCAAAAGGACTTCTTGAAGGGCTTTGTGTGTTCAAGCATGGTGTCATGAGGTCTTTATGCTTGCCTGCATCCATAAGGTGAGGGTTTGGTTGATGATTTATGGTGAAGAATGTTCAGTGAATCAGTTGCTTGTGAACCAAGAAAAGTCAATTGTAAAGGAGAAGGTCAACTGTGGAATTGTGAGGTTCTTTTCATGGTTTTTAAAGGTTCAAATCATGTTTCCCAAGTCCATATACCTTTATTTGGTCAATGAATAGCATGGATGACATTATTCTTCAAGAATCAAGAGTTTTTGCAAAAGTTACTAAATTTGGAAAATGACCTATAATGAGAACTTTCCATTTTTGGAAATTTTTCCTCTACATTCAACTTGACTTTTTATCATCAAGGAAGCTCCAAATGAATTTTCCTCCAACATGAAAGTTGAATATCTTTCTCTCCCATTTCTAAAAAGTACTAGAACATCTCCATATCATTTGTGGAACTCTAGTTATGGTCAAAACAATGCAAGGTGCATTTTGATGGTTTCCCATGTATCACTTTTTCCACCTTTTGCATTTTGGTGTAAATTGACTTGTAATTGGTTTCAGGTATTTTGAAGGACTTGATCTGCAGCTTTTGGAAGGCGTTCTTGTGGTATTTTGAGCTCTTCAAGGTCACAGGTTAGTGGAGACTTCATACCCTTAGAACTTAATTTCTTGATGTGCATGACGATCTATGAAGTTCACTGAGCATGATGATCTATTTTATTTTGATTTTGGACGTGTGGATTGTGTGTATTTTGAGATTTAAGTTTTGGATCTAAATTTTCTTTTGTTCGATTTGGCTTTTATGTTGCTGATCTGATGAAATGAGTTTGATATTTGTGACCCTTGTGAATTTCTGATCAATTTGGTATACTCATATGTGATTTCTGGAGATTTTGTTGTTGATGTCCACTGGAGGAGACGACCGGAGCCCTAGCTCCGGCGTCTGGTTTTGTTTTTCGACCAGCCAGGGTTCTTGTGAAGAAGACGTTATCCTACCGTTGATTTGCTCGATCCAATGGTCCTTGCGTTGCCACGTCCTTTTAATTTCTATTTTATTTTGTGGTTTGCGTGTGTGCCAGTTCATGATAATTACCGTGTGCGTGCTATCTAAACCTCTCATCTTAATTAATCTTTGAATTGGTTGACTGATGCCATGCATTGATTAGATCTTGTGGTTGTGTGACTGCCAACACATTAAAATCCTCATGTGCTGCTCACGTGTTCTGTTTTAAATTGTTGAGTGATGTAGTGTATGCGTGTGTTCATTGATTATGGTGTACTTTTAATCTGAGTTGTTGATCATGTTTGACTTGGATTTGGTTGACTGATTGTGGAGCGTGTGATTAATCTTGTGGCTGGTGTGGGTCAATTATGTTGACTGAGTGTCGCTCCCGGGATTTTCATCCAAGTACAAACGCGAAAGTGGCACCGAACAGAGTCGCCAGCAATGTGTATTTATCCCAAGAGAGGGAAAGGAAACATCGCGTAAACCTGAGAGAAAGGAAAAGCATGGTCTTGCGACCAAAAGAAATGGGTTCGGGAGTCGGTTACGCGAGAGGAAGGTGTTAGCACCCCCTCGCGTCCATCGTACCCGATGGGATCCACGCTTGCTTGTCTCGATCAAAGGGTGTAGAAAAGATACTGGAAAAGGAACTGAAAGAAAGAAAGGAGAAAGAAAAAAAAAGGAACGGGAAACAAACGTAGGGAAAATAAAAGAAGTGCTCGCATGGGCCCTACCCCACTGCCTACGTATCTCATCGGGAGCATGAGAATCAGAGCGACGTAGTTCCCCTCACTAGGGATGAATTGTTTGTGTTTTTTAGAGAACGGCTGACGTTCTAGCTCAGGTGTTGCAGGCTCGCTGGTCCGAGTGCGTTACCATCTTGCAAGAGAACGAGTAGAAGCGCGTTCGTACGCTAAGAGTGAATGAGGTGAGAAAAGAATTCCCGAAGGAAAGACGTTATTGTTTGTTTTTGTCTTTTAGAAGAAAGTGTTTTGGATTTGTTTGCATATGACAGTGTATCTGGATCTTAGTCACTGGAATGTGTACATTCTCACATTCCAAGATGGAATGGGTAAGAAAGCACACTAAGAGTGAAGAAGACCCCCACACTTAGCTCCAATTGTCAAGGTTCAAACACACTAGCATACTTGTGTTTATTAAGTGTTTTTGTTAATTAAGAAATGAAGAAGTGTTTTTTATTATTTGCACCTTCAACAAATATTGCATTTAAGTCCCTCATACAAGATCAAATGTTTAACACATTGACCCAAGATGGGCTATATGCTACACATTCCAAGATTACAAGAGAAGACCCCTTATAATCTTTTCTTTATATGAAAGGCCTCAATGCAATAAATGCCTACCTTTATTATATGTTTTGAATTTTCTTTGAGATGAGAAAAGAGACTCAAGAGAGGAGAAAAGGTAAAACCTATATGGACTAAGACTCAATCCTAATTGATTAGTTAAGGGAGTGATCCTAAGGTTTGTGAGGTTTCAACCTAAAGTCTAAAGAAAGAAAGAATTAAACAATTCACTTCCAAAGTAGAAGATGAATTGTAATTCAAAAAGGGAAAGTAATGAGTTATTAAAAGAAAACACATAAGTGCTTAGCAAAACACAAAATGGAATTGTAAAAGAGAAAGGATGGAAGTTGAATGTGGATTCCTTATCCACACTCAATTGAAACTTACCGAAGCCCCTACATGGTTAGCACAATCACTTACAAGTAAAGTAAGAAAATATAATGAACAAATCAAATTCAAACAAGTTGACAAACAAAGTAAAATGAGATTGAATGCTATACATGCTTCCAAGTCAGAATGTAACTCATATTTACACAACCTAATGTTGTCCTAAATGAGCATACCAAATCATGCAAACAAAATCTCAATCCAACAAGAAGCAAAGAAGAAAAGGTGAAGTGATGTGAATGTGGTTCATACTTGTGAAACAAGTGACTTAAGGTGCAAGATAAACATCAAACATGCAAAGATGAAACCCAAATGTCACAATCAGAAGTCAATTAACATGCTATACATCCTCAAACAAAACCACAACTCATGGCACAAGTGCCTTCATGATCAAGCAAACCAAACATGAGGCATGCATTCACAAAATGAACAAGTTAAACTTCATGCTTCAAACAAATAGCAAACATGCTTCAAAAATTATGACTTTCACCAATCAAACACCTTAAACACATGCCATTAACATATCAAGTCCACAAGCAATGAATCAGAACCAAAGTCACTCAACAATTAGGTCAAAGTCTCATGGAAGTTTCATGCATTCATGCTCAAAGCAACACATCAAAAGTCATCCAAAAAAGACTTAAAAATCATCTCATAAATCTCAAACATACCTCAACATATTGTGACCACAATGCAAAAAGAAAGGCATCAAAATCATTTTTTATGATCAAGAACAAAAATGCACAAAATCATATGTCACATTAAGTATGCATACAAATGGAAATTCAAAAGAAATAATGGAACAGGGGCAAAATGGTCATAAAATCAGAAAATAAAATCATAGAAAATTTCCTAAATGTTTTAAGAATACACATGAATTTTTGTAGAATTTTCCAATATGTTTTGGTATTTTTAAAATTAGAAATCAAACGTGTAAAAAGAAATAAAAATGAAAAATAAATGCAAAATGCAGGGGGGTATGAACATAGCAATTGGACAGTTCAAAATCATTGGGCTTCAATACATGGGGGTGTAATTATCAATCTGGTTAAGTCCAAGTCTGCGCAAAACACCATAACAATCATGCACTTCAGTCAACAGGAATTGACTCATTCTCAGCCAATGGATCAAGTCAAGGTCAATGCGTGGTCAAAGTAATCAGGATCAATGCACATGCGTGAGGACACACACAAGTTACCATGCACTACACTACAACATGTTTAAATGAATTCGGAAAAGATACACGTGAGGAGCATGTGATTTTTAATGTGCTGGCAAGACAAGGATCACACGATCACAAAACATGAACGGACAGGATTAAAACACACATAAACCCTAACAGTTAAAGTCACCGGCCGGAGATGACCTCCGGTCATCTTCTCCGGCCAGCAGCCACCACCTGCAACTCACATTTTCTCCAGAAATTCACAAGCCATATACCAAACGAAAGCTAAGCTCATGAGGAACACAAATCCAACAAGAAAATTCATAGATCAAGCATGAATAAGGAGAATCGAAGAGGATAAATTTGCCCTAATTTTCAGTTCTAAGCTCCTAAAGAGCTCTATCAACTAGCCAGCTTCACATAGCTTCTAATAAGCTCAAACAACACATCAACAAGTCAAAACAGGATAAAATCGTGCAATTAAAGTTTGAGAAATTTTGAAACCTGAAATTGGAGAACTCTTGAATCAACAGAAAACCAGAGATGAGAGATTGATCTTGAGCTTCCTAAGAGCAAAATAAATGCTCTGAACCTTTGGATTTTGAAGACAATGAACTGAGATTCCAATTGGAGAAGTTGCTGCTCTCGATAGCTTGCTCTTACTTCAGCTTGTTCTTGATCAGAAGTGCTTGATGATGAACAATTGATGAAGATCAAGGTGAGAACGTGTGAAGAACTCGTGTGAAATCAGAGAGAGAATGGAGAGAACTCTGAGAGAAAAGTGAGAGCAATTTGGAGTGAGAGTGAAAAATGAGAATCCCCCTTTCCAAATCTGTTAGAATTGTTTATATAGGTGTGGTTATGATTTGACCCTGGTGGTTGATGGTTAGAACTACAGTTAACTGAGTTAGTTAACTGAGTTTGAGTTAACAGAATGAGTCATGACAGTTAGTGACACGAGTTGGAGAGGTTTTGTTTTAGTGTGGAAGAGCTCATGGTCACTTATGGTGAGGATAATGGTGAGGTGAAAGTGAAATGAATGGCATGGTTGTGTATTAGAAAACTTTCTCAGCAAGTTTTCTCTTTCCATTTTCATGCAAGGCACGTGCTATAGCAGTGTATGTGATGTTCATGGTGTGCTCAAATAAAGGAAAGAATTGTTTGATGGATGTCTGAACCAAATTATGCAGCAAAGCCATCAATGTATCAGTGAAACATAGGGAGGTTTGGTGATGTTTTTCTCTCTACTCAATGAATAGTTTGGTGAGTTTTTGGGTTCATTGGAAAGAGGGAGTATTGGAGCACAATATTGATTTGGAAATTGAAGTGGAATGAGGTCTCAAACATGTCTAAAAATGACCTCAAACAGATGGAAAAAGAAACTGGTACATGGGTGCGCAGACTTGTGGCATGACCTGGTTGTGACCTGGTCAAATTTCAGTTGCAATGACCATTCTTTGAGCCATCATAACTCCTTAACCTTTGATCAGATGAAAAATTGATAAACACCAACTTTGAAGATCTCACATAGAGGAACAACTTTGATGTTGAAAGATTTTCCATTTGAAGCCTCTAATCATGAGTAATTGATCAATACATTTGGCCCACCAAGTGTTTGAGAAAATGACTGCGCGCGTGCCCTGAAAATCTTGGTCATGACCTAGTTTTGGACCTACTTTGCTCAAACTTTGATCAATCATATCTCACTCAATTTTTATCCAATGGAGATGTTCCACACATGGATTTGAAGCTTAAAGCAAGGCCTTTCATTGATGCAGAGTGGAATTTTCATTTGGTGCTCCAAATTTAAATGGCCTTGGTTCAAACTCTGATGCAAAATGGCCAAAACTTGCTATTTTTAGCAACCCTACTTCATCCAAAAATGGCAACTTTTTACATCTTGATTTTTTCATGATTCCTTTGGAGTTTCTTGATCAAATTTTGTACATTGGACATATGTAACATGAATTTCATGAATTTGGCCTCAAAAAGTCAAGAGTTGACTTTTTCCTCTGATTATTTGACTTTGCCCCAATTTCTCTGATTCTTGATCTTTCTTCCAATTGAACCACTTCTAAAACCAATTGAGATGCAATCTTCCACATACATACACTTAAGGACATATGGAATACCATGACATCAAGTTTTGTTCAAAAAATCAAAGATTCCCTGATTTAATGGGAAACCCTAGTTTTGGTGCCCACCTCCTAGGAGAAAAATGTGCAGTCTTCAAATCCAAATTCCTCAGAGTATGTTGTGTATCCTCTTAAAGGATGATGAGAAATGCCACTTGAGGATGATTTTGAATCAATGAGCTATCTCTTTTGAGGGTTTTCCTTCAATTTTTGAACCTCTTGCATAGTGAAAGATGTAGTGCTTCAATCTCCCATTGAATCTCACTTCCTTGAGGTTTTGGAAGATCAATTGAGATAGTATGAGACATGAGAGACCTCTTGGCTTGCCTTGAGGCAACTTGATTGACCTTTTTGTGCTTTAAATGATCTCTTGATTGTCCACCTTCCACCTGATCACATACCCTGATGGTAAGAAGGATGCCATGCTTCATTTTTCTATGTTAAATGCAATGTAATGTTAATGAGGTGGATATGATATGATAAATGATAATGCCATGCTATGATGACAAAAGGGGAGAGCAAATTTTGGGGTATTACACTGAGCTTTTGTTTTTTTTTGTTTGATTTCGTTGATGGATCATATGGATTGGGCTGGCTATCTGCACCCCCCCTTGAGCCCATTTGTTTATTTTAAACGTGCTTATCATGCTATTTACACCCCTTCTTGTTTTTATTTTCATTTTATTTCATTTAATTATTGTTTTGTAATTTTAATTTTTAAAAATAGTTTCAAGCATCAAAAAATTATGAAAAAAATCATGGATCATCTTGGAATATTATAAATTTTTTTCCAAAATTTTATTTTCTTATTTTATTTTATTTTTGGTATCTGAATTAATTGATTAATTGATTTCTTTTAGAATTGTTCTTATTTTGGCACACTTTGCATTGTAGATTTTATTTCTCATAGCATATAAAACATTTTGAACCCATTCTTTTTGCATTATTTCACCAACACATTGAAGTACATAAAAACATTTTCTCATATTTTTAAATTCTGTTCATATTGCATTTTGGTCCCTTTCTTTTGCATATTAGTTCATAACTCCTATGTGACTTTGCTAGTTTGATTGAAGGGCTTATGTTGTGAATTTTTGCATGAGTTTTTAATATGATGTTTACTTCTGGTTGAGGTGTTTTTAGAGTTAATTTGGTAATTTATGAAGTTGGTTTGCTAATTGTTTGATTGCTCTTTGTTTGAGGTCTCTTTTATGCACATCTTTGGATCATGTTTGGTTACTTGTTTTAGAAGGCACTTGTGCCATTGTTTGGGATTGTTTCTTTGACTTCATGAACCATGTTTGAATCATTATAAGTCATGTGATTATCATTATAGGTCATTGGTACGAGGTTGTTGCATATTTTGTGCACATGTTCAATGTTTGATTTCCATGCCTCTTTTGACTTATCATCCCACTTCTTCTCATCTATGCCTCTTCTTGACTTG
Organism: Lathyrus tuberosus; assembly: GCA_022829125.1. Taxonomy (NCBI): domain Eukaryota; kingdom Viridiplantae; phylum Streptophyta; class Magnoliopsida; order Fabales; family Fabaceae; genus Lathyrus; species Lathyrus tuberosus. Next base: position 9,105,806 of record JALAZF010000187.1, read on the forward strand.
TGTATGCCATGCCATATCACTTCTTTGCATCTCATTTGATGTATGTTTCTGACCTTGGAGCTTTGTATTCATGTCATATGTTATCCATGTTTCATGTTGCATCCTTTAACATGTTTCATTTACATGCTCCTTTCTTCTTCTTCTAATGGTTCTTAATGCTTGGATACTTGCTTGTGTGCCTTGTGCGACACTTGTATAGCATGTTTAGGCACATGTTTAGGTCATCCAAATTCTGACTTGGATTTTATTTGAAGCATTCTTGCATGATCACCTTGCATATCCACTCATTCTTCTTCTATTCCTTCTTTAATGACTTTCTTGGATGTTTTGCCACTTGTTTGCATTCTCTTTGCTTGAGTTTGTTTGGTAACCATTATGAGTCACCTCTAAGGTGTACAGTCTGACTTGGATGAGTTTCATTTGGTTTGTAACCATTTCTCTTTGGGTTGTACCTCGTTGGGTTTCATTTGTATTATTATTGCTTATGTTTGTTTTTTTTGCTAACCATGTAGGGATTAATGGTAAGTGAATGGGATGTGGATGGTCATCCACATTCTAACTTATCCTTTCTCTTTTAAGCTTTCATACTTGTGTTTGCCTTGGCATCTGAGATGCTTCTCCCCTCTCTTTCACTCTTTTTCTCCCTTGAATCTCAAGACTTGTTCAAGTCTTGGATTCTTTTCCCTTAGAGCTAGCTAGTCCAACTTAATTTTTGATTAAGCTTGAAGTAGGATTAGCATTAGGTTTTAGGTAGTCGTCTCTCCTAAGCCTCACTAACCATAGGACATCCATGCATGATAACATTAGGACTCTTAGTTTCCCTTTAGAGTTTCCTTTGTGTCGTCTCTCTTCTCATCTCAAAACTTCTTCAAAACACGTAATAAAAGTTAACGTGTATTGCGCTCGAGCCTTATATGTGGGAAGTGGGGAATGAGGGGCTTCCTCTCATTCTTCTAGGATACCTAGTGTACATCCTATTGGGGACGATGCGTGAAGTATTCGTTCCTGTATTTAAGACTTTGGTTCAATGCAAGTTACAAATAACTGTAAAAAACACTTCTTGCTTAAAAAACTTCAAACAAACAATAACGTCTTTCCTTAGGGAATTCTTTTCTCATCTCACTCACTCTCAACGTACGAACGTGCTCCTACTCGTTCTCTTGCAAGACGGTAACACACTCGATTCAGCGAGCCTGCAACACCTGAGCTAGAACTTTAGCCGTTCCCTAAAAAACACAATCCATCCCTAGTAAGGGGAACTACGTCGCTCTGATTCTCATGCTCCCGATGAGATACGTAGGCAGTGGGGTAGGGCCCATTCGAGCACTTCTTTTATTTTCCCTACATTTGTTTCTTCGTTTCTTTCCATTCTCTTTTCTTCTCTGGTCAAGTAGCAGCTGAGCTCCAGACGACGACACCCTTTGATGCAGACAGCAAGCGTGGATCCCATCGAGTACGATGGACATGTTGGGTGCTAACACCTTCCCTTCGCGTAACCGACTCCAGTACCCGTTTCTCTTGGTCGTGAGAGCATGTTCTTTCCCTTCTTTCAGGTTTACGCAGTGTTTCCTTTCCCTCTCTCGGGATAAATACACATTGCTGGCGACTCTGTGTTTTCCACGTCACCTCGCGTTTGTACCGATGGATGCGAATCTTTCGGGAGCGACAGCAGTTTGTCATGGTCAATTGTATCAGCGACGCCTCAAGCGAGCTTTTGATAAGAAAGTTCTCCCTCGAATATTCTGTGAAGGCGAGCTCGTGCTCAAGAGATATTCACCTGTTCACTCTGATCCACGAGGCAAGTGGACTCCCAATTATGAAGGACCTTTTGTTGTCAAGAAGGCCTTCTCAGGCGGAGCCCTGATCCTCACCACCATGGATGGGGACGAGTTGCCATCTCCCGTGAATTCTGATACAATAAAAAAATATTATGCCTGAAAAAAATGGATAAGAGTCCGCTAGATTGACATCCGCAAGGAAAATCTAAGCAAAAATGGACGTCCTGATGGACCAAAAAAAGAAATGTCCATGCAAAAGTTAGGGACAATGAAAAAAAAACAATAACAACCCGCTAAGTTGAAAACCCGAAAGGGTGACTTAGGCAAAAATGGGTATCCCAGTGGACGAAAAAAAATGAAAACATGTCCAGGAAAAAATTAGGGATAAAGGCATTGACTGTGAACACTTGAGCCTCTTTTCGTCATAACTAGATCTCAGACGGTAACAGAGCAGTCAAATCATCATTAACTGGCGCAAGGCGTTGGAACCTAGACTTACAGTGGATGGTAGCCAATGTTGTAATCAATGCGAAGCGTGAGTTCCCTTTGCAATTTACATTTGTTTTTCAATTTTATTGCAAATTTACTCATCAAGGATTTTTGCATCCATGTACACATCTTATGTACATAATTTTCACATTCAATAAAATGCATCGGTTGTTATCTCAATTGTTTGCATTCCTGTATTTTTGTTTGCAAAATAAACAATTATTTGTGATCACATAATACTATAAAACGTTGAGAACAATAAAAAGCTAAAACAATCGAGAAAGCATTATGCATTGCATATTTTAATGGTAATTCCTGTAGGATAATCAGTAATATCCATTGGTAAGCCTGACGCCGGCCGACAATGTGATGGTCCTTTAAAGAAGTTGTTGTTTCTTCAGCGGTTCCTCAGCAGGGTCATCATTTCCCCAGCAATCACCATTTGTGGTTCTCAGGAAGGGTTGATTACCTTTCATTCCCCCAACAGATCCATGATGTCTCTAGCAAAGTTGTCATGATGTACCCTGAGAACAGATAAGTTTGTTCTTTTACCCAGCAGGGGTCGTGCATCATCCGCAGCATGTCAGTTTATCACGCACCTGCAGCTGTACGATTTGATTCCTCGTCTTCTCCAAGCTGAGAAGATCCTCCGAGCTTTGTGAATTCCTTGCAACAGAGTCAGCGGCAGCTTAGAAATCAGGGTTTTCTGATTTAATTTCCCAAGGCGGAGTAAGTTGGCATGATTCTCTTATTCCCGGCAGTATCGTTGGTGATGGTTTCTTCCCCCGCGGAGTCTTCATCATTTTTGGGTTTGCCGCAACAGAGTTATTACCCTTTGAGGGCCTTTCCCCATCAGGTTTGGTTTTCATTTGTGGGTTCTCTCCCCGACCGAGGATGTCGAGGTCATTTTGCTACAATCTTTGTCTAATTCGTCGCACGTTACCTTAACCCGCACCTTTGCATTGCATGATATCAAGCATCATGTAGAACGCATACATGGCATATGCATCAAGCATACTCCCTCTCTTTTGGCCTGATTCATCCCTTAATATATATTCAGCCAAACTTCGCACTTATCAACCCTCAAAACAAAACTCTTCTTTTGTCGCCGTCAGCCAAATTTTTGAGATACTCTTTTATTTAATCCCCTACTACCTCGAATCATCGAAAAGCTAGCGCAATTCGTACATTCAGGTCCAAGAGGATTAAATAGGGGCAACTGTCGTAACCCAAAATTTGACCTCCCTCTTTTTCCTTTCCTGAAGACACGAGGTCGGACCTTTTTGTCAAACCCCTTCTTCATTCTTTGCTGATACAATTGACCGTGGCATAGAGCCGTTATTCGCTTTTCTTCTATCAGATTCAGTTTGTCGTGCCGACTTTGGCACCATTCAGCTTCTGTTAACTTAGCTTCCATCAATACCCGGATTGCTGGGATCTCTACTTCTATGGGGAGCACTGCTTCCATGCCATATACTAGAGAGAAAGGGGTTGCCCCTGTTGAAGTGCGGACAGATGTGCGATAACCGTGAAGAGCAAAATCTAACATCTCGTTCCAGTCTTTGTAGGTTATAACCATCTTTTGAAAGATCTTCTTGATGTTCTTGTTAGCCGCTTCTACCGCTCCGTTCATCTTGGGTCGGTAGGGAGATGAGTTATGGTGTTCGATCTTGAACTCAGCGCGCAACTCTTTCATCATTCTATTATTCAAGTTGGATCCATTATCAGTAATGACCTGGCTTGGAACACCATAACGGCAGATGATATTGTTTTTGATAAATCGGACCACCACTTTTCTGGTTACATTGGCGTATGACACGGCTTCAACCCACTTGATGAAGTAATCAATGGCTACCACGATGAACCGATGTCCGTTCGAAGCCTTGGGTTTGATCATGCCAATCATGTCGATTCCCCATATAGAAAATGGCCATGGGGAAGAAAGAACTTTGAGATGTGTTGGCGGTACATGGATTTTGTCTGAGTATATCTGACACTTGTGACACCTCCTCATGTACTTGTAGCAATCGGATTCCATTGTCAACCAATAGTGCCCTGCTCTCAGAATTTTTCTCACCATTGTGTGTCCGTTGGCACGAGTGCCAAAGGATCCTTCATGAATTTCTTTTATCAGTATGTTTGCTTTTGTCTGTCTACGCATCGGAGCAAGACCATGTCGAAGTTCCTCTTATAGAGTGTATCACTGCTCAGGAAGAAGCTGCCTGCTAGCCTTCTGAGGGTCTTTTTGTCTTTTCTTAATGCCCCAGGTGGGTACTCCTGTTTTTGAAGGAAGTATTTGATATCATGATACCAAGGTTTATCGTCTATGACTGCTTCAATCGCGAAGATGTAAGCGTGCCGTTCTAGGCGCCTTATGTCAATCTTAGGTATGTCGTTCCATTTACCAACACTAATCATGGAAGGGAGAGTGGCTAATGCATCAGCCATGTGATTCTCTTCACGAGGGATATGGTGAAACTAGATTCTGTTGAAGAATGGAAACAACTTTCTCGCATAGTCTTTGTAAGGAATCATTCCTGATTGGTATGTGTTCCAATCTCCTTTGATCTAATTGATAACCAGAGCTGAGTCACCATATACATCCAAGTTCTTGATTCTTAAGTCGATCGCAATCTTTCATTTTCAAGTACATGACATCTTCGTCCGGGAAGTCAAACCCGACTGATTCCTGATCGTCAATTAGTTGATAAGCCAAATGATCGGCTAAAGCACTTCCTTTGACGGCTTTCTGAGGATGGTACTCGATGTCGTATTCTGATAATAACATCTACCAACGGACAATCCTTCCCGTGAGAGCAGGCTTTTCAAAGACGTACTTGATTTGATCCATTTTGGAGATTAATCAAGTCGTGTGACGAATCATATACTGGCGAAGATGTTTGGCTGCCCAAGGCAAAGCACAGCAAGTTTTCTCAAGCATAGTGTACCGAGTCTCGCAGTCGGTAAATTTCTTGCTCAAATAGTAGATGGCAGACTCTTTCCTTTTTGTTTCGTCTTGTTGGCCATGTACACAACTCATTGAGTCCTCCAAGACTGTTAAGTAAATGATCAGTGGTCCTCCTTCCACTGGAGGTGATAGAATCGGTGGGTACAACAGGTATTCCTTGATACTGTCGAAGGCGGTTTGGCAGTCTTCTGTCCAAACGCAGTCATGAGGAATATAAACCTGGAAATGTAGTTCAAATGTCCCAAAAATCCTCGGACATGTTTCTCAGTCTTTGGAGAAGGCATTTATTAAATGACCTTGACCTTGTCAGGATTAACCTCAATTCCTTTCTGGCTGACGATGAACCCTAAAAGTTTCCCTGAACGGACACCAAATGTGCACTTATTGGGATTCAAGTGGAGTTTGTATTTTCTCAGTCGCTTAAATAATTTTGACAGTTGGGTCACATGCTCCTCTTCTGTCTTAGATTTGGCAATCATATCATCGACATACACTTCGATTTCTTTGTGTATCATGTCGTGGAACAGAGTAGTCATGGCCCGTTGATAGGTTGCCCCGACGTTCTTCAAACCGAACGACATTACCTTGTAACAAAAAGTGCCCCATGGGGTGATGAAGGAAGTTTTCTCCATGTCTTTCGGTGCCTTTTTTATCTGATTATAGCCCGAGAATCCATCCATGAGGGAGAAGACTTTGAACTTTGTTGTACTGTCTACCAGCATGTCTATGTGCGGTAAGGAAAAGTCATCCTTTGGACTTGCTTTGTTCAGATCCCTGTAGTCTACACACATTCTGACATTTTTGTCCTTTTTTGGAACTGGTACTATGTTGGCTAGCCATTGAGGATATTCTGATGTGGCAAGGAAACCCGCGTCAATCTGTTTTTGTACTTCCTCTTTCATTTTGATGGCCATGTCCGGATGAGTCTGTCTCAGCCTTTGTTTTACCAGCGGACATTCTGATCTCAATGGTAGATGATGTTCCACGATGCTGGTATCCAACCCTGGCATATCCTGATAGGACCAAGCGAATACATCGGGAAACTCTTTGAGAAGCTTTGTCAAACTTTCTTTGGCAGTTGTACTGAGCAGTTCCCCAATCTTGACTTCTTTTCTCTCTTCCTCAGAACCCAAGTTGATCATTTCCAACGGTTCTTTGTGAGGTTTAATGGACCTTTCCTCTTGTCTGAGTGATCGGGAGATCTCTTCTAGAATTTCTTCGTCATCTTCTTCTTCAACCTCAAATACCAGGAATTCAAAGTTGGGAGAAGGCATTGGATCGTATGTTTCAATGGGGTTTAAAACAAGAAATCTGCATGACGCGATGATTTGTTTTTAGAAGAGATAGAGAGAATGCAAGAGTGCGCGCAGTGTATTTTTTTTTGAAAAATGTTTGTTTTTATTATTTGAGTTTTTTTTTTAGGATTACTATTTTCTGAAAAAGCGAAAAAGAGAAAACATCAATAATTGCGGAAATTACAGAATGACGTTATTTTATTTATGATCTTGTCGATTCTTGAAACTACAGCTCTATAAAACAAAACTCTGTCGCTTTGGGCGAAGCGAAGAGGTACATTTACAGAAAGTGAGCCCTATCAAAACATCTGTTTCACCTGGGCAAGGTGAAAGGTTAAGATAAAGATGACACTTACTTAGACTTATGGACGACTTCCCGAACATTGACTGAAACCCATTGGCGACGAATTCCTAGGTGAATCACAAAGTCTGGCACCTTCTTTCTTGGTCTGTCTTCAGAAATAACGCTAATTTCTGGCAGAGCAGGATCATTGGAATCTGTCTCCCAGGCAGAGTTGTTGTAGGAGAGCTCTCCTGTTGTATTTTGCACAGTGTTTGCACTCTCAGGTAAATCTCCCCATCCAGTTGGCTAGATGTCTTTGAGCTTGATACAAGAGCTTTCGGGAGCGGTGTATTTGACCAAGTAGTCATACCTACCACTTGGTTGTCCTAATGTGTCCCACACTTCTTTGGAATTGGAGGTGTTATCCCTTTCGATGACATTGACCTCGGGAAAAGCATAGTTGATGAACTCTAGTCCGGCAAGCTTTTCAAATTCATTGTCGTGATGGATGTTTTCTAAATGCCCTGAGTGTTGATCCCATGACATGGTGGGGACGCAGGTATTCTTTTCAATGATGCTCAGCTGATATGCATCGTTTGACTGATTCTTTTACCCCGAGTCTCCTGGGTATGGCTGCCACATAGGCAGGCCATCCATTGGGCCATAATAGTCGTGGTCAAAGTTATCTTTCATCAGAGTGTCTTCCTCTAATGAGTTGGGTGGAGCACGACATCCTTCTAGATCACAATCTCCGTACATCATTTTGACATTTGACCTCGGTATAATTCTCAGACTTTGTGCCAGAAAGTAAAATGGTATAGGTACCTCTTCATGAGACATATAACCATCCTCGTTAAGATAGGACTTCCATTCTTCATATGTATCGGATGAATCTCCCTCGTTGATGGTATGTACTTCTTGAGACACTAGGTGAAGGAAACCTCCACTATGGAAGAAGTTCTGAATGGGATGAAGACTTTCATTGTTAGTAGCTGTCTGGTTACAGTTTGAAGAAAAACCATGACCTTTCTTCTCTTTGTTATCAGTAGGAATGACAAGCTGTCCCCATCCTTTTGCTTTGTTATTTTTGTTCACTTCGAGAGCATATCTGTACGAGGAAATTGACGTTCCTCTTTCTGATTGGTTGTCATTGCTCACCGAAAGTGCTTGGAACTGGGTTCCAAAAACCTCCTCTGGTTCTACACAAGTGGACGACGATAAGTTACTCACGATCAAGGCTTGCTCTCCGCAGACTGTGCCGAGTTGGTCGTTCTTGACAAACTTCAGCTTTTGGTGAAGCGTCGAAGTGACTGCCCTAGCCTCGTGTATCCAAGGTCTTCCTAACAAATAGATGTATGCTTCCCGGATGTCCATGACCTGGAAAGTGACTTGGAAAGTGTGGGGACCGATAGTTATGGAATGGTCGACTTCGCCGATAACTGTTTTCCTAGATCCGTCAAATACTTTGACGATGACCTCAATGCCTCTCATCGGATATCCTTTGAATGATAGTCGCATTATAGTGGACTTTAGCATCATGTTTAGAGCCGATCCGGTGTCTACCAGTATGCCAGCTAAAGCATCATCCTGGCAGTTGACTGTAATATTGAGTGCCATGTTATGTCTTGGGCCCTCTTCCGGCAGTTCCTCGTCACTAAATCCCAAGTTGTTGCAGGAAGTGATGTTGGAGATGATGCTGTCAAATTGTATTATTGACACATCTTTGTCCACAAAGGCTTGCTCTAAGACTTTTTGTAAAGCCTCCCTGTGAGCTTCAGAACAGAGTAAAAGTGATAACACAGAGATTTTTGAAGGAGTTTGCAACAGCTGATCAACAATGTTGTATTCACTATTCTGGATGAGCATCAGCATCTCATCGCTGTTCTTTGAAAGGTCGGGATCACTAGACTAACCAACTGGTTGATCAGGAACTTCCGTTTGAGGTTCGTTTTCTCTGGTAGGTTCTCCAACTCCTCGGTTGAAGATTCGACCGCTCCGTGTTACTCGACTGATGTCTGCAATATTCACGACGGAGGGTAATGGAATTTCCTTTCCATTCTCAATTGTTGTTGCACCATAATTATAAAGGATATCTTTAGTTGATGTATACGGTAACGGTCCCGGTAGATAGATAACTACAAGAGCCTTCTGATTCTTCTGACCATTGCAAGTAATTTCAATCAGTTCCTGGTTGGGAAATTTTGATTCTTCAAGTAAAGGGATGATGGTACAAACATCCTTGGTCCTCTTATGATCAGAGATTACGACAACGTCCTTGATTCGATCAGCGAAATAGTCGGGCATCAAGTTGATTAACCCAAGACTTGGACACGGTCAAATCTCTTTAAGGTCCAACTGACTCTGAAGGGCTGCTCGCATGAGGTAACATCCTTGATTGTCTTCAGAGAAAACTCTACATCGTTCATAGTTGTGTGGTGGCACCCGACCACGCCCGCTCTGTATGCAGTGTAACCTCACTAGATCTATTTCCATTGATCGAACATCCTGATTTTGATGCCTATTAGGGTTCCCATTAATCATACTGACTTGTTGTGTGTCTTCGTCTAAATAGATCGGAAGCCACCAGTGGTTTAACAAGTGTTGCAAAGTTCTTTGAACGAGAGCGCATCCATAGTCGCTCTCACGACATCCCTTACAATTTATATAATTATGCGAAGTCAAAAAACTGAGCTGGACTTGCTTAGCATGTAACTTCACCAAGCTGGTATTCATCAAGCGATTATCAATGATTTGAATCATATTCACTTGATACTGATTTCTATCGCGGTAATCCTGAATCCATCCAAGATCCATCTGACGCTAGAGGGCCTCTCGTACAAAAGAGCATCCCTGATTGTTTATTGAGCAGATAGGACATAAATCGTAATCGTGTCGTGGCAGATTATGATGTTTTCTTTGCCTTGAGTGCTTTTCCACCATGTTGACATTCATTGTACGGATGTCGTGGTTTTGAATGATGTTAGAATTTGTATAAGTCATGTTGACTTCACGAATTTGGTGATCTTGGATCCATCCGAGATCCATCTGTTCCTGTAGAACTGATTGCACCACAAAACACCCTTGATTGTTCTTAGAGCAGATATCACACTGGTGATAGTTATGAGATGGTACATGACCATATCCTCTCTGTCTGCAATGCATCTTGACCAGGTTGGTTCCCAATAAGAGTACATTATGAATTTTATAGCTGTGCTTAGACTCTTCTTCTATCAAATTTACCGTAGCTTTCTCGTGTTGAGGCAGCGGGTTCGTCTGAACATTAGGACTTGTATCCTTGAAGGATAAGACCCCGCTCCTAACAAGCTTCTGTACGTCGGATTTGAAGCTGAGGCAGTTTTCTATGTTATACCCTGGTCCTCCTTGATGGTAAGGGCAAGTCTGATCCGCTTTGAACCAAAAAGGCAGATTCTCTGGTATTGCAAGAGGAGCCCTGGTTTGGACGTTCCCTTTGACCAGTACTAATGGAAACAGTTCTGTGTACAACATGGGTATAGGGTCGAACCCTTGTACGGTTGTTGTTGTACGGAGGACGAGCCTGCTGAAGAGGCTGTTGTGTCTTTTGCTGATATTGTTGTTGATTTGGTTGGCTTTGAGCAACCTGAGGTTGATATGTAGGAACAGGCGCAGGGTTGATAGCAGGAGTTACAGCTGCTACTGGTTGGTACCATCGCCTTTGCTTTCTGAGAGAGATATTACCAATATCTTGCTCTTTTTTCTTAGGGAGAGCACTACCGTATCTTTTGGTACTGGTTGATGGTCCGACATCTTTGACCAAACGTCCTTCTCGGACTGATTCTTCCAGATGAACTCCTATGCCCACCATCTTAGTGAAGTCACTGGGTGCACTGGCGACCATCCTGTCATAGTAAAATGAGCTCAAGGTTTTCAAGAAGATCTTTGTCATCTCTTTTTCCTCAAGAGGTGGACAAATCTGGGCGGCAATTTCACGCCATCTCTGAGCATACTCCTTGAAGGTTTCCTTATCCTTCTGCGATATGGATCTGAGTTGATCTCTATCTGGTGCCATGTCCAGGTTATACTTATATTGTTGAACGAATGAAGCACCAAGATCTCAGAAAGTGACGATCTTAGTGTGGTTTAATCCCATGTACCATTTGAGTGCGGCACCGGTTAAATTATCTTAAAAATAGTGGATCAGTAGTTGTTGGTTCTCTGTCTGAGTTGACATTCTCCAAGCGTACATCACCAAATGGCTTTGAGGGCAAGAGTTACCCTTGTACTTTTCAAATTCGAGCACCTTGAATTTGTGCGGAACTTTCACATTGGGGACCAGACAAAGGTCTGCGGCGTCCTTTCCGAATAGATCCTGACCGCGAATAGCTTGCAGTTCCTTCTGTATCTCTAGGAACTGTTCCTGAATTTCCCTCATTCTCTCGTCCATACTTTCATTTACACCAGACGGTATCTGGGAAATCTGTCCTTCCGGGACAGTGTGTACCACAGATGGTGGTATAGTCATTTTGGTAGTGACTCTTGGTACTTCCCGAAGTTTGTAACCTTCAGGAGTTGTTGTCTTGCCCCTGGCATCTTCGCTTTCCCGAAGTTTTTAAACTTCAGACCCAGCGGTTCCTGCTGCAGTTTCCAGATCTTCCATGATCGGTGGAATATATCCTTCTGGGATATATTTAATAGGCATGCCCCAGGGACGATCTTTAGGCATGGTATATCGAGGATCATACCTTTCCACTATGGGGGTCGATGTGATCTCTGAGATCACAGTTCTTTGTATCTGGGCTGCTGCCAGAGCTTGCATATCATTATGAAGTTTCCTTAGATCTTCTTTTAGAGCGTCAAGTTCTTCTCTCAACTCTCTGTTCTCTTCCTCGAGATGATCCATTTTCTTTTGTTGACTAGCCCGAGTATTGTACGAATGAGACAGTTTGACTCTAGAATCGAGACACAAACATGAGATTTGTAGGTAACAAGAATGCGTTATGTGAGAATGATGAATGATATGTAATGATTATATTATATATATTATTTTGTTTAATCAAAATAAACTTCGACAATTGGTTTGCAAATATCGTACAGTGGGGAGACCCTATTTTATTGAATTCAAAGATTGCGGAAATGGAAATACAGTAATTTCAAAGTGCTGTAAAAGGAAATGTCTAAGCTAATGGGTCATGAGTCCTCTCTGAGGAGGGCTCAGGTGCTGGTTCTGGTGCTTTCCTCTTCGTTGACCGGGGCTCTCGGGCCGTTTTCGGGTTGTCATTCCTTTGCCAAGTGAAAGGGGCGAGCAAATTCCTTTGGTATTCTTGACTTTCTACAGCATGTTGCTCTAAAATCTCGATTAGAGCATCTTTTTATTTTAATAGTTGTTGTATTTTGTTACACTCCACATTGAGAATACGGTACTTGTTCTTCCAAGACTTCCTCTCCTGTTGAACTTTGTTGAGAGTAACCTGAAGTTTTTCTGTATCTAACATAAAGTAAAGGACAGATTCCTTTAACGGAAGAACTTCCAGACGAGGGTAAGGCATCCTCAGTTTGAGAGCTCTAGTTTGTACCCAGTGGAGATAAGGTTCTACAGAGACACAATCTGGTTTTCCTAAAGACTCTCTTCCTTTCCTGTGAACATGTTTCCAGGCATGCACTATTTCTGTCTTTAGTGCCCTGTCGTTTTCTCCTTCCTTGAAGAAATGACCTTCCAGATGAACATTACAAGGGACATGTCTCATCGGGTATCCGAATTGACGACGAACTAAAACTGGATGATAATTGATTCCTCCTTTAATTCCTATGAGGGGTACATTAGGGAAGTTTCCACAACGATCAATGATTTTGATCCCGTCATAGATTCGATTGTACCAATCGATGTTAGAGTTTGTAAGAGACATGATTCTCTACGACCAACGTAAAGTACTCTTATGATCCCAAAATGCAGCAGATTTGGGTAAGTGAGAAGTGAACCATTTGTACACCAGGGGTACACAACATGTGATCATTCCTCCGCTATACAAATTCCTTAAGTGTACTGAATGGTAAGCATCTGTGAGCAAGGTCGGTACAGGGTCTCCAATCAGAAAAATCTTAATGGCATTAATATCAATGAAGTCATCAATGTTGGGAAATAGAAATAACCCGTAGGTGAGCAGAACAATGACGCTATCGAAAGCAGTCACGTTCCCTATACTAGCAAAGTACAGAGCTTTTTTTATCAAAAACTTGGGTGGCAAACCTTGGATTCCACCCTTAGTGGTCATGTGAGTCCTGACTTATGACTCATCCAAATAGATGGCTCTTGCAATGGTTTAATCCTTTGGAATTCTTCCAGTCCAGAAAATGGAGCTTGGTCAGTAATGGGTATATCAGTCAGGTGAGAGTACTCCTCTAGTGTTGGTGCTAGTTGATAATTTAGGAATGTGAAACAGTGATAGACCGGATCATAAAACTGAATGAGCATAGCCAGGATTCCTTCAATTACATGGACCCTTAACAGAGACAGAAGTCCTCCGTACTTAGCTCTGAAAGCATTAGGGTTGGTGATCATCCTCACCAACCCTCTTAAATCCTCTAGTTTTGTAACCTTGAAGGTGTACTTGTGAGTCTTCCTTCTACCGAAATCCATAACGCAATCTCCTTTCTCTGATATTTGCAATCATTGTCTTAGTTTAATTTGAAAAAGAGAGACTAGAAGAGAAGATTTTTTTTATTAATGTTTTTTAATGAAATGAATGCATGAATGCAACACACAAAAACATAGAAAAAACATGGGGTCAAAGGTTCGGTGTCATGAAGTCATGGCTCTACCCATCCCCAAAGGTTATACGGGTGATTTTTGTACATGTCCTCAAAATCATTGACCCCTCGTGGGATAACAACAGTAGGCTGGTTCACCCGAGCGAGCTGCAGTATCTTAGAGTAATCTCAAATGAGGGTAGTATCGCGTGACAACTATTTTCGATAGCTTCCGCACTACAAAATAGTAACAAGGCCTCAGCCTACTACCTCAGTTTCATGGACAACCAAAATCGAACAATCTGCTTTCAACTGTCATACCCCAAATTTTGACGACTAAGATTCCCCCATCATTGTGTAAATCATAATCACAAAATGGATGGACCATCATACCTCCATAGTCTCCCCAAAAATGGGTGAGCATCCACTACAATCAAATTTAGGGTTTTATGCCCTCTCTGAGCTCTTAGACAAAGGATCAATCAAGGAATGACATGATCTTCAGCTTGTCTAAACCTCTCAAACATCCACAAGGGATCAAGAGGACTCCCACTTCAGGAATCAAGCACAAGGCTGCAACATTCCAAGTGGATTAAGCCTCAAGATCGCCAGTGTCACCAAATTAGGGTTTTGGTCGACCAGGGCCTCCAGTTGAAAATTAACCTCTGGGCATGAGCCAATGCTTCAAAATACAACCTAAGATGCTCCAAGGGACATCATAAACCCAATCATCAAGTCAATTTTGCCTCAGGGGATGCATTCATAAAAAATCAGGAATTAGGGTTTCTTGACCTAATTCACCCCTAAGTTGACTTTTGGGACAAAACATGAGCCAAGACCTCAAGATAGGATTTGAGGGTCTCTAACACACTACATTGATCCATTTGCAATAATGGATTGATCCAAGAAGCTAGATCAACAAGTTTCAAGTTCATCAGAACCACAATTAGGGTTTCGCGGGAAAAGTCAACTGTACCTTTGACTTTTGACCCAGGCATGCCCTCAAACCTTGGGACATGATTCAATACACCCTATAACACCCATGGAACATGTCCATCAAGTTTGATTTAGGTCAAGGACTTGATTTCATAGAGGATCGCACAGTTTGGAGTTCATCTGATAAAAAGTCAACTGTGCATAAAAGTCATCTTTGACTTTTTGAGATTTTTCACAATTATGGTTCTTTGACCCTAAAATGATGTTAATGTGTGATTGGAATCATCATTCATCAAGAAAAATCAAGAAAAGTGGGATAACTTGTAAAAGGGGTAACCATAAAAAACTTGGAAATTTTCTAAGTTATGGAACAAAGTGGCTAGGGTACCAACTTTGGAGGATCATAACTCCTAAACCACAAGGCCATTTTTCCCCATTCAAAGCTGGATTTGTAGCTCTCATGGCCCTCTACAAAAGCTTCAAACACAACTCATTCCAATTCCTCATAGATTTTAAGTTATGGAATGATCAAAATCACAAAAAGTGAAAATGTCACTTTTTTCTAACACTTAGTGAAATTTTCACTAAGTCAGAATCTGCCTTCACTTTTTTCCAAATGTAGGAGCATTTTTCACTTGGATCCAAAAAGTATCAAAACCAACTATGATCAAACAGTTGTTGTATCATATGAGGGCTTTCCAAAATGGCCAAGAACTCCATCAAATGCCACTTGAGCCATGAGATATGACCATGCCAATATGCCTTGCTGAAAATTGTCAAAGCAAGGCAGATTTGTGCATTTTGCTCGATTTGCCAAATTTGTGCAAATGACAAACACACTTATCCATCTAAACACCTCAGTGAGGGACCAAGGAGGGACAAACAATAATCCCAAGCCTCCCAAGTCCTTGGAACTAAAAATAGCATGCCAAACCTAGAAATCCCTAAAGAAGGGACAAGACTCCAATTTTGTTTTGGAGCATTCAATGGATGCACCAAGGTGGCATGGAATGAGCCTCTTCCAACTGAATTCAGTCAAGACTTATCCAAGACCAAGGGAACCAGCAGCCTGTGCCCTAACCTCTAGTCAATGGCTAGAGGAGACATGGATTCTCATTGATCAACATTGGCCAAACCTCTGCAGTAGTTGTCATCCACTATTGCTTGCGAAACAAACTTGTTGCACTATAAATAGACTTCATTTGTGATTAGGTTGAGTACACCAAATCCATCAAACAGATGCTTTCCTCAAAATCACCTTCTCACTTCCAAATTTTCCTTCCAAAGCAAGTTACTATCGGGTTTTGAGTTTGAGAGCAATTCCAACCAAACCAATCACACACACACCTCATAAACATCATATAGAAGTGATCCAAACACTCACATAACATCTGGAACACCAAAATCACAAAATCACCAGCCAATTGCTCAAGCTTTTAGCAGACTTGCAGTTGAGGTCCCAAATCAAGTTCTAGCTCAATTCATTCCACTCCAAGCATCCAGACACACTCCATAGCACCTAGGGAAGATGTTCATATCCTTGGAACCAAGCTGTAACACCTCTAACACAAAACACGATCACCAGCTGCAAGAGGTAAGCATGAGCTCTTCTAACTCTATGATCCATGCATTTTTTGCTGCACAATAATTTGGCTATATGTTCATAATCATGCATAGAGTGTTTACCCTCAATCAATTGCTTTTACGGTTCTTGAGGTTTCTCTTTGATTTCTTATTCCATGTTTAAAATAAACGAAATTAAAGACCATAGACATGACCGTGAGGTGAAAACAAGTAGATTGATGTGTAGATTGCATGATATCATCAAGTATTCAGTGAGATTGGATAGAAAACGCAAATCTGCAGAAACAGAGGGTGGCGCATGTTCTTGCCATGTTCTTGGCGCCATTTTTTGAATATTTGAATATTTGAATTTTGTGATTTTATTTAATTGATTCAAAAATTAATTCCTCTCTGGCTTTTAATGATTTTGAGTTGATTATTTTTTTAATAATTCACAAAAATGTTAAAATATTTTATTTTGCCAAAACTTCCCAAAAATGTTATTTATTTCATATATTTGATATTTTTACAAATAATTAATTTTTTATTTGTTTTGTAACATTTAAAATATTTTTTCCTTCTTGATTTTCCAACTTAATTGATTTCCAATCATTTTGTGGATAGAAACATGATTTTTTGAAACATTGATCCAAGATCACAATTTGTTTTCACACATGTTTAACAATTTTGATCATTTTAACTGAATTTTTATTCAATTAAAATATATTTTGAAAACAAATTAGGGTTTTGATTAATTCAACCCTAAACAAATCATTTTCAAAACACTTTGTGCCTCTAATAGAGCGTAAGACCTAATCCCCTTTTAACCAAAACTATTTTGGGCCTGAGATATTGTATAAGTCCCTCTGCGTTAAAAGAAAAATTTCTGCGCAATCGCCAGTTCAAAAATAAAATTATCTGGGCCTACCCTCGTGTTATAAGCCCCATTTCTTTTCTTTAAATTTCTTTGGGCCTCTAATAGAGTGTAAGACCCATCCCTTTTTTGAAGCCAAAATGATTTGGGCCTCAGATATTGTATAAGACCCACTGTGTTTTCAAAAACCTCAGCGCGATCGCCAGCACAGAAACAAACAACCCTGGGCCTCTCCTTGAGTTGTAAGCCCCATCCCTTGTGCAAAAGTAAATCCTTGGGCCTCTAATAGAGTGTAAGACCCATCCCTTTGTACAGAAAACCTTTTTGGGCCTCAGTCACTTGTATTAGTCCCTGTACAAATTCAAACAACAGTGCAATCGCTGATGAAACCTGTCGTACCTCGAAAAATACGATCCTCGTGATGGACACGGAAAAAACTATTCGAAACAGAGTCGCCATCGAACTTTATTCATTCCAAGGAAGGAATATGAAAATATCGATAAAACCTTTAAAAGGAGATAAGAACATGGTCGTCGCAACAAAATTCGGGTTTGTGAGTCGATTACGCAGAGGGAAGGTATTAACACCCTCTACGTCCGTTGTACTCAATGGGAACCTCTTGATTCGATTCAAGAGAAATGTTAGCCATGTTTGTTTGTTTTCTTCTAAGGGAAAATTAGTTTCTAAAGGGGAAATGGGTTTTTTTTATTAGGGTGCTCGGCAAGGATGAAGATCCTTGTGCCTATGTATTCCCTTGTGCAATGGGAAAGTCAGAGCATTCGTAGTTCATGGGACTATGGTTGGTTGGTGTTTTTTAAATGAAGGACTGTTTAATTCGCATTCTAACTGCTAAACGTTGGCTTGTCGGCTCGTCATGGGAGGCTGAAGCACTAGTTCATATGCGCGGAAGAATGGATTAAACAATGTTCTTTTGTGAAATGTTGTTAGATTTGGATTAAGTATGTTAAGATTTGATTGAAAAAAAGGTTTGATTTGGGCGTGTTTTAGGCGAACAAGAGTTTAGGTTGCATTCTAACTGCTAAACATTGGCTTGTCTGCTCGCTAGGGAAGGCTGAAGCACGAGTTCATATGCGCGAAAGAATGACTTAAACAATGTTCTTTAGGAAAGGTGTTTGAGTTATGGATTAAGTGTATTAGGGTTTCGGTTACTTGGGAAGTGTTTGGTTTGTTAAGTATTTTAGAGGAAGAATGACGACTATTCGATAAACGAGACGTCAGCCTCGCAACCAATTAATCGGGGCATTATTGAGATGCTAGATCTCAACGACACCTTTTTCATTCTATTGATTATGAAATTATTTGATAATAATTAAGTATTTTAAGATGAAAGGTTGAATGAATAACGACCCAAGGGCGTGCCTCAAGAGCCATTCATTCGAAGATCCAAGGAATGCTAGACTCCAAAAATCTCCTCCTTTCGTTAGTTGATTAAGAAAGTGTTTGAAATAGGTTGAATCGGATTGGTTACGAAAAGAAGTGAGGATCGATACTAGTCCCTAGGGGTGCTCCTAGTAACGAAACCTCGAGATGTGCAAGTGTGCGTTTGATGGCGAGGCAAAAGGCGCTCGACTTATGATTGGGCTCGATGGCGAATCGAGGACTAGTTTGGAAATGGTTTAGTTGAAAAGGTTGAAAGATTGAATGAATGACAACCCAAGGGGCGTGCCTCGAGAGCCATCCATTCGAAGACCCAAGGAATGCTAGATTCCAAGAATCTCCTCCTTTCGAAAGTTTGATTGAAAAAAAGGGTAACATGAAAAAAAGGTCTCCAATATAGTGTATTTGGATTAAGTGTATGAACAAAGAAGATTGTTAGATAAACATGAATATGAATATGATATGGCCAATATGAATAGTATGAATGAAAAATATAATCGAGATAATATTTGACGTAAAATAAACAAGATAATGATTAATCGGGTGAATCGGGAAATAAAACGTGACGACCTCGTCTTAATCAAGAACTCTAAAAAAGGATTCTATGATGTTTTAAGTCCTTCATTGATCGGAAATGAAGAGAATATAGTGCAAAGTAAAATGTGAAATATAATCGAAATCGAAGAAAAGTCTTATCTTAACCGACAAAATTTGGTTTTAGATGCTCATCGACCCATAAAAATGAAAAGTAAATAAAAGAATAAAATCAGTCTCGTCTTAATCAGGATTTAATCGAGAAATCGATAATCAACGATTTTTGACTTTCATTGACCGATAAAAAATAAAAAAAAGGTGGTCTCATATAAATCAAGATTTTGAATCGATTTCTATAAATCAACTTAATCAAAATTTTTTCATATCATCGGCCCAAAAGCAAAATCGAAAATAAAATCAAAAGTTCAAATAGAAAGGGCCAAAACCCTAAGTTACGAAATCAAGTCAAGTCACAAATTAGTAATTAGATCGACAAAGAAATTAACTGAATAAAATCTAGAACTATCTAAAATAAATCTTAAATAGCAATTCTAAATATAAGCTAAAATCCACATAAACTAAATAAGAAAAACATTTAACAAAATAATTAGAAAGACTATTTATAAAATTCATTTACAAAACAATATAAACAAAACACTTAACCAAAATAATTAACAAAGTAATTAGTTAAAATATAATAATAATAAAAAAAAAATTGAGAAGACAAAGGTAACTTATTTTTATAAAATAAAATGTTAAATAAAAAAAAGATTCAGGGTGAGGAACAGAGAGAGTCTACCACTTGTGAAACCTAAAAGGTTACCACGATGCAATTTCCAAACGCACCCTTTCCTTTTGAACATTCTCCCTCCCTCAATTTCTTCTCATCCGCCATCCATCTCACTCATCCGCCGTCCATCTCGATCGGTTTCTCATCATCTCTCGGAGTGTTTTTCTCACGATTTCTCTCGTTTTCGTGGCTTTCTCCTTCCCTATCCTCAAATCGCGGCGGTTGAGGGTGTTGATGCTCGATGATGGTTGTATGTGAATGGGTTGTTGGTGATGCCAATGAGGGAGTAGGAAGGAAGCAAAGGGTGGCCGGAAAGAAATTTGAAGGTGAAGGAGGCTTAGGTCGCGGTTGAAGTTGCGCTTCTATTGCATCGAAGTAGTTGGATTTGGTTGCTTCAAAATGAAAAAATAATGGGTGTTGTTAGAATGAGTTTTGTGGAATCAGCTTTCTCAAAACAAGATGAGAATCAAGGTGAGTTTTTTTGTTGTTCTGACTTTTCTGTTGCTCTGGTTGAGGTTGAAAGAGGTTTTCAGTCAGAAGGTAAAGGTTGGAGAATGAAGGGAACTTGAAGGAAGGTTGTTTGAGCTTGGTGGTGGGAGATATGGTGTTGTCGTGTGGAGTTGAGTTTTAGAATGGTTACTGTCAGATTGCTTCTAGTTTTTTTTTTCTGTTTTTTTTTCACTGCCGTCTTCTCTCTCCTCCTCTCTTCTCTTTTCTGTTGCTATATAGTAGAATCATTAGGGTTTTTGCATTTGAAATTATGCTGGAGAAATCCTTTATGGTATGTCTGAAACTGCCTTCTCAAATTCAAAAGCTGTTCTTGCCAAACTGTGAAAACTTCTCTGTTGTACTTCTCTGCTACTGTCTACATTTGTTTTAGCTTAATTAAGTGTGGAGCAGGCTTGTGCAGGTCTTGGCAAATGGTTGCTTTCATGTTTGAGGCATTGTGTGGTAGCAGGGTCCAAGGTCGTGGTGTGTTTGCAGTGTGTAGGGTTTGTTTTGTAGTGAAGTTCAGGCTGGTGTCAAGGTTGAGCATAACGGTACGGTTTGTGGTTTTATGGAATTGCTGTAGAATTTTGTGTGGGACCACATGGTGTACATGGCTTGAAAAGTTGGTCCATAGCACTTGCAGCATCCACCGTTGTGTATCCTAAACAGGCGCCATCTTACCCTTGACAATGCATCCTCTAACCATCTTGTTCCATTTTAAAAAGTGTGACGCCAAAGTTGTTCATGTCATTTCTGGTTTTTTAATTAATGAAATGTACAGTGGGTTTATAACAAATGGAATTTTGAGCTTTTGAAAGCTAACTAAAGTGTAATCAATTGGAAATTAGTTGATAACTATTGTGAATTATTATGGTGCCATATACCTTGAAACGAGAATGTATTTGTGAGCTCGATGGCTAAATGAGCACAAGTGTTGAATTGGCCAATGCAAGTTATGCAAAAAAAAGAAAAAAAATGGTTTAATGTATATGAAACAATTTAAATATATGAGATGGGAGTTTGGGTTTAAAAAATGGATAGATGGACATTGGATAAATGAAATGAATAATAATAGAAAAAAAATTGGAAGTGGTTATCAAATGGACATGTGTTGAGCAAATGGATGATTTGTTTTCAAAAGTGGATAAAATGAATTGAAATGGATATTAACATGAAAGTGGTTAAAGGTTAGCAAGAATGGACTAGTTGAATTTAACATGTGAAAATGGATAGGGGTGTGAAAAATGGCTTTAGAAATGGAAATGGATAATTTGAATTTAGAAAATGGGAGTGAATAATGGGTAAGGAACGAGTTTTGCAATATGCCTCCACAACACTTACAACCTTGACATCTAAACTTGAACGTCATTCATCAAATCAAGGAGGATCTGCCTTGAATCGAACTGACTAATCATAACAAATGAATCCACTTGATTCTGGCCACTTGAGTACCAATAAGTCGAAATCTTCATTTTGAACTAACTGAACAAGAATATGCTTTTAAAATCAGAAGATTATGAATTGACCCATGAATCATGATACGCTGCGCCAAACCCTGATTGGAAAGCAAATCTGGTCCTTGGTAATCTTTAAACATGAAGCACTTGACTTACTCACAACTTGATAACTTGATCCATGCACAATCATCTTAACTTGACACAACTACCCTAATTGGCGCGTACACCATCTGAACTGCTACAAATCCTGGCCTTGATCTTGCAACAAACCTTTCTCCGACTGACAGATTAAATCAACGACCATTGTACCTCAGTTCACACTACATATATACCAGACCTGACAAACTTGCCTGAAGCCCGACTCACCCATGCAAAACCTTGAGCAGGAACAACATATTTTTTTGGATTTTCTGAATAAAGGTTAGTAAATGGGATGTACAGATGGAGATTATACAAGGTAGGACAAATTTGGGGTATGACAGATGCCCCTATCTAATTGGCTTGAACCCGAGAGAATGAACTGCTGAATGGCGTTCATTTTTAGGGTAGAAGTCAATTAGATATAAGAAGACCCCAAAATTTGTCTGACAAAAGGTAAAATGAAGTAGAGTGGGAGTTGACAAAATGAGATAAATGGGTTCAAACTGAACAAAATAAATAAAGGCCCTTTGGGTGATCGAAGCAGCACTTTATCCATTAAGGTTCTTCGATGATACCAAAGCAGTTTCTCTGAAGGCAGACGATTCTCTGGGTCGTCGAAGCAGTCCCTTATCCATTAAGGTTCTCCAATGATACCAAAGTAGTATCTCTGCGGTAAATTTGCTGAGGAATAGTTGAGCAAGATTCCTGTTGGAGGAAATGTGCTAGCTCTACCGGGGAAAGCTCACAAGAAACTTTCTAGAATATCCTCTGCTTGGGGATTAAGAAGTAGCAACAGTTGTCGGGGATTGCCATTATCAACTGCATGGTTGAAGAATGACTTGATGGGGAGTAGAATTCCTTGAGCATGTGCGGGGTATCAAATTCTCTTCAAAGGAATACTGCCGGCTTTGAAAGAAGACTGGCCAAGATGCTTGCGAACTGATCCTGGATCCTGTTATGCCATGCTGGGGATGGATATGCCATGCATACAGGAATGCATGTGAACTTGTTTACATGAGATGCATATGGGAATGCAACTGGGCAATGCTTCATTTCTGGTTTCCAAAGAATTTTTAATGGAGATTAGATGGAGCAAGGTGAAAGACTCACTGGGAATATTGGCATATCAACTCGGGGGTTGAGAAAAGGAAATACACAATCGACTCGGGGGTCGAAAAACATTAAGATAAACTGTCGTCAACTCGGGGGTTGAAAGAAAGGTAAAGGTAATATCGACTCGTGGGTCGAGGAAATAAAGACAATATCGACTCGGGGGTCGAGAAAATAAAGGCAAGGTAATCTATCAACTCGGGGGTTGAAGTAAATAACAAAATATCAACTCGGGGTTTGAAAGTAAAAGCAAATATCGACTTGGGGGTCGAGGAAATAAAGATAATATCGACTCAAGGGTCGAGGAAATAAAGACAATATCGACTCGGGGGTCAAAGATAAAGATAATAATGACTCAGAGGTCAGTACAAGCAATAAGATGTCAACTTAGGGGTTGAAGATGTAATAATGATATTGATTCGGGGGTCGAGAAACTAAGGCAATATCGACTCGGGGGTCGAGAAAATAAAGACAAAATATCATCAACTCGGGGGTTGAAAGAAAGGTAAATATCGACTCGGAGGCCGAAGAAAATAAAGACAACATTGATTCAGGGGTCAAGAACAAAGCAATATATATCAACGCGGGGGTTGAGGAAGGAAATAGGTTATGTTATGTATGCATATGATGCTTGTATGTTGTATGTGATGCATATGCGAATGCAAGCAAAGGATTGGTTTTATGAAGGTGCCAGCAGGGTTGACTTTTGGTGATTGCCACGCAAGGTGGGCTTTAGGAGGTAGTTGCCAAGCAAGGTTGGACTTTTGGAGGTGATGCCAGCAGGGTGGACTTTTGGAGGTGCCAAGCAGGGTTAGACTTTATGTGGTGGAAAGATTTGATTTCCCGACACTCGAAAAATGGAAGATATTATGATCGATAAACCAATATGATTCTCTTGTTGCCCCAAGTTTGATCTTTTGCAGAAATTGCGTGCTTGTGCATGAGAGAATATCACCTCTAGCTGATACGCCATGAATAGTTGTATGAGCGCAGCGACGTAACCAATACATGTTGATTGGGCATTTGCTCTGCCCCAAGGCTTTTAATACTTGTTGAATTCAAGGGTCGCTTAGTGCATGACATGACCAACTTGACCAACTTGACTGTATGAAGGGAATCTGCCCCTATCTGGAGGGTATTGAGATAATCTGCCCCAGTGTCTGGATTTTGCAGTGGTCTGCCCCTGTCTTGGCTTTTGAAGACTTGCCTCAGATTGACTAAGTATTGCTTGGAAGTACTTGCCCCAAATTCACAAGGTTATGAGATAGTCTCGATTCGAGTCAGTGCCAACGAATACTCAAGTTTCCCTCTGATTGCACTTTGTTGGAAATTTCATAATGTCAAGTACTGATTTGCAGCTAAAATTGATCATTCAGAAATGGTAATTTTAATGTGACGTTCATGCAAGTTTTGAAAAATCATTTATTGGAATGGTGTGAAAGTGTGTGACGAGTGGACTGTTAGTCCAAACGCATTGCTAATTTATCTGGTGTGAAAGATACAACAATAATATGACACCAATGTAAAAGATTAGAAAATATGTAGGAGTCAGTTTACGCAACCTTGCTGTAGTATGTTTTCAGAATAAACCCCGCCTCAATTAGGTCTTTTGGGGGTTGTAACATGGCCTGGTTCACGGTTATAGAAACAAAGGATATAAGGCTCAAAGTTATATTTGTACCCACCTCTTCTTCGTGATGATCTCCAGTCCTACGTTCAGTTAAATTGACACACGTACTTAGATTTTGACGGTGTAAGAGTGACGATAAAGGCTCAAGGTTCGCTTTAAATGGCAGTCATCTTATTTTGTTTTTGATGGACATCAGTGACCTTTTGATTTTGATATGGTGGTCACTGAATCTTATTTTGCTTTGCTTGAGGATTTAAGGACCTTTTTTTTGTTTTTTTATTGATCCCTAATTTTGCCTAAGTCACTTTTTTGAGGTGTTTGACTTAGCGGGCTCTTTTTTTTTTTTTTGAGTAAGGCTTTGTGACTGCCAAGTCATTGGTCATTGAAGAACAACCGTCATATCTTTTGCATTTTGCATGATTTCTTCGTCACCTCAAGACGTGTACGAAGAATACGGAGTCAGATTAACTGAACACTACCCTGCCCCGGGTTGAGTGTAAGGGTTTGAATATCCGAAGGAAAACTTCTACTTCTCGGCTCGAAGTGGTGAACTAGGAATCAACTCCTTATCTCTCCAGTGTTTGGGGATTTGAAACAATGCATGTACATCATCAGCAGGATTTTATCTAAAAGAACACCATTAGCAATTATGGGTATTTCGTTTTCGTCATCCTCCCTCCGATCTTTGCTAAACAACAATTTGGTTAAGAAAGTGAATAAGAGGTATATAGATGAACATTTTTTTGTTTTTTTAATATAAGTGAAGAAAATGTTAGCGAATGCGACATGATTAGTTCAAAAAATGCATGATCACTTCATTAATATTACCATTAATAAACAACAATGTCTAAAAGCAAATAGCACATAACAAAAAAGAAACTACAAATGCATAGAAACGACATGATCTAAAAATTGCCAGCATTAAGGTCTGGGCTTTTCTTTCTTGACCCGCTGTTGGACTAGCATTCTTGTTCATCGAGACCACTATGATAGCCTTCTTCACGCCTACTCTCAGCAACTTCTTCCATAACATGGGCGGATGGACCCACCCGATCAAGTGAAGGATTGACGTTG
This sequence comes from Lathyrus tuberosus, assembly GCA_022829125.1. Classification (NCBI taxonomy): domain Eukaryota; kingdom Viridiplantae; phylum Streptophyta; class Magnoliopsida; order Fabales; family Fabaceae; genus Lathyrus; species Lathyrus tuberosus. The sequence goes on from JALAZF010000187.1 coordinate 9,131,338, forward strand.
ATTTGAATAGCTCGAGGCATAAATGAGATCAGCTTGGACTGAATCAGATCTTGGACCTTGTTTCTAAGCTGTTTGCAATCCTCAGTTGAATGCCCCATAGCGCCAGCATGGTACCCACATCGTGCATTGGCGTCAAAGCCTGGTGGATATGGAGGAATAATAGGATCCAAGCCCTTTAGTACTATTAGCCTGCTACTAATCAAACGTGGCAATATATGACTGAATGGCACTGGCAAATAATCAAAATGCCTTTTTGGTCTTTGACTATAGAAGCGTCGGGGTTGTAAAGAATGTTGTTGTGTAATTTACTGTTGACGATGGGGGCCTCTATTGACGGGAGTATATTGACCATGTGGAGAGAATGGAATCATAGAGGGAGACCCATAGGATTGCTCACTTTGAACATTTGAGATGCTTGGGTACTGAGGATAAGGTACCGGAGAAGCAGCTTGTATAGTGTCCCAGATTGCATTGATTTCATCCTCCTCTTCCTCTTGAGAACCGACAATGGATTCAGTCTCTCTATCCTGGATGCTCGAGCCGTCTAGGATCTTTCCACTCTTGATATGACTCTCAATGCGTTCTCCTACTAAAACCAAGTCAGAGAAGTTTGATGTCCCATTGCTCATCATCTTTTCCAGGTATGGGTCTTGCAAAGAATCTATGAACAGGTCAACCAATTCTCTATCTAAAAGTGGTGGTTGAACGCGAGCAGCAACCTCTCTCCATCTCTGAGCATACCCCCTGAAGGATTCGTTGTCCTCTTGAGATAAGCCTTGCAATTGTATGCGGTTGGGAACTATGTCAAGATTGTATTGGTATTGTTTCACAAAGGCGTTGGCTAAGTCCAACCACGACTGGATATGGCTACTCTGTAGCTGCATGTACCAACTCAACGATGCCCCACTCAGACTATCTTGGAAACAGTGGATCATAAGTTTATCATTGAGAGCATTGGAGGTCATCTTTCTGCAAAACATCACCAAATGTTGCTTTGGACAACTATCTCCTTTGTACTTCTCAAATTTTGGCATCTTGAACTTTGGAGGTAATACAAGTCCGGGTACCAAACACATGTTCAAAGTATTCAGATCAAAAGCATCACGCCCCCTCATGGTTTCAAACTTTTCTTCCAACACACGACAACTTTTAGCAAACTCAACATCTTGAGGTCGTTCAGTATTCACCACCAGGCTTATCCCTCGGGAATTCAGTGTAGTGAATGCAAAGCTATGGTATTCAACTGCATCATGAGACGAGGCATGTTCATCTTGAATAGTGTGACATTCTTGTATAACCTGGTCCCTAACAGAAATCCGCACAGGCTGAAATTGGGCAAGATTATTCACTTGAGGCGGAATGACGTTCTCGGTGACTGTAGGCCTTTGAATGTTATCCTTTTTCCTTGCCATAGCTTCCACAAGTTGTTCTAGCTGGTTCTTCATCAAGTCAACATCTGCTCTTAATGCGAACTGATTCTGCTCTTCTGAGTCCATGATTCTTCCAAAAGCGGCTTCAATTCTGATACAAGTGTCGGGAAATCAACTGCGGGTTATGGACAAAGGATGATGAGTTTTTTTGGTTTTGGAAATGATATGCAATGCTGATGAATGCAAATGCAATGGTATGCCGATGAATGCAATGCGGGTATATTCAGGATCTAGGATAACACGAGCATTTGCAAAATTCCCTAATAGGTAGGCTTCATAAGGGAAGTTCTAGAGTCCTTACCCATAAAGCCACTCACATCATAGCTTCTACTTTGATGGATAAGGTTCCCAGGATTACTGACACTAATCGGATCAACACCACGCAACATGCTAGCTGCATTGTGATGGGGATACGAAAAGGTATATCCTGAGTGTAGTCTTCATGCTAGGCCCACGAGAAGCGAGTCCTCGGAGACTAACACTAACGACCACCAAGATAGAAACTGGTGCTAAGAGTGGTTCCCAGAGTCACGGGCCCTTCATGAACCAAGTCGTGCGACAGGCTAGCTGCGTTACAACAAGATCTACGAAAAGGTCTACTCTAGGGGAAGCTTTTATGCTAGGGACACAAGGAACGAGTCCTTGGGGACTAACACTAATTACTTCCAAAATCTAAACTAGGTGTTCTCTCTTCTTTTTCCAAGACTCGGGTATAGAGCCTTACTTGTGATATCAACCCAAGATCCAACAGTCAAGTATGATAAACAACATATGATAAGGAGAAAGCAATAAAAGCAAATAGATAAGTAATAGGAGAAAATAAACAAGAAGAAATAAAACAAGCGAAGCTAACACTCTCGAATCGAGTCAAGTTAGGCTTGACTCTCTCTAGCATAGGGCAATACAGAATCCCCAGCAGAGTCGCCATCTGTCGTACCTCGAAAAATACAATCCTCGCGATGGACGCGAAAAAAACTGTTTGAAACAGAGTCGCCATCGACCTTTTTTATTCCAAGTAAGGAATAGGAAAATATCGATAAAACCTTTAAAGGGAGATAAGAAGATGGTCGTCGCAACCAAATTCGGGTTCGGGAGTCGATTACGCAGAGGGGAGGTATTAGCACCCTCTACGTCCGTTGTACTCAACGGGAACCTCTTGATTCGATTCGAGAGAAATGTTAGCTAGGTTTGTTTGTTTTCTTCTAAGGGAAAATTACTTTCTAAAGGGGAAATGGGTTTTTTTTATTAGGGTGCTCGGCAAGGATGAAGATCCTTGTGCCTACGTATTCCCTCTTGCAATGGGAAAGTCAGAGCATTCGTAGTTAGTGGGACTACGGTTGGTTGGTGTTTTTTAAACGAACGAGTGTTTAATTCGCATTCTAACTGCTAAACGTTGGCTTGTCGGCTCGTCATGGGAGGCTGAAGCACTAGTTCATATGCGCAGAAGAATGGATTAAACAATGTTCTTTTGTGAAAGGTTGTTTGATTTGGATTAAGTATGTTAAGATTTGATTGAAAAAAAGGTTTGATTTGGGCGTGTTTTAGGCGAACGAGAGTTTAGGTTGCATTCTAACTGCTAAACATTGGCTTCTCTGCTCGCTAGGGAAGGCTGAAGCACGAGTTCATATGCGCGAAAGAATGACTTAAATAATGTTCTTTGGGAAAGGTATTTGAGTTGTGGATTAAGTGTATTAGGGTTTCGATTGCGAGGGAAGTGTTTGGTTTGTTAAGTATTTTAGAGGAAGAACGACGACTATTCGATAAACGAGACGTCAGCCTCGCAACCAATTAATCGGGGCATTACTGAGATGCTAGATCTCAACGACACCTTTTTCATTCTATTGATTATGAAATTATTTGATAATAATTAAGTGTTTTAAGACGAAAGGTTGAATGAATAACGACCCAAGGGCGTGCCTCAAGAGCCATTCATTTAAAGATCCAAGGAATGTTAGACTCCAAAAATCTTCTCCTTTCGTTAGTTGATTAAGAAAGTGTTTGAAATAGGTTGAATCAGATTGGTTATGAAAAGAAGTGAGGATCGATACTAGTCCCTAGGGGCGCTCCTAGTAACGAAACCTCGAGATGTGCAAGTGTGCGTTTGATGGCGAAGCAAAAGGCGCTCGACTTATGATTGGGCTCGATGGCGAATCGAAGACTAGTTTGGAAATGGTTTAGCTGAAAAGGTCGAAAGATTGAATGAATGACAACCCAAGGGGCGTGCCTCGAGAGCCATCCATTCGAAGACCCAAGGAATGCTAGATTCCAAGAATCTCCTCCTTTTGAAAGTTTGATTGAAAAAAAGGGTAACATGCAAAAAAAGGTCTCCAATTTAGTGTATTTGGATTAAGTGTATGAACAAAGAAGATTGTTTGATAAACATGAATATGAATATTATATGGCCAATATGAATAGTATGAATGAAAAATATAATCGAGATAATATTTGATGGAAAATAAACAAGATAATGATTAATCGGGTGAATCGGGAAATAAAAGGTGACGACCTCGTCTTAATCAAGAACTCTAAAAATAGGTTCTATGATGTTTTAAGACCTTCATTGATCGGAAATGAAGAGAATATAGTGCAAAGTAAAATGTGAAATATAATCGAAATAGAAGAAAAGTCTTATCTTAACCGACAAAATTTGGTTTTAGATGCTCATCGACCCATAAAAATGAAAAGTAAATAAAAGAATAAAATCAGTCTCGTCTTAATCAGGATTTAATCGAGAAATCGATAATCAATGATTTTTGACTTTCATTGACCGATAAAAAATAAAAAAAAGGTGGTCTCATATAAATCAAGATTTTGAATCGATTTCTATAAATCAACTTAATCAAGATTTTTTCATATCATCGGCCCAAAAGCAAAATCGAAAATAAAATCAAAAGTTCAAATAGAAAGGGCCAAAACCCTAAGTTATGAAATCAAGTCAAGTCACAAATTAGTAATTAGATCGACAAAGAAATTAACTGAATAAAATCTAGAACTATCTAAAATAAATCTTAAATAGCAATTCTAAATATAAGCTAAAATCCACATAAACTAAATAAGAAAAACATTTAACAAAATAATTAGAAAGACTATTTATAAAATTCATTTACAAAACAATATAAACAAAACACTTAACCAAAATAATTAACAAAGTAATTAGTTAAAATATAATAATAATAAAAAAAAATTGAGAAGACAAAGGTAACTTATTTTTATAAAATAAACTGTTAAATAAAAAAAAGATTCAGGGTAAGGAACAGAGAGAGTCTACCACTTGTGAAACCTAAAAGGTTACAACGATGCAATTTCCAAACGCACCCTTTCCTTTTAAACATTCTCCCTCCCTCAATTTCTTCTCATCCGCCGTCCATCTCACTCATCCTTCGTCCATCTCGATCGGTTTCTCATCATCTCTCGGAGTGTTTTTCTCACGATTTCTCTCGTTTTCGTGGCTTTCTCCTTCCATATCCTCAAATCGCGGCGGTTGAGGGTGTTGATGCTCGATGATGGTTGTATGTGAATGGGTTGTTGGTGATGCCAATGAGGGAGTAGGAAGGAAGCAAAGGGTGGCCGGAAAGAAAGTTGAAGGTGAAGGAGGCTTAGGTCGCGGTTGAAGTTGCGATTCTATTGCATCGAAGTTGTTGGATTTGGTTGCTTCAAAATGACAAAATAATGGGTGTTGTTAGAATGAGTTATGTGGAATCAGCTTTCTCAAAACAAGATGAGAATCAAGGTGAGTTTTTTTGTTGTTCTGACTTTTCTGTTCCTCTGGTTAAGGTTGAAAGAGGTTTTCAGTCAGAAGGTAAAGGTTGGAGAATGAAGGGAATTTGAAGGAAGGTTGTTCGAGCTTGGTGGTGGGATATATGGTGTTGTCGTGTGGAGTTGAGTTTTAGAATGGTTACTGTGAGATTGCTTCTGATTTTTTTTCTGGTTTTTTTTTTCACAGCCGTCTTCTCTCTCCTCCTCTCTTCTCTTTTCTATTGCTATATAGTAGAATCATTAGGGTTTTTGCATTTGAAATTCTGGTGGAGAAATCCTTTATGGTATGTCTGAAATTGCTTTCTCAAATTCAAAAGTTGTTCTTGCCAAACTGTGAAAACTTCTCTGTTGTACTTCTCTGCTACTGTCTACATTTGTTTGTTTGTGTTTGTTTTGTAGGGAATTTTGGAATTCTGTTTTAGTTTAATTAAGTGTGGAGCAGGCTTGTGCAAGTCTTGGAAAATGGTTGCTTTCATGTTTGAGGCATTGTGTAGTAGCAGGGTCCAAGATCGTGGTGTGTTTGCAGTGTGTAGGGTTTGTTTTCTAGTGAAGTCCAGGCTGGTGTCAAGGTTGAGCAGAACGGTACGGTTTGTGGTGTTATGGAATTGCTGTAGAATTTTGTGTGGGACCACATGGTGTACATGGCTTGAAAAGTTGGTCCATAGCACTTGCAGTATCCACCGTTGTGTATCCTAAACAGGCGCCATCTTACCATTGACAATGCATCCTCTAACCATCTTGTTCCATTTCAAAAAGTGTGACACCAAAGTTGTTCATGTCATTTTTGGTTTTTTAATTAATGAAATGTACAGTGGGTTTATAACAAATGGAATTTTGAGCTTTTGAAAGCTAACTAAAGTGTAATCAATTGGAAATTAGTTGATAACTATTGTGAATTATTATGGTGCCATATACCTTGAAACGAGAATGTATTTGTGAGCTCGTGTGGCTAAATGAGCACAAGTGTTGAATTGGCCAAATCAAGTTATGCAAAAAAAGAAAAAAATGGTTTAATGGATATGGAACAATTTAAATAGATGGGATGGGAGTTTGGGTTTAAAAAATGGATAGATGGACATTGGATAAATGAAATGAATAATAATAGAAAAAAAAATTGGAAGTGGTTATCAAATGGACATGTGTTGAGCAAATGGATGATTTGTTTTCAAAAGTGGATAAAATGAATTGAAATGGATATTAACATGAAGGTGGTTAAAGGTTAGCAAGAATGGACTAGTTGAATTGAACATGTGAAAATGGATAGGGGGTGTGAAAAATGGCTTTAGAAATGGAAATGGATAATTTGAATTTAGAAAATGGGATTGAATAATGAGTAAGGAACGAGTTTTGCAATATGCCTCCACAACACTTACAACCTCGACAGCTAAACTTGAACGTCATTCATCAAATCAAGGAGGATCTGCCTTGAATCGAACTAACTAATCATAATAAATGAATCCACTTGATCCTGGCCACTTGAGTACCAATAAGTCAAAATCTTCATTTTGAACCAACTGAACAAGAATATGCTTTTAAAATCAGAAGATTATGAATTGACTCATGAATCACGATACGCTGCGCCAAACCCTGATTGGAAAGCAAATATGGTCCTTGGTAATCTTTAAACACGAAGCACTTGACTTACTCACAACTTGATAACTTGATCCATGCACAATCATCTTAACTTGACACAACGACCCTAATTGGCGCGTACACCATCTGAACTGCTACAAACCCTGGCCTAGATCTTGCAACAAACCTTTCTCCGACTAACAGATTAAATCAAAGACCATTGTACCTCAGTTCACACTACATATATACCAGACCTGACAAACTTGCCTGAAGCCCGACTCACCCATGCAAAACCTTGAGCAGGAACAACATATTTTTTTGGATTTTCTGAATAAAGGTTAGTAGATGGGATGTACAGATGGAGATTATACAAGGTAGGACAAATTTGGGGTATGAAAAAACCTTGGGCGTCCCCTTAAGCTGTAAGCCCCCACTAATCTTTTCAAAGCACTTTCTCCTTTGATTTAGAATATAATATTGTTATCAAAGCTTTCTTTGTTGAACAACTAACAAAACAACATGGAAGCTCTACATCCGAGTAAGTGTTTATCCGCTTTCATTTACCACTTTCATATATATAACTGTATTGTAGGGTTGTTTCACTGTAAGTCTTCTTTCACAAACTTTATATACTTGTCAAATAACCACTGTGTATACTAGTATAGTTATTTAGAGTTTTCCCCGACAACTATGTCTAGCACTAGGTAAAGCCCTATTGGTCACTCTTGAATACAAACAAAACTAGGTCCCCATAGGATTACCAGATACTGTCTTCCCTCCTCTTTGGGATAAACAATATATAGACGTGACAGGTAGCATTCCTTGTGAACCCTTTCTCAGACTTTCACCCTTAGAAATTGTCAAAGGAACTCTAACTCCCAAGAGATGATCTTTTCTCCGTGAATGGAATCTCTTGAGTTTCTTCCATATTCTTGGACTTTCCTGGCTTGATCTATTCTCGGTAAATAGCATGTCTTGAACTTCTCAGGGTTTGGAGACCCACAGGCTTCTTAAAAGCATCCTCGCCTCCTCTTGGGCATTGTACAAGGACCCTTCGGCTTCTTATAAGCTCTCATGCCTTCTCTTTGGCTTAGTACAAGGACCCAGAGACCTCTACAGGTATAGGAACAGAACCTAGTCATCAATTTGCTAGAGCTGTCTTTCTGAGTCAAGTATCAGACCAGTTAATGGGTTGACCTTCATCCCTTAACATACCAGCCTTCTCTTGGGCATTATACAAATATCCTTCACTATCTGAGAATCAATTCCTCAAAACACCAGTAGACTTGGACAGTCTCAATACCCTTGGGATTTCCTATTTCCTTAAAGAACAGGAAATAACCTGGATCCTCTGATCAATACCCAGGCACAACCTTACCTATAATCTTTCTCTTCATAAGAACTGGTTTTCTCTTTTATCCAACACATTGGACCTGTCACTCAACTGAAACAGTAAACAACAAAGTTAGCCTCCTCTTGGGCTTTGAACAAATGAGTCTCCCTAGTAGAGCTAACCTTTTCAGACTCCCTTGTTGAGTCAACCCTTTAGCCTCCATCTCGGGCTTTATACGAGATACAAAATACTCTCTTGTTGAGTATAATAGACTCTCTCGTTGAGTCAATCCCCTTTAGCCTCCATCTTGGGCTTCGTACAAGACACACATAAAAACTCTCTTGTTGAGTATAAAAGACTCTCTTGTTGAGTCACCCTTTTAGCCTCTATCTCGGGCTTCGTACGAGATACAAATCACTCTCTTGTTGAGTCACCCTTTTAGCCTCCATCTCGGGATTCGTACGAGATACAAAACACTCTCTTGTTGAGTATAAAAGACTCTCTTGTTGAGTCACCCTTTTAGCCTCCATCTCGGGCTTCGTACGAGATACAAAACACTCTCTTGTTGAGTATAAAAGACTCTCTCGTTGAGTCAATTCCTCTTAGCCTCCGTCTTGGGCTTTGTGCAAAACACACGAAAATCCTCTCTCGTTGAGTCGAACCCTTTTAGCCTCGATCTTGGGCGTTGTACAAGACAGAAAGAACATTTTCCCCAGAAAAGTCAACATCTTGCCTCCTCTTAGGCTTTGTATAAAGAAAACCCCAGTTGATTCAATCAACCTTTTAGCATCAAAGTTGTGCCTCGCTCACAGCATACAAACGTCAACAACTCTTCTTTAGAGATGACCAATTCTCCCTCAGCATAAACTCTTCAGCTTCACATCTTGGGTTTTGAATAAGATACAAATAGACCCTTCAGCTTCACATCTTGGGCTTTGAACAAGATACAAATCACCCCTTTCGGTTCATGTGTTGGGCTTTGAACAAGACACCAAAACAACCTTTTTCCTCCCATAGAATAGGAGGAACTACGGTCACTCTGATTTCTCTGTCTCGGGAATACGTAGGCATAAGATTGTAAAATATTAGCGAGCATACCAAACAAAAACCCAAAATCCAGTACCCCCATTTATCAACCCAAAAGCACCAAATCATAACATCTTACCAAAAACCTCACAAATGATCCAGACATCCGAATTTTAATAAAATAAACCGAAGAAAGGCTCCACATCCACATAGCATCTGTGACCTAACAGATCGCTGTTCAAACTCAGTAAGCAAGCAGGGTTAATTAGAGACATATATTTCCCTTCCTTAATTAGCTCAATAGGATAAAAAGTGAATCGAGCTGTAGTACCCAAGCGATCGTGACTCAGGACCACAAAAATCACGCTACAACAACAATCGAAGTCGTATAGGCATTGAATCCTCAAAGGGTGTCTCCACTGATTTGATGGTCGACCGGGGTCTCTTATTTGGGAGTCACTCCCTGTAAGATTACCCGCCTAGTGCCATCACTTATCTTAGGTGTATACTCAATCTTTCCAGATGCGGCATCACCCGCAGTCCCATTAGCAGAAAAATAAACACGGATATCAATTAGGAAAAGCAATATATATATATATATTGTTCCTAAAAGTAACATCCTAGACCTCTTAAGAGCTATAATGCTAGTCCTAACAAATCAACGACGTCCCCAGCAGAGTTGCCATTTTTCTGTAGCGAGCGATTTTTGTCGGTGACGCGACTACCTTATCGCTGAAGTTTTCCTCATCGCAATGGTAGGAGGGGGTGCTACTTTCTGATTTCTTATTTATCCCATGAAGCTTGAAGGGAAAGGGAAGCTATCTAAAACTAACCTTGCACGCGAATGTTTAACTGAACAAACGCTTAAAAGAGATTCGAGGAGTCGGGGTCAGGTTATACAATGGGGAGTTGTCAATTACCCATCCTATATGTGGTTATCCACAGGATATTAGCTTTAGGTTTCGCTTTGTAATTGATGGTGTTTATCTTTTAATGGGTTGGGAAAGTTTCTTGGGAAGTATGAGCGAGTGAGTGAGTTTTTGTTGATGTTCGGGTGTTTTTGGTAAGGTACTGGACCTAATTTTTGATGTGAAGGTACTTGACCTAGAGTTTTTTATTAGTATGCTTGCTAAGATTTTGCAATCTTATGCCTACGTATTCCCGTTTAAATGAAATAGGGAAATCAGAGCAATCGTAGTTCCTCCTATTCTAAGGGATGAAAAGATGTTTGGTGTCTTGTTTAAAGCCCAAGATTGAAGCTAAAAGGGGTATTTGTGTCTTGTTCAAAGCCCAAGATTGAAGCTAGAGGTTTGACCGAGAGAGAATTTGTCATCTCTAAAGAAGGATTGTTGATTTTTGTGTTCCTTGATCAAAGCACAAGGTTGATGCTAAAAGGTTAATTGACTCGGCTCGGGGATTTCTTTATACAAAGCCTAAGAGGAGGCTAGAAGTTTGACTTTTCTGGGAAAAATATTTTGTCTGTCTTGTACAAAGCCCAAGATTGAGGCTAAAAGGGATTTTGACTCCGCTGGGGAGGGTTTATATGTGTCTTGTACAAAGCCCAAGATTTGAGGCTGACCTTACTGGGAAAATCATTATACAAAGCCTAAGAGGAGGCTGAAATGAGTTTGACTCTTCTTGGGGAAAATCAGTCCCCAAGGCCTAAAGGAAGGCTGGGAGGAAATGACTCTGTTGCAGAAGATATCTGTCCCAAGCTTAAGAGAGGGAGATTTATGTCTTGTACAAAGCCCAAGATTGAGGCTAAAGGGGTTTGACTCAACAAGAGAGTGTTTTTATCTGTCCTGTACCAAGCCCAGGATGGATGCTGGACAAGCTGGAGAAATTGTTATACAAAGCCAAAGAGGAGGTCAGCTTCTGCTAGGGGGAATCTTTATACCAAGCCTAAGATGAGGCTGGAAAAATATTAACTCAACAAGAGAGTATTTTTATCTGTCTTGTACAAAGCCCAAGATTGAGGCTATAAAGGTTGACTCAACAAGAGAGTCTGAAATGGTTAGTTGACTCAACAAGAGAGTCTGAAAAGGTGATTGACTCAACAAGAGAGTCAAAAAAGTGATTGACTCAACAAGAGAGTCTAAAAAGTGACTGACTCTACGAGAGAGTCTAAAAAGGTTAGCTCCGCTGGGGAGAATAATTTGTACAAAGCCCAAAAGGAGGCTTACTTTGCTGAGGAAGGATCATTATACAAAGCCTAAGAGGAGGCTAGCTTTCTGCTGAGGAAAGGTCCTTATACAAAGCCTAAGGGGAGGATATCTTTTGCTGGGGATAATTGAGATCCCCAGGCAGGTCCAAGTGGGGAATCAACTCTTGCTGAGGATTACAGAAGAGTTGAGATGTCAGATACCTTGAGGTTCTGATTTAAGATAGTGTTGACCATGGTCGGGGAACTCTTATGAGAGAGACTGGGTTTCTGCTGGAGATTGATCTAGAATGCCCGGAGTTTTTTCCTATAGTTGTAAGGAACTTGAGAATGTCTTTGAGACTCAAGGGGATTAGACTATCCAAGTCTACTTGTGTGGAAGAGTTTTATCTTGTGTATGATGCCCAAGAGGAGGCAAGGGCATTAAGGGATGAGAATTAACCCTAAAGTGGCCTGAGGTCTGACACTGAAAAGACTGCTCTAGCAAAGGATGACTAAGTTCTGTCTTATACCTTTAAGAGGTCGTCCGAGTCCTTGTATTAAGCCCAAGAGAAGGCATGAGAACTTCTAAGATGCCGGAGGGTCCTTGTACAAAGCCCAAGAGGAGGCGGGGATGCTTTTAGCTAGGAAGCCTGTGGGTCCCAAACAAAGAAAAATTCAAGAAATTTTATTCACCGAGAATGGATCATTTAGTGAAAGTTTTATGATTTGAAGAAATTCCAGAGATGCTATTCACCGAGAATAGATCAACTCCGGGGAGTAGAATTTCTTTGATAATTTCTAAAGTGACAGCTTGAGAAAAGGTTCACGAAGAATACTGCCTTTCTCTTTGTTCCATATTGTATAAGCCCAAGAGAATGCAAGACTGTATCTGGAGATCCTATGGGGATCTAGTTTTGTTTGTATTTTAAGAGTGACCAACAGGGCTTTACCTAGTTCTAGACCTAGTTACCGGGGAAAACTCTAAATAACTATACTAGTATATATACAGTTGATATATGACAAGTATTTTAAAAAGGTATGAAAGAAAACTAACCATGCACAGCTTCCCACAATACAGTTATTTATATATGAAAGCGTGTAAAAGAAAGCCGATAAAACTTACAAGTGAGCAAGCTTCCATGTTGTACTGTTAGTTGTTCAAAGAAATTAAAGAAAGTTTTGAAAACAATACATATATTTGAATCTAAATCAAAAGGGAATTGTTTTGAAAAGATTGTGGGGCTTATACTCAAGGAGAGGCCCAAAGAGTTTAACAGTGATCGCACCGTTGTTTTGAATATTGTACCGGGACTTATACAACGACTGAGGCCCAAAAAGGTTTATGTACAACAAGGGTTGGGTCTTACAATTCAAGGAGAAGCCCAAAGATTATTTAAAGAAAAGAAATGGGACTTACAACACAAGGGTAGGCCCAGATGATTTTCTTGTTTGAAAATGGCGATTGCGCCGAGATTTTTTTAACGCAGAGGGACTTATACAATGTCTGAGGCCCAAAAAGGTTTTGGTTAAAAAAAAGGATTGGGTCATACATTCTATTAGAGGCCCATGAGTGTTTGAAAAAGATTGATGAGGGTGGAATTAATCAAAACCCTAATTTTGTCTAAAATGGAATTAATTTTGTTTAAAAATTAATAAAAATTATTGAAAACATGTGAAAAATGAGTGGTGATCTTGGATCAATGTTTCAAAAATCATGATTTTATCCACAAAATGATTGAAAACCAATTAAGTTAGGAAAATCAAGAAAGAAAAAATATTTTAAATGTTAAAAAAAAAAAATTAATTCTTTGCAAAAATATCAAATATATGAAATAAATAATATTTTAGGGAAATTTTTGTAAAATAAAATATTTTAACATTTTTGTGAATTATTAAAAAAAGAATCAACTCAAAATCATTAAAATTCAGAGAGAAATTAATTTTTGAATCAATTAAATAAAATAAAAAAATTCAAATATTTGAATTTTTGAAAAAGGGCGCCAAGAACACCCAAGAACACGCGCGTGTTCTGAGTTTTGCCTAAATTTGCATTTTCTTATCAATCTCACTGAATACTTGATGAAATCACACAATCCACATATCAATCTACTCGTTTTCAACTCACGATCATGTTTATGGTCTTTAATTTCATTTATTTTAAGCATGGAATAAGAAATCAAAGAGAAACCTCAAGAACCCTAAATTCTGCATGAAGGCTCAGAAATTCCACACAAGATTCATACAAAGCAATTAATTGAGTGGAAACATTCCATACATGATTATGAACATATGGCAAAATTATTTTGCGAGGAAATATGCATGAATCATGAGATGACCAAGTTGAGGCTTACCTCTTATAGCTGGTGATCGTGTTTTAAGTTAGAGGTGTTACAGCTTGGTTCCAATGATGTGGACAACTTCCCTAGGTGCTATGGAGTGTGTCTGAATGCTTGGAGTGGATTGAATTGAGTTGGAACTTGATTTGGCACCTCAACTGCAAATCTGTCAAAGGCTTGTGCAGATGGCTGGTGATTTTGAGAATCTGGTGTTCCAGATGTTGTTTAAGTGTTTGGATCACTTCTATATGATGTTTTTGAGGTGTGTGTGTGTGATTGGTTTGGTTGGAATTGTTCTCAAACTCAAAACCCGATAGTGACTTGCTTTAGAAGGCAAAATTGGAAGTGAAAGTGTGATTTTGAGGAAAGCATCAGTTTGGGTGCTTTGGTATACTCAAACTGATCACAAATGAGGTCTATTTATAGTGCAACAAGTTTGTTTTGGCTGCAATCGTGTATGGCAACTGGTACAACTCTGTGGCCAATTGTGATCAAATGGAATCTCAAGTCTCCTCTAGCCATTGACTTGAGATTAGAGGACATGCCTATGGTTCTTTGATTCAAGGATAAGGCTTGACTGAAGTATTTTTCTTTGCCCTGATACATGTCACCTCTAAGCATCCATTAAATGTTCCAAAACAAAATTGGAGTCTTGGCCTTCTTTAGGCTTTTTAGGTTTGGCATGGCTATTGTAGATTTTGGGAATTTGGAGGCTGATAGATCAGTGCTTGTCCCTTGTTTGTTCCCCCTTGAGGTGTGCAGATGGATAACCATGCTTGGAGTTGCATAAGTTGATCAAATCGAGCCATAATGCACAAACCTGTCTTGCAAGACAGTTTGCATCAAGGCATATTGCAGCCATCATATCTTCTAGCTCAGATGGAACTTGATGGAGTTCTTGGACATTTTGGAAAGCTGATATATCCTGTTTCAACATGATGTCCAACTTAGGTTTTGATCCAATTTGAATTACAATGAAAATTTCCTCTACATTTGGGAAAAAATAAGGCAGATTCTGACTTAGTGAAAATTTCACTAAGTGTTGGAAAAATGTCACTTTTGTGTTTTCAGCCATTTTGATCACTCCATAACTTAAAATCCATGAGGAATTGGAATGAGATGTAGTTGACACTTTTAAAGTATGCCATGAGAGCTACAAATCCATCTTTGGACCATCCAAAATGGTTGCTTGGATCTCAAGTTATGATCCTTGGAAGTTGGTACCCTAGCCACTTTGTTCCATAAGTTAGAAAAATTCTAAGTTTTTTATGGTTACCCCTTTTACAAGTTACCTCACTTTCTTTGATTTTTCTTGATGAATGATGATTCAAATCACATATTAACATTGTTTTAGGGCCGACGAACCATAATTGTGAAAAATCTCAAAAAGTCAAACTTGACTTTTGTGCATAGTTGACTTTTTATCAGATGAATTCCAAACTGTGCAATCCTTTGTAAAATCAAGTCCTTGATCTAAATAAAACTTTATGGATATGTTCCATGGGTGTTATAGGGTGTATTGAATCATGTCCCAGGGTTTGGGAGCATGTCCAGGTCAAAAGTCAAAGGTTCAGTTGACTTTTTCCCCGAAACCCTAATTGTGGTCCTGAGGAAATTGAAACTTGTGGATCAAGCTTCTTGGATCAATCCATTGTTGCAAATGGATCAATATGGTTTATTAGATACCCTCAAATCATGTCTTGAGGTCTTGGCTCATGTTTTGTCCCAAAAGTCAACTTAGGGGTGAATTAGGTCAAGAAACCCTAATTCCTGATTTTTGGTGAATGCATACCCTGAGGCTAAATTGACTTGATGATTGGGTCCATCAGGTCCCTTGGAGTATCTTGAGTTATATTTTGAAGCATTGGCTCATGCCCAGATGAAGATTTTCATCTGGAGGCCCTGGTCGACCAAAACCCTAATTTGGTGACACTGGTGATCTTGAGGCTTAATCCACTTGGAATGCTGCAACCTTGTGCCTGATTCTTGATGTGGGAGTCCTATTGATCATTTATGTGTGTTTGAGAGGTTATACAAGTTGAAGATCATGTCATTTATTGATTGATCCTTTGTCTAAGGCTCTAAGAGGGCTTAAAACCCTAATGCTTGACTGCAGGGAATGCTCAACAATTCTTGAGGAGATTGATGAGGCATAAAGGTACATCCATATTGTGATGATGATTTGCACAATGATTGGAAATCTTAGTGGTCAAAATTTTGGGTATGACATTATGGCACATACATCTTTGGCCACTTCTCGTTTAGGGATTAAGATAACTTCTTTGCCTCGATTGGGAAGATAGTCTGAAATTACGTTAATCGGGCCAGAGCTTGAGCAGGGTTGAACCATTTTTAGTCCAACTAACTCTGAAAACTCTACATCGATAATAGTTGTGTGGTGGTGTCGTACCTCGAAAAATATGATCCTCGCGATGAACGCGAAAAAAAAACTGTTCGAAATAGAGTCGCCACCAAACTTTATTTATCCCAAAAGAGGGAAAGGAAAATATCGAAAAAACCTTTAAAGGGAGATAAGAACATGGTCGTCGCAACCAAATTTGGGTTCGGGAGTCGATTACGCAAAGAGAAGGTGTTAGCACCCTCTACGTCCGTTGTACTCAACGGAAACCACTTGATTCGATTCGTGAGAAAGTTAGCTACGCTTGTTTGTTATCTTCTAAGGTAAAAGGGTTCGTTTTTAAAAGGGAAAATGGGGTGGTTTTTTATTAGTGTGCTCAGCAAGGATTAGAACCCTAGTGCCTACGTATTCCCTCGTGTAATGGGAAAGTAAAGCATTCGAAGTTCGTGGGACTACGGTTGTTTGATTTGTATATTTTTATAGGCGCCAATTGTCCACACACGAGTAAGCGAACTCGCACCTAAACAATTGAGGAGAAAGGTCAAAGACTTGGCCCCCTCACGTCACCTTTTAGGAAGTTGTGTTTGAATATACGATTAAGTGTATTAAAGAGTTTGATTAAGAAAAGCGGATTTGATTTGTATGTATTTTAGGGTTTCGATCGCACGGGGGCGAGAAAAGGAGTTTTAGATATTTTAGAGGTGATAATTGTTCACACACGAATAAGAGAACTCGCACCCAAACAATTGAGGAGAAGGGCCAAAGACTTGACCACCCTCATTTCACCTTTAGTAAAATGTGTTTAAATTGGGATTAAGTGTTTTAATAATTTCTTGGAAAAAAGTTTGAATGTAGTCGAGTTACAAGTGTTTTAAAGGCGTCAATTGTCCACACACGAGTAAGAGAACTCGCACCCAAACGATTGAAGAGAAAGACCAAAGACTCGATCCACCTCACTTCACCTTTTATAAAAGTAATGTTTGAATATAGATTACGTGTTTTAAGCGGCAATTGATTATAAAAAGGTTTGAATAGTGTATGAACAAAGAAACAAAATAAGGGTTAGATGAACGAGTATGAATATGATATGAACAATATGAATAATATGAACAATAATATAATCAAGATAATATGAACAAGATATAATATTGACATAAAAGTAAATCAAGATAATATTGACGAAAATGTAATGTTAGTGGTTAATCAAATGAATCGGGTCCAATGTAGCGCTAAGCCATCGTAGCACAATCTATGACGAAGATCATACTATAGGAGGATGAGCATTTGATTTATGTGTTAAAACACGATGGAGAAATGATATTGAGGATCATTCTCCAATGAAATCGTGCCGCACGAAAAGAAAGGATGAAGATCTCATCTTAATCACAAACTTTCGTCGATTAATCGAAGGTAACCTATCACGATCCAAAAGTATAGAAAGAGATCCCGATGATCACTCACTACAGATTTGAAATAATGAAGGTTAATCTCTTCAACAATCAACATTCGCGAATAGAAAGACTTCATCGATCGAAGATGAGAAAATAGAAGAAGATAATAGAAAGTGAAATGGAAATAGAAAATAAATCGAAGTGGACTCGTCTTAATCAAGATTTAATCGAGAAATCGATAATCAATGATATTTGACTTTCACTGACCAAAAATGAAAAGAAAAGATAGAAATCGAAAGTGAAAAGATATAATCAAAAATAAGATGGAAAAGGAAGAAAGGTCTCATCTTTACCAAGATTTTAAATCGATAAATCGATAATCTTTGATTTTAGATTTTCATCGACCGATAAAAAAGAAAATAAATAGGCCTCATATTAATCAAGATTTTGAATCAATTTTGAGAAAATCAACTAAATCATGAGTGTTGTTATATCATTGGCCAAAAACAAAATCAAAAGGAAAATCGAAGATGAAAATCAAAGCGAGAAATGAGAAGTAAAATCGGACATAAAATCTAAATAATAAATAAATTTTAAATCAACCAAGACCTAATTAAATTCTAGAAATAAAATATTTCATTATTATTAACGATTAAAATTACTAATCCTAAAATTAATAATAACTAAATTAAAAGACTTTAGAATTAATATACTAAAATAACTATTATGTTCTTAGAGTTTTAAAACAGCAAAAATAAAAAATATTAAAGAGAAAGGACAGAACTCGAGAACCTAAAGGAAATAACAGACTAGCATGGACCCGGGTCGGACCAGCATGGGCCCAAACCCGGTTCGACCAAAATAATGGAAAAGGGTCAAAGAAACCCTAACACATATAAACACAACCGTTTCTTTCTCTCTGAACAAAACACACGATGGAACAAAACTTCAACAAAATGGTGAAAATTGTTGACACGAAATCAGGAAAACGCAAATTAGTTCACTCTATTTCGTTCGCCCTCTTTCTCTGCTCCCGACTTTCCACTCCCTCATGGTGATTCTCTCTCTGTTCGCGGTGATGTATGGTGGTGTAGGGATTGAAGGTTTATGTTGGTTAAATCACGACGGAGATGTTCGCTAGATGGAGGGTTTGTGTGTTGCTGTTGGGTTATGGTTGTTTTGGTGAGTAGCAAGTCATGGTTTCTACAAGTGTATCTTGGTTTATGTAGAAAAAGGTTCTTGATGGAAGAGTGATAAGTTTGAAGAAGATGGCCTTAATGGTGATGAGGTTATGAAGGGCGGTCGGAAGCTTGTTGTTGGTGGAAGCAAATCAGAAGTTGAAGGATAGGATGGAGGGTGGTTTGATGGTTTTGAAAGGGTGTTCATTGTAATGCAGTGGAGAGGTCAGTATTCTGTTATTCTGATTTTTCTGTTGCTCTGGTTAAGGTTGAAATGAGTTTTTTCAGTGAGAAGGTAAAGTTTGGAGAATGAAGGGAACTTGAAGGAAGGTGGAGAGTTAACGAAGGTTTTAAGAAGGTTTTTTGAATTTGAAGTACTATTTTTTAATCACTGATGTTTTAAACCACCAAGTGAGTTATCTGTTTCTCTTCTCCTCCTTTTAATTCGACCAAGCTTGTTGGTTAAGTTTAGAGGTACAACTTATTTGTCTGGTAGTTCTTGATGAGTCTCTTTCATGGCAGGTCTGTGTTGATGCAAGAGTTGGTCGCGCATGGTGTGCTGTGGAGCTTTCGTACCGTTTTGTACATTGTGGGGTCTTTGTAACTTTATTGTAACAATTTTTTACTGCAACTTGTTTTTTTAATATTTTGGCACCTATTCAAACAACATTAGTGAATAAACTTGTAATAGGTTTCTTTTGGAATGACTTTAACTTGAATCAATTTGTGATCTCAAAAATTGATTGAAACTTGTATTGGCTAAATGAAGATTATTGTGTATAAATCATGGTTTAAAATTGGATTTAAATTTTATATTTGAAACCTTGAAATCCTAAATTTTAACCTTTGCAAGAAATTAAATGGGAATTGGAACTTGAGTGGAAAGAAAAAAAATCGGAATTTTGACATTGAAACTTGAATTGAACTTGAGATTGACATGAAATTTGAATTGAGATTGGAATTAGACTTGAAAGTGGCATATGGATTCAAAAAGAACGGATTTAATGGATGATTAAAAATAGGAAAAGAAATTGGATAATTAGAATGGGTAATTGAATGGATATCGCTAGAAGTGGATTTGTGGATTGGATAATGGTTTTAAACAATGGATATGGATATGGATCTTGTTATCCACCACTCCAACTTGAACAAAACCTAAAACCTTGACAATTGCGCTTGATCGCCACTAATCTTGAACAAAAACCACAACCTTGACAATCAGCCTTAATATGATATCTAATTGAACATCAAGCTAAATATATGTGTTTTTTTTAATTTTCTGAATAATGGTTAGTGGACGGATGTATAGGTGAAAACTAATCACAGGTAGGACAAATTTGGGGTATGACAGATGCCCCTATCTAATTGGCTTGAACCTAGAGAATGAACTGCTGCATGGCATTCATTTTAAGGGTGCAAGTCAATTAGATACAAGATGACCCCAAAAATTTGTCTGATAAGAGATAAAGTGCCATAGAGTAAGAGTTGATAGAATGAGGCAACGGTGTTCAAACTGAACAAAATAACTAGAGGCTCTTTGGGTGGTCAAAGCAGCACCTTGTACATTAAGGCTCTTCGCGGTGCCAAAGTAGTATTTTTGAAAGGTAGAGGATTCTCTGGGTGGTCGAAGCAGCCCCTTATCCATTAAGGTCCTCCGATGATATAAAAGCATCTCTAAAAGGTAGTGGATTCTCTGGGTCGTCGAAGTAGTCCCTTATCCATTAAGGTTCCTCGATGACACCAAAGCAGTATATTTGAAGGCAGACGATTCTATGGGTCTTCGAAGCAGTCCCTTGTCCATTAAGGTTCCTCGATGATACCAAAGTAGTATCTCTGAAGGCAGACGATTCTCTGGGTCATCGAAGCAGTCCCTTATCCATTAAGGTTCCTCGATGATACCAAAGCAGTGTATTTGAAGGCAGACGATTATCTGGGTCTTCGAAGCAGTCCCTTATCCATTAAGGTTCCTTGATGATACCAAAGCAGTATCTCTGAAGGCAGATGATTCTCTGGGTCATCGAAGCAGTCCCTTATCCGTTAAGGTTCCTCGATGATACCAAAGCAGTATCTCTGAAGGCAACCGATTCTCTTGGTCGTCGAAGCAGTCCCTTATCTATGAAGGTTCCTCGATGATGCCAAAGAAGTATCTCTGAAGGCAGACGATTCTCTGGGTCATCGAAGCAGTCCCTTATCCACTAAGGTTCCTCGATGATACCAAAGAAGTATCTCTGAAGGCAGATGATTCTCTAGGTCGTCGAAGCAGTCCCTTGTCCATTAACGTTCCTCGATGATACCAAAGCAGTATCTCTGCGGTAAATTTGCTGAGGAATAGTTGAGCAACATTCTTGTCGGAGGAGATGTACTGGCTCTGTAGGGGAAAGCTCACAAAAAACTTTCTAGGATATCCTCTGCTTGGAGAGTAATAATAACAGCTGTTGGGGATTGTCCTTATCAACTGCATGGCTGAAGAATGACTTGCTGGGGAATAGAATTCCTTGAGCACGTGCGTGGTATCTAATTTTTCCAGAGGAATACTGCTGACTTTGACGGAGGACTGGCCAAGATGCTTGCGAATCGATCCTGGATCCTGTTATGCTAGGTTGCTGGGGATGAACATGCCATGCATTGCTTGATGCACTGAAACACATGCTAAGATGCAACTGCCAGGGAATCTAATGCACGTATGATATGATAGTGCTTGATATGATTATGTAATGTTATGCTAGCATGTTATGTACATGACGATGCAAATGATCAGGTGCGTTGGGGATAAGTTCCTTGTCCAGGGTATCACCAAGGACTGGATTTAGGAATTGCCAAGTGAAATTGGACTTTGTTTATGCGCCAAATGAAATTGGACTTCAGATTAAACTTCCAGACTAAAACTGGATTGGAGGATAGATCACTAGACGAAAACTGATGAGAAAAGGGTATTTGCCAGACGAGAACTGAGTTTTAAAAGATTTTCCAGACGAGAACTAGGCCTTAAAAGATTTGCCAGACGAGAACTGGACCTTGAATTAGTTTTCCAGACGAGAACCGGGCCTTAAAGTGATTTACCAGACGAGAACTGGACCTTGGATTTCCAAGCTATGTTGGACTTTTGGGTTGCCAAGCTAAGTTGGACTTTGGTGTCAAGTCTTGCGATACTAGGCTTTGAGACATCAAATCTTGTCAGAAGGTTAGGCTTGAGGTATGATACACATGTCTATGCAATGAGGGAAGCGACATGACTAATGCATATGAGTGAGTTATGTAATAATATGAAGGTTCCAAAGATGCCCCAGTAGAGGATAATGGAAGGATAAGTTCCTATGCAGAAAGGTTTCTTGTCAGAAGGAAGGCAAAAGGTTATTTGTGGGGTGATAGCATGATTCCCCGACACTCGTCTTGAACTCAAAGGTCACTTGACGATGTTCGCTTGAGCAGATTAAAAGCAACTGAGAGATTTGCCCCTGTGTGGCTCATCCTTCCCCAGTCTGGGTCTATGAAGAATTTCTCCTTGACAGGAAATTGGAAACAACTGTACCCTGAGATGATCTCGAGATGGCTTGGCCCAGAATTCCAAGTCGTGAAAGGCTTTGACCTTGAAAGGAAGTTGGAAGCAGATGTACCATGAGATGAACTCGAGATGGTTTACCTCACAACTTCAAGTTGTAAAAGGGTTTGTCCTTGAACGGAAAATTCAGAAGCAGATGTACCATGAGATTACTCGAGATGGCGTGCCTCAGAATAATTGTACCGTGAGATGAACTCGAGATGGTTTGTCCCATAATTCTAAACCATGAAAGGATTCTTGCTTGATTGACTGGCTCTTGGAGTATTTGGCTTCGAAGTACCCTTGAGGTAGCTTGCCCCAGAATGAGCTTTGGAGCGCCTTAATTTGTGTTGATTGAACATTGGAGTGGTTTTCCTTTAGTCAAAAGAAACTCTGGGTGTCCTGCCCTTGGTTGGTAGAGTCTTGAGATGATTCACCATGTTCAACCTGATTCCTGAATGATTTGCCCCATGATCAACTAATGCTTCAGGGACTTGCTTTAAACTGGCTGATTCCATAATCATTGGATGTCAATGCCCATGTTCTATAGGGTTATGAGGTGTTGTTAGTTCAAATCAACTTTGTTGAATGATCTAGCTCTCTTTAATTGCTCCTTGTTGGAGTTTCCTTGATGCCAAGTACTAACTTGCAGTTAAAACTGTTCATTCACAAATGGTAATTTTAATGCGATGCTCATGCAAGTTTTTAAAAAAAATCAATCATTATTGGAATGATGTGACAATGTTGATTTAGCTGATGTATGAAAGATATAGCAAGAATATGACACCAAAACAAGTGATTAGCAAATTTGTAGGAGTCAGTTTACGCAACCTTGCTGTAGTATGCTTTCAGAATAAACCCCGCCTCAATTATGTCTTTTGAGGGTTATAACGTGGTATGGTTCACGGTTATTTGAAATAAAGGGTATAAGGCTCAAAAGTTGATTTGTACCCACCCCTTCTCTGTGATGATCTCCATTCCTACATTTAGTTAAATTGACACACACTGATCTTCAAAGAGAGTTCGACAGTGTAAGAGTGAAGATGAGGATTCAAGATTTCCTTGAAATGGCAGTCACATTATTTTGCTTTTGTCATGATGTCAGCGACCCTTTAATTTGACATGGTGGCCACTGGACCTTATTTTGTTTTTGTTGAGGATCCGAAAGCCTCTTTTGGTATTGTTTTTGATCTCTATCTTTTGCATGGATTTATTTTGCTTTTCGAGTCCATCGGGATTGCCTTGATTTTTGCCTAAGTCTCCTTTTGAGGTTTTCGACTTAGCAGGCTTTTATTTATTTATTTATTTATTTGACTTCGTCAGAGGATTGTGACTGCCAAGTCATCTGTAATTGATGAACAACCATTATGTTTTTGGATTTTGCTTTTGTGAACTGAGTGCGTAATCGGGTTAACTGAACACTAACCATGCCCCAGGTTAAGCATAAGGGTTTTTAAATCTGAAGGAAACTCCTACTTCTAGGCTCGAAGTGGTTAACTAGGGACTAACTCCTTATTTCTTCAGGGTTAGGGGATTTGAAACAATGCTTGAACATCCTTGGCAGGATTCCATCTGAAAGCATACCATCAACAATTATGGGTACCTTGTTTTCATCATCCTCCCTCCAATCTTTGCTAAACAAAAGTTTGATAAAGAGAGTGGACAAGAAGTATATGGAAGAATTTTGTTGTTTTTGTTTTATATTTTCTATTTTTTATATATAAGTAAAGAAAAATGAGCGAATGCGACATGATAAATTCAGAAAATGCATGATCACATCATTAATATTACCATTCAAAACAACAATATTAAAAAACAAGTAGCATTTAACATAACGAAATTACAAATGCAAATGATAAATGTCCAATGGTTGCCAGTATCTGAGGAAGTCTTCCCGTCTGAACCACTGGCTTTAGGGGATGCCTCTTGAAGTCTTGGAACTCATTTGGGCGAGAAGCTGGCGTGCATAACCATGTTTCCTTCTGTAAATGATATGTACTTTTTGTCAATCAATTGTTGCACCTTGGCTTGAAAAGCTTTGCAATCCTCAGTTGAATGCCCCATTGATCCAGCATGATATCCACAATGTGCATTGGGATCGTATCCAGGCAGGTATGGTTTTGGCAATGGCTTGATAGCTTTGGTCTCTACCAGTGAGTTTCGGACCAGATGCAGGAAAAGTTGACTATACGACATAGGAACCAGGTGGAGAGGAGTAGTTCTTCTTTTCAAGTTGTTTCGAGGCCTATGCTGATTCTGATGATGATTCTGATATCCTCGACCACGGGCTCGTTGATTCGCACGAGGAGAAATCATGGGTTTCTGGTATGACGCCCTAGGATTGAGAGATTGCCCATAAGGATGATATGGCGCTGACAATGATAACTGCCGAGAAACTGAAGGGCCATAAAGTCTTGCTGGTGTACTCTGAGAATACTCAACATTTGCTAGGACTACATCAATTTCATTATCCTCTTCTTCTTGGGGATTGCTAAAGGATTCAGTCTCACCAGCTTGATTACTCGAGACGTCTTGGACTTGTTTAGCTTTGAGGTAACTCTCGATGTGTTCTCCTACTATTATAAGGTCAAAGAAGCTTGAGAATGAATTGCCAGTCATTCATTCAAGATAGGTTGCATGTAAACTGTCCAAGAACATGGCAATCAATTCTTTGTCCAAGAGTGGTGGTTGTAACCTAGCTGCCAACTCTCTCTGCTGTTGTGCATAATCCCTAATAGATTCATCGGTCTTATGAGATAGGCTTTACAGCTGCGTGCGACTGGGAGCCATGTCCAAATTGTACTCATATTGCTTTAGGAAAGCATTCGATAAGTCTTTCCATGATTGGGTACAGCTTCTTTCTAAATCCATGTACCAATTCAAAGATGCACCACTTAAACTATCTTGGAAACAGTAAATCATCAACTTGTTGTCGCGGACATGAGAAGTCATCTTTCGGCAGAACATCATCAAATGACGCTTTGGACAACTGATGCCAGTGTACTTCTCGAAGTTGGGTACTTTGAATTTTGGAGGAATTACCAGGTCTGGCACTAGGCACATATCAGCAGCATCAAGCCCTAAAATATCGCGTGCTTTCATAGCTTGAACTTTCTCTTCGAGGGCACAAAGCCTTTTCTCCATGGAATCGGTCAGCGACATCATATGAGACTGAACAGGGATGTTCACTCGTGGAGGATGATCACCCAGTAGACAATCATATAGTGGGTTAGTCGACACAGCAAAACCTAATGGGGGGTCAAAATCCTTCATCCCAATATATTGAAAACTATCCTCAGATATAGCCATCACAACTTTCAAATTGTCTATGCTCCTCTTATCTCTGCTTGAACTTGCTTTAAATGCTTTGCGGCTACCACAGGTTCAGTATGAGCGTCGGGAAATCAGCTGGCAGGAAATGGACAGAGGATCGGATGAGTTGGCTGGAAAATGATATGCTAATGTCACGAGTATGCAATGCAAGGTTCCAGGATCAAAACAACATCTGGTTCTGAGGAAGGAGCTAGACACAGGATATCTCTGATTACAGGACCCCCCATAGGTAGGTTCTAAACGGGTAGGTGCCTAGAGTTATGGATATCTTTCAAAGACATTATAGCCATGACGAAGGAACATCAAACAATAATATCCTTGAAAGGATCTCGTCTAGGTGAGGTCTTCGTTTCTTCCCCACGAGAAAGACTCCTCGGAGGCGCCCACTACACAACCATCGACACACGGGTTCTAAGTAGGGTTCTCAGAATCCTAGATTGAGGTAGAAAATATTACTGTCAAGAAATAATACGTTCGAAGGATCTCATCTGATTGTGGCGTTCGCATTAACCCACAAAGAGTTAACACTACCAACCACCATAGATAAATGGGTTAATGGTCCTTGGGATCAACGATTTAGGCTCGAAAACATTATCATCGTGACGAAGTAACGTCAAAACGATAACATTTCCAAGGGAATCTACTCCAAGCGGGGTCTTTGCTTTGGCTCACGCGGAAGAGACCACACAAGCCTCCACTACACAACCACCATCCTAATCCTAGGGTTATACTCAGACTCGGGTATAGAGCCATCTCACAGAGCACCAATGATCTGAGAACCCCCACAGTGTCATAAGAGATAATAATAGGATAAAATAGAAATTAGCAAGCAAGTAGATAACAGATAATCAGACAAGCAAGCAAACAAGCAAGAGAAGATAAACAAACAAGCGGATCTAACACTCACGAATCGAGTCAAGTTAGGTTTAACTCTCTCTAGCATAGGGCTATGCTCAAACTATTCCCCAGCAGAGTCACCATCTGTCATACCTCGAAAAATACGATCCTCGCGATGGACACGGAAAAAAAAACTGTTCGAAATAGAGTCGCCACCGAACTTTATTTATACCAAAAGAGGGAAAGGAAAATATCGATAAAACCTTTAAAGGGAGATAAGAACAGGGTCTTCGAAACCAAATTCGGGTTCGGGAGTCGATTACGCAAAGGGAAGGTATTAACACCCTCTACGTCCATTGTAGTCAACGGGAACCTCTTAATTCGATTCGTGAGAATGTTAGCTACATTTGTTTGTTATCTTCTAAGGTAAAAGGGTTCGTTTTTAAAAGGGAAAATGGGGTGGTTTTTTATTAGTGTGCTCGGCAAGGATTAGAACCCTTGTGCCTACGTATTCCCTCGTGCAATGGGAAAGTCAGAGTATTCGTAGTTCGTGGGACTACAGTTGTTTGGTTTGTATATTTTTATAGGCGCCAATTATCCACACACGAGTAAGAGAACTCGCACCCAAACAATTGAGGAGAAAGATCAAAGACTTGGCCCCCTCACGTCACCTTTTAGGAAGTTGTGTTTGAATATACGATTAAGTGTATTAAAGAGTTTGATTAAGAAAACAGGATTTAATTTGTATGTGTTTTAGGGTTTCGATCGCAAGGGGGCTAGAAAAGGAGTTTTAGATATTTTAGAGGTGAAAATTGTTCACACACGAATAAGAGAACTCGCACCCAAACAATTGAGGAGAAGGGCCAAAGACTCGACCACCCTCATTTCACCTTTAGTAAAATGTGTTTAAATAGGGATTAAGTGTTTTAATAATTGCTTGGAAAAAGTTTGAATGTAGTCGAGTTACAAGTGTTTTAAAGGCGTCAATTATCCACACACGAGTAAGAGAACTCCCACCCAAACGATTGAAGATAAAGACTAAAGACTCGATCCACCTCACTTCACCTTTTATAAAAGTAATGTTTGAATATAGATTACGTGTTTTAAGCGGCAAGTAATTATAAAAAGGTTTGAATAGTGTATAAACAAAGAAACAGAATGAGGGTTAGATGAACGAGTATGAATATGAAATGAAAAATATGAATAATATGAACAATAATATAATCAAGATAATATGAACAAGATATAATATTGACATAAAAGTAAATCAAGATAATATTGACGGAAATGTAAAGTTAGTGGTTAATCGAATGAATCGGGTCCAATGTAGCGCTAAGCCATCGTAGCACAATCTATGACAAAGATCATACTATAGGAGGATGAGCATTTGATTTATGTGTTAAAACACGATGGAGAAATGATATTGAGGATCATTCTCCAATGAAATCGTGCCACACGAAAAGAAAGGATGAAGATCTCGTCTTAATCACAAACTTTCGTCGATTAATCGAAGGTAACCTATCAGGATCCCAAAGTATAGAAAAAGATCCCGATGATCACTCACTACAGATTTGAAATAATGAAGGTTAATCGCTTCAACAATCAACATTCGCGAATAGAAATACTTCATCGATCGAAGATGAGAAAATAGAAGAAGATAATAGAAAGTGAAATGGAAATAGAAAATAAATCGAAGTGGTCTCGTCTTAATCAAGATTTAATCGAGAAATCGATAATCAACGATATTTGACTTTCACTGACCAAAAATGAAAAGAAAAGATAGAAATCGAAAGTGAAAAGATATAATCGAAAATAAGATGGAAAAGGAAGATAGGCCTCATCTTTACCAAGATTTTAAATTGATAAATCGATAATCTTTGGTTTTAGATTTTCATCGACCGATAAAAAAGAAAATAAATAGGCCTCATATTAATCAAGATTTTGAATCTATTTTGAGAAAATCAACTAAATCATGAGTGTTGTTATATCATTGGCCAAAAACAAAATCAAAACGAAAATCGAAGATGAAAATCAAAGCGAGAAATGAGAAGTAAAACCGGACATAAAATCTAAATAATAAATAAATAAATAAATTTTAAATCAACCAAGACCTAATTAAATTCTAGAAATAAAATATTTCATTATTATTAACGATTAAAATTACTAATCCTAAAATTAATAATAACTAAATTAAAAGACTTTAGAATTAATATACTAAAATAATTATTATGTTCTTAGAGTTTTAAAACAGCAAAAATAAAAAATATTAAAGAGAAAGGACAGAACTCGAGAACCTAAAGGAAATAACAGACTAGCATGGACCCGGGTCGGACCAGCACGGTCCCAAACCAGGTTCGGCCAAAATAATGGAAAAGGGTCAAAGAAACCCTAACACATATACACACAGCCGTTTCTTTCTCTCTGAAAAAAACAAATGATGGAACAAAACTTTAACAAAATGGTGAAAATTGTTGACACGAAATCAGGAAAACGCAAATCAGTTCACTCTATTTCGTTCGCCCTCTTTCTCTGCTCCCGACTTTCCACTCCCTCATGGTGATTCTCTCTCTGTTCGCGGCGATGTATGGTGGTGTAGGGATTAAAGGTTTATGTTGGTTGAATCACGACGGAGATGTTCGCTAGATGGAGGGTTTGTGTGTTGCTGTTGGGTTATGGTTGTTTTGGTGAGTAGCAAGTCATGGTTTCTGCAAGTGTATCTTGGTTTATGTAGAAAAAGGTTCTTGATGGAAGAGTGATAAGTTTGAAGAAGATGGCCTTAATGGTGATGAGGTTATGAAGGGCGGTCGGAAGCTTTTTATTGGTGGAAGCAAATCAAAATTTGAAGGATAGGATGGAGGGTGGTTAGATGGTTTAGAAAGGGTGTTCATTGTAATGCAGTGGAGAGGTGAGTATTCTGTTATTCTGATTTTTCTGTTGCTCTGGTTAAGGTGGAAATGAGTTTTTTCAGTGAGAAGGTAAAGTTTGGAGAATGAAGGGAACTTGAAGGAAGGTGGAGAGTTAGCGAAGGTTTTAAGAAGGTTTTTTGAGATTGAAGGACTATTTTTTATTCACTGATGTTTTAAACCACCAGGTGAGTTATCTATTCTCCTCCTTTTAATTCGACCAAGGTTGTTGGTTAAGTTTAGACATACAACTTATTTGTCTAGTAGTTCTTGATGAGTCTCTTTCATGTCAGGTCTGTGTTGATGCAAGAGTTGGTCGCGCATGGTGTGCTGTTGAGCTTTCGTATTGTTTTGTACATTGTGGGGTCTTTGTAACTTTATTGTAACAATTTTTTACTGCAACTTGTTTTTTTTTTATATTTTGGCACCTATTCAAACAACATTAGTGAATAAACTTGTAATAGGTTTCTTTTGGAATGACTTTAACTTGAGTCAATTTGTGATCTCAAAAAGTGGTTGAAACTTGTATTGGCTAAATGAAGATTTTTGTGTATAAATCATGGTTTAAAATTGGATTTAAATTTTATATTTGAAACCTTGAAATCCTGAATTTTAACCTTTGCAAGAAATTAAATGGGAATTGGAACTTGAGTGGAAAGAAAAAAATTGGAATTTTGACATTGAAACTTGAATTGAACTTGAGATTGACATGAAGTTTGAATTGAGATTGGAATTAGACTTGAAAGTGGCATATGGATTCAAAAAGAATGGATTTAATGGATGACTAAAAATAGGAAAAGAAATTGGATAATTAGAATGGGTAAATGAATGGATATCGGTAGAAGTGGATTTGTGGATAGGATAATGGTTTTAAACAATGGATATGGATATGGATCTTATTACCCGCCACTCAACCTTGAATAAAACCTAAAACCTTGACAATCACGCTTGATCACCACTAATCTTAAACAAAAACCACAACCTTGACAATCAGCCTTAATATGATCTCTAATTGAACATCAAGCTAAATATATGTGTTTTTTTTAATTTTCTGAATAATGGTTAGTGGACGGATGTATAGGTGAAAACTAATCACAGGTAGGACAAATTTGGGGTATGACAGGTGGCACCCGGCCACATCCACCTTGTTTGCAGTGTAACCTCACTAGATCTGTTTACATTGATCGAACATCATGACTTTGACGCATAGTAGGGTTCCCATTAATCACACTGACTTGTTGTGTGTCTTCATCTAGATAGATCAGAAGCCACCAGTGGTTCAACAAGTGTTGAAGCGTTCTTTGAACGAGAGCACATCCTTGGTCACTCTCACAACATACTTTACAGTTCTGATAATCATGTGAAGTTAGAAAACCGAGCTGGACTTGCTTAGCGTGTAATTCCACCAAGCTGGTATTCATCAAGCGAACATTAATGATTTGAATCATGTTAACATGATAATGGCTCTTTCATGGTAATCCTGAATCCATCCGAGATCCATCTGACGCTGGAGGGCCTCTTGTACAAAAGAGCATCCCTGATTGTTTACTGAGCAGATCAGATAGGAATCATAATCGTGCTGTGGCAGATCATGATGCTGGCTTTGCCTTGAGTGCATCGCCACCAAGTTGACATTCATCGCACGAATGTCGTGGTTTTGGATGATGTTGGAATTTGTATAAGTCACGTTGACCTCATGGATTCAGTGATCTTGGATCCATCCGAGATCCATCTGTTTCTGTAGAGCTGATTGCACCACAGAACATCCTTGAATTTTTTAGAGCAGATATCACATGGTGATAATTGTGAGACGGTACATGACCGTATATGCTCTGTCTGCAATGCATCTTGACCAGGTTGGTTTGCAATAAGAGTACATCGTGAATTTGATAGTTGTGGTTAGATCCTTCCTCTATCAAATTTACTGCATCTTTCTCGTGTTGAGGCAACGGGTTCGTCTGAACATTTGGATTTGTATCCTTGAAGGATAAGACCCCGCTCCTAACAAGCTTCTGTATATCGGATTTGAAGCTGAGATAGTTTTTTATGTTATGCCCCGGTCCTCCTTGATGGTAAGGGCAAGTCTGATCCGCTTTGAACCAAAAAGGTGGATTCTCCGGTATTGTAACAGGAGACCTGGTTTAGACGTGCCCCTTGACCACTAGTAGTGGAAACAGTTCTGCGTACAACATTGGTATAGGGTCGAACTCTGGTGGTCGCATTGTACGGTTGTTGTTGTACTGAGGATGAGCCTGCTGAGAAGGTTGTTGTGTCCTTTACTGATATTGTTGTTGATTCGGTTGGCTCAGAGCAACCTGAGGTTGATACGTTGGAACAGGCGTAGGGTTGATAGCAGGAGTTACAACTGCTACTGGTTGGTACCGTCGCCTTTGCTTTCCGAGAGAGATATTACTAATATCTTGCTCTTTTTTCTTAGGGAAAGCACTACCGTGTCTTTTAGTACTGCTTAATGGTCCAGCGTCTTTGACCAGACGTCCTTCTCGAACTGCTTCTTCAAGAGGAACTCCCATGCTCACAATCTCAGTGAAGTCGCTGGGCGCACTGGCGACCATTTGGTCGTAGTAAAATGAACTCAAGGTTTTCAAAAATATCTTTGTCATCTCTTTTTCCTCAAGAGGTGGACAAATCTGGGCGGCAATTTCACGCCATCTCTAAGCATATTCCTTAAAGGTTTCCTTGTCCTTCTGCGACATGGCTCTAAGTTGATCTCTGTCCGGTGCCATGTCCAGGTTATACTTATACTACTGAACAAAGGTAGCGCCAAGATCTTTGAAAGTGACGATCTTAGTGCGGTTTAAACCCATGTACCATTTGAGTGCAGCACCGGTTAAACTATCTTGGAAGTAGTGGAACAGTAGCTGCTCATTCTCTCTATGAGTTGACATTTTTCGAGCGTACATCACCAAATGACTTTGGGGGCAAGAATTGCCCTTGTATTTCTCAAATTGGGGTACCTTGAATTTGTGCGGAATTTTCACATTGGGGACCAAATAAAGGTCTACGCCGTCCTTTCCGAATAGATCCTGACCGCGAATGGCATGCAGTTCCTTCTACATCTCCAAGAATTGCTCCTGGAACTCATTCATTCTATCGTACATACTTTCATTTCCTCCAGAAGGTATCTGTGGAATCTGTCCTTCCGGGACAGTGTGTACCACGGGTGGTGGTATAGTCATTATGACAGTGACTCTTGGTGTTTCATGTAGCGCGATTTTTGTGGTTTCGAATCACTATCGCTTTGGTACTATAGTTCGATTCATTTTTTATCCTGTGAAGCTGATTAAGGAAGGGAAATAGATGTCTCCAATTAACCCTGCTCGCATACTAAGGTTAAACAGTCAAAACTGTTGGTTTACAGATGCTATCAAAATAGGGGGTCTGTCTTTAGGGTATTTCATTTAAGAACGGAGTGTCGTGACTGTATAAGAGGCTTTTGGTAAGGTACTAGGTCTGATGTTTTGAGGGATGTGTGAAGGTACTGGACTTTGAGTTTTTGATTAGTATGCTCGCTAAGATTTCACAATGTTATACCTACGTATTCCCGTTTAACGAAACAGGGAAATCAGAGCGATCGTAGTTCCTCCTATTCTATGGGAGGAAAGAGATGTTTTGGTGTCTTGTTCAAAACCCAAGATTGAAGCTAAAGGTGATTTGTATCTTGTTTAAAGCCCAAGATATGAAGCTAAAGTTTTTCTTGTGTGTCTTGTTCAAAGTCCAAGATTGAAGCTAAAGGTTTGACTGAGAGAGAACTTGTCATCTCTAAAGAGGGATTGGGCTTCCTCTGAGGGAATTGTTGATTTTTGTGTGCCCTGATCAAAGCACAAGTTTGATGCTAAGAGGTTTATTGACTCAACCGGGGGTTTCTTTATACAAAGCCTAAGAGGAGGCTGGCAGTTTGACTTTTCTGGGGAAAATGTTCTTTCTGTCTTGTACAGAGCCCAAGATTGAGGTTAAAAGGGATTTTGACTCCGCTGGGGAGAATGTATCTTGTATAAAGCCCAAGATGGAGGCTGAAAGGGGTTGACTCAACAAGAAAGTCTTGAACAGGTGATTGACTCACCAAGAGAGTCTGAAGGTTGATTGACTCAACAAGAGAGTCTTTTATACTCAACAAGGGAGTGATTTGTTGTCTCGTACGAAGCCTGAGATTGAGGCTAAATGGAGATTAACTGAACAAGAGAGTCTTTTATACTCAACAAGAGAGTGATTTTACATGTCTTGTACAAAGCCCAAGATGGAGGCTAGAAAGGTTGACTCAACAAGAGAGTCTGAAAAGGTTAGCTCCACTGGGGAGAATCATTTGTACAAAGTCCAAGAGGAGGCTGACTTACTGCTGAGGATTATTGAGATCCTTAAGTGGGTCCAAGTGTGGGCAACTCTCATGAGAGAGATCGGGTTTCTGCTGGAGATTGATCCAGAGTGATCGGTATTTTTTCCTATGTTTGAAAGGAACTTGAGAATGTCTTTGAGACTTAAGAGTTTTATATTGTCCAAGTCTTGAGTTTCATCTTTTGTACAATGCCCAAGAGGAGGCGCGGGCATTAAGGGATGAGTATCAACCCTAAAATGGTCGAGGTTTTGACGCTGGAAAGAATGCTCTAGCAAAGGATGACTAAGTTATGTCTTATACCTTTAAGAGGTCATCGGGGTCCTTGTATTAAGCCCAAGAGAAGGCATGAGAACTTATAAGAAGTCGAAGGGTCCTTGTACAATGCCCAAGAGGAGGCAGGGATGCTTTTAAGAAGCCAGTGGGTCCCCAAACCAATAGAAGTTCAAGAATTGCAATTCACAGAGAAGAGATCATTCCAGGAAAGTTCGAGAATTTGGAAGAAACTCAAGAGATGCCATTCACAGAGAAAAGATCATCTCTGGGGAGTTAGAGTTTCTTTGACAATTTCTAAGGGTGACAGTCTGAGAAAAGGTTCACCGAGAATACTGCCTTTCTCTTTGTTCCATATTGTTTAACCCCAAGAGGAGGGAAGACTGGATCTGGAATCCTACGGGGGATCTAGTTCTGTTCGTATTCGAGAGTGACCAACAGTCTTTACCTAGTTCTAGACGTAGTTGCCGGGGAAAACTCTAAATAACTATACTAGTATTACACAGTGGATATGTGACAAGTATATAAAAAGATGTGAAAGAAGACTTACAGTGAAACAACCCCATAATACAGTTATATACATATGAAAGCGGTAAATGAAAGCGGATAAACACTTACCCGTTGTAGAGCTTCCATGTTGTTTTGTTAGTTGTTCAACAAAGAAATTAAAGAAAGTTTTGATAACAACATATATTTGAATTCAAAATTAAAGGAGAAAGTGCTTTGAAAAGATTTTTGGGGCTTACAGCTCAAGGGGAGGTCCAAGTTTTAACGATGATCGCACTGTTGTCTTAAAGATTGTACATGACTTATACAACGACTGAGGCCCAAAAAGTTTTTATGTACAAGGGGATGGGTCTTACACTCTATTAGAGGCCTAAAAATTTAATTGTACAAGAGATGGGACTTACAACTCAAGGAGAAGCCCAGGGTTATTTGTTTGAAAACGGCGATCGCGCCGAGGTTTTTGAAAACACAGTAGGTCTTATACAACATCTGAGGCCCAAATCATTTTGGTTTCAAAAAGGGGTTGGGTCTTACACTCTATTAGAAGCCCAAAGAGTTTGAAAATGAATAAAGATGGGTCTTATAGCTCAAGGAGAAGCCCAGTTTATTTTGTTAAAAAGGCGACGATCGCGCCGAACGTTTGAAAATATACAGAGGGACTTATACAATGTGTGAGGTCCAAAGGTATTATTTACAAAGGGGTTGGGCCTTACACTCTATTAGAGGCCCATGAGTGTTTGAAAATGATTGATGAGGGTTGAATTAATCAAAACCCTAATTTTGTTTAAGAAAGGAATTAATTTTGTTAAAAAATTAATAAAAAGTATTGAAAACATGTTAAAAATGAGTGGTGATCTTGGATCAATGTTTCAAAAATCATGTTTATATCCACCAAATGATTGGAAACCATTTAAATTTGGAAAATCAAGAAGGAAAAATATTTTAAATGTTAAAAAACAAATAAAAGATTAATTCTTTGCAAAAATATCAAATATATGAAATAAATAATATTTTTGGGAAATTTTTGTGAAATAAAATATTTTAACATTTTTGTGAATTATTAAAAAAAGAATCAACTCAAAATTATTAAAACTCAGAGAGATATTGATTTTTGAATCAATTAAATAAAATCACAAAATTCAAATATTAAAATTTGTGAAAAGGCGCCAAGAACATGGGCCAAGAACACGCGCGAAGGGAGTTTTGCTCAGATTTGCATTTTCTATCCAATCTCACTGAATACTTGATGAAATCATGCAATCCATATATCAATTTGCTCGTTTTCACCTCACGATCATGTCTATGGTCTTTAATTTCATTTATTTTAAGCATGGAATAAGAAATCAAGACAAAACCTCAAGAACCCTAAAATTTGCATGAAGGCTGAGAATTTTGATACACGATTCAAACAAAATAATTAATTGAGGGGAAACATTATATGCATAATTATGAACATTTGGCAAAAGTATTGTGCGAGGAAATATGCATAGATTAAGAGATGACCAAGTTTAGGCTTACTTGAAGGTCGTGACAGCAAGAGCAATGTGATTTTTGAGTTGGAGGTGTTACAGATGAGTTGTGATGATCTGAACAGCTTCCCTACACCATATGGAGTGTGTTTGAATACTTGGACTTGATTGGAAATGGCTGGATCACTTCTTGGCATTTCACATTTTTCAAAATGTAGGGGCATTTTTCACTTGGATCCAAAAAGTGTCAAGACAAACTATGATCACCCATATGTTGAAACCCTAAGTTTGATTGTAGTGGATGTTCACCCATCTTCGGGGAGACTAATGAGGCATAAAGGTACATCCATATTGTGATGATGATTTACACAATGATGGGAAATATTAGTGGTCAAAATTTGGGATATGACACACTTGCCTTTCTCAAAATCATCTTCTCACTCTCAAAAATGCCTTTCTTAGCAAGTCACTATCAAATTTTTCAGTAGAGAGGAATTCCACTCAAACCAATTGCTCTAACACCTCATAAACATCTTATGTGAGCTGTTCAAACACTAAATACACAATTGTAACACTGATTTCTCAGAATCACCAGCCGGTTGCTCATGCTTTCAACCAAGTTGTAGTTGAGATGCCATGAAGTGATCCAGCCATTTCCAATCAAGTCCAAGCATTCAAACACACTGCATATGGTGTAGGGAAGCTGTTCAGATCATCACAAATCATCTGTAACACCTCCAACTCAAAAATCACATTACTCTTGCTGTCACGACCTTCAAGTAAGCCTAAACTTGGTCATCTCTTATCTATGCATATTTCCCCGCACAAAACTTTTGCCAAATGTTCATAATCATGCATAGAATGTTTCCCCTCAATTAATTGCTTTGTTTGAATCTTGTATCAAAATTCTCAGCCTTCATGCAAATTTTAGGGTTCTTGAGGTTTTGTCCTGATTTCTTATTCCATGCTTAAAATAAATGAAATTAAAGACCATAGACATGATCGTGAGGTGAAAACGAGAAGATTGATATGTGGATTGTGTGATTTCATCAAGTATTCAGTGAGATTGGATAGAAAATGCAAATATGAGTAAAACTCCCTTCGCACGTGTTCTTGGCCCATGTTCTTGGCGCCTTTTTCACAAATTTGAATATTTGAATTTTGTGATTTTATTTATTTGATTCAAAAATTAATTTCTCTCTGAGTTTTAATGATTTTGAGTTGATTCTTTTTTTTAATAATTCACAAAAATGTTAAAATATTTTATTTTGCCAAAAATTCCCAAAAATAATATTTATTTTATATACTTGATATTTTTGCAAAGAATTAATCTTTTATTTGTTTTTTACATTTCAAATATTTTTTCCTCCTTGATTTTCCAAATTTCATTGGTTTCCAATCATTTTGTGGATATAAACATGATATTTGAAACATTGATCCAAGATCACCACTCATTTTTCACATGTTTTCAACACTTTTTTTTTAATTTTTTAACAAAATTAATTCCTTTTTTAAACAAAATTAGGGTTTTGATTAATTCATCCCTCATCAATCATTTTTCAAACACTCATGGGCCTCTAATAGAGTGTAAGACCCAATCTCCTTTTAACCAAAACCATTTTGGGCCTCAGATATTGTATAAGTCCCTCTGCGTTAAAAAAATCTCGGCGCGATCGCCAATTCAAAATCAAATCCTTTGGCCCTCTCCTCGAGCTATAAGTCCCAATTCTTTTTCTTAAAAACTCTCTGGGCCTCTAATAGAGTGTAAGACCCAACCTCTTTGTAAATAATACCTTTGGGCCCCACGCATTATATAAGTCCCTCTATATATTTTCAAATGTTCGGCGCGATCATCGCCTTTTTAACAAAATCAACTGGGCTTCTCCTTGAGTTGTAAGTCCCATCTCTTGTACAAAAATAAACCTTTGGTCCTCTAATAGAGTGTCAAACCCATTACCTTGTACATAAAAACTTTTTGGGCCTTAGTCGTTGTATAAGTCCCAATACGATCTTTAAGACCACGGTGCGACCATCGTTAAAACTTGGGCCTTTCCTTGAGCTATAAGCCCCAACAATCTTTTCAAAGCACTTTCTCCTTTGATTTTGAATTCAAATATATGTTGTTATCAAAACTTTCTTTAATTTCTTTGTTGAACAACTAACAAAACAGCATGGAAGCTTTACAACGGGTAAGTGTTTATCCGCTTTCATTTACCGCTTTCATATGTATATAACTGTATTGTGGGGTTATTTCACTCTAAGTCTTCTTTCACATCCTTTTATATACTTGTCACATATCCACTGTGTAATACTAGTATAGTTATTTAGAGTTTTCCCCGACAACTACGTCTAGAACTAGGGAAAGCCTGTTGGTCACTCTCGAATACAAACAGAACTAGATCCCCCGTAGGATTCCAGATACAGTCTTCCCTCCTCTTGGGGTTAAACAATATGGAACAAAGAGAAAGGCAGTATACTCGGTGAACCTTTTCTCAGACTGTCACCCTTAGAAATTATCAAAGAAACTCTAACTCCCCAGAGATGATATTTTCTCCGTGAATGGTATCTCTTGAGTTTCTTCCAAATTCTCGAACTTTCCTGGAATGATCTCTTCTCTGTGAATTGCATTTCTTGAACTTCTCTTGGTTTGGGGACCCATAAGCTTCCTAAAAGCATCCCCGCCTCCTCTTGGGCATTGTACAAGGACCCTTCGGCTTCTTAGAATTTCTCATGCCTTCTCTTGAGCTTAATATAAGGACCCTAATGACCTCTTAAAGGTATAAGACAGAACTTAGTCATCCTTTGCTAGAGCAGTTTTTCCCGCGTCAAAACTCCGACCATTTTAGGGTTGATACTCATCCCTTAATGCCCGCGCCTCCTCTTGGGCACCCTACAAAAGATAAAACTCTTCCACGCCAGTAGACTTGGACAGTCTAAACCCCCTTGAGTCTCAAATACATTCTCAAGTTCCTTTCAAACCTAGGAAAAACCACCGATCACTCTGGATCAATCTCCAGCAGAAACCCAGTCTCACTTATGAGAGTTCCCCACCTTTGGACATGCCTAGGGATCTCAATAATCCTCAGCAGTAAGATAGCCTCCTCTTAGGCTCTGTATATTGATCTTTCCTCAACACAGTCAGCCTCCTCTTGGGCTTTGTATAAATGATTCTCCCCAGCAGAGCTAACCTTTTCAGACTCTCTTGTTGAGTCAACCACTTTTAGCCTCCGTCTTGGGCTTTGTACAAGACATGTAAAAAACACTCTCTTGTTGAGTATAAAAGACTCTCTTGTTAAGTCAATCTCCTTTTAGCCTCAATCTCGGGCTTCGTACGAGACAACAAATCACTCTCTTATTGAGTATAAAAGTCTCTCTTGTTAAGTAAATCAACCTTCAGACTCTCTTGTTGAGTCAATCACCTGTTCAAGACTCTCTTGTTGAGTCAACGTTTTTAGCCTCTGTCTTGGGATTTATACAGGGCAGATAAAGGTACTCTCTTTTTGAGTCGACCCTTTCAGCCTCCATCTTGGGCTTTATACAAGATACATTCGCCCACAACGGAATCAAAATCCCTTTTAGCCTCAATCTTGGGCTTTGTACATGATAGAAAGAACATTTTCCTCGGAAAAGTCAAACTTCTAGCCTCCTCTTAGGCTTTGTATAAGGAAATCCCCGGTTGAGTCAATCAACCTTTTAGCGTCAAATTTGTGCCTTGCTCACAACATACAAACATCAATAATTCCTCTTTAGAGATGACAAATTCCCTTTTAGTCAAAACCCTTTAGCTTCACATCTTGGGCTTTGAACAAGATACAAATCACCTTTAGCTTCAATCTTGGGATTTGAACAAAACACCAAAACATCTCTTTTCCTCCGATAGAATAGTAGGAACTACAATTGCTCTGATTTCCCTGTTTCGTTAAACGGGAATACATAGGTATAAGATTGCGAAATCTTAGCGAGCATACTAATCAAAAAAACTTAAAGTCCAGTACCTTCACTCATCCATCAAAAACATCAGACCAAGTACCTTACCAAAATCCTCCTGTACAGTCACGATACTCCGTTCTTAAACGAAATAAACCTAAAGATAAACCCCCCTATTTTGATAGCATCTGTAAACCAACAGTTTTGACTGTTCAACCTCAGTATGCAAGCAGGGTTAATTGGAGACATCTATTTCCCTTTCTTAATCAGCTTCACGGGATAAAAAATGAATCTAAATGTAGTACCAAAGCAATAGTGATTCGAAACCACAAAATAGAGCTACAGAAAACATGGCGACCATAGTGGGAGAGCATTCTTTCTTACAGTTTTAGGTTGAAAAATTTAAGCTCACAAAATACCACAGAAATGACGACCCTGCTGGGGAGTCATTGTCTGTATAGGATCATAGTATTATAGAGGTCTAGGATGTTAGGACAAATATATATACTGCATTTCCTAATTGATATATGTGTTTACTTTTCTGCTAATGGGAATGTGTGTGATTTCGCATGTGGAAAGATTGAGTATACACCTAAGATAAGTGATGGCACTAGACGGGTAATCTTAGGGGGAGTGAATCCCAGATAAGAGGTCCCGGTCGACCATCGAATCAGTGGAGATGCCATTTGCGGATTTAATGCCTATACGATTTCGGTTGTTGAAAGTAAATTGTTCGATTGGGTTATTTGAGAAGCTGAGGATTTTATTATACTGGAACCATTTTGTAGTGCGGAAGCTATCGGAAATAGTTGTCAAGCGAGACTACCCTTATTTGAGATTACTCTAAGATACTACAACTCGCTCAGGTGAACCAGCCTGCTGTCGTTATCCCAAGAGGGGTCAGTGGTTTTGAGGACAGGTACAAAAATCACCAGTATAACCTTTGGGGATGGGTAGAGCCTTGACTTCATGACACCGGCCCTTTGCCCCCATGTTTTTTCTATGTTTTTGTGTGCGGCATTCATGCATTCATTTCATTAAAAAAACTTTAAACAAAGAAAAATCTTCTCTTCTAGTCTCTCTTTTTCAAATTAAACTAAGACAATAATTGCAAATGTCGGATAAAGAGATTGCTAATGGATTTCAGTAGAAGGAAGACTCATAAATACACCTTCAAGGTTCCAAAACTAGAGGATTTAAGAGGTTTGGCAAGGATGATAACAAACCCTGAGGCTTTTAGAGCTAAGTACGGGGGACTGCTGTCTCTGTTAAGGGTCCATGTAATTGAAGGAATACTGGCTATGCTCATTCAGTTCTACAATCCGGTCTATCACTGTTTCACATTCCCGAATTATCTACTAGCACCAGCGATGGAGGAGTACTCTCACCTGACTTATTTACCTATGACCAATCAAGCTCCCTTTTCTGGACTGGAAGAAATTCCAAAGGATCAAACAATTGCAAGAGCAATCTATTTGGACGAGTCAGAAGTCAGGACTCACATGATCATTAAGGGTGGATCCAGGGTTTGCTAGCCCAGTTCTTGATAAAGAAAGCTCTGTAATTTGCTAGTATAGGGAACGTGGGCGCTTTCGAAAGCATCTTTGTTTTGCTTACCTAAGGGTTATTTCTATTTCCCAACATTGATAACTTTGTTGATATCAATGCCATTAAGATTTTTCTGATTGGAAACCCTGTACCGACCCTACTCGTAGATGCTTATCATTCTGTACACTTAAGGAATTTGTACAGTGGAGGAATGATCACATGCTGTGTACCCCTGCTGTACAAATGGTTTATTTCTCATTTGCCAAAGTCTGCTGCATTTTGGGATCAAAAGAATACTTTACGTTGATCGCAGAGAATCATGTCTCTTGCCAAATGTGACATCGATTGGTACAATCGAATTTATGACGGGATCAGAATCATTGACCGTTGTGGAAACTTCCCTAATGTATCCCTTATAGGAACTAAGGGAGGAATCAATTATCATCCAGTTTTAGTTCGTCGTCAACTCGGATACCCGATGAGGCATGTCCCTCGTAATGCTCATCTGAAAGGTCTTTTCTTCAAGGAAGGAGAAAATGACAGGGCACTAAAGATAGAAATAGTGCATGCCAGGAAACACGTTCATAGGAAAGGAAAGGAGTCTCTAGGAAAACCAGACTGTGTCTCGGTGGAACCTTATCTCCACTGGGTACAAACTAGAGCTCTCAAGCTGAGGATGCCTTACCCTCATCAGGAAGTTCTTCCATTAAGGGACCCTGTCCTTTACTTTATGTCTGATACGGAAAAACTTCAGGTGACTCTCAACAAAGTTCAACAGGAGAAGAGGTCTTGGAAGAACAAGTACCGTATTCTCAATGTGGAGCGCAGGAAAATACAGCAACTATTAAAAGAAAAAGATGCTCTGATTGAGATTTTAGAGCAACATGCTGTAGAAAATTAGGATGACCAAAGGAATTTGCTCGCTCCTTTCACTTGGCAAAGGAATGACAACTCGATAACTGCTCAAGAGCCTCGGTCAAAGAAAAGGAAAATACCAGAACCAGCACCTGAGCTCCCCACTGTTTGATATTTGCAATCCAATTGTCGAAGTTTATTTTGATTAAACAAAAAAAAATATAATTAATATAATCATTGCATATCATTCATCATTCTCACATAACACATTCTTCTCACCTATGAATCTCACATGTGTGTCTCGATTCTAGAGTCAAATTGTCTCATTCGTACAATACTCAGGCCAATCGACAGAAAAAGGTGGATGATCTCGAGGAAAAGAACAAAGAGTTGAGGGAAGAGATCGACACTCTGAAAGAGGATCTGAGAAAGCTTCATAATGACATGCAAGCTCTACAGAAGCTCAGAT
This sequence comes from Lathyrus tuberosus, assembly GCA_022829125.1. NCBI lineage: Eukaryota > Viridiplantae > Streptophyta > Magnoliopsida > Fabales > Fabaceae > Lathyrus > Lathyrus tuberosus. The sequence continues at coordinate 9,173,869 of JALAZF010000187.1, forward strand.
GCAACAACAAAGGACTGTGATCTCAGAGATCACATCAACGCCCATAGTGGATAATTATGATCCTCGGTATAACATGCCTAAAGATCATCCCTCGGGAATGCCTATTAACTATATCTCGGAAGGATATGTTCCACCGATCACTGAAGATCAGGGAACTGCAGCAGGACCCGCTGGGCCTAAAGGTTACAGACTTCGGGAAATCGAAGATGCCAGGGGCATGACAACAACTCCTAAAGGTTACAAACTTTGGGAAGCACCAAGAGTCACTACCGTAATGACTATACCACCACCCGTGGTACACACTATCCCGGAAGGACAGATTTCCTAGATATCGTCTGATGGAAATGAAAATATGGATAACAGAATGAAGGAGTTCCAGGAACAGTTCCTGGAAATGCAGAAAGAGCTGCAAGCGCTTCGCGGTTAGGATCTATTTGGAAAGGACGCTGCAGACCTCTATTTGATCCCCAATGTGAAAGTTCTGCACAAGTTCAAAGTGCCCGAATTTGAAAAGTATAAGGATAATTCTTGCCCTCAAAGCCATTTGGTGATGTACGCTCGGCGAATGTCAACTCAGACAAAGAACCAAGAGCTACTATTTTTAGGATAGTTTAACCGGTGCCATACTCAAATGGTACATGGGTTTAAACCGCACTAAGATCGGCACTTTCAGAGATCTTGGCGCTGCTTTCGTTCAACAATATAAGTATAACCTGGACATGGCACAGGACAGAGATCAACTCAGAGCCATATCACAAAAGGACAGGAAACCTTTAAGGAGTACGCTCAGAGATGGCGTGAAATTGCCACCTAGATTTGTCCACCTCTTGAGGAAAAAGAGATGACAAAGATCTTCTTAAAGACCTTGAGCTCATTCTACTACGATCGAATGGTCGCCAGTGCGCCCAGTGACTTTACTGAAATGGTAGGCATGGGAGTTCGTCTCAAGGAAGCAGTCCGAGAAGGACGTTTAGTTAAAGACAATGGATTATCAAGTAGTACAAAACTATGCGGTAGTGCTCTCCCTAAGAAAAAAGAGCAAGATATTGGCAATATCTCTCTCAGAAAGTAAAGACGACGGTACCAACTAGTAGCAGCTGTAACTCCTGCTACCAACCCTGCGCCCATTCCTACGTATCAACCTCAGGTTGCTCAAAGCCAACCGAATCAACAACAATATCAGTAAAGGACACAACAGCCTCTTCAACAGGCTCGTCCTCCATATAACAACAACCGTACAACGCGACCACCAGGGTTCGAGCCTATACCTATGTTGTACGCAGAATTGTTTCCACTCTTACTGGTCAAGGGACACATCCAAACCAGGTCTCCTCTTACAATACCGGAAAATCTGCCTTTTTAGTTCAAGGCGGATTAGACTTGCCCTTACCATCAGGGAGGACCAGGGCATAACATAGAAAACTGTCTCAGCTTTAAATCCGATGTGCAGAAGCTTGTCAAGATGTCCGATCTCTGGAAATAGACCTAGTAAGGTTACACTGCATTCAAAGCGGACGTGTCCAAGTGCCACCACACAACTACGAGCGCTGTAGAGTCTGCTCGAAGAATAACCAAGGATGCTACCTCGTGCGAGCAGCTCTTCAAAGTCAGTTAGACCGCAAGGAGATTCAACTGTGTCTGAGTTCTAGATCAATCAACTGGACGCCAGACTATTTCACTGATCAGATTAAGGATGTTGTCGTGAACTCTGATCGCGAAGGGACCAAAGATGTTTGTACCATCATCCCTCTACTTGACAAATCAAAGGTTCTTAACTAAGAATTGATTGAAGTTACTTACAACAGTCAAAGAAATTAGAAGGCTGCAGTAGTTATCTATCTGCCGGGACCAGTGCCGTACAAGTCTGATAAAGCTATCCCTTACAAATATGGTGCAACAATAATTGAGATGGAAAGGAAATTCCAATACCCTCCGTCGTGAATATTGCGGACATCAGTCGAGTAACACGGAGCGGTCGAATCTTCAACAGAGGAGTTGGAGAACCTAACAGAGAAAAGGAACCTTAAACAGAAGTTCCAAATCCACCAGTCGGTCAATCCAGTGATCCTGACCTTTCAAATAACAATGATGAGATGCTGAAGCTCATCCAGAAGAGTGAGTACAACATTGTTGATCAACTGTTACAAGATCCTTCAAAAATCTCTGTGTTATCTCTTTTAATCAGTTCCGAAGCCCACAGAGAGGCTCTACCGAAAGTCTTAGAACAGGCTTTTGTGGAACAGGATGTGTCAATAAGACAATTCGACAACATCATCTACAACATGACTTCCAGAAGCCAAAAGTCACAATATGGCGCTCAATATCACAGTTAACTGCCAGGACGATGCCTTAGCCAGTATACTGGTAGATACCAGATCGACTCTCAACGATATGCTGAAGTCCACTCTAATGCGACTATCATTCATAGGATCTCCGATGAGAGGCAGTGAGGTCCTCGTCAAAGCATTTGACGGATCCCGAAAAATGATTATCGGCGAAGTCGACCTTCCCATAACTATTAGTCCTCACACTTTCTAAGTCACTTTCCAGGTCATGGACATCCGAGAAACATACAACTGTTTGTTGGGAAGACCTTGGATACACCAGGCTGGGGCAGTCACTTCGACGCTTCACCAAAAGCTGAAGTTCGTCAAGAACGACCAACTCGTCACGGTCTGTGGAGAACAAGCCTTGATCGTGAGTAACCTTTTGTTGTCTACTTGTGTAGAACCAGAAGAGGTTGTTGGAAACCAGTTCCAAGCACTTTCGGTGAGCCATGACAACCAATCAGAAGGAGGAACGCCTATTTCCTTGTACAAAGATGCTCTCGAGGTGATCAAAAGTAACAATACAAAGGGATGGGGACATCTTGTCATTCCTACTGACAATAAAACAAAGAAGGGTCTTGGTTTTTCTGTAGCTTGTACCCAGACTTCTACTAACGATGAAAGTCTTCATCCCATTCAGAACTTTTTCCATAGTGGAGGTTTCTTTCACCCAGTGTCTCAAGAAGTCCATACCATCAACGAGGGTGACTCCTCCGACACAGATGAAGAATGAGAGTCCTATCTTAATAAGGACGGTTATATGTCTCAGGAAGAGGTGCCTACGCCATTCTGCTATCCCGCACATAGTCTGAGATTTATACCAAGGGCAGATGTCGAAATGATATACGGAGATTGTGATCCAGAAGGATGTCGTGCTCCACCAAACTCATTAGAGGAAGACACTCTGATGAAAGACTACTTTGACCACGACTATTATGGCCCAATGGATGGCCTGCCTATCTGGAAGCCGTACCCATGAGACTTGGGGAAAAAGAGTCAGCCGAACGATGCATATCAGTTGAGCATCATTGAGAAGAATACTTACGTCCCCACCATGGCATGGGATCATTACTCATGGCATTCAGAAAACATCCAGCACGATGATGAATTGGCAAAGCTTGCCGGACTAGAATTCATCAACTATGCTTTTCCTGAGGTCAACGTCATCGAGAGGGATGGCTCCTCCAGTTCCAAAGAAGTGTGGGATACCTTAGGACAACCATGTGGAAAATTCAACTTCTTAGTCAAATACACCGCTCTGGAAAGCTCTCGTATCAGGCTCGAGGACATCCATCCAACTGGATGGGGAGATTTACCTGAGAGCACAAATACTATGCAAAATGCAACTAAGGAATCCTCCTATGACAACTCTGCCTGGGAGACAAATTCAAATGATTCTGCTCCACCAGAAATCAACGTTATTTCTGAAGACAAGTCTAGAAAGAAGGTACCAGACTTTGTGATTCACCAAGGAGTTTGCCGCCAATGGGTTGCTGTCGACGTTCCAAAGATCGTCCATAATTCTAAGTAATTTCCATCTTTAACCTTTCACCCTACCCAGGTGAAACGAATGTTTTGATAGGGCTCACTTTCTGTAAATATACCTCTTCGCTTTGCCCAAAGCGACTGAGTTTTGTTTTATAGGGCTGTAGTTTCAAGAATCGACAAGATCATAAATAAAATAACGTCGTTCTGTAATTTCCACATTTATTGCTGTTTTCTCTTTTCGCTTTTTCAGAAAATGGTAATCCTAAAAAACAACAAATAATAAAAACAAGCAGTTTTCCAAAAAATTTACACTGCACACACTCTTGCATTTTCTCTATCTCTTCTAAAAAACAATCATCACGTCATGCAGATTGCTTGTTTTAAACCCCATTGAAACATATGATCCAATGCCTTCTCCCAACTTTGAGTTCCCGGTATTTGAGGCTAAAGAAGAAGATGACAAAGAAATTCCAGAAGAGATCTCCCGATTACTCAGACAAGAGGAAAGGTACATTAAACCTTACAAAGAGTCGTTGGAAACAGTCAACTTGGGTTCATAAGAAGAGAGAAAGGAAATCAAGATTGAGGCACTGCTCAGTCCGACTGTCAAACAGAATTTGATAAAGCTTCTCAAAGAGTTTCTCGATGTATTCGCTTGGTCCTATCAGGACATGCCAGGGTTGGATACCAGCATTGTGGAACATCATCTACCATTAAGATCAGAATGTCCGCTAGTAAAATAGAGGTTGAGACGGACTCATCCAGACATGGCCATCAAAATCAAAGAGGAAGTACAGAAACAGATTGACACGGAATTCCTCGCAACATCAGAATATCCTCAATGGTTAGCCAATATAGTACCAGTTCAGAAAAAAGACGGAAAAGTTAGAATGTGCATAGACTAAAGGGATCTGAACAAAGCCAGTCCAAAGGATGACTTTCCCTTACCGCATATTGACATGCTGGTAGACAGTACAACAAAGTTCAAAGTTTTCTCCTTCATGGATGGATTCTTGGGCTATAATCAGATAAAAATGGCGCCGAAAGATATGAAGAAAACTTCATTTATCACCCCATGGGGTACTTTTTGTTACAAGGTAATGTCGTTCAGTTTGAAGAACGTCGGGGCAACATATCAAAGGGCCATGACAACTCTGTTTCATGACATGATACACAAATAAATCGATGTATATGTCGATGATATGATTGCCAAATCTAAAATAGAAGAGGAGCATGTGTGCCACCTGTCAAAATTATTCAGGCGTCTGAGAAAGTACAAACTCCGCATGAATCCCAACAAGTGCATATTCGGTGTCCATTCAGGGAAACTCTTAGGATTCATCATCAGCCAAAAAGGAATTGAGGTTGATCGTGAAAAGGTCAAGGCCATTCAAGAAATGCCTTCTCCGAGGATTGAAAAACAAGTCAGGTGGTTCCTGGGACGTCTGAACTACATTTCCAGATTTATATTCCTCATAACCGCGACGTGTACGCCAATCTTCAAATTACTCAAAAAGAATCAGGACTGCGTTTGGAAAGAAGATTGCCAAATCGCCTTCAAAAGTATCAAGGAGTATCTGTTGAACCCACCGATTCTGTCACCTCCAGTGGAAGGAAGACCACTGATCATCTACCTAATAGTCTTAGAAGATTCCATGGGTTGTGTACTTGGCCAACAAGATGAAAACAAAAGGAAAGAGTCTGCCATTTACTATTTGAGCAAGAAATTCACCGACTTCGAGACTCGGTCTACGACGCTTTAGAAAACGTGTTGTGCTTTGGCTTGAGCAGCCAAACGTCTTCGCCAGTATATGATTTGTCACACTACTTGGTTAATCTCCGAAATGGATCCAATCAAGTATGTCTTTGAAAAGCCTGCTCTCACGGGAAGGATAGCCCATTGGCAGATGTTGTTGTCAGAATACGACATCAAGTACCACGCTCAGAAAGCCGTCAAAGGGAGTATTTTAGCCGATCATTTTGCTCATCAACCGATTGACGATGAGGAATCAGTCGGATTTGACTTCCTAGACGAAGATGTTATGTACTTAAAAATGAAAGATTGCGATGATCCGCTACCCAATGAAGGGCTAGAACCAGGTTCCCAATGGGGACTTATCTTTGACAGAGCTGTCAATCATTATGGAAATGGAATTGGGGCAATCATCATAACCCCTTAGGGTACCCTCATTCCTTTCACCGCCTGACTGACATTCAAGTGTACAAACAACGAGGCCAAATACGAAGCTAGTATCATGGGTCTCGAAGAAGCGATCGACTTAAGGATCAAGAACTTGGATGTATATGGCGACTCAGCCCTGGTTATCAATCAGATCAAAGGAGATTGGAACACATACCAGTCTGGGCTGATCTGTTACAAAGATTACGCAAGAAGGTTGTTACCCTTCTTCAACAGAATTGAGTTCCAACACATCCCCCGTGTAGAGAATCACATGGCTGATGCCTTATCCACTCTCTCTTCCATGATTAGCGTAGGTCAATGGAACAACTTACCTAAGATTGACATAATGCGCCTTGAACGGCCCGCTTACATCTTCATGATTGAAGCAGTCATAGACGACAAACCTTGGTATCCCGATATCAAATGCTTCCTTCAGAAACAAGAGTACATGCCTGGGGCATTCAGAAAGGACCAAAAGACCCTCAGAAGGATAGCATGAAACTTCTTCCTGAGCGGTGATACACTCTATAAGAGGAACTTCGACATGGTATTGCTCTGATGCATAGATAGACCAGAAGCAAACATGCTGATAAAGGAATTTCACGAAGGATCCTTTCGCACTCATGCCAACGGACACACAGTGGCGAAAAAAATTCTAAGAGCAGGGTACTACTGGTTGACCATGGAATCCGACTGCTACAGGTACATGAGGAAGTTTCACAAGTGTCAAATATACGCTGACAGAATCCATGTACCGCCAACACATCTCAAAGTTCTCTCTTCCCCATGGCCTTTTTCCATATGGGGAATCGACATGATTGGCATGATCGAACCCAAAGCTTCAAACGGACATTGGTTCATCCTGGTAGCCATTGACTACTTCACCAAGTGGGTCGAAGCAGTGTCATACACCAATGTAACCAGACAAGTGGTAGTCCGCTTTATCAAAAACAATATCATCTACCGTTATAGTGTTCCAAGCCAGATTATTACTGATAATGGATCCAACTTGAACAACAAAATGATGAAAGAGTTGTGCACTGAGTTCAAGATTGAACACCATAACTCATCTCCCTACCGACCTAAGATGAACGGAGCGGTAGAAGCAGCTAACAAGAACATCAAGAAGATTGTTCAGAAGATGGTTGTAACCTACAAAGACTGGCATGAAATGCTACCCTTTTCTCTTCACAGTTATCGCACATCTGTCCGCACTTCAACAGAGGCAGCCCCTTTCTCTCTAGTATATGGCATGGAGGTAGTGCTCCCCATAGAAGTAGAGATCCCATCGATCTGGGTATTGAGGGAAGCCAAGCTAACAGAAGCTGAATGGTGTCAAAGTCGACACGATGCACTAAACCTGATCGAGGAAAAGTGAATAACGACACTATGCCATGGTCAGTTGTATCAGCAAAGAATGAAGAAGGCGTTTGACAAAAAGGTACGGCCTCGCATCTTCAGGAAAGGAGACCTTGTGCTCAAAAATATACAATCATTTCTCATTGATTCTCGGGGCAAATGGACTCCGAATTATGACGGCCCCTATGTGGTCAAGAAAGCTTTCTCAGGCGGCTCCTTGAGACTCGCAACCATGGATGTAGAGGAATTTTCACACCCCAAAAATGTTGACATAGTCAAGAAATACTTCACCTAAATAAAAAAAATCGTATCGGTGGATTGAAAACCCGAAAGGGCGGTCCAGGGAAAAATTAGAGACATAAGCAAAAAATTATCCCGATGGATTGGAAATCTCAAAGTACAATCCAGCCAAAAGTTCAGGATTAATGGCAAGTAACTACGTCCAACAAATGGGCAAATCCCTCAGCGGCAGTTACACCATCGGTCAGGAAAACTCCAGTCAAGGTCATATTCGACGGAAGCTCAGGATGTCCAGAATTCAAAGTTGGTAGAAGGATAGCGGTCGTTATGTTTCAATGTAGCCCTTTTCCCTTAAATTACCATTTTCTAACTCTATAAATACTCCATGGAATCACGCGTTTGGCTGATTTCCATCCTATCAATAAAATTTGAGCCCTAGTGTTTTTGTTTGCAATTCTGATTTGTTTTAGATTTACATAACGACATTTTAATATGATCAACGATTCTTGAAATAAAACAAAAATGAATTTACCTGTAAAATTTTTTTCTGCTTTTAAAATAAAGATGGCAATTCTTTTGACTGTTGAACATCGAAAGAACATCGATCGCTTCTCCAGAAGTAATCGAACCTCAAAGTGCAGAATCAAATTACTCCTTTTAAACTAGTACGTCTGAATGAAGGATCAGTTGTGTCAGAGACCGTATTTCATCTAACACCCTCGACCGAGTTTTTATCTCCTAAGCCCGACCAACGGTTTTCCCCGCAGGGGTTATCTCTCCTAAGCAAGGTAGAATTGCTATCTTGAACAAATGATACCTCTTCGTCCCCTGCAGTGGCCGAGTATCCAGTCGTGTTCATCCACTAATCTGTATGTCGCGTCAGTTTTGTTAGCATATACATACATACATCATGCATTATTGATTTACATTCATATTCATATTGCATCACTATCACTCCGGTCGGTCTTGCCCCATGGTGATAAAAGTTCTCTTAATCGAGTTGTCAGTTCTTTCCCTGACAGGAAGTGTTTCGTCTGAACAATCTCTCCTCCAGTTTACTTCTGGGTTAGAGCCAGTCCTCGACCACTTTGATAACTTGAACCTCTGAAAAGCAAGCAAACTTTCGATAAACATCACTCTTCGCCATTGAAGATGATATCTTCGCTTTCTCGGATTAAGGAAAATCCCCAGAGAAAGCCCTTTTAATAAAAAATTCGACAATACGGCAGTTTTTCTCCAAAAAGTTCATTGACGAAAAGGTATTCAGCGCCTCCAAACTGGATTACATCACATGGCATTTCTTCGAGAAGATCTCGAGGAAAAGTATGACGTAATACCCCTAAGCAGAAAGCAGTCTCTTAAGAGACTCGGTTTTCCAAGTAGAGTCGACAAATGGAGTCTCCAACAGAGAAGTTTGTGCACCTCTACAGCTCAAAAATACAGGTTTCCCCAGCAAGTCTGACCCAAAACTTTTACCATCAAATGGCATCTCCCCAGGAAAATTCGGCGAGAAGTTTGAGGAAAATCGCTGCTAATAGCGTCCCTTGTCAATAAGGCTACTTAGACCAATTCCTTGGTAGGAAACCAGGATCGAGGGGAAGTTTATTTCAGAAACTTAGACCAGTTCCTTGGTAGGAAACCAGGATCGAGGGGAAGTTTACAAAAGAAACTAAGACCAGTTCCTTGGTCGGAAACCAGGATCAAGGGGAAGTTTATTACAGAAACTTAGACCAGTTCCTTGGTCGGAAACCAGGATCGAGGGGAAGTTTATTTCAGAAATTGAGACCAGTTCCTTGGTCGGAAACCAGGATCTAGGGGAAGTTTATTTCAGAAACTTAGACCAGTTCCTTGGTCGGAAACCAGGATCGAGGGGAAGTTTATTTCAGAAACTTAGACCAGTTCCTTGGTATGAAACCAAGATCGGGGGGAAGTTTGTATCAGAAACTGATACCAGTTCCTTGGCAGGAAACCAGGATCGAGGGGAAGTTTACCTTTTCTAAGCATCATTGCTTAGGAAAGGAAGAAGGATGCGTGAACTACCATTCATAACGACCATCAAAATTTTGGGTATTCCAATATTTAATCCTCTTGTACCCCCGAATGCCCGAATACCTTCGCCATTCACACCTTCGGGTCAAAGAAGATTATATAGGGGCATCTGTCATACCCCAAATTTTGACCACTAAGATATCCCATCATTGTGTAAATCATCACCACAATATGGATGTATCTTTATGCCTCATTAGTCTCCCCGAAGATGGGTGAGCATCCACTACAATCAAACTTAGGGTTTCAAGCTCTCTCAGAGCCTTAGACAAAGGATCAATCAAGAAATGACATGATCTTCAACTTGTCTAACCTCTCAAACACCTACAAAGGATCAAGAGGACTCCCACATCAAGAATCAAGCACAAGGTTGCAGCTTTCCAAGTGGATTAAGCCTTAAGATCGCCAGTGTCACCAAACTATGGCTTTGGTCGACTGAGGCCTCCAAATGGAAAATTTTCCTCAAGGCATGAGCCATTACTTCAAATCACAATTTAAGATACTCCAAGGGACCTCATGGACCCAATCATCAAGTCAATTTAACCTCAGGGGAAGCATTCATCAAAAAAACCAGGAATTAGGGTTTCTTGACCTAATTTACCCCTAAGTTGACTTTTGGGACAAAACCTACACCAAGACCTCAAGACTTGATTTAAGGGTCTCCAATACACTACATTTGTCCATTTGCAACAATGGATTGATCCAAGAAGCTTGATCTACAAGTTTCAATTTCATCAGGACCACAATTAGGGTTTTGAAGAAAAAGTCAACTGTACCTTTGACTTTTTACCAAGACATGCTCCCAAACCCTGGGACATGATTCAATACACCCTATACCACCTATGAAATCAATCCATCAAGTTTGATTTAGGTCAAGGGCTTGATTTCATAGAGGATCGCACAGTTTGGAATTCATCTGATAAAAAGTCAATTATGCCCAAAAGTCAAAGTTTGACTTTTTGATTTTTTGATCAGTTTTGGTTCCCTAACCCTAAAATGATGTTAACGTGTGATTGGGATCATCATTCATCAAGAAAAATCAGGAAAATTGGGATAACTTGTAAAAGAGGTAACCATAAATAACTTAGAAATTTTCTAAGTTATGGAACAAAGTGGCTAGGGTACCAACTTCCAAAGATCATAACTTGTGTTCCAAGCAACCATTTTGGCTGATCCAAAGATGGATTTGTAGATCTCATGGCATACTTTAAAAGTGTCAACTACACCTCATTCCAATTCTTCTTGAATTTTTAGTTATGGAGTGATCAAAATGACAAAAACATGAAAATGCCACATTTTCCAACACTTAGTGAAATTTTCACTAAGTCAGAATCTGTTTCACTTTTTTCAAAATGTAGGGGCATTTTTCACTTGGATCCAAAAAGTGTAAAGACAAACTATGATCACCCATATGTTGTATCATATGAGAGCTTTCCAAAATGGCTAAGAACTCCATCAAATTCCATTTGAGCTAAGATTTGATCAAATTGTGCAAATGACAAACAAGTTTATCAATCTAAACACCTCAGGGGGTTAAACAATATGGAACAAAGAGAAAGGCAGTATACTCGGTGAACCTTTTCTCAGAATGTCACCCTTAGAAATTGTCAAAGAAACTCTAACTCCCCAGAGATGATCTTTTCTCCGTGAATGGCATCTCTTGAGTTTCTTCCAAATTCTCGAACTTTCCTGGAGCGATCTCTTCTCTGTGAATTGCATTTCTTGAACTTCTCTTGGTTTGGGGACCCACAAGCTTCCTAAATGCATCCCCGCCTCCTCTTGGGCATTGTACAAGGACCCTACGGCTTCTTAGAATTTCTCATGCCTTCTCTTGGGCTTAATACAAGGACCCTGATGACCTCTTAAAGGTATAAGACAGAACTTAGTCATCCTTTGCTAGAGCAGTTTTTCCCGCGTCAAAACTCCGACCATTTTAGGGTTGATACTCATCCCTTAATGCCCGCGCCTCCTCTTGGGCACCCTACAAAAGATAAAACTCTTCCACACCAGTAGACTTGGATAGTCTAAACCCCCTTGAGTCTCAAATACATTCTCAAGTTCCTTTCAAACCTAGGAAAAACCACCGATCACTCTGGATCAATCTCCAGCAGAAACCCAGTCTCTCTCATGAGAGTTCCCCACCTTTGGACATGCCTAGGGATCTCAATAATCCTCAGCAGTAAGATAGCCTCCTCTTAGGCTCAGTATATTGATCTTTCCTCAACACAGTCAGCCTCCTCTTGGGCTTTGTACAAATGATTCTCCCCAACAGAGCTAACCTTTTCGGACTCTCTTGTTGAGTCAACCACTTTTAGCCTCCGTCTTGGACTTTGTACAAGACATGTAAAAAACACTCTCTTGTTGAGTATAAAAGACTCTCTTGTTAGGTCAATCTCCTTTTAGCCTCAATTTCGGGTTTCGTACGAGACAGCAAATCACTCTCTTATTGAGTATAAAAGACTCTATTGTTAAGTAAATCAACCTTCAGACTCTCTTGTTGAGTCAATCACCTGTTCAAGACTCTCTTGTTGAGTCAACCTTTTTAGCCTCTGTCTTGGGCTTTATACAGGGCAGATAAAGGTACTCTCTTGTTGAGTTAACCCTTTCAGCCTCCATCTTGGGCTTTATACAAGATACATTCTCCCCCAACGGAGTCAAAATCCCTTTTAGCCTCAATCTTGGGCTTTGTACATGATAGAAAGAACATTTTCCTCGGAAAAGTCAAACTTCTAGCCTCCTCTTAGTATTTGTATAAGGAAATCCCCGGTTGAGTCAATCAACCTTTTAGCGTCAAATTTGTGCCTTGCTCACAACATACAAACATCAATAATTTCTCTTTAGAGATGACAAATTCCCTTTTAGTCAAAACCCTTTAGCTTCACATCTTGGGCTTTGAACAAGATACAAATCACCTTTAGCTTCAATCTTGGGATTTGAACAAGACACCAAAACATCTCTTTTCCTCCCATAGAATAGGAGGAACTACGATCGCTCTGATTTTCCTGTTTCGTTAAATGGGAATACATAGGTATAAGATTGTGATATCTTAGCGAGCATACTAATAAAAAAACTCAAAGTCCAGTACCTTCACACATCCATCAAAAACATCAAACCTAGTACCTTACCAAAATCCTCCTGTACAGTCACGACACTCCGTTCTTAAACGAAATAAACCTAAAGACAAACCCCCCTATTTTGATAGCATCTGTAAACTAACAGTTTTGACTGTTTAACCTCAGTATGCAAGCAGGGTTAATTGGAGACATTTATTTCCATTTCTTAATCAGCTTCACAGGATAAAAAATGAATCGAAATGTAGTACTAAAGCAATAGTGATTCGGAACCACAAAAATAGCGCTACAGAAAACATGGCGACCATAGTGGGAGAGCATTCTTTCTTACAGTCTTAGGTTGAAAACTTTAAGCTCACAAAATGCCACATAAATGACGACCCTGCTGGGGAGTCATTGTCTATATAGGATCATAGTATTATAGAGGTCTAGGATGTTAGGACAAATATATATACTGCATTTCCTAATTGATATCTGTGTTTACTTTTCTGCTAATGGGAATGCGTGTGATGTCGCATGTGGAAAGATTGAGTATACACCTAAGATAAGTGATGGCACTAGATGGGTAATCTTAGGGGGAGTGAATCCCAGATAAGAGGTCCCGGTCGACCATCGAATCAGTGGAGATGCCATTTGCGGATTCAATGCCTATACGACTTCGGTTGTTGAAAGCAAATTGTTCGATTGGGTTATCTGAGAAGCTGAGGATTTTATTAGACTGGAACCATTTTATAGTGTGGAAGCTATCGGAAATAGTTGTCATGCGATACTACCCTCATTTGAGATTACTCTAAGATACTACTGCTCGCTTAGGTGAACCAGCCTGCTGTCGTTATCCCAAGAGGGGTCAGTGATTTTGAGGACAGGTACAAAAATCACCAGTATAACCTTTGGGGATGGGTAGAGCCTTGACTTCATGACACCGGCCCTTTGACCCCATGTTTTTTCTATGTTTTTATGTGCTGCATTCATGCTTTCATTTCATTAAAAAAACTTTAAACAAAGAAAAATCTTCTCTTCTAGTCTCTCTTTTTCAAATTAAACTAAGACAATAATTGCAAATGTCGGATAAAGAGATTGCTAATGGATTTCAGTGGAAGGAAAACTCATAAATACACCTTCAAGGTTCCAAAACTAGAGGATTTAAGAGGTTTGGCAAGGATGATAACCAACCCTGAGGCTTTTAGAGCTAAGTACGGGGGACTGCTGTCTCTGTTAAGGGTCCATGTAATTGAAGGAATACTGGCTATGCTCATTCAGTTCTACAATCCGGTCTATCACTGTTTCACATTCCCAGATTATCTACTAGCACCAACGCTGGAGGAGTACTCTCGCCTGACTTATTTACCTATCACCAATCAAGCTCCCTTTTCTGGACTGGAAGAAATTCCAAAGGATCAAACAATTGCAAGAGCAATCTATTTGGACGAGTCAGAAGTCAGGACTCACATGATCATTAAGGGTGGTATCCAGGGTTTGCTAGCCCAGTTATTGATAAAGAAAGCTCCGTAATTTGCTAGTATAGGGAACGTGGGCGCTTTCGAAAGCATCTTTGTTTTGCTTACCTAAGGGTTATTTCTATTTCCCAACATCGATAACTTCGTTGATATCAATGCCATTAAGATTTTCTGATTGGAAACCCTGTACCGACCCTACTCGCAGATGCTTATCATTCTGTACACTTAAGGAATTTGTACAGTGGAGGAATGATCACATGCTGTGTACCCCTGCTGTACAAATGGTTTATTTCTCATTTGCCAAAGTCTGCTGCATTTTGGGATCAAAAGAATACTTTACGTTGATCGCAGAGAATCATGTCTCTTGCCAAATGTGACATCGATTGGTACAATCGAATTTATGACGGGATCAGAATCATTGACCGTTGTGGAAACTTCCCTAATGTACCCCTTATAGGAACTAAGGTAGGAATCAATTATCATCCAGTTTTAGTTCGTCGTCAACTCGAATACCCGATGAGGCATGTCCCTTGTAATGCTCATCTGAAAGGTCTTTTCTTCAAGGAAGGAGAAAATGACAGGGCACTAAAGATAGAAATAGTGCATGCCTGGAAACACGTTCATAGGAAAGGAAAGGAGTCTCTAGGAAAACCAGACTGTGTCTCGGTGGAACCTTATCTCCATTGGGTACAAACTAGAGCTCTCAAGCTGAGGATGCCTTACCCTCATCAGGAAGTTCTTCCATTAAGGGACCCTGTCCTTTACTTTATGTCTGATACGGAAAAACTTCAGGTGACTCTCAACAAAGTTCAACAGGAGAAGAGGTCTTGGAAGAACAAGTACCGTATTCTCAATGTGGAGTGCAAGAAAATACAACAACTATTAAAAGAAAAAGATGCTCTGATTGAGATTTTAGAGCAACATGCTGTAGAAAATTAGGATGACCAAAGGAATTTGCTCGCTCCTTTCACTTGGCAAAGGAATGACAACTCAATAACGGCTCAATAGCCCCGGTCAAAGAAAAGGAAAATACCAGAACCAGCACCTGAGCTCCCCACTGTTTGATATTTGCAATCCAATTGTCGAAGTTTATTTTGATTAAACAAAAAAAAATATAATTAATATAATCATTGCATATCATTCATCATTCTCACATAACACATTCTTCTCACCTACGAATCTCACATGTGTGTCTCGATTCTAGAGTCAAACTGTCTCATTCGAACAATACTCGGGCCAATCGACAGAAAAAGGTGGATGATCTCGAGGAAGAGAACAGAGAGTTGAGGGAAGAGATCGACACTCTGAAAGAGGATCTGAGAAAGCTTCATAATGACATGCAAGCTCTACAGAAGCTCAGATGCAACAACAAAGGACTGTGATCTCAGAGATCACATCAACGCCCATAGTGGATAAGTATGATCCTCGGTATAACATGCCTAAAGATCATCCCTCAGGCATGCCTATTAACTATATCCCGGAAGGATATGTTCCGCCGATCACTGAAGATCAAGGAACTGCAGCAGGACCCGCTGGGCCTAAAGGTTACAGACTTTGGGAAAGAGAAGATGCCAGGGGCATGACAACAACTCCTGAAGGTTACAAACTTCGAGAAGCACCAAGAGTCACTACCGTAATGACTATACCACCACCCGTGGTACACACTGTCCCGGAAGGACATATTTCCCAGATATCGTCTGATGGAAACGAAAGTATGGATAACAGAATGAAGGAGTTCCAGGAACAGTTACTGGAAATGCAGAAATAGCTGCAAGCGCTTTGGGTCAGGATCTATTTGGAAAGGACGCCGCAGACCTCTGTTTGATCCCCAATGTGAAAGTTCCGCACAAGTTCAAAGTGCCCGAATTTGAAAAGTACAAGGATAACTCTTGCCCTCAAAGCCATTTGGTGATGTACGCTCGGCGAATGTCAACTCAGACAAAGAACCTAGAGCTACTATTTTTAGGATAGTTTAACCGGTGCCATACTCAAATGGTACATGGGTTTAAACCGCACTAAGATCGGCACTTTCAGAGATCTTGGCGCTGCTTTCGTTCAACAATATAAGTATAACCTGGACATGGCACCGGACAACGATCAACTCAGAGCCATGTCAAAAAAGGACAAGGAAACCTTTAAGGAGTACGCTCAGAGATGGCGTAAATTGCCACCTAGATTTGTCCACCTCTTGAGGAAAAAGAGATGACAAAGATATTCTTAAAGACCTTGAGCTCATTCTACTACGACCGATTGGTCGCCAGTGCGCCCAGTGACTTTATTGAAATGGTAGGCATGGGAGTTCGTCTCAAGGAAGCAGTCCGAGAAGGACATTTAGTTAAAGACGGTGGATCATCAAGTAGTACAAAACTATGCGGTAGTGCTCTCCCTAAGAAAAAAGAGCAAGATATTGGCAATATCTCTCTCGGAAAGCAAAGACGACGGTACCAACCAGTAGCAGCTGTAACTCCTGCTACCAACCCTGCGCCTATTCCTACGTATCAACCTCAAGTTGCTCAAAGCCAACCGAATCAACAACAATATCAGTAAAGGACACAACAACCTCTTCAACAGGCTCGTCCTCCATATAACAACAACCGTACAACGCGACCACCAGGGTTCGAGCCTATACCTATGTTGTACGCAGAATTATTTCCACTCTTACTGGTCAAGGGACACATCCAAACCAGGTCTCCTCTTACAATACCCGAAAATCTGCCTTTTTGGTTCAAGGCGGATCAGACTTGCCCTTACCATCAGGGAGGACCAGGGCATAACATTGAAAACTGTCTCAGCTTTAAATCCGATGTGCAGAAGCTTGTCAAGATGTCGGATCTTTGGAAATAGACCTAGTAAGGTTACACTGCATTCAAAGCGGACGTGGCCAGGTGCCACCACACAACTACGAGCGCTGTAGAGTCTTCTCGGAGAATAACCAAGGATGCTACCTCGTGCGAGCAGCTCTTCAAAGTCAGTTAGACCGCAAGGAGAATCAACTGTGTCTGAGTTCTAGATCAATCAACTGGACGCCAGACTATTTCGCTGATCAGATTAAGGATGTTGTCGTGATCTCTGATCGCAAAGGGACCAAAGATGTTTGTACCATCATCCCTCTAATTGACGAATCGAAGGTTCTTAATTAAGAATTGATTGAAGTTACTTACAACAGTCAGAGAAATCAAAAGGCTCCAGTAGTTATCTATCTGCTGGGACCAGTGTCGTACAAGTCTGATAAAGCTATCCCTTACAAATATGGTGCAACAATAATTGAGATGGAAAGGAAATTCCAATACCGTCCGTCGTGAATATTGCGGACATCAGTCAAGTAACACGGAGCAGTCGAATCTTCAACAGAGGAGTTGGAGAACCTAACAGAGAAAAGGAACCTCAAACAGAAGTTCCTAATCCACCAGTCGGTCAATCTAGTGATCCCTACCTTTCAAAGAACAATGATGAGATGCTGAAGCTCATCCAGAAGAGTGGGTACAACATTGTTGATCAACTGTTACAAGCTCCTTCAAAAATCTCTGTGCTATCTCTTTTAATCAGTTCCGAAGCCCACAGAGAGGCTCTACCGAACGTCTTAGAACAGGATTTTGTGGAACAGGATGTGTCAATAAGACAATTCGACAACATCATCTCCAACATCACTTCCTGCAACAACTTGGGGTTAAGTGATGAGGAATTTCCAGAAGGCAAAAGTCACAATATGGCGCTCAATGTCACAGTTAACTGCCAGGATGATGCCTTAGCCAGTATACTGGTAGATACCGGATCGACTCTCAACGATATGCTGAAGTCCACTCTAATGCGACTATCATTCATAGGATCTCCGATGAGAGGCAGTGAGGTCGTCATTAAAGCATTTGACGGATCCCAAAAACGATTATCGGCGAAGTCTACCTTCCCATAACTATTGGTCCTCACACTTTCTAAGTCACTTTCCAGGCCATGGACATCCGAGAAACATACAACTGTTTGTTGGGAAGACCTTGGATACACCAGGCTGGGGCAGTCACTTCGACGCTTCACCAAAAGCTGAAGTTCGTCAAGAACGACCAACTCATCACGGTCTGTGGAGAACAAGCCTTGATCGTGAGTAACCTTTTATTGTCTACTTGTGTAGAACCAGAAGAGGTTGTTGGAACCCAGTTCCAAGCACTTTCGGTGAGCCATGACAACCAATCAGAAGGAGGAACGTCTATTTCCTCGTGAAAAAGATGCTCTCGAGGTGATCAAAAGTAACAATACAAAGGGATGGGGACATCTTGTCATTCCTACTGACAATAAAACAAAGAAGGGTCTTGGTTTTTCTACAGCTTGTACCCAGACTGCTACTAACGATGAAAGTCTTCATCCCATTCAGAACTTTTTCCATAATGGAGGTTTCTTTCACCCAGTGTCTCAAGAAGTCCATACCATCAACGAGGGTGACTCCTCCAACACAGATGAATAATGAGAGTCCTATCTTAATAAGGACGGTTATATGTCTCAGGAAGAGGTGCCTACGCCATTCTGCTATCCCGCACATAGTCTGAGATTTATACCAAGGGCAGATGTCGAAATGATATACGGAGATTGTGATCCAGAAGGATGTCGTGCTCCACCAAACTCATTAGAGGAAGACACTCTGATGAAAGACTACTTTGACCACGACTATTATGGCCCAATGGATGGCCTACCTATCTGGAAGCCGTACCCAGGAGACTTGGGGCAAAAGAGTCAGCTGAACGATGCATATCAGTTTAGCATCACTGAGAAGAATACCTGCATCCCCACCATGGCATGGGATCATTACTCATGGCATTTAGAAAACATCCAACACGATGATGAATTAGCAAAGCTTGCCGGACTAGAATTCATCAACTATGCTGTTCCTGAGGTCAACGTCATCGAGAGGGATGACTCCTCCAGTTCCAAAGAAGTGTGGGACACCCTAGGACAACCAAGTGGAAAATTCGACTTCTTAGTCAAATACACCGCTCCGGAAAGCTCTCGTATCAGGCTCGAGGACATCCATCCAACTGGATTGGGAGATTTACCTGAGAGCACATATACTATGTAAAATGCAACTGAGGAATCCTCCTATGACAACTCTGCCTGGGAGACAAATTCCAATGATTCTGCTCCACCAGAAATCAGCGTTATTTCTGAAGACAAGTCAAGAAAGAAGGTACCAGACTTTGTGATTCACCAAGGAGTTCGCCGCCAATGGGTTGCTGTCGACGTTCCGAAGATCGTCCATAATTCTAAGTAATTGCCATCTTTAACCTTTCACCCTACCCAGGTGAAACAAATGTTTTGATAGGGCTCACCCTACCCAGGTGAAACGAATGTTTTGATAGCGACTGAGTTTTATTTTATAGGGCTGTAGTTTCAAGAATCGACAAGATCATAAATAAAATAACGTCGTTCTGTAATTTTTGCATTTATTGCTGTTTTCTCTTTTTGCTTTTTCAGAAAATGGTAATCCTATAAAACAAAAAATAATAAAAACAAGAAGTTTTCCAAAAAATTTACACTGCACACACTCTTGCATTTTCTCTATCTCTTCTAAAAAACAATCATCACGTCATGCAGATTGCTTGTTTTAAACCCCATTGAAACATATGATCCAATGTCTTCTCCCAACTTTGAGTTCCCAGTATTTGAGGCTAAAGAAGAAGATGACAAAGAAATTCCAGAAGAGATCTCCGGATTACTCAGACAAGAGGAAAGGTACATTAAACCTTACAAAGAGTCATTGGAAACAATCAACTTGGGTTCAGAAGAAGAGAGAAAGGAAATTAAGATTGGGGCACTTCTCAGTCCGACTGTCAAACAGGATTTGATAAAGCTTCTCAAAGAGTTTCCCGATGTATTCGCTTGGTCCTATCAGGACATGCCAGGGTTGGATACTAGCATCGTGGAACATCATCTACCGTTAAGATCAGAATGTCCGCCAGTAAAACAGAGGTTGAGACGGACTCATCCAGACATGGCCATCAAAATCAAAGAGGAAGTACAGAAACAGATTGACACGAAATTTCTCGTAACATCAGAATATCCTCAATGGTTAGCCAACATAGTACCAGTTCAAAAAAAAGACGGAAAAGTTAGAATGTGCATAGACTAAAGGGATCTGAACAAAGCCATTCCAAAGGATGACTTTCCCTTACCGCACTTTGACATGCTAGTAGACAGTACAACAAAGTTCAAAGTATTCTCCTTCATGGATGGATGGAGAAAACTTCATTTATCATCCCATGGGGTACCTTTTGTTACAAGGTAATGTCGTTCGATTTGAAGAACGTCGGGGCAACATATCAAAGGGCCATGACAACTCTGTTTCATGACATGATACACAAATAAATCGATGTATATGTCGATGATATGATTGCCAAATCTAACATAGAAGAGGAGCATGTGGCCCACCTGTCAAAATTATTCAGGTGTCTGAGAAAGTACAAACTCCGCATGAATCCCAACAAGTACATATTCGGTGTCCATTCAGGGAAACTCTTAGGATTCATCATCAGTCAAAAAAGAATTGAGGTTGATCGTGAAAAGGTCAAGGCCATTCAAGAAATGCCTTCTTCGAGGACTGAAAAACAAGTCAGGGGGTTCCTGGGACGTCTGAACTACATTTCCAGATTTATATTCCTCATGACCGCGACGTGTAAGCCAATCTTCAAATTACTCAAAAAGAATCAGGACTGCGTTTGGAAAGAAGATTGCCAAACCGCCTTCAAAAGTATCAAGGAGTATCTGTTGAACCCACCAATTATGTCACCTCCAGTGGAAGAAAGACCACTGATCATATACCTAACAGTCTTGGAAGACTCCATGGGTTGTGTACTTGGCCAACAAGACGAAAACAAAAGGAAAGAGTCTGCCATTTACTATTTGAGCAAGAAATTCACCGACTACGAGACTCGGTCTACAATGCTTGAGAAAACATGTTGTGCTTTGGCTTGGGCAGCCAAACGTCTTCGCCAGTATATGATTCCTCACACTACTTGGTTAATCTCCGAAATGGATCCAATCAAGTATGTCTTTGAAAAGCCTGCTCTCATGGGAAGGATAACCCGTTGGCAGATGTTGTTGTCAGAATACGACATCAAGTACCACGCTCAGAAAGCCGTCAAAGGGAGTATTTTAGCCGATCATTTTGCTCATCAACCGATTGACGATGAGGAATCAGTCGGATTTGACTTCCTAGACGAAGATGTTATGTACTTAAAAATGAAAGATTGCGAAGATCCGTTACCCAATGAAGGGCTAGAACCAGGTTCCCAATGGAGACTTATCTTGGACAGAGCTGTCAATCATTATGGAAACGGAATTAGGGCAATCATCATAACCCCTTAGGGTACCCACATTCCTTTCACCACCCGACTGACGTTCAAGTGTACAAACAACGAGGCCAAATACGAAGCTAGTATCATGGGTCTCGAAGAAGCGATCGACTTAAGGATTAAGAACTTGGATGTATATGGAGACTCAGCCCTGGTTATCAATCAAATCAAAGGAGATTGGAACATATACCAGTCCGGGCTGATCCCTTACAAAGATTACGCAAGAAGGTTGTTACCCTTCTTCAACAGAATTGAGTTCCACCACATCCCCCATGTAGAGAATCACATGGCTGATACCTTATCCACTCTCTCTTCCATGATTAGCGTAGGTCAATGGAACGACTTACCTAAGATTGACATAATGCGCCTTGAACGGCCCGCTTACATCTTCATGATTGAAGCAGTCATAGACGACAAACCTTGGTATCACGATATCAAATGCTTCCTTCAGAAACAAGAGTACCCGCCTGGGGCATTCAGAAAGGACCGAAAGACCCTCAGAAGGCTAGCAGGAAACTTCTTCCTGAGCGGTGATACACTCTATAAGAGGAACTTCGACATGGTCTTGCTCCGATGCGTAGATAGACCAGAAGCAAACATGCTGATAAAGGAATTTCACGAAGGATCCTTTCGCACTCATGCCAACGGACACACAGTGGCAAAAAAAATTCTAAGAGCAGGGTACTACTGGTTGACCATGGAATCCGACTGCTACAGGTACATGAGGAAGTGTCACAAGTGTCAAATATACGCTGATAAAATCCATGTACCGCCAACACATCTCAAAGTTCTCTCTTCCCCATGGCCTTTTTCCATATGGGGAATCGACATGATTGGCATGATCGAACCCAAAGCTTCAAACGGACATTGATTCATCCTGGTAGCCATTGACTACTTCACCAAGTGGGTCGAAGCAGCGTCATACACCAATGTAACCAAACAAGTGGTAGTCCGCTTTATCAAAAACAATATCATCTACCGTTATGGTGTTCCAAGCCAGATCATTACTGATAATGGATCCAACTTGAACAACAAAATGATGAAAGAGTTGTGCGCTGAGTTCAATATTGAACACCATAACTCATCTCCCTACCGACCTAAGATGAACGGAGCGGTAGAAGCAGCTAACAAGAACATCAAGAAGATTGTTCAAAAGATGGTTGTAACCTACAAAGACTGGCATGAAATGATACCCTTTTCGCTTCACAGTTATCGCACATCTGTCCGCACTTCAACAGAGGCAGCCCCTTTCTCTCTAGTATATGGCATGGAGGCAGTGCTCCCCATAGAAGTAGAGATCCCATCGATCCGGGTATTGATGGAAGCCAAGCTAACAGAAGCTAAATGGTGTCAAAGTCGACACGACGAACTAAACCTGATCGAGGAAAAGTGAATAACGACACTATGCCATGGTCAGTTGTAACAGCAAAGAATGAAGAAGGTGTTTGACAAAAAGGTCCGGCCTCGCATCTTCAGGAAAGGAGACCTTGTGCTAAAAAAGATACAATCATTTCTCACTGATTCTCGGGGTAAATGGACTCCGAATTATGACGGCCCCTATGTGGTCAAGAAAGCTTTCTCAGGCGGCGCCTTGAGACTCGCAACCATGGATGGAGAGGAATTTTCCTACGCTAAAAATGTTGACATAGTCAAGAAATATTTCGCCTAAATAAAAAAAATCGTATCGGTGGATTGAAAACCCGAAAGGGCGGTCCAGGGAAAAATTAGAGACATAAGCAAAAAATTATCCCGATGGATTGGAAATCTCAAAGTACAATCCAGGCAAAAGTTCGGGATTAATGGCAAGTAACTACGTCCAACAAAGGGGCAAATCCCTCAGCGGCAGTTACACCATCCGTCAGAAAAACTCCAGTTAAGGTCATATTCGACGGAAGCTCAGGATGTCCAGAATTCAAAGTTGGTAGAAGGATAGCGGTCGTTATGTTTCAATGTGGCCCTTTTCCCTTAAATTACCATTTTCTAACTCTTAAATACTCCATGGAATCACGCGTTTGGCTGATTTCCATCCTATTAATAAAATTTGAGCCCTAGTGCTTTTGTTTGTAATTCTGATTTGTTTTAGCTTTACAGAATGACATTTTAATATGATCAACGATTCTTGAAATAAAACAAAAATGAATTTACCTGCAAATTTTTTTTCTGCTTTTAAAATAAAGATGGCAATTCTTTTGACTGTTGAACATCGTAAGAACATCGATCGCTTCTCCAGAAGTAATCGAACCTCAAAGTGTAGAATCAAATTACTCCTTCTAAACTAGTGCGTCTGAACGAAGGATCAGTTCTATCAGAGACCGTGTTTCATCTAACACCCTCGGCCGAGTTCTAATCTCCTAAGCCCGACCAACGATTTTCCCCGCAGGGGTTATCTCTCCTAAGCAAGGCAAAATTGCTATCTTGAACAAATGATACCTCTTCGTCCCCTGCAGTGGCCGAGTATCCAGTCGTGTTCATCCACTAGTCTGTATGTCGCGTCAGTTTTGTTAGCATATACATACATACATCATGCATTATTGATTTACATTCATATTCATATTGCATCACTATCACTCCGGTCGGTCTTGCCCCATGGTGATAAAAGTTCTCTTAATCGAGTTGTCAGTTCTTTCCCTGACAGGAAGTGTTTCGTCTGAACAATCTCTCCTCTAGTTTACTTTTGGGTTAGAGCCAGTCCTCGACCACTTTGTTAACTTGAACCTCTGAAAAGCAAGCAAACTTTCGATAAACATCACTCTTCGCCATTGAAGATGATATCTTCGCTTTCTCGGATTAAGGAAAATCCCCAGAGAAAGCCCTTTTAATCAAAAATTCGACAATACGACAGTTTTTCTCGGAAAAGTTCGCTGACGAAAAAGTCTTCAGCGCCTCCAAACTGGATTACATCATATGGCATTTCTTCGAGAAGATCTCGAGTAAAAGTATGATGTAATACCCCTAAGCAGAAAGCAGTCTCTCAAGAGACTCGGTTTTCCAAGTACAGTCGACAAATGGAGTCTCTAACAGAGAAGTTTGTGCACCTCTACAGCTCAGAAATACAGGTTTCCCCAGCAAGTCTGACCCAAAACTTTTACCATCAAATGGCATCTCCCCAGGAAAATTCGGCGAGAATTTTGAGGAAAATCGCTGCTAATAGCGTCCCTTGTCAATAAGGCTTATTGACAAAAGAAACATAGACCAATTCCTTGGTAGGAAACCAGGATCGCGGGGAAGTTTATTTCAGAAACTTAGACCAGTTCCTTGGTAGGAAACCAGGAACGAGGGGAAGTTTACAAAAGAAACTAAGACCAGTTCCTTAGTCGGAAACCAGGATCAAGGGGAAGTTTATTTCAGAAACTTAGACCAGTTCCTTGGTCGAAAACCAGGATCGAGGGGAAGTTTATTTCAGAAACTGAGACCAGTTCCTTGGTCGGAAACCAGGATCCAGGGGAAGTTTATTTCAGAAACTTAGACCAGTTCCTTGGTCGGAAACCAGGATCGAGGGGAAGTTTATTTCAGAAACTTAGACCAGTTCCTTGGTATGAAACCAAGATCGAGGGGAAGTTTGTATCAGAAACTAATACCAGTTCCTTGGCAGGAAACCAGGATCGAGGGGAAGTTTACCTTTTCTAAGCATCATTGCTTAGGAAAGGAAGAAGAATGAGTGAACTACCATTCATAACCACCATCAAAATTTCGGCTATTCCAATATTTAATCCTCTTGCACCCCGAATGCCTAAATACCTTCGCCATTCACACCTTCGGGTCCAAGAAGATTATATAGGGGCATCTGTCATACGCCGAATTTTGACCACTAAGATTTTCCATCATTGTGTAAATCATCACCACAATATGGATGTACCTTTATGCCTCATTAGTCTCCTCGAAGATGGGTGAGCATCCACTACAATCAAACTTAGGGTTTCAAGCTCTCTCAGAGCCTTAGACAAAGGATCAATCAAGAAATGACATGATCTTCAACTTGTCTAACCTCTCAAACACCTACAAAGGATCAAGAGGACTCTCATATCAAGAATCAAGCACAAGGTTGCAGCATTCCAAGTGGATTAAGCCTTAAGATCGCCAGTGTCACCAAACTATGGCTTTGGTCGGCTGAGGCCTCCAGATGGAAAATTTTCCTCTGGGCATGAGCCATTACTTCAAATCACAACTTAAGATACTCCAAGGGACCTCATGGACCCAATCATCAAGTCAATTTAACCTCGGGGGAAGCATTCATCAAAAAAATCAGGAATTAGGGTTTCTTGACCTAATTTACCCCTAAGTTGACTTTTGGGACAAAACCTACACCAAGACCTCAAGACTTGATTTAAAAGTCTCCAATACACTACATTGATCCATTTGCAACAATGGATTGAACCAAGAAGCTTGATCTACAAGTTTCAATTTCATCAGGACCACAATTAGGGTTTTGAAGAAAAAGTCAACTGTACCTTTGACTTTTGACCAAGACATGCTCCCAAACCCTGGGACATGATTCAATACACCCTATACCACCTATGAAATCAATCCATCAAGTTTGATTTAGGTCAAGGGCTTGATTTCATAGAGGATCGCACAGTTTGGAATTCATCTGATAAAAAGTCAACTGTGCCCAAAAGTCAAAGTTTGACTTTTTGATTTTTTGATCAATTATGGTTCCCTAACCCTAAAATGATGTTAATGTGTGATTGGGATCATCATTCATCAAGAAAAATGAAGAAAATTGGTATAACTTGTAAAAGGGGGTAACCATAAATAACTTAGAAATTTTCTAAGTTATGGAACAAAGTGGCTAGGGTACCAACTTCCAAAGATCATAACTTGTGTTCCAAGCAACCATTTTGGCTGATCCAAAGATGGGTTTGTAGATCTCATGGCATACTTTAAAAGTGTCAACTACACCTCATTCCAATTCTTCTTAAATTTTTAGTTATGGAGTGACCAAAATGACAAAAACATGAAAATGCCACATTTTCCAACACTTAGTGAAATTTTCACTAAGTCAGAATCTGTTTCACTTTTTTCAAAATGTAGGGGCATTTTTCACTTGGATCCAAAAAGTGTAAAGACAAACTATGATCACCCATATGTTGTATCATATGAGAGCTTTCCAAAATGGCCAAGAACTCCATCAAATTCCATTTGAGCTAAGATTTGATCAAATTTTGCAAATGACAAACAAGTTTATCCATCTAAACACCTCAGGGGGAGACCAAGGAGGAACAAACACTGATTCATCAGCCTCCCAAGTCTTTGGAACTAAAAGTAGCATGCCAAACCTAAAAATGCCTAAAAGGGGGACAAGACTCCAATTTTGTTTTGGAGCATTCAATGGATGCACCAAGGTGGCATGAACTGAGCCTTTTCCAACTGAATGAGTCAAGGATGATCTCTGAACTAGGGAACCAAAGGCCTGTGGTCTAACCTCAAGTCAATGGCTAGAGGAGACTTAAGATTCCAAAGTGATGCAATTGGACAATGAGCTGCCGCAGTTTCCATTCACTATTGCTTGCAAAACAAACTTGGTCTACTATAAATAGAGCTCATTTATGCTCAGTTTAAGTACACCAAAGGCCTACAACACTTACCTTTCTCAAAATCATCTTCTAACTCTCAAAAATGCCATTCTTAGCAAGTCACTATCGATTTTTTTTGTAGAGAGCAATTCCACTCAAACCAATTGCTCTAACACCTCATAAACATCATATGTGAGCTAATCAAACACTAAACACACAACTGTAACACTGATTTCTCAGAATCACCAGCCAGTTGTTCATGTTTTCAACCAAGTTGCAGTTGAGATGCCATGAAGTGATCCAGCCATTTCCAATCAAGTCCAAGCATTCAAACACACTCCATATGGTGTAGGGAAGTTGTTCAGATCATCAAAACTCATCTGTAACACCTCAAACTCAAAAATCACACTACTCTTGCTGTCACGACCTTCAAGTAATCCTAAACTTGATCATCTCTTAATCTATGCATATTTCCTCGCACAATACTTTTGCCAAATGTTCATAATCATGCATAGAATGTTTCCCCTCAATTAATTGCTTTGTTTGAATCGTGTATCCAAAATTCTCAGCCTTCGTGAAAATTTTAGGGTTCTTGAGGTTTTGTCTTGATTTCTTATTCCATACTTAAAATAAATGAAATTAAAGACCATAGACATGATCGTGAGGTGAGAACGAGCAGATTGATATGTGGATTGTGTGATTTCATCAAGTATTCAGTGAGATTGGATAGAAAATGCAAATATGAGCAAAACTACCTTCGCGCGGGTTCTTGGCCCATGTTCTTAGCGCCTTTTTCACAAATTTGAATATTTGACTTTTGTGATTTTATTTAATTGATTCAAAAATTAATTTCTCTCTGAGTTTTAATTATTTTGAGTTGATTCTTTTTTTAATAATTCACAAAAATGTTAAAATATTTTATTTTGCCAAAAATTCCGAAACATATTATTTATTTCATATACTTGATATTTTTGCAAATAATTAATCTTTTATTTGTTTTTTACATTTAAAATATTTTTTCCTCCTTGATTTTCCAAATTTTATTGGTTTCCAATCATTTTGTGGATATAAACATGATTTTTGAAACATTGATCCAAGATCACCACTCATTTTTCACATGTTTTCAACACTTTTTGTTAATTTTTTTAACAAAATTAATTCCTTTTTTTTAAAAAAATTAGGGTTTTGATTAATTCAACCCTCATCAATCATTTTTCAAACCCTCATGGGCCTCTAATAGAGTGTAAGACCCAATCCCCTTTTAACCAAAACCATTTTGGGCCTCAGATATTGTATAAGTCCCTCTGCGTTAAAAAATCTTTGCGCGATCGCCAATTCAAAATCAAATCCTTTGGGCCTCTCCTCGAGCTATAAGTCCCAATTCTTTTTCTTAAAAACTCTTTGGGCCTCTAATAGAGTGTAAGACCCAACCCCTTTGTAAATAATACCTTTGGGCCTCACACATTGTATAAGCCCCTCTGTATATTTTCAAATGTTTGGCGTGATCATCGTCTTTTTAACAAAATCAACTGGGCTTCTCCTTGAGTTGTAAGTCTCATCTCTTGTACAAAAATAAATCTTTGGGCCTCTAATAGAGTGTAATACCCATTCCCTTGTACATAAAAACTTTTTGGGCCTCAGTCGTTGTATAAGTCCCGATACGATTTTTAAGACCACGGTGCGATCATCGTTAAAACTTGGGCCTCTCCTTGAGCTGTAAGCCCCAAAAATCTTTTCAAAGCACTTTGTCCTTTGATTTTGAATTCAAATATATGTTGTTATCAAAACTTTCTTTAATTTCTTTGTTGAAAAACTAACAAAACAACATGGAAGCTCTACAACGGGTAAGTGTTTATCCACTTTCATTTACCGCTTTCATATGTATATAACTGTATTGTGGGGTTGTTTCACTGTAAGTCTTCTTTCACATCCTTTTATATACTTGTCACATATCCACTGTGTAATACTAGTATAGTTATATAGAGTTTTCCTCGGCAACTATGTCTAGAACTAGGTAAAGCCTGCTGGTCACTCTCGAATACAAACATAACTAGATCCCCCGTAGGATTCCAGATACAGTTTTCCCTCCTCTTGGGGTTAAACAATATGGAACAAAGAGAAAGTCAGTATTCTCGGTGAACCTTTTCTCAGACTGCCACCCTTAGAAATTCTCAAAGAAACTCTAACTCCCCAGAGATGATATTTTCTCCGTGAATGGCACCTCTTGAGTTTCTTCCAAATTCTCGAACTTTCCTGGAATGATCTCTTCTCTATGAATTGCATTTCTTGAACTTCTCTTGGTTTTGGGACCCACAGGCTTCCTAAAAGCATCCTCGCCTCCTCTTGGGCGTTGTACAAGGACCCTTCGGCTTCTTAGAAGTTCTCATGCCTTCTCTTGAGCTTAATACAAGGGCCCTGATGACCTCTTAAAGTTGTAAGAAAAAACTTAGTCATCCTTTGCTAGAGCAATCTTTCCCGCGTCAAAACTCTGGCCATTTTAGGGTTGATACTCATCCCTTAATGCCCGCGCCTCCTCTTGGGCATCCTACAAAAGATAAAACACTTCCACACCAGTAGACTTGGACAGTCTAAACCCCCTTGAGTCTCAAAGACTTCACAAGTTCCTTTCAAACATAGGAAAAACCACCGATCACTCTAGATCAATCTCCAGCAGAAACCCGATCTCTCTCATGAGTGTTCCCCACCTTCGGACCTTCCTAGGGATCTCAATAATCCTCAGCAGTAAGATAGCCTCCTCTTAGGCTTTGTATAATGATCTTTCCTCAACACAGTCAGCCTCTTCTTGGGCTTTGTACAAATGATTCTCCCCAGCGGAGCTAACCTTTTCAGACTCTCTTGTTGAGTCAACCACTTTTAGCCTCCGTCTTGGGCTTTGTACAAGACATGTAAAAAACACTCTCTTGTTGAGTATAAAAGACTCTCTTGTTGAGTCAATCTCATTTTAGCCTCAATCTTGGGCTTCGTACGAGACAACAAATCACTCTCTTATTGAGTATAAAAGACTCTCGTGTTGAGTCAATCAACCTTCAGACTCTCTTGTTGAGTCAATCACCAGTTCAAGACTCTCTTGTTGAGTCGACCTTTTTAGCCTCTGTCTTGGGCTTTATACAAGACAGAGAAAAGTACTCTCTTATTGAGTCAAACCTTTTCAGCCTCCATCTTGGGCTTTATGCAAGATACATTCTCCCCCTACGGAGTCAAAATCCCTTTTAGCCTTAATCTGTGGCTTTGTACAAGACAGAAATAACATTTTCCCCGAAAAAGTCAAACTTTTAGCCTCCTCTTAGGATTTGTATAAGGAAATCCCCAGTTGAATCAAACAACCTTTAAGCATCAAATTTGTGCCTTGCTCACAGCATACAAACATCAACAATTCCTCTTTAGAGATGACAAGTTCCCTATTAGTCAAAACCCTTTAGCTTCACATTTTGGGCTTTGAACAAGATACAAATCACCTTTAGCTTCAATCCCAGGCTTTGAATAAGACACCAAAACATCTCTTTTCCTCCCATAGAATAGGAGGAACTATGATCGCTCTGATTTCCCTGTTTCGTTAAACGGGAATACGTAGGCATAAGATTGCAAAATTTTAGCGAGCATACTAATAAAAAAACTCAAAGTCCAGTACCTTCACACATCCATCAAAAACATCAAACCTAGTACCTTACCAAAATCCTCTTGTACAGTCACGACACTCCTTTATTAAACAAAATAAACCTAAAGACAGACCCCCCTATTTTGATAGCATCTGTAAACCAACAGTTTAGACTGTTTAACCTCAGTATGCAAGCATGGTTAATTGGAGACATCTATTTCCCTTCCTTAATCAGCTTCACAGGATAAAAAATGAATTGAACTGTAGTACCAAAGCGATAGTGATTCGAAACCACAAAAATCGTGCTACAAAGTGTTGTAGGCCTTTTGTGTACATAAACTAAGCACAAATGAGCTCTATTTATAGTAGAGCAAGTTTGTTTTGCAAGCAATAGTGAATGGCAACTGCAGCAGCTCATTGTCCAATTGCATCACTTTAGAATCTTGAGTCTCCTCTAGCCATTGACTAGAGGTTAGAGGACAGGCCTTTTGTTCCCTAGTTCAGAGATCATCCTTGACTCATTCAGTTGGAAAAGGCTCGGTTCATGCCACCTTGGTGCATCCATTGAATGCTCCAAACAAAATTGGAGTCTTGTCCCCCTTTTAGGTATTTCTAGGTTTGGCATGCTACTTTTAGTTCCAAAAACTTGGGAGGATTATGGATCAGTGTTTGTTCCTCCTTGGTCTCCCCTTAAGGTGTTCAGATGCATAAACTTGTTTGTCACTTGCACAATTTGATCAAGTCGAGCAAAATGCACAAATCTGCCTTGCCATGACAGTTGCAGCAAGACATATTGCCACTGTCATAACTCTTAGCTCAAATGGAATTTGATGGAGTTCTTGGCCATTTTGGAAAGCTCTCATATGATATAACATATGTGTGATCATAGCTTGTCTTGACAATTTTTGGATCCAAGTTAAAAATGCCCCTACATTTTGAAAAAAGTGAAACAGATTCTGACTTAGTGAAAATTTCACTAAGTGTTGGAAAAAGTGGCATTTTCATGTTTTTATCATTTTGGTCACTCCATAACTAAAAATCCATGAAGAATTGGAGTAAGGTGTAGTTGACACTTTTAAAGTATTCCATGAGAGCTACAAATCCATCTTTGGATCAGCCAAAATGGTTGCTTGGATCACAAGTTATGATCCTTCGAAGTTCGTACCCTAGCCACTTTGTTTCATAACTTAGAAAATTTCTAAGTTTTTTATGGTTACCCCTTTTTCATGTTATCCCACTTTTCTTGATTTTTCTTGATGACTGATGATACCAATCACACATTAACATCATTTAAGGGTTAGGGAACCATAATTGATCAAAAAATCAAAAAGTCAAACTTAGACTTTTGGGCACATTTGACTTTTTATCAAATGAATTCCAAACTGTGCGATCCTCTATGAAATCAAGTACTTGACCTAAATCAAACTTAGGTGTACCAATCACACATTAACATCATTTAGGTGTTATAGGGTGTATTGAATCATGTCCCAGGGTTTGGGAGCATGCCTGGGTCAAAAGTCAAAGGTACAGTTGACTTTTTCCGCGAAACCCTAACTGTGGTTCTGATGAAATTGTGACTTGTGAATCAAGCTTCTTGGATCAATCCATTATTCCAAATGGATCAATGTAGTGTATTAGAGTCCCTAAAATCATGTCTTGAGGTCTTGGCTTATGTTTTGTCCCAAAAGTACACTTAGGGGTGAATTAGGTCAAGAAACCCTAATTCCTGATTTTTTATGAATGCATCCCCTGAGGTTAAATTGATTTGATGATTAAGTCCATGAGGTCCCTTAGAGTATTTTGGGTTATGCTTTGGGGCATTGGTTCATGCCCACAGGAAAAATTCCATCTGGAGGCCCTGGTCGTCCAAAACCCTAATTTGGTGATACTGGCGATCTTGAGGCTTAATCCACTTGGAATGTTGCAGCCTTGTGCTTGATCCTTGATGTGGGAGTCCTCTTGATCCATTATGGATGTCTGAGAGGTTTAGAAAAGTTGAAGATCATGTCATTCCTTGATTGATCCTTTGTCTAAGAGCTCTGAGAGGGCTTGACACCCTAAGTTTGATTGTAGTGGATGCTCACCCATCTTTGGGGAGACTAATGAGGTATGATGGTTCAACCATATTGTGATAATGGTTTACACAATGATGGGGAATCTTAGTCGTCAAAATTTGGGGTATGACAAATGCCCCTATTTAATCTTCTTGGACCCGAAGGTGTAAATGGCGAAGGTATTCGGGTATTCGGGGTGCAAGATGATTATATATCGGAATACCCGAAATTATGACAGTGATTATGAATGGTAGTTTACACATTCATCTTCTTTTGCTAAGCAATAATGCTTAGAAAAGGTAAAAACTTCCCCTCAATCCTGGTTTTCTATCGAGGAACTGGTCTCAGTTTCTGATGTAAACTTCCCCTCGATCCTGGTCTTCAGCCAAGGAACTGGTCTCAGTTTCTGATGTAAACTTCCCCTCGATCCTAGTTTCCTACCAAGGAACTGGTCTCAGTTTCTGATATAAACTTCCCCTCGATCCTGGTTTCCTACCAAGGAACTGATCTCAGTTTCTGATATAAACTTCCCCTCGATCCTTGTTTCCCACCAAGGAACTGGTCTCTATTTCTGATCTAAACTTCCCCTCGATCCTGGTTTCCTAACAAGGAACTGGTCTCAGTTTCTGATATAAACTTCCCCTCGATCATGGTTTCCTACCAAGGAACTGGTCTCAGTTTCTTTTGTCAATAAACTTTTTGACAAGAAACGCTATTCGTAGCGGTTTTTCCTCAAACTTCTAGCCAGATTTTCCTAGGGAGATACCGTTTGACGGAAAAGGGTTGAGGCCAGACTCGTCGGGGAAACCCATTGTGTCTGAGCTGTAGAGGTGCACAAACTTCTCTATGGGAGACGCCATTTGTTGACTCTACTGGGGAAAATGAGTCTCTTGAGAGATTGCTTTCGCTTAGGGATATTACACCACACTTTTCCCCGAGGTCTTCTCGAATAAATGCAACACAATGTACCCCAGCTTGGAGGTGCTGATGACTTCAGTGACATTGATTTTATGGAGAGAAGAACCACTGTGTCGTTAAGAGTCTTTAGTTGCGAGGCTCTGTCTGGGATTTTCCTTAATCTGGGAAAACAAAGATATCATCCTCAATGGAGAAGAGTGACGTTCGTCGAAAGTTTTCTTGCTTTTCAGAGGTTCAAGTTATCAAAGTGTTCAACGAACCACCTTCAATCTAGAAATAAACTGGAGGAGAAGTTGTTCAGACACGACATTTCCTATCAAGGAAAAAACTGACAACTCGATTGAGAGGACTTTTTATCACTTGGGAACAAGACCGACTAGAGTGATAGTGATGCAATATGAATTTGAATGTAAATCAATAATGCATGATGTATGTATGTTTATGTTGACAAAACTGACGTGACATACAGACTAGTGGACGAACACGACTGGATACTCGGCCACTGCTTGGGACGAAGAGGTATCTTCGGTTCAAGATAGCAATTCATCATTGCTTAGGAGAGATAGTCCCTGTGGGGAACAACGTTGGTCGGGCTTAAGACATTAGAACTCTGTCGGGGGGTGTCAGATGAACCATGGTCTCTGACACAACTGATCCTTCATTCAGGCATGCTGATTTAGAAGGATTATTTTGATTCTGTACTTTGAAGCTCGGTTACTTCTGGAGAAGCGATCGATGTTTTTTCGATGTTCAACGGTCAAAAGAAATTGTCATCTTTATTTTAAAAGTAGAAAAAGTTTTACAAGTAAATTCATTTTTGTTTTATTTCAAGAATCGTTAATCATGTTAAAATGTCATTCTGTAAGGTTAAAACAAATAAGAATTGCAAACAAAAGCACTAGGGCTAAAATTTTATTGATAGGATGGAAATCAGCCAAACGCGTGATTCCATGGAGTATTTACAAAGTTAGAAAATGGTAATTTAAGGGAAAAGGGCTACATTGAAACATAACGACTGCTATCCTTCTACCAACTTTGATTTCCGGGCATTCTGAGCTTCCGTTGAAGATGACCTTGATCGAGATTTCTAACGGATGGCACGACCGCTGCTGAGAATTTTCCCCTTTTTTTGGACGTAGTTACTTGCCATTAATCCCTAACTTTTCCCTGGATTGTACTTTGAGATTTCCAATCCGTCGGGATGATTTTTGATTATGTCTCTAATTTTTGCCTGGACCACCCTTTCGGGTTTTCAATCCACCGAGACGTTTTTTTTCCCTTTTTTTTTATTTAGGCGGAAGTATTTCTTGACTACGTCAACATTCGTGGGGTAGGAAAATTCCTCTCCATCCATGGTTGCGAGTTTCAAGGAACCGGCTGAGAAAGCTTTCTTGACCACATGGGGGCGGTCATAATTCAGAGTCCATTTGCCCCGGGAATCAGTGAGAAATGATTGTATATTTTTGAGCACGAGGTCTCCTTTCCTGAAGACACGAGGTTGGACCTTTTTGTTAAACTCCTTCTTCATTCTTTGTTGATATAACTGACCATGGTATAGAGCCGTTATTCGCTTCTCTTCGATCAGATTCAGTTCGTCGTGCCGACTTTGACACCATTCAGCCTCTGTTAGCTTAGCTTCCATCAATACCCGGATTAATGGGATCTCTACTTCCATGGGGAGCACTGCTTCCATGCCATACACTAGAGAGAAAGGGGTTGCCCCTGTTGAAGTGCGGACAGATGTGTGATAACCATGAAGAGCAAAGGGTAGCATCTCATGCCAGTCTTTGTAGGTTACAACCATCTTTTGAACGATCCTCTTGACGTTCTTGTTAGCCGCTTCTACCGCTCCGTTCATCTTAGGTTAGTAGGGAGATGATTTATGGTGTTCGATCTTAAATTCAGCGTACAACTCTTTCATCATTTTTTTGTTCAAGTTGGATCCATTATCGGTAATGATCTGGCTTGGAACACCATAACGACAGATGATATTATTTTTGATAAATCGGACCACCACTTGTCGGGTTACATTGGCGAATGACGTTGCTTCGACCCACTTGGTAAAGTAATCAATGGCTACTAGAATGAATCGATGTCCGTTCGAAGCTTTGGGTTCGATCATGCCAATCATGTCGATTCCCCATATAGAAAAGGCCATGGGGAAGAGAGAACTTTGAGGTGTGTTGGCGGTACATTGATTTTGTCAGCGTATATTTGACACTTGTGACACTTCCTCATGTACCTGTAGCAGTCAGATTCCATGGTCAACCAGTAGTACCCTGATCTCAGAATTTTCCTCGCCATTGTGTGTCTGTTGGCATGGGTGCCAAAGGATCCTTCGTGAATTTCCTTTATCAGCATGTTTGCTTCTGGTCTGTCTACGCATTTGAGCAAGACCATGTCAAAGTTTCTCTTATAGAGTGTATCACCGCTCAGAAAGAAGTTGCCTGCCAATTTCCTGAGTGTCTTTCGGTCCTTTCTGAATGCCCCAGGAGGGTATTCTTGTTTCTGAAGGAAACATTTGATATTGTGATACCAAGGTTTGTCGTCTATGACTGCTTCAATCGCGAAGATGTAGGCGGGCCTTTTAAGGCACATTATGTCGATCTTAGGTAAGTCGTTCCATTGACCTACACTAATCATGGAAGAGAGAGTGGCTAATGCATCAGCCACATGATTCTCTTCACGAGGGATATGATGAAACTCAATTCTGTTGAAGAATGGTAATAACCTTCTTGCGTAGTCTTTGTAAGGAATCAGTCCTAATTGGTATGTGTTCCAATCTCCTTTGATCTGATTGATAACCAAGGTTGTGTCGCCATATACATCCACTACAAGAAAATTGGCAGGTTGCGACAGTTATTTTGGCAAGTTACGACGGTTAAAACCGCCGTAATTTGCAAGTCACGACGGTTACAGCACTGTCGCAAAAACGTGCGTCGCGAAGCCATATTGCGTCGATTGTCAAAACCGTCGTTATCTCTCACGACGGGTACCAAACTGACGTAATCTGCATATTTTGACGGTTATCAACCGTCGTAACTTTCGATTTGATTTTTGTTTTTATTGTTGATTACGACGGTTCCAACCGTCGCAACTCTCTGTTCCACGGGTGCTTCTGCAGGTAAATCCGTAGGAAATTTCCCTTACACGGGTAAATCCGCAGGTAATTTATTTTTAAAATTAAAAAAAAAAATATTAGTTGAAATATGAACATAATGGGATATATCAGCCCAAGGAGAACGAACAGGTGGTAACGACAAAAGAAATCTATCCTTATAATTACTATCAATGAGAAAGTATATCAACAACACATTAGATTTAGAGTTTCAACCTAACAAACTAAATTCTTCAAGTTTCGAAAAGTGATTCCTAGAAGAATTTCAGTATGAGATGCAAATAAACAAAACTACAAACATCAAATCTACTTGGCCTTTCATTGTTCTTAACACTTTCCTTAACACCTTTACAAACCTTTTTCTTCATATCTGATTTAAACACACTTCAGTAGAAATAGTTACTATGTTGTTCATAAATCTGCACCTTCACTACAAAACTCATCCTCAGCATCTCATCTGCCTCATCAAGAACACCAAACTTTAGGTGACTCAGGTCAATATTTTCCCTCTCAATATGATCCTGCAAAAAATAATCACTTTAAGTATACACTTTCTGCCTAACTAACACCTATGTCCATAAAAAGAAGTCACACTTAACAAAACACTACAACTAAAGTGAGTAATTACCTTAATACGACCTGGTGTTCCAATAACTATATCAACGCCTCTACGAAGCTTAGCCTCCTGGGCTCCATATGGAGCTCCGCCATATACAACGCAAGCAGCCAATCCCAATGACCCACCATACACTTCAAAGTCAGCATACACCAATTACACAACAAACCATACACATAAATATCTATAAATAACATGACACATAAAAAACTGACCCACTGGTTCAGGTATAGCATACCTGGTTGGCCAATTCCCTGGTAAGTAAGAGCACAAGAACACTTGGAACTCTCCCATAGCCAGTATACAAAGGAATTTACATGATGTAGCCCTAAATATCATGGGTCCTCCTAATATGCACTTGACCCAAGCAGGGACCTCTTTGTTTTACCAGTTTCGAAAGTTTACGAAAAATTAAAAGTATACTCGGGGTAAATAAAGAAAACATAGGCTCATATTTTCTGAATCTGTGGAAAGACTATCAAAATACAAAGAATGCTAGTGATTTCAAGTTGACGGCATGGTTGTCAAGATCTAGATTAAGATCGTGATATCTTAAGATCTTACGAGTTTTCACCATGCTTCCGCGGCGGCGTGCATCAAAGATCGCCGGAGATGGTGGCGCGGTAGGAGCGCAGTGGAAGATCGTAAAATCGTGAATGCGAAGATCTATTTCGCAGGGGAAGATGACCCGTTCAGCTTGTTCTACCCTCGTTTCACATTAAATTTAGCTGTTTTCAGCATTTAAAGTCAGAATCTGTTGCTTTCTACAAGGCTGATTTTTTGGGGAAATTAAAATTCAATTTGGAAAATATCAATTAATTAAATGATACCATTTATTCTTCTTCAATTCCATCTCTAAATCAATCATACTATTTCTATTCAATCATCAACTTCTTCTCTTTATCAGAGTTATATGATCTCTCATCATATCTTCTATTCTACCACGCCTTTTTTTCCAATGTCTTCATCAATTCCGGTTCATGTATCCTCATTTGCATCACCAAAAGTTCAAAAAAGCTCCTGGAAGTGTTTATGTATTTATTATGTTTTGGAATTTTGGTTGTTTTTTATTATTTGGAATTTTGGAATTTTGAATGTTTTAATTTTAAAAAAATTATGTTAATGTTTTTTTAGTTAAATGTATAATTTTGTATATTTGGTGGGATCTTACGATCCGATTTAAGATTTTACGATTCACGCTTTTTTCATCCCCCAACGATCTTTAGTGAGATCCCGATTTTGACAACCATGGTTGACGGTAATCAAAATAAGCAAGAGAGTCAAATGGAGAAGAAAAAACGCAATAAAAAGAGTCAAGTGGTTTGTTGAGGGGTCATATTTGTAACACCCATATATAAAATCCAAACATCAAAGCATAAATTATATATATGAATCCAAGTATTTGGTATTGAAATACAATAAGTTCCTAGTTAACACATTATACACATAAATGCCTCTAATACATAACACTAAAAGTCTAAGGCATTACATATACAAGATGTTCCAAAATGATAAAAACTAAGAACTAGATCATAACAATGATCTCAAAATAACAACATAGCGGAAGCTAGCCATCAACGTGCAAGGAAAGATCAAACGATCTTGTCCTTACCCTTCTCTGTACCTGAAGCACCTGAAATACTTCAACAACGTGGGGTGAGATACATCAAATCTCAGTGAGTTCCCTATCTTATGGATTCTCTCGGATTATTTACGGTTCTAACAATCCTAACTCAAGTCTGGGGAAAGGGAATGACTCTTGAGTTCACACTTTATAATCTCACACTATATGGACACATGACATGAGTTCATTAACTCACCACATCATTAATCAATAACCATACCAAGGCATCTCCTATTCCCGTCCGCTCCTACGTCTAGAAGTCGACCTGAGTCATAGATCCTTGTAGTTACTTGGCATACGAATTCGATTCGGGATCACCGGCTTATTAACCGTGAACCGTCAGTTCTCATGGCCTATTAACCATCACAAGTCTCTTTACCCTTAGGCTCCAATCGTACTACGCATAGGAAATAAAACCTACCAAGTAATTGTGTACCTGTTTCAGAGGAGCTCGAGACCCATGAAACTACACTCAAGTTATACCGATTACGATTACATGATAATAACTATACGGGATTGTATTCGACAATCACAAGGCCACATTCGCCTTAAGACCTCTCTTGTCTTTTCACCAAACCACAAAGGTTTATACACATGTTCCATACTAGTGTTTCACTCTCCCTATATTATTTAAAAGGACACGCGCCTCGACCTCTTCTGCACGAGCGTTGTCGTTCGGTTAATCATAAACCTCCTAGTCATTTCTAGGTTCACCTATAGTTAAGGTTAATGTTTTCCTTACTCTTCCTATTTCATTTTCGTATAACATTCATACACAATTATAACATGTTAACAACCATAGATTAGGCAAAACATACCTTATTAGTGTAATAGAATAGCTTAACACAATTTAAAACATAGTTTACACAAAATTATCAAATGAATTCCAATTCGCGTTCCTTCCGATTATTTAATCGGGCAATAAAATCGACATCTTTTACCATCATCATAAAGATTATTTCCATAGCTTTCTATCGATATCAAGAACACTCAAATCGGATAAACGGGTCAAAAGTTATGAATTTTAAAAGAAAAGGAAAATTTGAAAAAGTCCCAAGAGTGCCCGGCGCTTTTAAATTTTGCCTGGCGCTTTCCCTTTTGCCTCTTGCTTCGCCCGATAAAGCAGAGGAGTAAAATACTTCTTCAAAACATGAAAGTGACAGGGCGTTACATGCTGTGCCTCTTGGGCATCGCCCGGCGAAGCAAAGGCATTTTTATAATTTTTCCTGGCGGATTTTTATTTATCCTGGCACTTTTCACAGAATCAGAATTTTCTGCTGCATTTTAAGGGTTCCAAAACCTCAAAAATTCAATCTTTACAACCCCAAACATTTCCAAACATCACAAACAATCATCAATAATGTTTATAAGCATAATGTGATCATACTACAACATTTATATCGATTTCTAACAGTTAAAAACATCGATTCAACAATTAACCTAAAACTCAAAACATTCCAAAAACTCCAAAAATATGGTTTTCTAACTAGAACCCACCTCTAGATGATCAAGATGAGGATGATGAGAAACTTGGGTGAAGATTGATGAATGAATGATGATGATTCTTCAACTTCTTGGTTTTTCTATTCTTTTCCTATTTTTCTCCTTCCTTTCCTTTTCTTTCCTTCTTTCTTCCTTCTCTCTCTCTCTCTCTCTTACTAACTTTTTCTTTTGTTTGGAAAGTGGAAGGAAAAGATATTAAGTAGTAAACTAGTATTAGAAATAATACTACTAAATGTCCAAAAAGTATCTTAAGTCCAAATTAATTAAAATACTTCAGAGACAGATAATATTAATCGGATTTATTCTAAGTTCCACAGTTACTCCAATTATTTAGTCAAATAATTTCTCAGAGTACACTGGACTCAGTCGATCACAATAGAATATTGTCCGGAGTAACAAAATACGGGGTATTACATACTCCCCCCTTAAATAGAAATTCGCCCTCGAATTTAAAAGATTACCTGAACAAATGAGGGTAAGCATCTCACATTTCCGATTCAAGTTCCCAAGTTGCATCACCCGGATGCGTTACATCCCACTGCACCTTAACGAGAGAAATGTCCTTGTTCCTTAATACTTTCGTTTCTCTTCCCACAATGCGGCTCTGTTAAGGTTCAAATGTAAAGTCTGCTTCTACTTCAATAGCATCCGGTAGAATCGGCTGAAGAGGATCTGGAACAAATCTCCGAAGTTGAGATACATGGAAAACATCGTGCATTTCCGACAGAGAAGGCGGTTAGGCCAATCTGTAAGCTACTTCACCAATCTTTTCTAAGACCTGATATGGTCCCACGTATCTTGCGCTTAACTTGCGTGACTTAAACGGTCCTTTCAATCTCAATCTAGGAGTAACTTTCAAAAACACATGGTCACCTTCTTCAAATTCTAAAGGTTTCCTTCGATTGTCCGCATAACTCTTTTGTCGATCTTGTGCTTGCTTAATTTTCTCGCTGATCATTCGAATCTTTTCCGCAGTCTCTTGGATGATTTCGGGTCCCAAAATTCTATCTTCGCCAATTTCCGTCCAACACAAAGGTGTTCTACATTTTTGCCCATACAATGCTTCATACGGAGCCATATCGATACTCGCGTGATAACTATTATTATACGATAACTCAATCAAAGGTAGAAGTTCTTTCCAATTCCCCTACTTTCTAGCACACAAGCTCTCAACATATCTTCCATTGTTTGTATTGTTCGCTCAGTCTGACCATCTGTTTGAGGATGATTAGACGTGCTCAACCGCAACTCCGTACCCATAGCTTGTTTGAAAAACTTTCCAAAATCTTGAAGTTAACTTCGGATCTCTATCCAACACAATGTTAGAAGGAATACCATGCAATCTTACAATTTCTACAATAAACAACCATGCAAGATTACTTGCCTTGAAAGTAGTCTTCACGGCCAAGAAATGCGCCGCCTTCGTCAAACGATCTACAATCACCCAAATTGAATCATAACCATTTTGAGTACGGGGTAATCCTACCGCAAAGTCCATGGAAATACTATCCCATTTCCAAACTGGGATTTCTAGGGGTTGTAACAATCCACCCAGTCTTTGATGTTCAATCTTAACTTGTTGACACACCGCATATTCCGACACAAAGACCGCAACATCTCTTTTCATACCGGACCACCAATAGTCCTTCTTTAAATCTTGATACATCTTTGAAAAACCCGGATGTATAGTAAAAGCACCTTTATGAGCTTCCTCCAAAATTCTTCTTTTCAATGCCGCATTATTCGGAACACAAATTCTTTGGTCAAACATAATAATTCCGTCGGTAGCCTGAACAAAACCCGGTAGAAGTAACACTTCTTGCAACTTCTCATCAAACGTTTGACCACGTTGAATCTCAACTCATAGAGTAGAATTTACATTTAAATTTCCCATAATTACACCATCTTGGGTCCACACAAACTGAAGATTAAGATCTCTAAAATTCTCCAATAATGCATACTACAGAATCATCAATTTCGCGCAATGAACCACTTTCCGACTTAACGTATCTGCTACCTTATTTGCTTTTCCTGGATGATACTTTAATTCTAAATCATAATCTTTTAAGTACCCCATCAATCTTCATTGTCGCATATTTAACTCCCTTTGGTCAAATAAATATTTCAAACTTTTATGGTCACTGAACATTTCAAAACGCACACCATACAAATAATGCCGCCACACCTTTAGTGTAAAAACAACCGCTGTCAATTCCAAATCATGAGTTGGATAATTCTGTTCATGAATTTTCAATTGTCGGGAAGCATAAGCTACTACCTGACCACCTTGCATAAGAACACCTCCCAATCCCATCTTAGAAGCATCGCAAAACACTTCGTAAGAGTTGCTAGGATCAGGAATGATTAACGCCGGAGTTGTCGTCAATCTCTTCTTCAACTTCATGAAACTCTGCTCATAACCTGAATCCCACTCAAAAGCAAAATCTTTACGAGTAAGTTTCGTCATTGGTAAAGCCAACTGAGAGAAACCTTCAATGAACCTTCTATAATAACCCGCCAGTCCTAAGAAACTTCTGACTTCTAAAGCATTCCTCGGTCTCTCCCAATTTATCACTGCTTCTACCTTCGACGGATCCACCGCTACACCACCTTGTGATATAACGTGACCAAGAAACTTAACTTCCGCTATCCAAAATTCACACTTGCTTAGCTTAGCAAAAATTTGTTTCTCTTGCAACACGGATAAAACAATTCTCAGATGTTCCTCGTGCTCTTGTGAAGTACGAGAATAAATAAGAATAT
The DNA here is from genome assembly GCA_022829125.1 of Lathyrus tuberosus. Taxonomy (NCBI): domain Eukaryota; kingdom Viridiplantae; phylum Streptophyta; class Magnoliopsida; order Fabales; family Fabaceae; genus Lathyrus; species Lathyrus tuberosus. The sequence goes on from JALAZF010000187.1 coordinate 9,217,098, forward strand.
CATCAATGAAGATTACAACATACTACTCAAAGTAAGCTTGAAATATACGGTTCATGTAGTCCATAAAAACAGCTGGAGCATTAGTCACACCGAAAGGCATCACTAAGAATACATAATGGCCGTAATGGGTCCTAAATGCAGTCTTAGGTACATCGGAACTCTTCACTCGAATCTGGTGATAACCCGACCTCAAATCAATCTTCGAGAACACACAGGCTCCTTTCAATTGATCTAACAGGTCGTCTATCCTGGGTAAGGGATACTTGTTCTTAATGGTAACCTTATTCAGCTGACGATAATCGATGCACATCCGCATCCCACTGTCCTTCTTCTTTACTAGCAAAACAGGGGCTCCCCACGGAGAAACACTAGGCCGCATAAAATGTTTCGCCATGAGTTCTTCTAACAGATCCTTTAATTCTCTTAATTCCAAAGGCGCCATCTGGTACGGAGAAACAGATATAGGAGCCGTTCCCGGTACCAGGTCAATAGAAAATTCCACTTCTCTCACCGAAGGAAGAGAAGTGACATCTTCGAGGAAAACTTCTGAAATCTCACAGGCTACCGAAAATACATAATTTCACACATTGCATTGACACAAAGGAGTGTGTTGCTCCACAATCAAATAAAACAAAACAAGGATGTCCGTTTACAAAACACGTACCCGCTATTAAAGAGTTGTCACTCTCCTTCCTCCTTGTATCCAAAGTGTGAACTCTTTCGGCATTCTTCCCTTGTGTCTGGTCCCCATCCTGCGGGCAGTTTCTTGCCAAATGACCCACTTCATCACAATGATAACACCTAGAGGCTCCATCTCTACACTTCCCAAAATGATACTTGTTGCACAACCGGCACAAAGAAGGAGTATTAGGTTTACTACTTTGCACTTGTTTCCCTTTGAAGGTTTGTTGCCTTGGCCTAAACTGTTAGCTTGACCTCTCATAATCATTCCGGTTCGACCTACGCGAATTCCCTTCTGTCTGAACACTCCTCAAATCGTTCTCTATCACATAACCTTGTCGTAACTCTTGGAATTCAAATTCTCTTTGGATCCTTAAAGAACTAGGAAGGTACTTCTCCATAAAAGTAGCCTTGAATTATTCCCACACTTAAGGCACACCTTGAATAGTCATAAAAGCTAAAGCAATATCCCACCACCTCTTAGCAGGACCTCTCAACGAGTGAGAAGCAAATGCTACCTTGTCCTCCTCCCTGCAGTGAATTATCAGAAACATTATCTCTATCCCGGCCACCCAATCGTGAGCTTTCACAGGATCTACTCCACCATGAAATTTTGGAGGATTCATGCGGATGAAATCTAGGAAGTTCCCACTTATAGTATCTGGAACAACCACCTGAGGATGAAAACCCCCATTCATGTGTCGTATCATCTGTTGCATGAATTGGTTCTGCTGCTGCTGCATCTGTTGCAAAAACTGATACAAGGGAGCATTCCCATCTTTGCCCGGAGGATTATCCACGGGACGATTCGCTCCGGATCTACCACGGTTTCTGCGTCCGCTAGCCATGTTCCTAAACATCATATATATAGGATTAAGTTGATCAGGCTCAATCCTATACATATAACACTTAAGACCAATGGCGACACAACGCATATGAAACGGAAAGAAATACTTATACTATTTCATGGCTAGGTCGAGGATACGACCTACTCTGATACCAACTGTAACACCCATATATAAAATCCATACATCAAAGCATAAATTATATATATGAATCCAAGTATTTGGTATTGAAATACAATAAGTTCCTAGTTAACACATTATACACATAAATGCCTCTAATACATCACACTAAAAGTCTAAGGCATTACATATACAAGATGTTCCAAAATGATAAAAACTAAGAACTAGATCATAACAATGATCTCAAAATAACAACATAGCGGAAGCTAGCCATCAACGTGCAAGGAAAGATCAAAAGACCTTGTCCTTACCCTTCTCTGTATTTGAAGCACCTGAAATACAACAACAACGTGGGGTGAGATACATCAAATCTCAGTGAGTTCCCTATCTTATGGATTCTCTCGGATTATTTACGGTTCTAACAATCCTAACTCAAGTCCGGGGAAAGGGAAGGACTCTTGAGTTCACACTTTATAATCTCACACTATATGGAAACATGACATGAGTTCATTAACTCACCACATCATTAATCGATAACCATACCAAGGCATCTCCTATTCCCGTCCGCTCCTACGTCTATAAGTCGACCCGAGTCATAGATCCTTGTAGTTACTTGGCATACGAATTGGATTCGGGATCACCAACCTGTTAACCGTGAACCGTCACTTCTCATGGCCTGTTAACCATCACAAGTCTCTTTACCCTTAGGCTCCAATCATACTACACATAGGGAATCAAACCTAACAAGTAATTTTGTACCTATTTCAAAGGAGCTCGAGACCCATGAAACTACACTCAAGTTATACCGATTACGATTACATGATAATAACTATACGGGATTGTATTCGATAATCAGAAGGCCACATTCACCTTAAGACCTCTCTTGTCTTTTCACCAAACCACAAAGGTTTATACACATGTTCCATACTAGTGTTTCACTCTCCCTATATTATTTAAAAGGACACGCGCCTCAGCCTCTTCTGCACGAGCGTTATCGTTCGGTTAATCATAAACCTCCTAGTCATTTCTAGGTTCACCTATAGTTAAGGTTAATGTTTTCCTTACTCTTCCTATTTCATTTTCATATAACATTCATACACAATTATAACATGTTAACAACCATAGATTAGGCAAAACATACCTTATTAGTGTAATAGAATAGCTTAACACAATTTAAAACATAGTTTACATAAAATTATCAAATGAATTCCACTTTGGGTTCCTTCCGATTATTTAATCGGGCAATAAAATCGACATCTTTTACCATCATCATAAAGATTATTTCCATAGCTTTCTATCGATACCAAGAACACTCAAATCGGATAAACGGGTCAAAAGTTATGAATTTTAAAAGAAAATGGAACATTTGAAAAAGTCCCAGGAGTGCCCAGCGCTTTTAAATTTTGCCCGACGCTTTCCCTTTTGCCTCTTGCTTCGCCCGACGAAGCAGAGGCGTAAAATACTTCTTTAAAACATGAAAGTTACAGGGGCGTTACATGCTGTGCCTCTTGGGCATCGCCCGGCGAAGCAGAGGCATTTTTATAATTTTGCCTGGCGGATTTTTATTTTGCCCGGCGCTTTTCACAGAATCAGAATTTTCTGCTGCATTTTAAGGGTTCCAAAACCTCAAAAATTCAATCTTTACAACCCCAAACATTTCCAAACATCACAAACAATCATCAATAATGTTATAAGCATAATGTGATCATACTACAACATTTATATCGATTTCTAACCGTTAAAAACATTGATTCAACAATTAACCTAAAACTCAAAACATTCCAAAAACTCCAAAAATATGGTTTTCTAACTAGAACCCACCTCTAGATTATCAAGATGAGGATGATGAGAAACTTGGGTGAAGATTGATGAATGGATAATGATGATTCTTGAACTTCTTGGTTTTTCTCTTCTTTTCCTCTTTTTCTCCTTCCTTTCCTTTTCTTTCCTTCTTTCTTCCTTCTCTCTCTCTCTCTCTTACTAACTTTTTCTTTTGTTTAGAAAGTGGAAGAAAAAGACATTAAGTAGTAAACTAGTATTAGAAATAACACTACTAAATGTCCAAAAAGTCTCTTCAGTCCAAATTAATTAAAATACCTCAGAGTCAGATAATATTAATTGAATTTATTCTAAGTTCCACAGTTACTCTAATTATTTAGTCAAATAATTTCTCAGAGTACTATGGACTCGGTTGATCACAATAGAATATTGTCCCGAGTAACAAAATACGGGGTATTACAATATTCTTCATGGTGTAGTAGCATTCTCCCACCAAACTCTTTAATCTCAGCCAGTATGTCTTCTTTCATTCGTGCCTCCACGTGTTCAATCTGTATTTTAAGTTACCATCAGTTGTGCAACACAATTACTTTTGTAATATGTTCCAAGGGACAAACTATTGTATAAGATAGCTCACCACAGAACCGGTGATTCCGACGTGTTTGAGTGTGTCAACATGTTTGTTTAACTCCATAAGGACAAAGGGAACACAATTGATATAAACAATCGCTTCTTCTCTTACATCGGTCAATATAAATTTTTGAGCAGTGGAACCAGATTTAGACTTGGTATCCAAGTAGTTTAGCATCTCCCTGGCCCCAGAGATGGTTGGAGTTGCCATGCAATACACAGGGTATTCACCAACCTAAAAAAATGGCATTCTCACAGTCATCATACCACTTATAAATCAATGGGCAATGACATGAAATTTGATAATGAAAAATGTTGTCAGCAAGTGAAGTTTATATTTTATTATTGTTTGCTGGTTCTCAAAGTTATAGGTTAACAATAATTTTATATATTCGTCGACTTACTCAATTATCAAACCATGATGCAATTACATATGAAACACTATTTAAATTGAAAGTATTAGTATCATATGATACATGCCTAATATGTTAATAGTTTTCAAAATATTAATATATGCTAAAATGATATGCATTTCAAATAATGTATGATTAGAAGCAATATTGACTAAAGTAAATTATTACACGGTGCAATGTACTTGTAAAGCACCAGATAACAGTATTTTCTAAATAAACTTTACACAATCAAACATATTAAAGATGCCAATTCTACCTACACTTGGATGATCCGGTAGGTCCTCACTAGACGTGTAGCCTTACTCTCTGGCATCACAAATTTTATGATAGTTAGTCTCTCTAGAAATAATTTCATGCATAAATATACCTTATATACATAAGGTGCATCATGTATTTGTATATGATTGGAAGTTCTCTGTCCAAGAAAGAAATACACTTTAAGTATGGAGCCTTTCACCAAAACAGAACCATTTCTGGTTTTGACAATAGCCTTCATCACTGCATCTCCATGCTTAGACTCTTGTGATTCTCTCAGCTCCTCCTAAAATTTAAATTGGCATTATTGAAGCAATTCTACATTGAATTTTGAAAAAATAATCATTTGAGTATAAAACACTTACAGGGACAATGAAAAATCTTTCAGGTCTTAATGTGATGCTCCATTTCATAGCCTGTACCTCTGGCCTCTGACGCAACCAAACCTTAAATGTCATTCTGGAATCTCCTTGTCCACAAAACCCATCGAATGCTTCGCTTCCAATATATGTTGCAAAAGGAATTAGACGGAAGTACCATTCCAAGTACTCCGCACTGCGATTTAAAGCCACCCTCCTACCCTAGGCTCAACATGTTGTTTATTGAATACTCTTCTATATTAAAGAACAACTTGACAACTACTACTGGCGCTGCTCCATGCCTTAAAGCTTTTAGCTACATATTCAATTTATAAAAATTGTATCTTCTCTTCCAATCTCACTACATCAATAAGAAATTCCTCATTTTTTTGCAAGCATTATTAATTTGAATCTATTTTTATACCATCATTTTAGGAACTATTTCTTTCTCAAAGAAACGAACCTAACAACATCTTATACCAAGTTCTTTAAAAGTAAATAGTTGACTTATATTTATGCCATGATTAGGAAGCTTGAGATGTATGTGCTACAACACACAAGCTACCTTTTAAAAATTACCTTTAGCAATACTCTTACTATTTACTCAAAACAGACACGAAGCATTAGCGTATTCGGCGCGATCATTTTCTATATGCTGAATCTAATGCTAAAAATCAAGATTCAAGAAAATGTGTTTAATTTACTGATGCAACCAAGATTGAAGAAACTATTAGATTAAATCACACCTCTGGACTCCATACAACACAATTTTGATGCACCCATAAGTAGGTTGCTATGAAGCTGATGAGCCGTTATAAGCTTCATTTTCACTTTCACCGTTATCCCGAGTTAACCTTTTTGGAGGCTTGCGACAGTTCAATTTAGGTTTTCCCTCACCATCATTCAATAATGTGCTTTCCGAATCATCCTATTTACCATCTCTCAGAAGACTGGGGCATTGTTCCTTACAGTACATTGCAATAAGCGAAATCTAAAACAAAAAAGAGACACTAGAAAACTAAAGGAATTGTGTTAGGTGCATATGACCCATAAAAGTAATTTAAATTATTAACCCTTACATCATATTTCTTTATATGATGCAACTCCAAGAACCTTTCACGCGGGATTTGGCCTCGCAAATAATTAATTTATGTTGGATGCAAGTTGGCATAGTATCCAAGAACTTTCTTCTTCAATACTCATTTTGTCAACTGGAATAGATCCTACAATATCCTCGATAAACTATAGAAATTAGAGATAAATTAAATTGAAATCACAAAATTATGATTGACAATTGATATACTAGTAATTAGGAAAAAATATAGAAAGCAAGTTGTATCCTCTCAGGTAAATCTAAATCAGCAATAGAGCTACCCTCTCGAATTGCGTACATATTTTTAGGATCAGACACAATATGCTCTCCCCACAGACCTGACTTTCCAATTCTAAGTTTGGCTTCATTTGAAAGCGAAGATGAATGTTTCATGCGTTTAAACATTTTTAGTCTATATATCAACAACAAAATCCAATATTAAAGGGCTAATAACAGCAAGGCATTATAAAAACTATTAGTATATTATCCATAATCATTCATGTTACTCGTGATATGGTATACCGGAGAGAATCTATCTTCCCATACATAAGGGACTCTTCATTCACTATAAATGTGACATATCATCTTCTGCATCATCACTCATCTTCAAAAAGATCATGAAGAGATCCTGGAAACCATGTTTATTTAAATTAATTTACAAACAATAGTAAACGGGAAAAAAATCAGATGAAAACTTAAGATATATAAGGCATAAATGGTTCCAAACACCTGATGGCTATCATGTCAACATGTCACACTTGTCCAACAAGCAGACATCATATAAAACTTGAATTATCATTAAAAAAAGCAAAATACAAGATGATGAACCAACAAGCTGATACTGATCACCTTCATCATCAAAAGATCGTTCCACCGACTCGGTATCTCTGCTAGTCTTTTTAAGCCTCTTGAGCTTTCTATCATTCTACGAATACCGAATGAAGATATAAGATAAATTATAAAAAGTAATCTCTCTGGCTCTTATAAATCATTGAAGTACCAGTTTAAAAGAAGCAAAATCTAACCATATTTTTCTTGTTCTGACGGATCAACTCAAGATCACCGTCATCAAGAACAATGTTTTTTGACGATCTCCTGAAAATGGGCAACAATAACACAATATTGGGTAAATGCTAGGCACCGAAAGGTTTCATTCAGGCCAATGATATCCTTATGCACGATCTTTATGGCCAACTTGAGAAAGTCATGATTTTTATTAAGCAAACTTGATGTTACAATGTACCTAACTTGCAGACATTTATGACAGTTTTAGAAAAGAAAATAAAACATAAAATGAAAAATTGCCTACTAAATTGTTCCAGTAATTATGATATTATCGCAGGTCAACATGAGGACACAAATAAGTAATTAGAACGTACTGCCACTGCAGACAAGGCTGGCTTCAGTTGTACAGCTTCAACAAAACAACTTTACATAGAAAGTTGCCTAGATAACCAATCAATAAAAAAGATCCTACTAGGGATATCAATGTAACCCGAATTGAAATAAAAAACCTGGAAACTGAAATACCTTCAAAGTAAAATCAAAACATAGAAATTGAAATACTTTTAAATTGAAATCAAAACATGGAAATTGAAATACCTTCAAATTGAAATTGAAATTTGAAAATGTACTGAGCTGTAAATCGAAATTGAAACTAATATCGAAATCTAAATTGAAACATGGAAATGTAGTGTGCACCAAATTGAAACCAAAATCAAAATTGAAAACTAGTAATGTAGTGAAGAACAAATCGAAATTGAAATTGTAGCTAGTGGAAAATCAAAATAAAAATTAAAATAAGGGTTAGATGCGATAGAAGACTTAGGTTTTGCAATTCTGAGATTTGAGATAACAAGAAGAAAAAGGGGGAGAGCGACAACTACAACAAATTTTCTCGGCGGAGGAGCTAGGTTTTAAGAAATTTGAGAGAAAGAAGGAAAAGGGGGAAAACTATTTGAAGAATTTGAGAGAGAAGAAAAAAAGTGAATCAAAAAGAAGAAAGGGTCGTTCTCCCTCTTCCACCATCTCAAATCTCTCCGGCTACGACTGTTTCAACACTCTCTCTCTGACGTCAATAGAAGTCCCGTTCTGGGTTGTTGAGATTGAAATGGTTTTACAGTTTCAGAAGGAGATTGAAAATGATTTAGGGTTTGATTGCAGGGAAACCTTATACACTAGATTGAGACGAATTCTTGATTCTTGAAGAAATTAAGATCAATGGATTCTCATGGTGAAAAGGGAGAAAGAGAATGATTTAGGGTTTTTTTTTCAATTTTTTTAAAATTAAAAGTAAAGTGAAATCTAAAAGAGGGAAAAAAAAGTAAAAGAAAAAAAAGAGGGAAAAGGTAAACAAAATCTGCAAAAATAAAATTTATAATTTTTTGTTTTATTTGTTATGTGAAGTGGTTTTAGATTCACGACAGTTAGTCAAAACTGTCATCTGAACTATCGTAATTTGTAAGTTGCGACAGTTGTATATCAACTGTCGCAACCCAAGTGTCGTAAATCCATAATTTTTTTGTAGTGATCCAAGTTCTTAATTCTCAAGTCAATCGCTTCTTCGAGACCCATGATACAAGCTTCGTATTCGGCCTCGTTGTTTGTACACTTGAATGTTAGTCGGGCGGTGAAAGGAATATGGGTACCCTGAGGTGTTATGTTGATTGCCCCAATTCCGTTTCCATAAGTGTTGACAACTTCGTCAAATATAAGTCCCCATTGGGAACCTGGTTCTGGCCTTTCACTGGGTAGCGGTTCATCGAATCTTTCATTTTTAAATACATGACATCTTCGTCTGGGAAGTCAAATCCGACTGATTTTTTATCGTCAATCAGTTGATGAGCAAAATGATCGGCTAAAATACTCCCTTTAACGGCTTTTTGAGCGTGGTACTCGATGTCTTATTCTGATAACAACATCTGCCAATGGGCTATCCTTCCCGTGAGAGCATGCTTTTCAAAGACGTACTTGATCGGATCCATTTTGGAGATTAACCAAGTAGTATGACGAATCATATACTGGCGAAGATGTTTGGCTGCCTAACCCAAAGCATAACAAGTTTTCTCAAGCATAGTGTATCGAGTTTCACAGTCGGTGAATTTCTTGCTCAAGTAGTAAATGGCAGACTCTTTTCTTTTTGTTTCATCCTGTTGTCCAAGTACACAACCCATTGAGTCTTCCAAGACTGTTAGGTAGATGATCAGTGGTCTTCCTTCCACTGGAGGTGATAGAATCAGTGGGTTCAAAAGGTATTCCTTGATAGTGTCGAAGGTTGTTTGGCAGTCTTCTGTCCAAACGCAGTCCTGATTCTTTTTGAGTAATTTGAAAATTGTCGCGCATGTCGCGGTCATGAGGAATATGAATCTTGAAATGTAATTCAGACGTCCCAGGAACCCCCTGACTTGTTTTTCAGTCCACGGAGAAGGCATTTCTTGAATGGCCTTGACCTTGTCAGGATCAACCTCTATTCCTTTTTGGCTGACGATGAACCCTAAGAGTTTCCCTAAACGGACACCGAAGGTGCACTTGTTAGGATTCAAGCGGAGTTTATACTTCCTCAATCGCTCGAATAGTTTTGACAGGTGGGTCACATGCTCCTCTTCTGTTTTAGATTTGGCAATCATGTAATCGACATATACCTCGATTTCTTTGTGTATCATGTCCTGAAACAGAGTAGTCATGGCCCTTTGATAGGTTGCCCCAGCGTTCTTTAAGCCGAATGGAATTACCTTGTAACAAAAAGTACCCCATGGGGTGATGAACGAAGTTTTCTCTATGTCTTCCGGCGCTATTTTTATCTGATTATAGCCCGAGAATCCATCCATGAAGGAGAATACTTTGAATTTTACTGTACTGTCTACCAGCATGTCAATGTGTGGTAAGGGAAAGTCATCCTTCAGACTGGCTTTGTTCGGATCCCTGTAGTCTACACACATTCTGACCTTCCCGTCCTTTTTCGAAACGGGTACTATGTTGGCTAACCATTGAGGATATTCTGATGTGGCAAGGAAACCCGCGTCAATCTGTTTCTGTACTTCCTCCTTGATTTTGACGACCATGTCTGCGTGAGTTCTTCTCAACCTCTGTATTACTGGCGGACATTCTGATCTCAACGGTAGATGATGTTCCACGATGCTGGTATCCAACCCTGGCATATCCTGATAGGACAAAGCGAATACATCGGGAAACTCTTTGAGAAGCTTTGTCAAACTTTCTTTGACAGTTGGACTGAGCAGTGCCCCAATCTTGACCTCTTTTCTCTCTTTCTCTGAACCCAAGTTGACCGTTTCCAATGGCTCTTTGTAAGGTTAAATGGACCTTTCCTCTTGTCTGAGTAATCGAGAGATCTCTTATGGAATCTCTTTGTCATCTTCTTCTTAAGCCTCCAATACCGGTAATTCAAAGTTGGGAGAAGGCATTGGATCATATGTTTCAATGGGGATTGAAACAAGCAATCTACATAATGTGATGATTGTTTTTTAGAAGAGATAGAGAAAATGCAAGAGTGCGTGCAGTGTAAATTTTTACTGCTTATTTTTATTATTTGTTGTTTTTTAGGATTACCATTTTCTGAAAAAGTGAAAAGAGAAAACAGCAATTGATGAGGAAATTATAGAACGACGTTATTTTATTTATGATTCGGTCGATTTTTGAAACTATAGCCTAATAAAACAAAACTCTGTTGCTTTGGGCGAAGCGAAGAGGAATATTTACAGAAAGTGAGTCCTATCAAAACATCCGTTTCATCTGGGCAGGGTGAAAGGTTAAGATAAAGACGACAATTACTTAGACTTATGAACGATCTTTGGAACATCGACTGCAACCCATTGGCGGCGAACTCCTCGGTGAATCACAATGTCTGGTACCTTCCTTCTTGATTTATCTTCAGAAATAATGCTGATTTCCGGTGGAGCAGGATCATTGGAATCTGTCTCCCAGGCAGAGTTGTCGTAGGAGGATTTCTCAGTTATATTTTGCATAGTATTTGTGGTCTCAGGAAAACTCCCCATCCAGCTGGCTGGATGTCCTCGAGCCTGATATGGGAGCTTTCAGGAGCAGTGTACTTGACCAAGAAGTCGTACTTGCCACTCGGTTGTCCAAAGGTGTCCCACACTTCTTTGGAACTGGAGGAGTCATCTCTCTCGATGATGTTGACCCCGGGAAAAGCATAGTTGTGAATCCTAGTCCTGCAAGCTTTGCAAATTCATCGTCGTGCTGGGTATTTTTTGAATGCCTTGAGTGTTGATCCCATGACATGGTGGGGATGCAGGTATTCTTTTCAATGGTGCTCAACTGATTTTCATTTTTCGGCTGATTTTCTTGCCCCGAGTCTCCTGGGTACGACTTCCAGATAGGCAGGCCATCCATCGGGCCAAATAGTCGTGATCAAAGTAATCTTTCATCAGCGTGTCTTCCTCTAATGAGTTGGGTGGAGTTTGGCATCCTTCTGGATCACAATCTCCGTATATCATTTTGACGTCTGACCTTGGTATAAATCTCGAACTCTGTGCGGGATAGCAAAATGGCCTAGGCACCTCTTCCTAAGACATATAACCGTCCTCGTTAAGATAGGACTTCCATTCCTCATCTGTGTCAGAGGAATCTCCCTCGTTGATGGTATGTACTTCTTGAGACACTGGGTGAAGGAAACCTCCACTATGGAAGAAGTTTTGAATGGGATGAAGACTTTCAACGTTAGTAGATGTCTGGGTACAGGTTGCAGAAAAACCAAGACCCTTCTTTGTTTTATTGTCAGTAGGAATGACAAGCTGTCCCCATCCCTTTGGATTGTTACTTTTGATCACCTCGAGAACATCTTTGTACAAGGAGATTGATGTTCCTTTATCTAATTAATTCTCACTGCTTACCGAAAGTGCCTGGAACTGAGTTCCAACAACCTCCTCGTGTTCTACAGAAGTGGACAATGAAAGGTCACTCATGATAAAAGCTTGCTCTCCGCAGACTGTGACGAGTTGGTCGTTCTTGACGAATTTCAGCTTTTGGTGAAGCGTCGAAGTGATTGCCCCAGCCTGGTGTATCCAAGGTCTTCCCAACAAACAGTTGTATGTTGCTCGGATGTCCATGACCTGGAAAGTGACTTGGAAAGTGTGAGGACCGATAGTTATGGGAAGGTCGACTTCGCCGATAACCGTTTTTCGGGATCTGTCAAATGCTTTGACGATGACCTCAATGCCTCTCATCGGAGATCCTTTGAATGATAATCGAATTAGAGTGGACTTCAGCATAATGTTGAGAGCCGATCCGGTATCTACCAGTACGCTGGCTAAGGCATCGTCCTGGCAGTTAACTGTGATATTGAGCGCCATGTTGTGACTTTTGCCTTCTTCTGGCAATTCCTCATCACTAAACCCCAAGTTGTTGCAGGAAGTGATGTTGGAGATGATGCTGTCGAATTGTCTTATTGACACATCCTGTTCCACAAAGGTCTGTTCTAAGACTTTTTGTAGCGCCTCTCTGTGGGCTTCAGAACTGAGTAAAAGAGATAACACGTAGATCTTTGAAGGAGTTTGTAACAGCTGATCAACAATGTTGTATTCACTCCTTTGGATTGTCATACCCCAAATTTTGACCACTAAGATTTCCCATCATTGTGAAAATCATCATCACAATATGGATGAACCATCATGCCTCATCAGTCTCCTCAAGGATTATTGAGCATTCACTACAATCAAAGATTAGGGTTTCAAGACCTCTCAGAGCTTTTAGGCAAAGGATCAATCAAGGAATGACATGATCTTCAACTTGGCTAACCTCTCAAACACCCACAAATGATCAAGAGGACTCCCACATCAAGGATCAAGCACAAAGTTGCAGCATTCCAAGTGGATTAAGACTCAAGATTGTTAGTGTCACAAAATTAGGGTTTTGGTCAACCAGGGCCTCCAGATGGAAATTTTCCTCTGGGCATGAGCCAATGCTTCAAAGCATAACCTAAGAGGCTCCAAGGGACATCATGAACCCAATCATCAAGTCAATTTTGCCTTAGGGGATGTATACAATAAAAATCAGGAATTAGGGTTTCTCGACCTAATTCACCCCTAAGTTGACTTCTGGGACAAAACATGAGCCAAGACCTCAAGACATGATTTGAGGGTCTCTAATAAACTACATTGATCCATTTGCAACAATGGATTGATCCAAGAAGCTTGATCATCAAGTTTCAAATTCATCAGAACTACAGTTAGTGTTTTAAGGAAAAAGTCAACTGTGCCTTTGACTTTTGACCCAGGCATGCTCCCAAACCTTGGGACATGATTCAATACACCCTATAACATCCATGGAACATGTCCATCAAGTTTTATTTAGGTTTAGGACTTGATTTCATAGAGGATCGCACGATTTGGAATTCACCTGACAAAAAGTCAACTGTCCACAAAAGTCAACTTTGACATTTTGAGATTTTTCACAATTATGGTTCTTTGACTCTAAAATGATGTTAATGTGTGATTGGGATCATCATTCATCAAGAAAAATCAAAGAAAGTGGGATAACTTGCAAAAGGGGTAACCATAAAAACTTAGAAATTTTCTAAGTTATGGAACAAAGTGGCTAGGGTACCAACTTTGGAGGATCATATCTCCTAAACCACAAGGCCACTTTTCCCCATTCAAAGCTGGATTTAAAGCTCTCATGGCCCTTTACAAAAGCTTCAACTATACCTCACTCCAATTCATTGTGGATTCTGAGTTATGATTGGGTCAAAATGAGTAAAAACATGAAAATACCACTTTTCCAAAACTTAGACAAAATTCTGCCCAAGACAGATTTTGTTGAAAACACCAAAACTTGTGAGATTTTTTCACATAGTTGCAAGCTGAATCAATTCCGAAGGTAAACATCAATGTTGTTGCATATTTTGCTAAGAATTCAAAGAGCTCATCAGCATGAATTGATTCAACTTGAGCCAAGGGAAATCCATGCCCAAAGTCATGTTGCTGCAGCTGTTTGGAAAAAATCAGTTTGCACTTTTGCTTGCTTTACACGATTTCTGATCCAAGACCAAGGATCTCTATGTCACAGTCATCCAATCTGATCATAATCCTACTGATCCAACTGTTAAAGCTAAGTCAAAAAGCTAAGGGATCTTCCAACTTGAGATTAAATGCATTTTGGCACATTATGCTTTGAATTCAAAGGCATTTATGTGGAATAGGGCACTTTCAACAAAGCCACTCTTCTCAGTCAAGTTCTCTAATTAAACAACAATTAAAACATCTGAAGAATGTGAATTTGGTCAAGACATAGCCCCGCTCTTGGGAAGGGCTAGGTTGCCTTGCATGAGAAGAAATGCCACCAAGCCAAAGCCCTTGAATGTGATCTGATCCAGCAGCCATTCATTATTCCTCCAAGACAAGCGTTGATCAGCTATAAATAGAGGTTCCAAAGGATCATTCAAATCATCCAAAAGCAACTTACAACATTGCTTTCTCTCATTCTCTCTTAAGTGCCAAATTTCTTTGTTTTTGAGCAACCACCATCTGGATTTGAGCTGCAGTCTTAAGCAATTCATTCCAATTGCTCAAACACATCATATATGATGTATATGAGGTGTTCAAACACTTAAACCACCTCTGTAAAAAATCACTCTTCAACCAAGCCATTATGCTTCAATTTTGCAGTTGGATTCCTCCAACTTGATCCAAAGAGTTTCAAAGTGTTCCAAGGCTTGCAATCCACTCAACAACATCCATTGAAGCTGTAGGGATCATTAAACCACTTCTGGAACACCATCTGTGCAGAGTTCCATTTCAGCTTGCATCAAGATAAGCCTCAAAACTACATCTTCATGATCCATTCATATTTCCTCGCATGATAATTTTGCCAATTGCTTGCCATCACATGTTAAGTGTTTCCCCTAAAAAAATTTGATCATAACCCTCACAACCTTGTCTGCACGATTGCTTTCGCAAAATTAGGGTTCATACACTCATATTAATATAACTGGCTGCACATTAAAAATAAATGAAATCAAAAATTCCATCTTGTTCCTTGTTAAAAAACACACGAGTTTGGTGTTAGAATCATGTCAAATGGTTGAGAGATGAGTGGGATAGGGTGCTTCATGCACGAGCTCGAGGAAGAAGATGGCCATGGCGCAATTATTCAGGTTTTCCAACCAAAATCTCTATATATTTTTCATTTGCCATTCTATATTTGAATTGGCATTGCGCCCAAGTGGTTGATCAGCTGGTTTTGTGTGTATTGGCAAGCGAGAGGTCTGGGGTTCGAATACCCCTCGCCCCAAACCTCTTTTTTATCACTTTTTCCTATTCTCTTATTTTTCATATTATTTTGTTAATGATTTGAAAAATTCATAACTCCCTCAATTTTAATTATTTTTTATTGGTTCTTTTTGAAAAAAAATCACAAAAATGTTAAAATATTTTATTCCACAAAAAAATTAGATTAATATTATTTATTTAATATAATTAGTATTTTTGTGAATAAATTCATTTTATTGTTTTTTTTAACATTTTAAAATGAATATTTATCTTGAAAAATCAAAACCAAATGAGCTTTAATTCATCTTGTGATTAAAACATCATTTTTCAAACCTTAACCAAAGATCATAAGTTGTTTATTAGAACTTATTTGGTATTTGTATCATTTTAATTAATTTTCTTTGAATAATTACTTTAAAAATGATGAAATTAGGGTTTTGTTGATTTTCACCCTAACAAACTTTTTTCAAACACTCATGGGCCTCTAATAGAGTGTAAGACCCAACCCTTTTGTAAATAAACCCATTGTGCGACTCACTTATTGTATAAGTCCCTCTGTGTATTTTCAAAACAACGGCACGATCAACGCCTTTTCATAAAAACCTTGGGCCTCTCCTTGAGCTGTAAGCCCCACCACTTGCAATAAAATAAATCGTTGGGCCTCTAATAGAGTGTAAGACCCAATCCCCTCTTTTAAACAAAACCATTTTTGGGCCTCAGATATTGTATAAGTCCCTTCGCGTTGAAAGAAAAATCTCGGCACGATCACCTGTTCAAAAATAAACTCTGGGCCTCTCCTTGAGCTGTAAGCCCCACCACTTGCATAAAAATAAATCATTGGGCCTCTAATAGAGTGTAAGACCCAATTCCATCTCTTAACCAAAACCATTTTTGGGCCTCAGATATTGTATAAGTCCCTTCGCGTTGAAAGAAAAATCTCGGCACGATCGCCAGTTCAAAAATAAACTCTGGGCCTACCCTCGTGTTGTAAGTCCCATTTATTTTCCTTAAAAATACTTTTTGGGCCACTTGAGAGAGTGTAAGACCCCTCCCTATGTACAGAAAACCTTTCTTGGGCCTCACTTATTGTATAAGTCCCTCTGTACAAATTTAAAATAACGGTGCGATCACTGATAAAACCTTGGGCCTCTCGTTGAGCTGTAAGCCCCAACTTTCTTTTCAAACCACTTTCTCCTTTGATTTTGAAATATACTGTTGTTTTCAATTTTTTTCTCTGTTGAACAACTAACGAAACAGCATGGAAGCTCTACAACCGAGTAAGTGTTTATCCGCTTTCATTTACTGCTTTCATATATATATATATATATATATATAACTGTATTGTGGGGCTGTTTCACTGTAAGTCTTCTTTCACCTCCATTTATACTGTGTAATACTAGTATAGCTATTTATAGTTTTCCCCGGCAACTACGTCTAGCACTATAAATCCCCGTGGTCACTCTTAAATAAAGCAAAACTAGACCCCCCATAGGATTCCAGATACAGTCTTCCCTCCTCTTGGGGATAAACAATATGGAACAAAGAGAAAGGCAGTATTCTCGGTGAACCTTTTCTCAGACTGTAACTCTAGAAATTGTCAAAGGATTTCTACTCCCTAGAGTTGATCTATTCTCGGTGAATGGCATCTCTTGAATTCTTTAAACCCGGAACTTTCACTAAATGATCTATTCTCTGTGAATGGAATTTCTTGAACTTTCCCAGCTTGGAACCCATGGGCTTCTTAAAAGCATCCCCGCCTCCTCTTGGGCGTTGGACAAGGACCCTTCGGCTTCTTAGAAGTTTTCACAGCCTCCTCATAGGCTTCGTATAATGATTCTTCCTCAGCGAAGATAGCCTCCTCTTGGGCTTCGTACAAATTGTCCCTTCGGCTTCTTAAAAGTTTTTCTCGCCTTCTCTTGGGCTTTGTACAAATTGCCCCGACGACCTCTTAAAGGTATAGGAACAGAAATTAGTCATCTTAATAGAACGGTCTTTAAAAAAGGTCTAGATCTTCCTCTTGAAAACGTACTTCCTCTTGGACATAATATAAAAGATAAAACCCCAGACTTGGACAGTCTAAGCCCCTTGAGTCTCAAAGACATTCTCAAGCACAACATTACCCATATAAGAACTGATTTTCTCTTTTATCCAACACACTGGACCTGTCACTCAACTGAAATAGTCACCCACACAGACAACCTCCTTTTGGGCTTTGTACAAATTATTCTCCCCAGCAGAGCTAACTTTCTTAGACTCTTTTGTTGAGTCACCAACTTTTAGCCTCCATCTCGGGCTTCGTACGAGATAGAAAAACCCACTCTCTTGTTGAGTATGAAAAGACTCTCTTATTGAGTCAACCACTTTTGGCCTCCGTTTTGGGCTTCATACAAGACACATATAAATCACTCTCTTGTTGAGTATAAAAGACTCTCTTGTTGAGTTAATCACCTCCAGACTCTCTTATTGAGTCAACCTTTTAGCTTCCGTCTTGGGCTTTATGCAGGACAGATAAAAACAAACTTTAGCCTCTATCTCTGGCTTCTTACGAGATACCAAAACACTCTCTTGTTGAGTATAAAAGACTATCTTATTGCGTCAATCCCTTTTATCCTTCGTCTCGGGCTTCGTACGAGACAGCAAATCACTCTCTTATTGACTATAAAATACTCTCTTGTTGAGTCAATCTCCTTCAGCCTCCGTCTTGGGCTTCGTACAAGACACACAAAAAGACTCTCTTGTTGAGTCAAACCCTTCTAGCCTCAAATCTTGGGCTTTGTACAAGGCAGAAAGAACATTTTCCCCGGAAAAGTCAAACCTTTCAGCCTACTCTTAGGCTTTGTATAAAAAATCACCTGTTGAATCAGTCAACCTCTTAGCATCAAAACATGCTTTGCTCACAGCATACAAACGTCAACAGCCCCTCCTTAGAGATGACAAATTCCCTCTAAGTCAGGACCCCTTTAGCTTCACATCTTGGGCTTCGAACAAGATACAAATCACCTTTAGCTTCACGTCTTGGGCTTTGAACAAGACACCAAAACACCTTTTTCCTCCCATAGAATTGGAGGAACTACGATCGCTCTAATTTCCCTGTAACAGGAATACGTAGGCATAAGATTGCAAAATCTTAGCGAGCATACCAATCAAAATCCCATACCCTCATATATCTATCTGGAGCAGTATCCTAACCAAAAGCCTCGTCAATGATACTGACACTTGTGTACTTAAATTAATAACCCTTAGAGAGACCCTTCTTTTGATAGCATCTGTAAACCAACTGTTTTGACTCTTTAACCTCAGTGTGCAAGTAGGGTTAATTAGAGAAATCTATTTCCCTTCCTTAATCAGCTCAATAGGATAAAAAATGAATCGAACTGTAGTACCAAAGCGATAGTGATTCGAAACCACAAAAACCGCGCTACATGGATAAGCTTCAGCATCTCATCATTGTTCTTTGAAAAGTCGGGATCACTTGATTGACCGACTGGCTGAACGGGGACTTCGGTCAGAGGTTCCTTTTCTTTGTTGGGTTCTCAAACTCCTCGGTTAAAGATTCGACTGCTCCGTGTTACTAGACTGATGTCTGTAATATTCAAGACGAAGGGTAATGGAATTTCCTTTCCATTCTCAATTTTTGTTACACCGTATTTATAAGGGATAACCTAGTTGATTCATACGGTAACGGTCCCGATAGATAGATAACTACAAGAGCCTTCTGATTTCTCTGACTGTCGTAAGTAACTTCAATCAGTTCTTGGTTAAGAACATTCGATTTGTCAAGTAGAGGGATGATGTGTAGCGAGCGATTTTGGACGTGGTTCTTAAGCACTGCCGCTCTGGGGTACTACAGGTCGATTCATTTTTTATCCTATTGAGCTGAATAAGGAAGGGAAATAGATTTCTCCAATTAACCCTGCTTGCATACTGAGTTTAAACAGCGGTCTGTTAGGTTACAGATGCTATGTGGATATGGGGCCCAATCTTTGGTTATTTTGTTAAGATCAGAATGCCTGGGCTATTGGTGGGTTTTTTTGTAAGACATTGGGATCAGGTGCTTTTCGATTAATATATGGGATTTTGGGTTTTTGATTAGTATGCTCGCTAAGATTTTTCAATCTTATGCCTACGTATTCCCGGGGTAGGGAAATCAGAGCGATCGTAGTTCCTCTTATTCTATGGGAGGAAAAAGTCATTTTGGTGTCTTGTTCAAAGCCCAAGATGTGAAACTAAAGGGAGTATATGTATCTTGTTCAAAGCCCAAGATGTGAAGCTGAAGGGTCTATTTGACTGAGAGAGTATTTGTCATCTCTAAAGAGGAGTTGTTGATGTTTGTATGCTGTGAGCAAGGCACAACATTGATTGTAAAAGGTTGATTGACTCAACCGGGGTCTTTTATAATTAACAAGAGAGTGATTATGTGTCTTGTACGAAGCCCAAGACGGAGGCTAAAGGATTGATGACTCAACAAGAGAGTATTTTATACACAACAAGAGAGTGTTTTTGTATCTCGTACGAAGCCCGAGATGGAGGCAAAAAGTTTGGTGACTCAACAAGAGAGTCTTTTATACTCAACAAGAGAGTGTTCTTTTTGTGTCTTGTACGAAGCCCAAGACGGAGGCTAAAGGATTGGGTGACCCAACAAGAGAGTCTTTTATACTCAACAAGAGAGTGATTTGTATCTCGTACGAAGCCCGAGATGGAGGCTAAGGAGGACTGACTCAACAAGAGAGTCTTTTATACTCAACAAGTGAGTGTTTTGGTGTCTTGTACGAGGCCCAAGACGAAGGCTAAGGGTTGGTGACTAACCAAGAGAGTCTGAAAAGGTTAGCTCCGCTGGGGAGAATCATTTGTACAAAGCCTAAGAGGAGGCTAAATATGCTGGTGACTGTTTCAGTTGAGTGACAGGTCAAGTGTGTTGGATAAAAGAGAAAATCAGTTCTTATGAAAAGAAAGATTATGAATAAGGTTGTGATCGGAGAATTAGGGTTATTTCCTATTCTTTAAGGAAATGGGAAATCCCAAGGGTATTGAGACTGTTCAAGTCTACTGGCGTTTGAGAAGTATATTCTCAGATAGCGAAGGCATGTTGTATGATGCCTGAGTGAAGGCTAGAACGTTAAGGGGTAAAGGTCTAGACTCTTTTGAAAGACTGCTCTATTAAGATGACTAGTTTTTGTTCCTATACCTTTAAGAGGCCGTTGGGACAATTTGTACAAAGCCCAAGAGGAGGCTGGAAACTTTTAGGAAGCCGAAAGGGACAATTTGTACGAAGCCCAAGAGGAGGCTCTCTTCGCTGAGGAAGAATCATTATACGAAGCCTAAGAGGAGGCTGTGAAAACTTCTAAGAAGCCGACGGGTCCTTGTACAACGCCCAAGAGGAGGCGGGGATGCTTTTAAGAAGCCTGTGGGTCCCCAAACCCCGAGAAATTCAAGACAGGCTATTCATAGAGAATAGATCAAGGCAGGAAAGTTTGAGAATTTGGAAGAAACTCAAGAGATGCCATTCACGGAGAAAAGATCATCTCTGGGGAGTTAGAGTTTCTTTGACAATTTCCAAGGGTGACAGCCGAAGAGAAGACTGTATCTAGTGCTCCTACAGGGGATCTAGTTTTGTCTATTTTTGAGAGTAATCAACAGGACTTTACCTAGTGCTAGACGTAGTTGCCGGGGAAAACTCTAAATATCTATACTAGTATTACACGGTATATAAAGTATATGAAAGAAGTCTTATAGTGAGCAGCCCCACAATACAGTAATATATATATATGAAAGCGGATAAAGAAAGCGGGTAAACACTTACTCGGTTGTAGAGCTTCCATGTTGTTTGGTTAGTTGTTCAACAAAGAATAATTGAAAACAACAGTATATTCAAAATCAAAGGAGAAAGTTCTTTGAAAAGATTGTCGGAGCTTACAGCTCAAGGAGAGGCCCGAGGTTTTATCAGTGATTGCATTGTGGTATGAATTTGTACAGTGGAACTTATACAAGTGACTGAGGCCCAAAAGGTTTTCTGTACAAAGGGATGGGTCTTACACTCTCTCAAGAGGCCCAAAAAGTGTTTAAAGAAAATAAATGGCGCTTATAACACGAGGGTAGGCCCAAATGATTTGTTTTTGAACTGGCGATCGCGCCGAGATTTTTCTTTTAACGGAGGGGGACTTATACAATTCTGAGGCCCAAATTATTTTGGTTAAAAGGGGATTGGGTCTTACACTCTATTAGAGGCCCAAAGTGTGTTTGAAAAAGTTTAATGAGGGTTAAATTAATCAAAACCCTAATTTGTTTTCAAAATGTATTTTAATTGAATAAAAATTCAATTAAAATGATCAAAATTGTTAAGCATGTGCGGAAACAAATTATGATCTTGGATTAATGTTTCAAAAATCAAGTTTTGCCCTACAAAATGATTAGAAATCATTAAAATTTACAAAATTAAAAAGGTAAAAATATTTTAAATGTCAAAAACAATTAAAATATTAATTCTTTTCAAAAATATAAATTATATGAAATAAATAATATTTTTTGGTAAAATAAAATATTTTAACATTTTTGCGAATTATTAAAAAAAGAATCAACTCAAAATCATTAAAACTCAGAGAGAAAATTATTTTTGAATCAATTAAATAAAATCACAAAATTCAAATATTTGAATTTTTGAAAAAGGGCGCAAAGAACATGGCAAGAACACGCACCCTCCCTCTGTTTCTGCAGATTTGCATTTTCTATCCAATCTCACTGAATACTTGATGATATCATGCAATCTACATATCAATCTACTCATTTTCACCTCACGATCATGTATATGGTCTTTAATCTCATTTAGTTTAAGCATGGAATAAGAAATCAAAGAGAAACCTCAAGAACCCTAAACTCTGCATGAAGGTTCAGAAATTCCATACACGATTTATACAAAGCAATTGATTGAGGGTAAACACTCTATGCATGATTATGAACATATGTCCAAATTATTGTGCAGCAAAAAATGCATGGATCATAGAGTTAGAAGAGCTTATGCTTACCTCTTGCAGCTGGTGATCGAGTTTTGTGTTAGAGGTGTTACAGCTAGGTTCCAATGATGTGGATAACTTCCCTAGGTGCCATGGAGTGTGTCTGGATGCTTGGAGTGGATAGAAATGATCTGGAACCTAAGATGGTACCCCAACTGCAAATCTGTCAAGACCTTGAGCAATTGGCTAGTGATTTTGTGATTTCGGTGTTCCAGATGTTATGTGAGTGTTTAGATCACTTCTATATGATGTTTATGAGGTGTGTGTATGATTGGTTTGATTGGAATAGCTCTCAAACTCAAAACCTGATAGTGACTTGCCTTAGAAGGCAAAATTGGAAGTGAGAAGGTGATTTTGAGGAAAGCATCTATTTGATGGCTTTGGTGTACTCAAACTGATCACAATTGAGCTCTATTTATAGTGGAGCAAGTTTTTTTTGTAAGCAATAGTGAATGGCAACTGCTCCATAGGTTTGGCCAATGTTGAGCAATGAGAACCCAAGTCTCCTCTAGCCATTGACTAGAGGTTAGGGCACAAGCTGCTGGTTCCCTTGGTCTTGGATAAGTCTTGACTGAATTTAGTTACAAATAGCTCAGTCCATGCCACCTTGGTGCATCCATTAAATGCTCCAATCCAAAATTGGAGTCTTGTCCCTCTTTTAGGGATTTCTAGGTTTGGCATGCTACTTTTGGTTCCAAAGACTTGGGAGGCTTGGGATCAGAGTCGGTTCCTTCTTGGTCCCCCCTTGAGGTGTTCATATGGATAGAGTTGCTTGTCATTTGCACAAATTCGGAATATCGAGCAAAATGCACAAATCTGCCTTGCTTTGACAGTTTTCAGCAAGACATATTGCCATTGTCATATCTCATAGCTCAAGTGGAATTTGATGGAGTTCTTTACCATTTTGGAAAGCCCTCATATGATATAACAACTGTTTGATCATATTTGGTTTTGATACTTTTTGGATCCAAGTGAAAAATGCCCCTACATTTGGAAAAAAATGAAGGCAGATTCTGACTTAGTGAAAATTTCACTAAGTGTTGGAAAAAAGTGACATTTTCACTTTTTGTGATTTTGATCATTCCATAACTTAAAACCCATGAGGAATTAGAATGAGTTATGTTTGAAGCTTTTGTAAGGGTCATGAGAGCTACAAATCCAGCTTTGGATGGGGAAAAATGGCCTTGTGGTTTAGGAGTTATGATCCTCCAAAGTTGGTACCTTAGCCACTTTATTCCATAACTTAGAAAATTTTCCAATTTTTTATGGTTACCCCTTTTACAAGTTATCCCACTTTTCTTGATTTTTCTTGATGAATGATGATTCCAATCATACATTAACATCATTTTGGGGTCAAAGAACCATATTTGTGAAAAATCTTAAAAAGTCAAAGTTTGACTTTTATGCACAGTTGACTATTTGTCAGATGAATTCCAAACTGTGCAATCTTTTATGAAATCATGTCCTTGACCTAAATCAAATTTGATGGACATGTTCCATGGGTGTTATTGGTGTCATACCCCAAATTTTGACCACTAAGATTTCCCATCATTGTAAAAATCATCATCACAATATGGATGAACCATCATACTTCATTAGTCTCCCCAAAGATGGGTGAGCATCCACTACAATCAAAATTAGGGTTTCAAGCCCTCTCTGATATTTTAGACAAAGGATCAATGAAGGAATGACATGATCCTCAAATTGTCTAAACCTCTCAATTATATACTAAGGATCAAGAGGACTCCCACTTCAAGGATTAAGCACAAGGTTGCTCCCTTCTAGGTGGATCAAGCTTCAAGATCGCCAGTGCCACCAATTTAGGGTTTGGTCGACCAGGGCCTCCAGATGGAAAATTTTCCACTAGGAATGAGCCAATGCTTCAAAGCATAACCTAAGATGCTCCATGGGACATCATAAACCCAATCATCAAGTCAATTTAGCCTCAGGGATGCATCATCAAAAATCAGGAATTAGGGTTTCTTGACCTAATTCACCCCTAAGTTGACTTTTTGGACAAAACATTAGCCAAGACCTCAAGAAGGGATTTGGGGGTCTCTAACATACCACATTGATTCATTTGCAACAATGGATTAATCCAAGAAGCTTGAGCAACAAGTCTCAACTTCATCAGAGCCACAATTAGGGTTTTGCGAGAAAAGTCAACTGTAACTTTGACTTTTAACCAGGACATGCTCCCAAGCCCTATTACATGCATCAATATACCCTATGACACCCATGGAACATGTCCATCAAGTTTTATTTAGGTCAAGGACATGATTTCCTGAAGAATTGCACAGTTTGGAATTCATCGAATAAAAAGTCAACTGTGCACAAAAGTCAACTTTGACTTTTTGAGATTTTTCACTAAAATGGATTTTTAACCCTAAAATGATGTTTATGTATGATTTGAATCATCATTCATCAAGAAAAATCAAGAAAAGTTGGATAACTTGTAAAAGGGGTAACCATAAAAACTTAGAAATTTTTCTAAGTTAAAAATAAAGTGGCTAGGGTACCAACTTTGGAGGATCATAACTCCTAAACCACAAGGCCATTTTATCCCATCCAAAGCTTGATTTGTAGATCTCATTGCCCTTTACAAAAGCTTCATACTGACCTATGTCCAAATTCCTCATGGATTTTGAGTTATGGAGTGATCCAAATCAAGAAAAATCACTTTGTTCCAACACTTAGTGAAAATTTCACTAAGTCAGAATTTGCCTTACTTTTTTCCAAATGTAGGGGGATTTTTCACTTGGATCCAAAAGGTATCAAAATCAAATATGATCAAACAGTTGTTGTATCATATAAGGGCTTTCTAAAATGGCCAAGAACATTACCAAATTCAATTTGAGCCATGAGATATAACATTGGCAAGTTGCCTTGTTGAAATCTGTCAAGGCAAGGCATAATTTTGCACTTTGGCTCAATTTACCAAAATCAGTCAATTCCAAGCCTTGTCATCACTTTGGACACATCTGAGGATTGAGTCTAAAGAGGACAATCACTGAGCCAAGCCTCCAAAGTCTTTGGAACAAGAAATAACATGTTGAACCTATAATTGCCAAAATAGGACAAGACTCCAATTTTGGATTGGAGCATTCAATGGAAGCATCAAGGTGGCATGGACTGAGCCATTCTCAACTGAATTCAGTCAAGACTTATCCAAGACCAAGGGAACCACAGCCCTGTGCCCTAACCTCTAGTCAATGGCTAGAGGAGACTTGGATTTCCATTGGCCAACATTGAACAAACCTCTGCTGCAGTTGCCATTCACTATTGATCCCAAAACAAACTTGCTCTACTATAAATAGAGCTCATTTGTGCTCATTTTGAGTACACCAAAGCCATCAAATAGATGCTTTCCTCAAAACCTCTTTCTTTTGGCAAAAATGCCTTCTTTAGCAAGGCAACTTTGAGTTTTTTAGCTTGAGAGCTTTTCCATCATAATCAATCACACACACACCTCATATATATCATATGTAAGATGTGCAAACTATCACAAGTGACCTGTAATCACAAAATCACAAAGTCACATCTCAAAACCTCAAAATAGGCCTTTTGTGCATTTTTCAAGCCATGTCTTGATTCAGTCACTTTCCAAACCAGATAATACCTCAAACACACTCCAAATATCATCCTTGAACTGTCCCAAATGGTTCCCCCCATCTGGAACACCATTTGAGAGAGTTGCTATTTTGGTCACTTTTAACCCCTTTTGCAAGAAAGGGATTATTTGTGTTTTTGCAGGTACCAGTCAATTCCAATCATCCTAAAAGCTTCTAAGGGATCATTTGAGTGTGTCTAAAGCATTAAATCATTTCTGGAACAAGAGGCTTGACAAATTGCACAAAAGCTCCAAAATCTCAAAAAAGAGGTATGCCTCACAACTTGGAATCTTTGAATCATGCAATGCTTTGAAGTCCACTGATCATATACACCTCATACATGTTGTATATGTTGTGTTTGAGCTAATTCACCATGTAATCCATGCCTGTACCAAGTTGTAGCATAGAAAATGCAATTATAGGTCATTTTCAAAACAACTATCGGGTTTTGAGGAGGGAGTGTGATCTGAAAAAACTACCACCACCGTTGGATTCCTTGTGAAATTCTGGTCCAGATGCATATAAATTTTGTCTCAAACCATTAAGAATTGAGAAAGTTATGACCTTCACGTTTCTGAGCCAAAACTTGCCAAATCTTGCCTTGGGCCAGGCCTAAAACCAAGTCATGCCTTGTATATTTGTTGTTTTGTTTCAAACAATGGATGTATCACCACCCCGGTGGTAAGGCGCGCGCCTTGTAATCTTGAGGTCTTGGGTTGAAACCCCACCCATGCCATTTTGTGTTTTTTCACATTTTGCCATTTTTTCCAATATTGTCATATTTTATTAATTAATTGGAAAATTAATAACTCTTTCAATTTTAATTATTTTTGATTGGTTCTTTTTGAAAAAAATCACAAAAATGTTGAAATATTTTATTCCACAAAAAAAGTAAGTTTATATTATTTATTTAATATAATTAGTATTTTTGTGAATAAATTCATTTTTATTTGTTTTTAAACATTTTAAAATCAATATTCATCTTGAAAAATCAAGACCAAATGAGTTTCAATATCTCTTGTGATTTATACCTCATTTTTCAAACCTTAAACAAAAATCACAAGTGGTTTATTCAAACCTATTTGGTATTTTCATTTATTTTCTTTAAATATTTACTTTTAAAGAATAAAATTAGGGTTTCTTTGATTTTCACTCAAACAAATCATTTTCAAACAAATTTGGGCCTCTAATAGAGTGTAAGACCCAATCCTTTGTAAATACAAACCTAATTTGGGCCTCACTTATTGTATAAGTCCTGTTGTATTTCAAAGAGTTCGACGCGATCATCATCCGTTGAAAAACAAACTCTGGGCCTCTCCTCGAGCTATAAGACCCATTCAAAACTTTTTGGGCCTCTAATAGAGTGTAAGACCTAACCCCTTTTGTAAAATACCAAAATAGTGGGCCTCACTTATTGTATAAGTCCCACTGTATTTTCAAAATTCTCGGCGAAATCGCCAATTCAAAATCAAACCAACTGGGCCTACCCTCGAGTAGTAAGACCCATTTCTTTTCTTTAAACCTTTTGGGCCTCTTGAGAGAGTGTAAGACCCATCCCTCTGTACAAAAACAACAGTGCACTCACTGATAAAACCTTGGGCCTCTCCTTGAGCTGTAAGCCCCAAATCTTTCTTTTTCAAAGCACTTTCTCCTTTGATTTTGAAATATACTGTTTTTTTCAATCTTTCTTTGTTGAACAACTAACCAAATAGCATGGAAGCTCTACAATCGAGTAAGTGGTTATTGCTTTCATTTACCGCTTTCATATACATATAACTGTATTGTGGGGCTGTTTCGCTGTAAGTCTTCTTTCATAAACTCATATCAACTGTATAATAATAGTATAAATATTTAGAGTTTCCCCGGCAACTATGTTTAGCATTAAGCCCATTGATCACTCTTAGAAATAGTCTAAACTAGATCCCCATAGGATTACCAGACACAGTCTTCCCTCCTCTTGGGGTTAAACAATATGGAGATATGAAAGGCAGCATTCTCGGTGAACCCTTTCATAGACTGTCACCTTTAGAAGTTCTCAAAGAAACTCTATTCCCCAGAGATGATCTTTTCTCCGTGAATGGCATCTCTTGAGTTTCTTCCAAATTCTCGAACTTTCCTGGCTTGATCTATTCCTCGCGAATAGCCTGTCTTGAATTTCTTGGGGTTTGGGGACCCACAGGCTTCTTAAAAGCACTTGTCAAGAAATTCTGCTCCCCAGAGATGATCTTTTCTCCGTGAATGGCATCTCTTGAGTTTCTTCCAAATTCTCAAACTTTCCTGGCTTGATCTATTCCTCGTGAATAGCCTGTCCTGAATTTCTCGGGGTTTGGGGACCCATCGGCTTCTTAAAAGCATCGGCCTCCTCTTGGGCATTGTTCAAGGACCCACAAGCTTCCTAAAAGCATCCCCACCTCCTCTTGGGCTTCATACAAGGACCTATCGGTTTCTTAAAAGTTTCCAGCCTCCTCTTGGGCTTTGTACAAATTGTCTCGACGACCTTCTAGAGGTATAGGAACAGAAATCAGTCATCTTAATAGAGCTGTCTTTCTAAGAGTCTACTACTGTTTCTCAAAGCATAGTACAAAAGATGAAACTCTAGACTTGGACAGTCTAATTTCCTTGAGTCTCCAAGACATTCTCATGCTCCCTTCAAATATAGGAAAACCCGTAGACTCGGACAGTCTCAATACCCTTCGGATTTTCCCACTTCCTTAAAGAACAGGAAATATCCCTGATCCTCGAATCAAAATCCCCGAATGCCAACATTACTCATATAAGAACTGATTTTCTCTTTAATCAGCATACTGGACCTGTAACTCAACTTAAACAGTCACCATAGCCTCCTCTTGGGCTTTGCACAATGATTCTCCCCAGTGGAGCTAACACTTTTAGCCTTCATCTCGGGCTTTATACGAGATACAAAATACTCTTTTGTTGAGTCAAATCTTTTAGCCTCTCTCTCGGGCTTCGTACGAGACACATAAAAACTCCCTCTTGTTGGGCCAATAGCCTCCTCTTAGGCTTTGTATAAGAAAACCACTGGTTGATCCAATCAACCTTTTAGCATCAAAGCTGTGCCTCGTTCACAGTACACAAACATCAACAACTCCTTCCCCTTCATCTAATCGCTGTAAGCGACAAGCCTCTGGATCATCTACATCCATGCCACTGTCCCTCTTTTAGCATGAGAAATTCCTAAGGAAAGATGGCATTGTTCTACACTGAGTTAAAGTCTTCCCCTTTCAGGATGGAAATCCCCTGTAAAGGAAATTATGGCATTGCCGGATTCACAAATCCCGGTTAAAGTAATTCTCCTTTATAAACAGTTGTGACATACAAACCCCTCTTTAGAGATGACAAATTCTCTCTAAAGTCAAACCCTTTTAGCTTCATATCTTGGGCTTTAAACAAGATACAAACTACCTTTCGCTTCACATCTTGGGCTTTGAACAAGACACCAAAACACCATTTCCTCCCATAGAATAGGAGGAACTACGATCGCTCTGATTTCCCTGTTTCGGAAAAAACGGGAATACGTAGGCATAAGATTGAAAGAAAAATCTTAGCGAGCACACTAAACAAAAACCCAAAATCCCATACTTTCATACATCCGTCCTAACATCTTAACCTCCCACCAATCGACCGAACACTACTTTTAAAAAAATAAACCTAATAGAGACCCTGAATCTTTGTAGCATCTGTAAACCAACAATTTTGACTGTTTAACCTCAGTTTGCAAGCAGGGTTAATTTGAGACATCTTTTTCC
Organism: Lathyrus tuberosus; assembly: GCA_022829125.1. Classification (NCBI taxonomy): domain Eukaryota; kingdom Viridiplantae; phylum Streptophyta; class Magnoliopsida; order Fabales; family Fabaceae; genus Lathyrus; species Lathyrus tuberosus. Next base: position 9,246,903 of record JALAZF010000187.1, read on the forward strand.
CTTCCTTCATCAGCTTCAATAGGATAAAAAATGAATCGAGCTGTAGATACCAAAGAGCGGTAGTGCTTCGCAACCACATCCAAAAATCGCTCGCTACAAAAAAATGGCGACTCCACTGGGGACCGTCATTAGGATCTATCTCACCTTTGTAGCGAGATCTTGTTCTCTTCCCATATATTAGGTGGAAACTTTAAAAGTGGCGCCCACCGTGGGGCCGGTCTTTCTTTCATTCTGGGATAGGACTCTTTGTTGACTTCACTAGGATTTTAGGTCAAAAAAACCTTTAAATAGGAAAGAAACCACAAAATGGTGACTCTGCTGGGGAGCCATTTTTTATTAGGGACATAGGGTTCATAGCTCTTTAAAGTCTAGGACTTTAGGACGAATATATATACTGCTTTTCTTAATTGCTATACCTATTTATTTTTCTGCTAATGGGAATACGTGTGGTGCCGCATGTGGAAAGATTGAGTATACACTTAAGATAAGTGATGGCGACGAGGTCGACCATCAACCTCAGTGGAGGCTGACCAATGTAACCCATTCCCTCTCATAGGCAATGGACCGATTGTGATGTCTGAGAAGATGAGGAGCCAACCCTTTTGTAGTGCGGAAACTATCGGAAATAGTTGTCACGCGATACTACCCTCATTTGAGGCTGATGATCTATTCTCGGTGAATAGCATTTACTCTAAGATTTCATACCGCTCGCTGGCGATCCGCTTGCTGTTTGTTATCCTGGGAGGAGCTGATGATTTTGAGTACAGGTACAAAAATCACCCTAGTATAAACCTTTGGGGATGGGTAGAGCCTTGACTTCATGACAACGACCCTTTGACCCCATGTTTTTTCTCTGTTTTTGTGTGCTGCATTCATGCATTCATTTAAAAAACATTAAAACATTCAAAAAAAATTTTCTCTTCTAGTCTCTCTGTCTTTTCAAAATAAACTAAGACTGTGATTGCAAATATCAGATAAAAGGATTGCGCTAATGGATTTCGGTAGAAGGAGAACTCATAAGTACACCTTCAGGATTCCAAAACTAGAGGATTTAAGAGGTTTGGCGAGGATGATCACAAACCAAGAGGCTTTCAGAGCCAAATACGGAGGTTTGCTATCTCTGCTAAGAGTCCATGTGATTGAGGGAATCATGGATGCGCTCATTCAATTCTACGATCCGGTCTATCACTGTTTCGCATTCCCGGATTACCAGCTAGCACCAACGCTGGAGGAATATTCTCATCTGATTGATCTACACATTACTGATCAAGCTCCATTTTCTGGACTGGAAGAGATTCCAAAGAATCAGACCATTGCAAGAGAAATTCATTTGGACGAGTTTGAGGTCAGGACTCACATGACCACTAAGGGTGGCATACAAGGTTTGCCAGCCCAGTTCTTGACAAAGAAAGCCCTATACTTCGCCAGTATTGGGAACGTGACTGCTTTTGAAAGCATCTTTGTCTAACTCGCCTACGGGTTGTTTTTGTTTCCCAACATCAATAACTTTGTAGATATCAACTCCATTAAGGTTTTTCTCATTGGAAACCCTGTGCCGACTTTTCTCGCAGACGCGTATCATTCTGTACACTTGGGAAATTTGTACAGTGGAGGGGAGATCACATGTTGTGTACCTCTTCTTTATAAATGGTTTATCTCCCACTTGCCCAAGTCTGCAGCATTTTAGGATCATAAGAATGCCTTACGTTGGTCGCAGAAGATCATGTCTCTTACCAACTCTGACATTGATTGGTGTAATAGGATTTATGATGGGATCAGGATCATTGAACGTTGTGGAAACTTCCCCAACGTACCCCTCATAGGAACTAAAGGAGGAGTCAACTACCATCCGATATTGGTTCGTCGTCAATTTGGATACCCGATGAGGCATGTCACACTTAATGCTCATCTGGAAGGTCTTTTCTTCAAGGAAGGAGAAAACGACAGAGCACTAAAGACGGAAATAGTGCACGCTTGGAAACATGTTCATAAGAAAGGACGAGAGTCTCTAGGAAAACCGGATTGTGTTTCGGAGGAGCCTTACCTCCACTGGGTACAAACTAGAGCTCTTAAGCTAAAAATGCCGTATCCTCGTCACGGAGTTCTTCCACCGAGGGAGTCTGTCATGTATTTCATGACAGAAACGGAAAAGCTTCAGGTAACTCTCAACAAAGTTCAAAAGGAAATGAGGTCTTGGAAGAACAAGCACCGCACCCTCAACATAGAGTGCATCAAAATACAGCAACTAATGAAAGAAAAGGATGCTCTGATCGAGATTTTAGAGCAACATGCTATGAATAATCAAGACAACCAAAGGAATTTGCTCACTCCTTTCACCTGGCAAAGGAATGAAAATCCGACAACGACCCAAGAGCCCCGGTCAAAGAAAAGGAAAGTACCAGATTCAACACCCGGTTACTCTTCGGAGAGGACTCGGGACCCCTTAGCTTAGGTTTCTGTTTCTGCACCTTGTAATCTACTGTATTTTCATTTTCGCAATCCTTTGAATTTCAATAAAAAGGGGTTTCCCCACTGTTTGATATTTGCAATCTAATTGTCGAAGTTTATTTTGATTAAACAAAAAAAAACAATTAATATAATCATTGCATTCATCATTCTCTCATCGCGAATTCTTCTTACCTACGAATCTCACGTTTGTGTCTCGGTTCTAGAGTCAAATTGTCTCATTCGTACAATACTCGGGCCAATCGTCAGAAAAAGATGGATGATATTGAGGAAGAAAATAGAGAGTTGAAAGAAGAGATCGACGCTCTGAGAGAGGATATGAGAAAGCTTCATAACGACATGCAAGCCACGGCAGAAGCTCAGCTACAAAGGACTGTGATCTCAGAGATCACCTCAACGCCCATAGTAGAGAAGTATGATCCTATGTATCAAATGCTGAAAGATCGTCCTTGGGGCATGCCTGTTAACTATATCCCGGAAGGATATGTTTCGCCGATCACTGAAGATCAGGGAATCATAACAGAAGCCGCTGGGCTTGAAGGTTACAAACTTCAGGAAAACGAAGATGCCAGGGGCATACTGAAGACTCCTGAAGGTTACAAACTTTGGGAAATGCCAAGATTCACTGCGGTAGTCACGGTCCCACCCCCTGTGGTGCACACTATCCCAGAAGGACATGTTCCACCAATACCTTCTGGTAAGAAGGAAACTATGTTCGATAGAATGGATGAATTCCAGGAACAGTTCCTGGAAATGCAAAAATAACTGCAAGCCATCCGCGGTCAGGATCTATTTGGAAAGGACGCCGCAGACCTTTGTCTAGTCCCCAATGTGAAAGTTCCGCACAAATTTCAAGTGCCCGACTTTGAAAAATACAAGGGTAACTCTTGCCCTCAGAGCCATCTGGTGATGTACGCTCGGCGAATGTCAGCTCAGACAGAGAATCAGGACCTACTGATTCACTACTTTTAGGATAGATTAACCGGTGCCGCACTCAAATGGTACATGGGTTTAAACCGTACTACGATTAGCACATTCAGAGATCTTCGTACTGCCTTCGTCCAACAATACAATTACAACTTGGATATGGCACCGGACAGAGATCAACTCAGATCAATGTCACAAAAGGATAAGGAAACCTTTAAGGAGTACACCCAGAGATGGCGTGAAGTTGCCGCTCAGATTTGTCCACCTCTTGAGGAAAAAGAGATGACAAAGATCTTCTTAAAGACCTTAAGCTCATTTTACTACGACAGAATGGTTGCCAGTGCACCCAGTGATTTCACCGAAATGGTCGGTATGGGGGTTCGTCTTGAGGAAGCCATCTGGGAAGGACGTTTATTGAAAGATGCTGGATCATCGAGTAGTACAAAACGATACGGTAGTGCTCTCCCTAAGAAAAAAGAGCAAGATATTGGGAATATCTCTCTCGGAAAGCAAAGGCGACGGTACCAACTAGTAGTAGCTGTGACTCCTGCTATCAATCCTGTACCTATTCCTACGTATCAACCTTAGGTTGCGCAGAGCCAACCTAATCAGGAAAGGACACAACAGCCTCTTCAGCAGGCTCGTCCTCCATACAATAATAAGCGTACAACGCGGCCACCAGGGTTTGATCCTATACCCATGTTATACGCAGAACTATTTCCATTACTACTGGCTAAGGGGCACATCCAGACTAAGTTTCGTCTTACAGTACTGGAAAATCCGCCTTTTTGGTTTAAGGTGGATCAGACATGCCCTTATCATCAAGGAGGTCCAGGGCATAACATAGAGAATTGTCTCAATTTCAAATCCGACGTGCAAAATCTTGTTAGGAGCGGGGTCTTATCTTTCAAAGATATGAATCCCAATGTTCTTACGAACCCGTTGCCTCAACACGAGAAAGCTGCAGTCAACCTGATTGAGAAAGAATTTAACAATGTCTATCAAATTCATGATGTACTCTTGTTAAGGACCAATCTGGTCAAGATGCATTGTAGACAGAGTAGAAATGGCCATGTGCCACCTCATAATTATCATCAGTGTGATGTCTGCTCTAAAAACAATCAAGGATGTTCTGTGGTGCAAGCCGCTCTGCGGGAACAGATGGATCTCGGGTGGATCCAAGAGCACTGAGTTCGTGGAGTTAACATGGTTTACACGAATTCCAACGTCATTCAGAACCACGACATCCATGCGATGAATGCCAACTTGGTGGCAATGCACTTAAGGCAAAGCCAGTATCATAATCTGCCGCGACACGATTACAGTTCTTGTCTGACTTGCTTGGTAAACAAACAGGGATGCTCTTTCATACAGGAGACCCTCCAGCGTCAGATGGATCTTTGATGGATCCTGGAATACCATGATAGGAATCCCTATCAGATCAATATGGTCCAAATCTTCGATATTCGCTTGATGAATACCAACTTGGTAGAGTTGCATGCTGAGCAGGTTCGACTCAGATTCCTGATCTCACATAATTATCACAGCTGTAAAGCGGGTTACGAAAACGATCAGGGGTGTGCCCTTGTCCAGGAGGCACTTTAGCACTTGTTAAATCATTGGTGGATTCCAATCTACATGGATGAGGATACTCAGCAAATTAGTATCAATAACAGAAACCCCTCTCGGCGTCAAAGTCAGGATGTCCGACTCGTGGAAGCTAACCTAGTGAGGTTACATTGTATTCAAAGTGGGCGTGGCCAGGTGCCACCACACAATTATGAACATTGTGGAGTCCGTTCGGAAAGTAACCAAGGGTGCTACCTTGTGCGAGCAGCTCTCCAGGGGCAGGTGGATCGTGGAGAGATTCGCCCATATCCAGGTTCCGGACCCATCAATTGGTCACCGAACTACCTTGCCAATCAAATTGAGGACGTTGTCATCATCTCTGATCATCAGAGGACCAGGAATGTTTTTCCCATTACCCCTCTGCTTGACGAATCAAGAATTCCCAACCGAGAACGGATCGAGATTACCTACGATGGTCAGAAAAACCAGAAGGTTCCCATAGTCATGTATCTGTCGGGACCACTACCGTATGAATCAGCTAAGGCAATGCCTTACAAATACGGTGCAAAAACAATTGAAAATGGAAAGGAAATCCCATTACCCTCCGTCGTGAATATTGCAGACATCATTCGTGTAACACGGAGTGGTAGAATCTTCAACAGAGGAGTTGGAGAGTCTAACAAAGAAAAGGAACTTCAGACAGAAGCTCCCGATCCACCAGTCGATCAATCCAGTGATCCCGACTTTTCGAAAAATAATGATGAGATGCTGAAGTTCATCCAAATGAGTGAATACAACATTGTTGATAAGCAATTGCAGACTCCTTCAAAGATCTCGGTATTATCACTGTTACTCAGTTCAGAAGCGCACAGGGAGGCTATACATAAAGTCTTGGAGCAAGCCTTTGTGGAACAGGATGTAACAATCAGACAGTTCGGTAGTATTGTCTCTAACATCACTTCCTGCAATAATTTGGGATTTAGTGATAAGGAATTACCTGAAGAGGGTCGCCGTCATAACATGGCGCTCAATATCACAGTCAACTGCCAGGACGATGCTTTAGCCAGCATACTGGTAGACACAGGGTCTGCCCTGAATGTAATGCCGAAGTCCACTTTGACTCAATTATCATTCAAAGGCCCTCCGATGAGAACCAGCGAGGTCGTCGTCAAAGCGTTCGATGGATCCAGAAAAACGGTTATCGGCGAAGTTGACCTTCCCATAACTATCGGTCCTTACACTTTCCAAGTCACCTTCCAGGTCATGGACATCCGGGCAACGTACAATTGTTTATTAGGAAGACCTTGGATACATCAGGCTGGAGCAGTCGCCTCGACCCTCCACCAAAAGTTAAAGTTCCTCCAGAACGCCAACTCATCACAGTCTTTGGGGAACAGGCCTTGCTATTCAGCAATTTATCGCCATCCACTTATGTGGAACCAGAAGGGATAATCGGAACCCAGTTCCAAGCGCTTTCGCTACACAAGGACGAACAATCCGGAGGAGGAACTTCGATTTCCTCATACAAAGATGCTATTAAAGCGGTCGAGAGTACCGATACGACAGGATGGGGACAGCTTGTCATTCCTACTAGCAATACAACAAAGAAGGGTCTTGGTTTTTCTGCAACCTGTACCCGAATAACTGCTAATGATGAAAGTCTTCATCCCATTCAGAATTTCTTCCACAGTGGAGGTTTCCTTCACCCAGTGTCTCAAATAGTTCATGATATCCATGAGGAGGATCCCTCCGACACAGATGAGGAATGGAAGTCCTATCTTAACAAGGATGGTTATATGTCTCAGGAAGAGGTGCCTATGCTATTTTGCTATCCCGCACAAAGTCCGAGAGTTATACCACGGTCAGACGTCGAAATGATATACGGAGCTTGTGATCCGGAAGGATGTCGTGCTGCACCAAATTCATTAGAGGAGGACACTCTGATGAAAGACAACTTTGACCACAATTACTATGGCCTGATGGATGGCCTGCCAATGTGGCAGCCTTACCCAGGAGACTTGGGGCCAGAAAGTCAGCCGAGTAATGAAACTCAGCTGAGCATCGTTGAACAGAATACCTGTGTCCCCACCATGTCATGGGATCAACACTCAGGTCATTCTGAAACTACTCAACATGAAGATGAATTTGCAACGTTTGCAGGACTTGAATTCATCAACTATGCTTTTCCCGAGGTCAACGTCATCGAGAGGGAAGATTCCTCCAGTTCGAAAGAAGTGTGGGACACCTTGGGACAACAGAGTGGAAAATACGACTATATAGTCAAGTACACCGCTCCATAAAGCTCTCGTATCAAGCTCGAAGATATCCAGCCAACTGGATGGGGAGATACAGCTGAGAGCACCAATGCTATACAAAATACAATAGAGGAATTCTCCTACGACAATTATGCTTGGGAGACAGATTCCAATGATCCTGCTCCACCATAAATCAGCGTCATTTCTGAAGACAAATCAAGGAAGGTGCCAGACGTTGTGATTCACCGAGGAGTTCGCCGCCAATGGGTTGTTGTCGATGTTCTGAAGGTCGTTCGCCAATCAAAGTAATTGCCATCTTTAACCTTTCACCCTGCCCAGGTGAAACGGATGTTTTGATAGGGCTCGCTTTCTGTAAATTTTCCCTCTTCGCTTCGCCTAAAGCGACAGAGTTTTGTTTTATAGGGCTGTAGTTTCAAGGATTGACTTGTTCATTAATAAAATAACGTCGTTCTATAATTTCCACATTAATTGTTGTTTTCTCTTTTTGCTTTTTCTCAGAAAATGGTAATCCTAAAAAACAATTCAATAATAAAAACAAGCAGTAATAAAAAAAAATACACTGCACACACTTGCATTTTCTCTATCTCTTCTAAACACGAATCATCACGTCATGCAGATTGCTTGTTTTAAACCCCATTGAAACATACGATCTGATGCCTTCTCCCAACTTTGAGTTCCCGGTATTTGGGGCTGAAGAAGAAGTTGACAACGAAATTCCAGAAGAGATCTCCCGATTACTCAGACAAGAGGAAAGTTCCATTGAGCCTCACAAAGAGCGGTTGGAAACGGTCAACTTGGGTTCAGAAAAGGAGAGAAAAGAAATCAGGATTGGGGCACTGCTCAGTCCAACTGCCAAAGAGAGTTTGATAAAGCTTCTCAAAGAATTCCCCGATGTATTCGCTTGGTCCTATCAAGACATGCCAGGGTTGGATACTAGCATTGTGGAACATCATTTACCGTTGAAATCGAAATGTCCGCCAGTAAAGCAGAGGTTGAGACGCACTCACCCGGACATGGCCATCAAAATCAAAGAGGAGGTACAGAAACAGATTGACGCGGGTTTCCTCGCCACGTCAGAATATCCTCAATGGTTAGCCAACATCGTACCTGTTTCGAAAAAGGACAGAAAAGTCAGAATGTGTGTTGATTACAGAGATCTGAATAAGGATAGTCCAAAGGACGACTTTCCTTAACCACACATTGACATGCTGGTTGATAGTACAGTAAAGTTCAAAGTCTTCTCCTTCATGGATGGATTCTCGGGCTATAATCAGATTAAAATGGCGCCGAAAGACATGGAGAAAACTTCTTTCATTACCCCATGGGGTACCTTTTGTTACAAGGTGATGCCTTTCGGCTTGAAGAACGCCGGGGCAACCTATCAAAGGGCCATTACTACTCTGTTTCATGACATGATACACAAGGAAATCGAAGTGTATGTCGATGATATAATTGCGAAATCTAAGACAGAAGAGGAGCATGTGACCCACCTGTCAAAGCTATTCGAGCGGTTGAGAAAGTACAAACTCCGCTTGAATCCCAACAAGTGCACCTTTGGTGTTCGCTCAGGAAAACTTTTAGGGTTCATCGTCAGCCAGAAAAGAATTGAGGTTGATCCTGACAAGGTCAAGGCCATTCAAGAAATGCTTTCTCCAAAAACTGAAAAACAAGTCAGAGGATTCCTAGGACGTTTGAACTACATCTCCAAATTCATATTCCTCATGACCGCCACATGTGCGCCGATTTTCAAATTAGTCAAAAAGAACCAGGATTGCGTTTGGACAGAAGATTGTCAAACCGCCTTCGACAGTATTAAGGAATATCTATTGAATCCTCCGATTCTATCATCTCCAGTGGAAGGAAGACCACTGATCATCTACCTCACAGTCTTGGAAGACTCAATGGGGTGTGTACTTGGCCAACAAGGCGAAACCAAACGGAAAGAGTCTGCCATTTACTATCTAGGCAAGAAGTGCACCGACTGTGAAACTTGGTACACGATGCTCGAGAAAACTTGTTGTGCTTTGGCTTGGGCAGCCAAACGTCTGCGCCAGTACATGATTCGTCACACTACTTGGTTGGTCTCCAAAATGGATCCAATCAAGTACGTTTTCAAAAAACCTGCTCTCACGGGAAGGATTTCCCGTTGGCAGATGTTGTTATCAGAATATGACATAGAGTACCACGCTCAGAAAGCCATTAAAGGAAGTATTTTAGCCGATCATTTGGCTCATCAACCGATTGACGATCAAGAATCAATCGGGTTTGACTTCCCAGACGAAGATGTCATGTATTTAAAAATGAAAGATTGCGATGAACCACTACCCAGTGAAGGGCCAGAACCAGGTTCCCAGTGGGGACTTATCTTTGACGGAGCAGTTAATCATTACAGAAATGGAATTGGGGCAATAATTGTTACCCCTCAGGGTACCCATATTCCTTTCACTGCCAGACATATGTTCAAATGTATGAACAACGAGGCCGAATACGAAGTTTGTATTATGGATCTCGAAGAAGAAATTGATTTAAGGATCAAGAACTTGGACGTATATGGCGAATCAGCCCTGGTTATCAATCAGATTAAAGAAGATTGGAACACATACCAATCAGGACTGATTCCTTACAAAGATTACGCGAGAAGGTTGTTACCATTCTTCAACAGAGTTGAGTTTCATCACATCCCTCGTGAGGAGAATCATATGGCTGATGCATTAGCCACTCTCTCTTCCATGATTAGTGTAGGTCAATGGGCTGACATACCTAAGATCGACATAATGCGCCTAGGACGGCCCGCTTACATCTTCACGATTGAAGCAGTCATAGACGACAAACCTTGGTATCACGATATCAAATGCTTCCTTCAAAAACAAGAGTACTCTCCTGGGGCATTCAAAAAGGATAGAAAGACCCTCAGAAGGCTAGCAGGTAGTTTCTTCTTGAGCGGTGATACTCTCTATATGGGAAACTTTGACATGGTCTTGCTCCGCTGCGTAGACAGACTAGAAGCAAACATGCTGATAAAGGAAATTCACGAAGGATCCTTTGGCACCCATGCCAACGGACACACAATGGCGAGAAAAATCCTAAGAGCAGGGTACTATTGGTTGACCATGGAATCTGACTGCTACAAGTACATGAGGAGGTGTCACAAGTGTCAGATATACTCCGACAAAATTCATGTACCACCAACACATCTCAAAGTTCTTTCTTCCCCGTGGCCTTTCTCCATTTGGGGAATTGATATGATCGGCATGATCGAACCTAAAGCTTCGAACGGACATCGGTTCATCCTTGTAGCCATTGATTACTTCACCAAGTGGGTCGAAGCAGCGTCATACGTTAATGTAACCCGACAAGTGGTGGTCCGATTTATCAAAAACAATATCATCTGCCGTTATGGTGTTCCGAGCCAGATCATTACTGATAATGGATCTAACTTGAACAATAAGATAATGAAAGAGTTGTGTGCAGAGTTCAAGATTGAACACCATAACTCATCTCCCTACCGACCCAAGATGAACGGAGCGGTAGAAGCGGCTAACGAGAACATCAAGAAGATCGTTTAAAAGATGGTTGTAACGTACAAAGACTGGCACGAGATGCTACCCTTTGCTCTTCACGGTTATCGAACATCTGTCTGCACTTCAACAGGGGCAACCCCTTTCTCTCTAGTGTATGGCATGGAGGCAGTGCTCCCCATAGAAGTAGAGATCCCATCAATTCGGGTATTGATGGAAGCAAAGCTCACAGAAGCTGAATGGTGTCAAAGTCGACACGACGAATTGAATCTGATCGAAGAAAAATGAATCACGGCACTATGCCATGGGAACTTGTATCAACAGAGAATGACGAAGGCATTCGACAAAAAGGTCCGACCTCGCATCTTCAGGAAAGGAGACCTCGTGCTAAAAAAGATACAATCATTTCTCACTGATTCTCGGGGCAAGTAGACTCCGAACTATGATGGCCCCTACGTGGTCACGAAAGCTTTCTCAGGCGGCGTCTTGAGACTTGCAACCATGGACGGAGAAGAATTTGCCTACCCCACGAATGTTGACGTAGTCAAGAAATACTTCGCCTAAAAAAACGTCTCGGTGGATTGAAAACCCGAAAGGGCGGTCCAGGCAAAAGTTAGAGACAAAATAAAAAATAAGAAAAAAAGAAAAAAATCATCCCGGTGGATTGGAAATATCACAGTACAATCCAGGCATAAATTAGGGATAATGGCAAGTAACTATGTTCAACAGAGGCAAGTCCCTCAGCAGCAGCAGTTACACCATCCATCGGAGGAAAACTCCAGTCAAGGTCATCTTCGACAGAAGCTCAGGATGTCCCGAATTCAAAGTTGGTGGAAGGATAGTGGTCGTTATGTTTCAACCTAGCCCTTTTCCCTGTAAATTACCATTTTCTAGCTTTGTAAATACTCTTTGGAATCACGCGTTTGGCTGATCTCTGTCTTATCAATAAAATTTGAGCCCTTGTGCTTTTGTTTGTAATTCTTATTTATTTTAGCTTTATAGAAGGATGTTTTTTAACATGATCAACGATTCTTGAAACGAAAAAAAAAATAAATTTACTTGTAAAACTTTTTCTGCTTTAAAATAAAGATGGAAATTTCTTTTGACTGTTAAACATCAAAAGAGTATCAACCGCTTCTCCAGAAGTATGCGAACTTTAAAGTACAGAATCAAAGTACTCCTTCTACGCCAGTGCGCCTGAATGAAGGATCAACAGTGTCGGATGCAACTATTCCATCTGACATCTTCGGCCGAGTTCTCATCTCCTAAGCCCGATCAACGGTAGTTCCCCACGAGGACTACTTCTCCTAAGTAAGGTAGAATTGCTATATTGAACCAGCGGTACTTCTTCGCCCCGCGATGGCCGAGTATCCAGTCATGTTCATCTTTTAGTTGGTATGTCGCGTCAGTTTTGTCAGCATAAAAATACATATATCATGCATTATTGATTTGCATTCACATTTCATATTGCATCACTATCACTCCAGTCGGTCTTGTCCCGTAGTGATAACAGTCCTCTCAATCGAGTTATCAGTTCATGTCTCGTCACGAAGCGCGGCGCCTGAACGATCTCGCTCCTCCAGTTTACTTCTGGAATGAAGTTGGCTCCTCTACCACTTTGATAACTTGAACCTCTGAAACATCAGAGAGCCTTCAGTCAACATCACTCTTCGCCATTGAAGATGATATCCTTGCTTTCCCAAATTAAGGAAAATCCCGAGAGAAAGCCTCATAATCAGAGATTTGGTGATACGACAATTTTTCTCCAAAAAAGACCGCTGATGAAAAGGTCATCGGCACCTCAAAATTGGATCCCATCATATGGCGTTTCTCCGGGAAGATCCCGAGAAAAGTATGATGCCATATCCCCAAGCGAATGCAGTCTCTCAAAGGTCTCGCATTCCCAAAAAAGATTCAACAAATGGCATCTCCAACAGAGAAGTTTGTACACCTCTACAACTCAGACGACTGGGTCCTCCCAGCGAGTCTGACATCAGAGTTTTTCCGTCAAATGGCATCTCCCCAGGAAAATTCGGCGAGAAGTTTGAGGAAAGCCGCTACGCATAGCGTCCCTTGTCAATAAAGTTTATTGACAAAAGAAACTTAGGTCAGTTCCTTGGTAGGAAACCAAGAACGATGGGAAGTTTATATCAGAAACTGAGACCAGATCCTTGGTAAGAAACCAGGATCGAGGGGAAGTTTACTTAAGAAACTTAGACCAGTTCCTTGGTAGGAAACCAAGATCGAGGGGAAGTTTATATTCGAAAACTTAGACCAGCTCCTTGGCTGAAGACCAGGATCGAGGGGAAGTTTACCTTTTCTAAGCATCATTGCTTAGCAAAAGAGGATGAATGCGTAAGCTACCATTCAGGATCACCATCAAAATTTCGGGTATTCCGATATTTAATCCTCTTGCACCCCGAATGCCCGAATACCTTCGTCATTCACACCTTCGGGTCCAAGAAGATTAAATAGGGGCATCTGTCATACCCCAAATTTTGACCACTAAGATTTCCCATCATTGTGAAAATCATCATCACAATATGGATGAACCATCATACTTCTTTAGTCTCCCCAAAGATGGGTGAGCATCCACTACAATCAAAATTAGGGTTTCAAGCCCTCTCTGAGATTTTAGACAAAGGATCAATCAAGGAATGACATGATCCTCAACTTGTCTAACCCTCTCAAGTATATACTAAGGATCAAGAGGACTCCCACTTCAAGGATTAAGCACAAGGTTGCTCCCTTCTAGGTGGATCAAGCTTCAAGATCACTAGTGTCACCAAATTAGGGTTTGGTCGACCAGGGCCTCCAGATGGAAAATTTTCCTCTGGTCATGAGCCAATGCTTCAAAGCATAACCTAATATGCTCCATGGGACATCATAAACCCAATCATCAAGTCAATTTTGCCTCAGGGGATGCATTCATCAAAAATCAGAAATTAGGGTTTCTTGACCTAATTCACCCCTAAGTTGACTTTTGGGACAAAACATGAGCCAAGACCTCAAGAAGGGATTTGGGGGTACCTAACATACCACATTGATCCATTTGCAACAATGGATTAATCCAAGAAGCTTGAGCAACAAGTCTCAACTTCATCAGAGCCACAATTAGGGTTTCGCGAGAAAAGTCAACTGTAACTTTGACTTTTGACCAGGACATGCTCCCAAGCCCTATTAAATGCATCAATATACCCTATGACACCCATGGAACATGTCCATCAAGTTTGATTTAGGTCAAGGACATGATTTCCTGAAGAATTGCACAGTTTGGAATTCATCGGATAAAAAGTCAACTGTGCACAAAAGTCAACTTTGACTTTTTGAGATTTTTCACTAAAATGGATTTTTAACCCTAAAATGATGTTTATGTATGATTTGAATCGTCATTCATCAAGAAAAATCTAGAAAAGTTGGATAACTTGTAAAAGGGGTAACCATAAAAACTTAGAAATTTTTCTAAGTTAAAAATAAAGTGGCTAGGGTACCAACTTTGGAGGATCATAACTCCTAAACGACAAGGCCATTTTCTCCCATCCAAAGCTTGATTTGTAGATCTCATTGCCCTCTACAAAAGCTTCATACTGACCTATGTCCGAAAACCTCATGGATTTTGAGTTATGGAGTGATCAAAATCAAGAAAAGTCACTTTGTTCCAACACTTAGTGAAAATTTCACTAAGTCAGAATTTGCCTTACTTTTTTCCAAATGTAGGGGGATTTTTCACTTGGATCCAAAAGGTATCAAAACCAAATATGATCAAACAGTTGTTGTATCATATAAGGGCTTTCCAAAATGGCCAAGAACATTACCAAATTCAATTTGATCCATGAGAGATAACATTGGCAAGTTACCTTGTTGAAATCTGTCAAGGCAAGGCAAAATTTTTCACTTTTGCTCGATTTACCAAAATCAGCCAATTCCAAGCCTTGTCATCACTTTGGACACATATGAGGATTGAATCTAAAGGGGATAATCACTGAGCCAAGCCTCCAAAGTCTTTGGAACAAGAAATAGCATGTTGAACCTAGAATTGCCAAAATAGGGACAAGACTCCAATTTTGGATTGGAGCATTCAATGGAAGCATTAAGGTGGTATGGACTAAGCCATTCTCAACTGAATTCAGTCAAGACTTATCCAAGAACAAGGGAACCACAGCCCTGTGCCCTAACCCCTACTCAATGGCTAGAGGAGACTTGGATTTCCATTGGCCAACATTGAACAAACCTCTGCTGTAGTTGCCATTCACTATTGATCCCTAAACAAACTTGCTCTACTATAAATAGAGCTCATTTGTGCTCAGTTTGAGTACACCAAAGCCATCGAACAGATGCTTTCCTCAAAACCTCCTTCTCTTGGAAAAAATGCCTTCTTTAGCAAGGCAACTTTGAGTTTTTGAGCTTGAGAGCTTTTCCATCACAATCAATCACACACACACCTCATATATATCATATGTAAGTTGTGCAAACTATCACAAGTGACCTGTAATCACAAAATCACAAAGTCACCTCTCAAAACCTCAAAATAGGCCTTTTGTGCATTTTTCAAGCCATGTCTTGATTCAGTCATTTTCCAAACCAGATAAAACCTCAAACACACTCCAAATATCATCCTTGAACTGTCCCAAATGGTTCCCCCCATCTGGAACACCATTTGAGAGAGTTGCTATTTTGGTCACTTTTAACCCCTTTTGCAAGAAAGGGACTGTTTGTGTTTTTGCAGGTACCAGTCAATTCCAATCATCCTAAAAGCTTATAAGGGATCATTTGAGTGTGTCTAAAGCATCAAATCATTTTTGGAACAAGAGGCTTGACAGATTGCTCAAAAGCTCCAAAATCTCAAAAAAGAGGTAAGCCTCACAACTTGAAATCTTTGAATCATGCAATGCTTTGAAGTCCACTGATCATATACATCTCATACATGCTGTATATGTTGTGTTTGAGCTAATTCACCATGTAATCCATGCCTGTACCAAGTTGTAGCATAGAAAATGCAATTATAGGTCATTTTCAAAACCACTATCGGGTTTTGAGGAGGGCATGTGATCTGAAAAAACTACCACCACCATTGGATTCCTTGTGAAATTCTGGTCCAGATGCATATAAATTTTGTCTCAAACCATTAAGAATTGAGAAAGTTATGACCTTCACGTTTCTGAGCCAAAACTTGCAAAATCTTGCCTTGGGCCAGGCCTAAAACCAAGTCATGCCTTGTATATTTGTTGTTTTGTTTCAAACAATGGATGTATCACCACCCCAGTGGTAAGGCGCGCGCCTTGTAACCTTGAGGTCTTGGGTTCAAACCCCACCCATGCCATTTTGTGTTTTTTCACATTTTGCCATTTTTTCCAATATTTTCATGTTTTATTAATTAATTGGAAAATTAATAACTCTTTCAATTTTAATTATATTTTATTGGTTCTTTTTGCAAAAAATCAAAAAAATGTTGAAATATTTTATTCCACAAAAAAAAACAAGTTTATATTATTTATTTAATATAATTAGTATTTTTGTGAATAAATTCATTTTTATTTGTTTTTAAACATTTTAAAATGAATATTCATCTTGAAAAATCAAGACCAAATGAGTTTTAATATCTCTTGTGATTTATACCTCATTTTTCAAACCTTAAACAAAAATCACAAGTGGTTTATTCAAACCTATTTGGTATTTTTCATTGATTTTCTTTAAATATTTACTTTTAAAGAATAAAATTAGGGTTTCTTTGATTTTCACTCAAACAAATCATTTTCAAACAAATTTGGGCCTCTAATAGAGTGTAAGACCCAATCCTTTGTAAATACAAACCTAATTAGAGCCTCACTTATTGTATAAGTCCCGTTGTATTTCAAAGAGTTCGACGCGATCATCATCCGTTGAAAAACAAACTCTGGGCCTCTCCTCGAGCTATAAGACCCATTCAAAACTTTTTGGGCCTCTAATAGAGTGTAAGACCCAACCCCTTTTGTAAAATACCAAAATAGTGGGCCTTACTTATTGTATAAGTCCCACTGTATTTTCAAAAATCTCGTCGCAATGGCAATTCAAAATCAAACCAACTGGGCCTACCCTCGAGTAGTAAGACCTATTTCTTTTCTTTAAACCTTTTGGGCCTCTTGAGAAAGTGTAAGACCCATCCCTCTGTACAAATACAACAGTGCGCTCAATGATAAAACCTTGGGCCTCTCCTTGAGCTGTAAGCCCCAAATCATTCTTTTTCAAAGCACTTTCTCCTTTGATTTTGAAATATATTGTTGTTTTCAATCTTTCTTTGTTGAACAACTAACCAAACAGCATGGAAGCTCTACAACCGAGTAAGTGGTTATTGCTTTCATTTACCGCTTTCATATACATATAACTGTATTGTGGGGCTGTTTCGCTGTAAGTCTTCTTTCATAAACTCATAACAACTGTCTAATAATAGTATAGATATTTAGAGTTTCCCCGGCAACTACGTTTAACATTAAGCCCGTTGATCACTCTTAGAAATAGTCTAAACTAGATCCCCATAGGATTAACAAACACAGTCTTCCCTCCTCTTGGGGTTAAACAATATGGAGATATGAAAGGCAGCATTCTCGGTGAACCCTTTCATAGACTGTCACCTTTAGAAGTTGTCAAAGAATCTCTATTCCCAAGAGATGATCTTTTCTCCGTGAATGGCATCTCTTGAGTTTCTTCCAAATTCTCGGACTTTCCTGGCTTGATCTATTCCTCGCGAATAGCCTGTCTTGAATTTCTTGGGGTTTGGGGACCCACAGGCTTCTTAAAAGGACTTGTCAAGAAACTCTACTCCCCAGAGATGATATTTTCTCCGTGAATGGTATCTCTTGAGTTTCTTCCAAATTCTCGAACATTCCTGGCTTGATCTATTCCTCGTAAATAACCTGTCTTGAATTTCTAGGGGTTTGGGGACCCATCGGCTTCTTGAAAGCATCGGGCTCCTCCTAGGAATTATTCAAGGACCCACAGGCTTCCTAAAAGCATCCCCGCCTCCTCTTGGGCTTCATACAAGGACCTATCGGCTTCTTAAAAGTTTCCAGCCTCCTCTTGGGCTTCGTACAAATTGTCCCGACGACCTCCTAGAGGTATAGGAACAGAAATTAGTCATCTTAATAGAGCTGTCTTTCTAAGAGTCTACTACTGTTTCTCAAAGCATAGTACAAAAGATGAAACTCTAGACTTGGACAGTCTAATTTCCTTGAGTCTCCAAGACATTCTCAAGCTCCCTTCAAAATTAGGAAAACCCGTAGACTCAGACAGTCTCAATACCCTTCGGATTTTCCCACTTCCTTAAAGAACAAAAAATATCCCTGATCCTCGAATCAAAATCCCCGAATGCCAACATTACTCATATATGAACTGATTTTCTCTTTAATCAGCATACTGGACCTGTCACTAAACTGAAACAGTCACCATAGCCTCCTCTTGGGCTTTGTACAATGATTCTCCCCAGCGGAGCTAACACTTTTAGCCTCCATCTCGGGCTTTATATGAGATACAAAACACTCTTTTGTTGAGTCAAATCTTTTAGCCTCTCTCTCGGGCTTCGTACGAGACACATAAAAACTCCCTCTTGTTGGGCCAATAGCCTCCTCTTAGGCTTTGTATAAGAAAACCACTAGTTGATCCAATCAACCTTTTAGCATCAAAGTTGTGCCTCGTTCACAGTACACAAACATCTATAACTCCTTCCCCTTCATCTAATCACTGTAAGCGGCAAGCCTCTAGATCATCTACATCCATGCCACTGTCCCTCTTTTAGCATGAGAAAGTCCTAAGGAAAGATGGCATTGCTCTACACTGAGTTAAAGTCTTCCCCCTTCAGGTTGGAAATCCCATATAAAGGAAATTATGGCATTGCCGAATTCACAAATCCCGGTTAAAGTAATTCTCCTTTATAAACAGTTGTGACATACAAACCCCTCTTTAGAGATGACAAATTCTCTCTAAAGTCAAACTCTTTTAGCTTCACATCTTGGGCTTTAAACAAGATACAAACTACCTTTCGCTTCACGTCTTGGGCTTTGAACAAGACACCAAAACACCATTTCCTCCCATAGAATAGGAGGAACTACGATTGCTCTAATTTCCCTGTTTAGGAAAAAACGGGAATACGTAGGCATAAGATTGAAAGAAAAATCTTAGCGAGCACACTAAACAAAAACCCAAAATCCCATACTTTCATACATCCGTCCTAACATCTTAACCTCCCACCAATCGACCGAACACTACTTTAAAAAAAATAAACCTAATCGAGACCCCGAATCTTTGTAGCATCTGTAAACCAACAGTTTTGACTGTTTAACCTCAGTTTGCAAGCAGGGTTAATTTGAGACATCTATTTCCCTTCCTTCATCAGCTTCAATAGGATAAAAAATGAATCGAGCTGTAGATACCAAAGAGCGGTAGTGCTTCACAACCACATCCAAAAATCGCTTGCTACAATAGGGTGTATTGAATCATGTCCCAAGGTTTGGGAGCATGCCTGGGTAAAAAGTCAAAGGTACAGTTGACTTTTCCTGCGAAACCCTAATTGTGGTTCTGATGAAATTGAAACTTGTTGGTAAAGCTTATGAGATTAATCCATTGTTACAAATAGATCAATGTAGTGCGTTAGAGACCCTCAAATCCTCCCTTGAGGTCTTGGCTCATGTTTTGTGCCAAAAGTCAACTTAGGGGTGAATTAGGTCAAGAAACCCTAATTCCTGATTTTTAATGTATGCATCGCCTGAGGCCAAATTGACATGATGATTGGGTTTATGATGTCCCTTGGAGTATCTTAGGTTGTATTGTGAAGCATTGGCTCATTCCTAGAGGAAAATTTCCATCTGGAGGCCCTGGTCGACCAAAACCCTAATTTGGTGACACTGGCGATCTTGAGGCTTAATCCACTTAGAGTGTTGCAGCCTTGTGCTTGATCCTTGAAGTGGGAGTCCTCTTGATCCATTGTATGTTTGAGGGGTTAGAAAAGTTGAAGATCATGTCATTCCTTGATTGATCCTTGCCTAAGAACTCTGAGAGGGCTTGAAACCCTAATTTTGATTGTAGTGGATGCTCACCCATTTTTGGGGAGACTAGGGAGTATGATGGCTCCTCCATATTGTGATTATGATTTACACAATGATGGAGAATCTTAGTGGTCAAAATTTGGGGTATGACAGATGTCCATATTTAATCTTCTTGGACCCAAAGGTATGAATGGCGAAGGTATTCAGGCATTCAGGGTGCAAGAGGATTAAATATCGGAATACCCGAAATTTTGATGGTGGTTAAGAATGGTAGTTCACGCATCCTTCTTCTTTTGCTAAGCAATGATGCTCAGAAAAGGTAAACTTCCCCTCGATCCTGGTTTCCTACCAAGGAACTGGTATTAGTTTCTGAAATAAACTTCCCCTCGATCCTGGTTTCCTACCAAGGAGCTGGTCTTAGTTTCTGAAATAAACTTCCCCTCGATCCTGGTTTTCTATTGTCATACCCCAAATTTTGACCACTAAGATTCTCCATCATTGTGCAAATCATAATCACAATATAGAGGAGCCATCATACTCCCTAGTATCCCCAAATATGGGTGAGCATCCACTACAATCAAAATTAGGGTTTCAAGCCCTCTCAGAGTTCTTAGGCAAATGATCAATCAAGGAATGACATGATCTTCAACTTGTCTAACCCCTTAAACATATAATGGATCAAGAGGACTCCCACTTCAGAGATCAAGCACAAGGCTGCAGCACTCCATGTAGATTAAGCCTCAAGATTGCCAGTGTCACCAAATTAGGGTTTTGGTCGACCAGGGCCTCCTGATGGAAATTTACCTCTAGGCATGAGCCAATACTTCACAATACAACCTAAGATGTTCCAAGGGACATTATAAACCCAATCATCATGTCAATTTGGCCTCACGGGACGCATACATAAAAAATCACGAATTAGGGTTTCTTGACCTAATTCACCCCTAAGTTGACTTTTGGGACAAAACATGAGCCAAGACCTGAAGATAGGATTTGAGGGTCTCTAACACACTACATTGATCCATTTGTAACAATGGATTAATCCCAGAAGCTTGACCAACAAGTTTCAATTTCATCGGAACCACAGTTAGGGTTACGCGAGAAAAGTCAACTGTACCTTTGACTTTTGACCCAGGCATGCTCCCAAACCTTGGGACATGATTCAATACACCCTATAACACCCATGGAACATGTCCATCAAGTTTGATTTAGGTCAAGGACATGATTTCATAAAAAATTGCACAGTTTGGAATTCATCTGACAAAAAGTCAACTGTGCACAAAAGCTAAACTTTGACTTTTTGAGATTTTTCACAAATATGGATCTTTGACCGCAAAATGTTGTTAATGTATGATTAGAATCATCATTCATCAAGAAAAATCAAGAAAAGTGTTATAACTTGTAAAAGGGGTAACCATACAAAACTTAGAAAATTTTCTAAGTTATGGAATAAAGTAGTTAGGGTACCAACTTTGGAGGATCATAACTCCTGAACCACAAGGCTATTTTTCCCCATCCAAAGCTGGATTTGTAGCTCTCATGGCCCTCTACAAAAGCTTCAAAAAGAACTCATTCCAATTCCTCATGGATTTTAAGTTATGGAATGATCAAAATCACAAAAAGTGAAAATGCCACTTTTTTCTAACCCTTAGTGAAATTTTCACTAAGTCAGAATCTGCCTTAACTTTTTTCCAAATGTAGGGGCATTTTTCACTTGGATCCAAAAAGTATCAAAACCACCTATGATCAAACAGTTGTTGTATCATATGAGGGCTTTCCAAAATGGCCAAGAACTCCATCAAATTCCACTTGAGCCATGAGATATGACAATGGCAATATGCCTTGCTGAAAACTGTCAAAGCAAGGCAGATTTGTGCATTTTGCTCGATTTGCCAAATTTGTACAAATGCCAAGAAACTCCCTCCATCTGAACACCTCAAGGGGGGACCAAGGAGGAACCAACTCTGATCCCAAGCCTCCCAAGTCTTTGGAACCAAAAGTTGCATGCCAAACCTAGAAATCCCTAAAAGAGGGACAAGACTCCAATTTTGGATTGGAGCATTTAATGGATGCACCAAGGTGGCATGGACTGAGCCATTTACAACTGAATTCAGTCAAGACTTATCCAAGACCAAGGGAACCAGCAGCCTGTGCCCTAACCTCTAGTCAATGGCTAGAGGAGACTTGGATTCTCATTGCTCAACATTGGCCAAACCTATACAGCAGTTGCCATTCACTATTGCTTGCAAAACAAACTTGCTCCACTATAAATAGAGCTCAATTGTGATCAGTTTGAGTACACCAAAGCCATCAAACAGATGCTTTCCTCAAAATCACCTTCTCACTTCCAATTTTGCCTTCTAAGGCAAGTGACTATCGGGTTTTGAGTTTGAGAGCTATTCCAATCAAACCAATCATACACACACCTCATAAACATCATATAGAAATTATCCAAACACTCACATAACATCTGGAACACCAAAATCACAAAATCACTAGCCAATTGCTCAAGTTCTTGACAGATTTGCAGTTGTGGTACCATCTCAGGTTCCAGATCATTTCAATCCACTCCAAGCATCCATACATACTCCATGGCACCTAGGGAAGCTATCCACATCATTGGAACCTAGCTGTAACACCTCTGACACAAAACACGATCACCAGCTGCAAGAGGTAAGCATGAGCTCTTCTAACTCTATGATCCATGCATTTTTTGCTGCACAATAATTTGACCATATGTTCATAATCATGCATAGAGTGTTTACCCTCAATCAATTGCTTTGCGGAAATCGTGTATGGAATTTCTGAACCTTCATGCAAAATTTAGGGTTCTTGAGGTTTCTCTTTGATTTCTTATTCCATGCATAAAATAAATGAAATTAAAGACCATAGACATGATCGTGAGGTGAAAACGAGTATATTGATATGTAGATTGCATGATATCATCAAGTATTCAGTAAGATTGGATAGAAAATGTAAATCTGCAGAAACAGAGGGAGGGCGCGTGTTCTTGCCATGTTTTTGGCGCCCTTTTTCAAAAATTCATATATTTGAATTTTGTGATTTTATTTAATTGATTCAAAAATTAATTTCTCTCTGAGTTTTAATGATTTTGAGTTGATTCTTTTTTTAATAATTCACAAAAATGTTTAAATATTTTATTTTACCAAAAAATCCCAAAAAATATTATTTATTTCATATAATTATTATTTTTGCAAAGAATTAATATTTTAATTGTTTTTGACATTTAAAATATTTTTACCTTTTTAATTTTGTAAATTTTAATGATTTCTAATCATTTTGTAGGGAAAAACTTGATTTTTGAAACATTAATCCAAGATCACAATTTGTTTCCACACATGCTTAACAATTTTGATCATTTTAATTGAATTTTTATTCAATTAAAATATATTTTGAAAACAAATTAGGGTTTTGATTAATTTAACCCTCATTAAACTTTTTCAAACACACTTTGGGCCTCTAATAGAGTGTAAGACCCAATCCCCTTTTAACCAAAATAATTTTGGCCTCAGACATTGTACAAGCCCCCCTGCGTTAAAAGAAAAATCTCGGCGCGATCGCCAGTTCAAAAACAAATCATTTGGGCCTACCCTCGTGTTATAAGCCCCATTTCTTTTCTTTAAACACTTTGTGGGCCTCTTGAGAGAGGGTAAGACCCATCCCTTTGTACAAAAAACCTTTTGGGCCTCAGTCACTTGTATAAGTCCCACTGTACAAATTCATACCACAGTGTAATTGTAACGCCTCAATTTGTTTAATTGTATTTATTTATTTCATTTATGTGAATTTTGTGAAATGTGTGAGTTTATTGTATTTTACCTGCTAATTGAGTTAATTGGTTAGTTTCCTTGATAGGTAAAATATTTGCAATAAATTATAATTTCTTTTCAACTTTTATTTCCCGAAAATATATTTCATCGCTGTTTATGTTTTATCGCATTTTGAGAGCGTTTGGGAGATATTTAAGCGTAAGGGCAAAATGGTCATTTGATTAGTTAGATATTCATATAAAAAGAGAAATAGAGAGAAAAGAGAGAGGAAGGAAAAGAAAAGAAAGAAAAGGGGAAGAAGAGAAAGAGAAGAGAAGGAAAAGGAGAGAAGAGGAAAAAGAGGAAAATCGAGGAAATCTTCGTTTCAATCACGAATAATCGGGTAAGGGTGAGAAGTTTCGATTATATCTTGCTTGTATATGTATATGTGTATGTTTTCTTGGATTGTTTTGGTTATTTTCTTCTAGTTTTCATTTTAGGTCGAAATGGTAGAAATGATTAGAAATCGATGTTTTTACGGACGAAAGTCGGAATAACTCGCGTAGTAGAGTCGAGTGATGTTGGGTCGAGATTTAGGGTGATCGTTTGATTGAATTGAGTTGAATTTGTAACTTTTACGTTTTTGATATATATCGATGTTTTTGTGCAAATTGATGTTGTGATCGAGTAAAAGTGTTTGGATATGTCTGGTAACATTGGTATAGGTAGATATTTAATCGGTTAATGTTGTTGGTGTGATCCCGAGTGGTTCAATCGAGTTTTGGTTGGATTTTCTGTCATTAAACTGAGTTTTTTTCAAATTCTGCGCAGTATGAGTCGACCTAAAGGAGTATGAGTCGACCTAAAGAACCTTGAGTCGACCTAAAGACTCGACCTGAGCATACATGCGCGTGACACAAATTTTCCAAAATGTCAGATTTTGTTTTCTTCATTACTTTTGAACCGTAAGTCTGTTTTTACCCCAGTTTGAATCGTTGGAAAGATAATGAAATATTCTTTCTATTAAAAATGGTTTGGAGGGCAGTAGATGAATTATTTAAGTCTTGGTTTTGGAAATCTGTCGTTTTGTCGACTTATATCGTCTTAATTGTGTGCGATTGATGCGTTATCATGCAATATGTTTGTGGATATATAACGTATGGCTTGTGTGCTGTTATTGATGATGGTTTGTGGCCTTATGGTAAATTTGAGCATTGTTTTGGTTTGGACCTCGATGCGTGATTAATGATGTTGTTGTGTGGTAAAATACATTGTTTGATTGAATATTAATGTAGGTTGTTATAATGTATTGTGGGTAGCCTTTGTGGTGTGAATCCCTTGTGGAAGTAATTGTGATTGTATGATTGTTGTGGTTTGTGGTTTGTGATGAAATGCATTGTTTATGTGAAATTCAATGTATGTTGTGTGGTGGCCTTTATGGTTTGAAATGCATCGTTTGAATTGTTTTCAAGGCATGAATAATGATGATGAGATAATTCATATGGTTGAATTGTGAAGATGCATTTGATTGTCATGAGTTCTTGTGTGTCAAGCATCATGATATGCATCTTGTGATGTCGTGTGCCCTAGTGGGTGTGAGCGACGAAACGATTCCAGAGGGAATCCGCTATAAAATCGTGCGCCTTATACCGAGAGGACTTAAAGCGATGATTATAGATGATCGTGCGCTTTATACAAAGAGGACTTAAAGCGATCGAATTGTGCGCCTTATACCGAGAGGACTTAAAGCAATCCATAAACGTCGTGCGCCTTAAATACATAAGAGGACCTAAAGCAACGGGGAACATCGTTTGCCCGACGGGGTGTTACATGAGTGGTCCTCAGTAACAAGCGATGATTCCAATAGTTCCTGAGTGAACTAGTGATGAGAAATGATGGATGGATGGTACCGCATGGCATTTGCATAGAGTCGTTGTGTCGGTCTCTTTGCAATGGCATGAATCATGAATGGATTGATTATGTGTGGAAAATTATGAATGGATTGAGTATGTGTGAGAAATTGTGATATGCATTTGTGTTAAATGGATTGTGCATGATTGATATGCATTTGTGAATGGAGTAATTATGTGTTTAGATGGTGATTGGATTGGTGAATTGATATACATTCGTGTTAAATGCATTGGTTATGAATGATATGTTTTGTGTATAGATATAAGAATTATGTGTGAACATGTGGTTATGTGGGGATAATTGATATATGCTATATTTTGTGGTGGTGTGGTGGTGTGGTTCCATATGTCATAATTGTGGTTGGATTATGTGTGATATGTTTTGTATTTGTGGCATGCTTTATGTGTTAGTATGTGATGGCATGGGTGAGATGATTTATACAAGTGTTTGAATGTGTGTTTGCATATTATTATGCAATCTTGATTTAGTTGTTATTTCTCACCCTTCTGCTGTGGTTTGTTGCTCTATGAGGCAATTGCAGATTAGTAGTCTTGAAGGCTTTTGTGAAGTTTAGTTCTCCATCCGTCTGTCAGTCAGTCTGCTCTGATACGTAGCACGGGAGTCGGGGAACACATTAAGTTATATGTATACAATTGTTGAATATATTTTGTATGACTTTTGTATGTATATTTTGATGTTATAAAATAATTTATTTTGTAAAACAAGTCAGTTATGGATCTTTCCGCTTTATTCCATAATTGAGCTTTCCTTTTATATGGAAAAAGTTTCCCTTTGAGGGTATTCTATTTTGTGCTATGTATCAAAATTATATGAGCAGGGATTGTATTTTCTTTTTACTATTGTGGCATCATGGTTTCTGTTAGAAAAATAAATTTTTATATACTCTGATTTAATTATGTATTATTTATTCGCGATGGGAATTGGGGTGTTACATTAGTGGTATCAGAGCAGGTCGGTCTGTCCGGCCAAGTTGTTGAGTCTGTGTGGCATGACAGTTGAATACTGTCGATCTTGTTTGTCCCTTAGTACGTGATATGTGTGTGAAACACTATCAGTGCTTTCTGGTTTTCTAATCCTTTGTCTTCAGGTGTGAGAATGAGATAAGTGGGGGAGAAGCTTGTACTTCTCCAAGTTGCTTCTGGTGTGGAGCATTGGCTCAGTGTGTCATTGGTTGCAAGAGTGTAAGTGTTGTTTGGACAGTGTTGTTCCCGAATTCCTGAGGGAATGCGGAGGTAAGGTTTATGTCAACTAAGGATTTGTGCCTTAGGTAGTTTTGTGCACAGGATGCAAGGAATGCTATTATAGTTTGGTAAAGATGGCTTATGCCCCATCATGATTGTCGGCTGTCTATTGACAAATTGAGGAACTGATCACCCTTAATCTCTTGTTGATAGTAGACGGAATTATGTTGGATGGAATAGACATGTCTTTCCGGCTTTGATAGTGTGTGCAATGAATTATTTGGAATTAAGCAGATGATTACAAATTGTTTTGTTGAGTCGATGAAGATTCTTATATCTGAAGGTGAGGCGGATTCGAGGTTTTTGTATGTTGGTCAAGTTGGAATGTCTCTGAGGGAGAATGATTGGGTATTATTAATGGTTGTTCTTAGAGAGTAAAGTGTGAACTCAAATTTGACGAAGGTAAGGACTTGAGGTTTGGACCTGCTAAGTAGGTAGAAGAACTTTTAGGACGTGAAACTAAGATGTTGTTATGTTTATGATGATAGTTTTCTAGAAATTGGCAGAAAGGACACAACGATGGGCTGCCAGTTGTGCGTGATTTTCAGATGTATTCTCGGATGGAATATTGGATGTAATATTGATATTAAGAGTTCCTTTTGGTGGGTTGTTGATACTTGTTATGCTGGTTGGAATTGATTTGAGATGAAAATGGTGAGTTTTGGGAAGGACTGTCGAAGGGTTATTTTTCTGAAAATCGCAGTGCTCGCTCAGCGCGGTCTGCAGAATTTTAAGCCTCTCCAACCCGAGAGCAGCGGGCTCAGCGCGGGGAGGAGCCCGCTTAGCGCAATCTGGGACTTCAAAAATAAAACTTGGGTTTTTTCTAAAATCCATAACTTTTGATTCGTAACCCGGATTGAGATGTTCTTTCTTGTAAAAATGGTGTTGAGATTTTGTGGCCGATTTGATTGTGTCGTGAATTTGGATAAGGTCGTAGTGGTTTTAATTGAGAATATTCGGATCTGTATAAACTCAGAGGAAGAACAAGTAGAGTGTTTGAGAATTGGATTACAAGTGTTGAAAGGAGACAAAGTGTTATGCTAAGTTATTCAAGTGAGAATTTTGGTTGAAAAAGGTTAGTTTTCTTGGATATGTTATTTCAGATGAGAGTATGGTTATGGATCCATCGGAAGTAGATCTAGTTCTACAATGAGAGGCTCCGAAGTCGGTTAAGGAGATTAGAATCTTTTTGGACTTTAGTTGGTTATTACAGGAGGTTATGGAAGGTTTTTCCAAGTTAGCATTTTCGTTACTTCAGTTGACTCGCAGAGGGTAAGTTGTTTGCTTTGGATGTTCATTGTGGGGGAAGTTTGAGAGGGTTAGAGTAAAAATTGTCTACGGCTTCAGTTTTGATTCTGTGTGATCCTAATTAACCGTTTGTGAGGTATTGTGATGTGTCTCTGATGAGTTTAGTCAGTGTGTTAATGCAAGAGGGTCAAGTCGTAGCTTATGCTTTACGATAATTGAGGATTCATAATAGGATCTATACTATTCAGGATTTGGGATTGGTTACAGTTGTATTGTGTTGGAAGATTTGGAGGTATTATCTTTATGGTTCTAGGTTCGCGGTGTTTGGTAATCACAAGAGTTTAGAGTACTGGTTTGATCTGAAGGAATAGAGTATGAGACAGCGAGGATGGTTAGAATTCGTGATGAGTTATGAATTTGGCTTGGATTATCCTTCGGGAAAAGTTAAGGTTGTGCGTGATGAGTTAAGTCGAAAGTTTTTATACATGTCAGTTTTGTTGGTCATGGAGTTAGAATTATTTAAGCAATACAGAGACTTGTGTCTGGTGTGTAAGCTAACACAGGAGAGTGTGAGGTTGGGAATATTAAAAGTGAACAGTGAGTTTTGGCGAATATGAGAAAGAGTTAGACTTTGGACGTGGAATTGGTAGTTTTGATGGTTACGAGTAATTAGAGTACGTAGCGAAAGTGTAATGTGGCACAATTCGTATATGCGTGTGTGACTTGCAAGAGTTCAAAGGTTGAATAGTGGAAATCGGTAGGAATGATGAGACCATTGGACGTTTCAGAATGGAAGTGTTAGGTGAAAGGTTTGAATATTATTCATGGGCTACTATGTAGATGGTTGTTTTGGTTGTATGTTCGATTGGTGAATCGTAGCATTGTTGTAATAAGGTTGTGTCGAAAGGATGTTGGTATTATGGTTATGTAGAGGTTGTTGAATCGAAGTGGTGTCGTGGAACTTTAGGTTCTTGTTTCTGTTGTTGCCTCGTTTCCATGGTGCTGGTTCGAGTGCGTGTGGTTAATCCCTATGTGGGAGATTAGGGGAGTGTTACCTGGGTGTTGGTAACATGGTTTTCTTTGAGTTGTGAGTTAGTCGTCAAGTGTATTGTATGGGCTTTGCATCTTGTCGTTGTAGTTGTCGTCGTTGTCGTGTCATTGTTGTAGCTGCTGTTAGCTAGGTTGTTTGTCAGTTTGTGTCATTCATGGTGTGCCTAGTGTTGGCATGTTAGTTGGTTAGTCGGATGCGAGAGTCGTATCCGAAGTTGTTCGTCTCAGTTATATTTTCGAGGACGAAAATGTCTAAGTGGGGGAGAGTTGTAACGCCCCAATTTGTTTAATTGTATTTATTTATTTCATTTATGTGAATTTTTTGAAATGTGAGTTTATTGTATTTTACCTGCTAATTGAGTTAATTGGTTAATTTCCTTGATAGGTAAAATATTTGCAATAAATTATAATTTCTTTTCAACTTTTATTTCCCGAAAATATATTTCATCGCTGTTTATGTTTTATTGCATTTTGAGAGCGTTTGGGAGATATTTGAGCGTAAGGGCAAAATGGTCATTTGATTAGTTAGATATTTATATAAAAAGAGAAATAGAGAGAAAAGAGAGAGAAAGGAAAAGAAAAGAAAGAAAAGGGGAAGAAGAGAAAGAGAAGAGAAGGAAATGGAGAGAAGAGGAAAAAGAGGAAAATCGAGGAAATCTCCGTTTCAATCTCGAATAATCGGGTAAGGGTGAGAAGTTTCGTTTATATCTTGCTTGTATATGTATATGTGTATGTTTTATTGGATTGTTTTGGTTATTTTCTTCTAGTTTTCATTTTAGGTCGAAATGGTAGAAATGATTAGAAATCGATGTTTTTACGGACGAAAGTCGGAATAACTCGCGTAGTAGAGTCGAGTGATGTTGGGTCGTGATTTAGCGTGATCGTTTGATTGAATTGAGTTGAATTTGTAACTTTTGCGTTTTTTATATATATCGATGTTTTTGCGGAAATTTATCTTGTGATCGAGTAAAAGTGTTTGGATATGTCTGGTAACATTGGTATAGGTTGATATTTAATCGGTTAATGTTGTTGGTGTGATCCCGAGTGATTCAATCGAGTTTTGGTTGGATTTTATGTCATTAAACTGAGTTTTTTTCAAATTCTGCACAGTATGAGTCGACCTAAAGGACTATGAGTCGACCTAAAGAACCTTGAGTCGACCTAAAGACTCGACCTGAGCATACCTGCGCGTGACACAAATTTTCCAAAATGTCAGATTTTGTTTTCTTCATAACTTTTGAACCGTAAGTTCGTTTTGACCCCCGTTTAAAGCGTTGGAAAGCTAATGAAATATTCTTTCTATTAAAAATGGTTTGGAGGGCAGTACATGAATTATTTAAGTCGTGGTTTTGGAAATGTGTCGTTTTGTCGACTTATATCGTCGTAATTGTGTGCGATTGATGCGTTATCATGCAATATGTTTGTGGATATATAACGTATCGCTTGTGTGCTGTTATTGATGATGGTTTGTGGCCTTATGGAAAATTTGTGCATTGTTTGATTTGGATCTCGATGCGTGATTAATGATGTTGTTGTGTGGTAAAATACATTGTTTGATTGAATATCAATGTAGGTTGTTATGATGTATTGTGGGTAGCCTTTATGGTGTGAATCCATTGTGGAAGTAATTGTGATTGTATGATTGTTGTGGTTTGTGGTTTGTGATGAAATGCATTTTTTATGTGAAATTCAATGTATGTTGTGTGGTGGCCTTTATGGTTTGAAATGCATCGTTTGAATTGTTTTCAAGGCATGAATAATGATGATGAGATAATTCATATGGTTGAATTGTGAAGATGCATTTAATTGTCACGAGTTCTTGTGTGTCAAGCATCATGATATGCATCCAGAGGGAATCCGCTATAACATCATGTGCCTTATACCGAGAGGACTTAAAGCGATGATTATAGATGATCGTGCGCCTTATACAAAGAGGACTTAAAGCGATCGGATTGTGCGCCTTATACCGAGAGGACTTAAAGCAATCCATAAGCGTCATGCGCCTTAAATACATAAGAGGACCTAAAGCGACGGGGTGTTACATGAGTGGTCCTAGTAACAAGCGATGATTTCAATAGTTCCTGAGTGAACTAGTGATGAGAAATGATGGATGGATGGTACCGTATGGCATTTGTATAGAGTCGTTGTGTCGGTCTCTTTCCATTTGCATGAATCATGAATGGATTGATTATGTGTGGAAAATCATGAATGGATTGAGTATGTGTGAGAAATTGTGATATGCATTTGTGTTAAATGGATTGTGCATGATTGATATGCATTTGTGAATGGAGTAATTATGTGTTGAGTTGGTGATTAGATTGGTGAATTGATATACATTCGTGTTAAATGCATTGGTTATGAATGATATGTTTTGTGTATAGACATATGCATTATGTGTGAACATGTGGTTATGTGGGGATAATTGATATACGCTATATTTTGTGGTGATGTGGTGGTGTGGTTCCATATGTCATAATTGTGGTTGGATTATGTGTGATATGTTTTGTATTTGTGGCATGCTTTATGTGTTAGTATGTGATGGCATGGGTGAGATGATTTATAGAAGTGTTCGAATGTGTGTTTGCATATTATTATGCAATCTTGATTTAGTTGTTATTTCTCACCCTTCTGCTGTGGTTTCTTGCTCTATGAGGCAATTGCAGATTAGTAGTCTTGAAGGCTTTTGTGAAGTTTAGTTCTCCATCCGTCAGTCAGTCAGTCTGCTCTGATACGTAGCATGGGAGTCGGGGAACGCTTTAAGTTATATGTATACAATTGTTGAATATATTTTGTATGACTTTTGTATGTATATTTTGATGTTATAAAATAATTTATTTTGTAAAACAAGTCAGTTATGGATCTTTCTGCTTTATTCCATAATTGAGCTTTCCTTTTATATGGAAAAAGTTTCCCTTTGAGGGTATTCTATTTTGTGCTATGTATCAAAATTATATGAGGAGGGATTGTATTTTCTTTTTACTGTTGTGGCATCCTGGTTTCTGTCGGAAAAATAAATTTTTATCTACTCTGATTTAATTATGTATTATTTATTCGCGATGGGAATTGAGGTGTTACAGCAATCACTGATAAAACATTGGGCCTCTCCTTGAGCTGTAAGCCCCGACAATCTTTACAAAGCACTTTCTCCTTTGATTTTGAATATACTGTTTTTTCAATTTTTCTTTGTTGAGCAACTAACCAAACAACATGGAAGCTCTACAACCGAGTAAGTGTTTACTCGCTTTCTTTATCTGCTTTCATATATATATATGTATAATTGTATTATGGGGCTGCTCACTGTAAGTCTTCTTTCACATACTTTATAAACCGTGTAATACTAGTATAGATATTTAGAGTTTTCCCCGGCAACTACGTCTAGCACTAGGTAAAGCCCTGTTGATTACTCTTAAAAATAGACAAAACTAGATCCCCTGTAGGAGCACCAGATACAATCTTCTCTTCGGCTGTCACCCTTAGAAATTGTGAAAGAAACTCTAACTCCCCAAAGATGATCTTTTCTCCGTGAATGGCATCTCTTGAGTTTCTTCCAAATTCTAGAACTTTCCTGGCTTGATCTATTATCTGTGAATAGCCTGTCTTGAATTTCTCGGGGTTTGGGGACCCACGGGCTTCTTAAAAGCATCCCCGCCTCCTCTTGGGCGTTGTACAAGGACCCGTCGGCTTCTTAGAAGTTTTCACAGCCTCCTCTTAGGCTTCGTATAATGATTCTTCCTCAGCGAAGAGAGCCTCCTCTTGGGCTTCGTACAAATTGTCCCTTTCTACTTCCTAAAAGTTTCCAGCCTCCTCTTGGGCTTTGTACAAATTGTCCTGATGGCATCTTAAAGGTATAGAAACAGAAATTAGTCATCTTAATAGAGCAGCCTTTCAAAAGAGTCTAGAATTCAACCACAATTATGACACCATCAAGAAAAACTCCAGTCAAGGTCATCTTCGACAGAAGCTCAGGATGTCCAGAATTCAAAGTTGGTAGAAGGGTAGTGGTCGTTATGTTTCAATGCAGCCCTCTTCCCTTAAATTACCATTTTCTAATTTTGTAAATACTCTATGGAATCATGCCCTTGGCTGATTTCCATCCCAATAATAAATTTGAGCCCTTGTGCTTTTGTTTGCAATTCTCATTTGTTTTAGCTTTACAGAACGACATTTTAACATGATTAACGATTCTTGAAATAAAACAAAAATGAATTTACTTATTAAAACTTTTTCTGCTTTTAAAATAAAGATGGCATTTCCTTTTTGACTGTTAAAAATCGAAAGAACATCGATCGCTCCTCCAGAAGTAATCGAGCCTCAAGGTGCAGAATCAAAGTACTCCTTCTGAATCAGAGCACCTGAATGAAGGATCAACAGTGTCAGAGACCGAGTTTCATCTGACATCCTCGGCAGAGTCCTTATCTCCTAAGCCAGACCAATATAGCTCCCAACAGGGACTATCTCTCCTAAGCAAGGCAGAATTACTACCTTTGGACCAGTGATACCTCTTCGTCCCCCGCAGTGGCTAAGTATCCCGTCGTGTTCATCCACTAGTCTGTATGTCGCGTCAGTTTTGTCAGCATAAACATACATACATCATGCATCGTTGATTTACATTCAGATTCATGTATCATCACTATCACTCTAGTCGGTCTTGTTCCCATGTGATAAAAGTTCTCTTAATCGAGTTGTCAGTTCTTTCCTCGTCAGGAAATGGCTCGTCTAAACGGCCTCGCCTCTAGTTTATTTCTGGAGTGAAACTGGCCCTTAACCACTTTGATAACTTGAACCTCTGAAAGGCCAGAGAACCTTCAGCCAACGTCACTCTTCGGCGGTACGACAGCTTTTCTCCGAAAATTCCGCTGATGGAAAAGTCATCAGCACCTCAAAATTGGATCACATCATATGGCGTTTCTCCAAGAAGATTCCGAGAAAAGTATGATGTAATATCCCCAAGAGAAAACAGTCTCTCAAGAGACTCGTTCTCCCCAGTAGAGTCAACAAATAACATCTCCAACAGAGAAGTTTGTACACCTCTGCAGCTCAGACAGACGGGTTTCCCCAGCAAGTCTGACATCAAAATCTTTTTTCGTCAAATGGCATCTCTCCAGGAAAATTCGGAAAGAAGTTCGAGGAAAAACCACTATGAATAGCGTCCCTTGTCAAAAAAGTTTATTGACAAAAGAAACTGAGACCAGTTCCTTGGTAGGAAACCAGGATCGAGGGGAGGTTTATTTCAGAAACTAAGACCACTTCCTTGGTAGGAAACCAGGATCGAGTGCAAGTTTATTTCAAAAACTAAGACCAGTTCCTTGGTAGGAAACCAGGATCGAGGGGAATTTTACCTTTTCTGAGCATCATTGTTTAGAAAAAGAAGAAGGATGCGTGAACTACCATTCTTAACCACCATCAAAATTTCGGGTATTCCGATATTTAATCCTCTTGCACCCCGAATGCCTGAATACCTTCGCCATTCACACCTTCGGGTCTAAGAAGATTAAATATGGTCATCTGTCATACCCCAAATTTTGACCACTAAGATTCTCCATCATTGTGTAAATCATAATCACAATATGGAGGAGCCATCATACTCCCTAGTCTCCCCAAAGATGGGTGAGCATCCACTACAATCAAAATTAGGGTTTCAAGCCCTCTCAGAGTTCTTAGGCAAATGATCAATCAAGGAATGACATGATCTTCAACTTGTCTAACCCCTCAAACATACAATGGATCAAGAGGATTCCCACTTCAAGGATCGATCACAAGGCTGCAGCACTCCAAGTGGATTAAGCCTCAAGATCGCCAGTGTCACCAAATTAGGGTTTGGGTCGACCAGGGCCTCCGGATGGAAATTTTCTTCTGGGCATGAGCCAATGCTTCACAATACAACCTAAGATGCTCCAAGGGACATCATAAACCCAATCATCATGTCAATTTGGCCTCAGGGGATGCATACATCAAAAATCAGGAATTAGGGTTTCTTGACCTAATTCACCCCTAAGTTGACTTTTGGGACAAAAAATGAGCCAAGACCTCAAGAGAGGATTTGAGGGTCTCTAACACACTACATTGATCCATTTGTAATAATGGATTAATCCCAGAAGCTTGACTAACAAGTTTCAATTTCATCAGAACCACAGTTAGGGTTTCACGAGAAAAGTCAACTGTACCTCATGGCTCTCATGGCCATTTTCCCCCATCCAAAGCTGGATTTGTAGCTCTCATGGCCCTCTACAAAAGCTTCAAACAGAAATCATTCCAATTCCTCATGGATTTTAAGTTATGGAATGATCAAAATCACAAAAAGTGAAAATGTCACTTTTTTCCAACACTTAGTGAAATTTTCACTATGTAAGAATCTGCCTTCACTTTTTCCAAATGTAGGGGCATTTTGCAGTTGGATCCAAAAAGTTTAAAAACCAACTATTATCAAACATTTGTTGTATCATATGAGGGCTTTCCAAAATGGCCAAGAACTCCATTAAATTCCACTAGAGCCACGAGATATGACAATGGCAATATGCCTTGCTGAAAACTGTCAAAGCAAGGTAGATTTGTGCAATTTTGCTCGATGTTCCAAATTTGTGCAAATGACAAGCAACTATATCCTTCTGAACACCTCAAGGGGGGACCAAGGAGGAACCAACTCTGATCCCAAGCCTCCCAAGTCTTTGGAACCAAAAGTAGCATGCCAAACCTAGAAATACCTAAAAGAGGGACAAGACTCCAATTTTGGATTGGAGCATTTAATGGATGCACCAAGGTGGCATGGACTGAGCCATTTACAACTGAATTTAGTTAAGACTTATCCAAGACCAAGGGAACCAGCAACCTGTGCCCTAACCTCTAGTCAATGGCTAGAGGAGACTTGGATTCTCATTGCTCAACATTGGCCAAACCTATGCAGTAGTTGCAATTCACTATTGCTTGGAAAACAAATTTGCTCCACTATAAATAGAGCTCAATTGTGATCAGTTTGAGTTCACCAAAGCCATCAAACAGATACTTTCTTCAAAATCACATTCTCACTTCCAATTTTTTCTTCTAAGGCAAGTCACTATCGGGTTTTGAGTTTGAGAGCTATTCCAATCAAACTAATCACACACACACCTCATAAACATCATATAGAAGCGATCTAAACACTCACATAACATCTGGAACACCAAAATCACAAAATCACTAGCCAATTTCTCAAGTTCTTGACAGATTTGCAGTTGGGGTACCATCTCAGGTTCCAGATCATTTCAATCCACTCCAAGCATCCAGACACACTCCATGGCACCTAGGGAAGCTATCCACATCATTGGAACCTAGTTGTAACACCTCTAACACAAAACACGATCACCAGCTGCAAGAGGTAAGCATGAGCTCTTCTAACTCTATGATCCATGCATTTTTTGCTGCACAATAATTTGGCCATATGTTCATAATCATGCATAGAGTGTTTACCCTCAATCAATTGCTTTGTATAAATCGTGTATGGAATTTCTGAACCTTCATGCAGAATTTAGGGTTCTTGAGGTTTCTCTTTGATTTCTTATTCCATGCTTAAAATAAATGAAATTAAAGACCATAGACATGATCGTGAGGTGAAAACGAGTAGATTGATATGTAGATTGCATGATATCATCAAGTATTCAGTGAAATTGGATAGAAAATGTAAATCTGCAGAAACAGAGGGAGGGCGCGTGTTCTTGCCATGTTCTTGGCGCCCGTTTTCAAAAATTCAAATATTTGAATTTTATGATTTTATTTAATTGATTCAAAAATTAATTTCTCTCTAGGTTTTAATGATTTTGAGTTGACTCTTTTTTTAATAATTCACAAAAATGTTAAAATATTTTATTTTACCAAAAAATCCAAAAAAATATTATTTATTTCATATAATTGATGTTTTTGCAAAGAATTAATATTTTAATTGTTTTTGACATTTAAAATATTTTTACCTTTTTAATTTTGTAAATTTTAATGATTTCTAATCATTTTGTAGGGAAAAACTTGATTTTTCAAACATTAATCCAAGATCACAATTTATTTCCACACATGCTTATCAATTTTGATCATTTTAATTGAATTTTTATTCAATTAAAATACATTTTGAAAACAAATTAGGGTTTTGATTAATTTAACCCTCATTAAACTTTTTCAAACACACTTTGGGCCTCTAATAAAGTGTAAGATCCAATCCCCTTTTAACCAAAATAATTTGGGCCTCAGACATTGTATAAGTCCCCCTGCGTTAAAATAAAAATCTCGGCGCGATTGCTAGTTCAAAAACAAATCATTTGGGCCTACCCTCGTGTAATAAGCCCCATTTCTTTTCTTTAAACACTTTGTGGGCCTATTGAGAGAGTGTAAGACCCATCCCTTTGTACAGAAAACCTTTTGGGCCTCAGTCACTTGTATAAGTCCCACTGTACAAATTCATACCACAGTGCAATCACTGATAAAACATCGGGCCTCTCCTTGAGCTGTAAGCCACGAAAATCTTTTCAAAGCACTTTCTCCTTTGATTTTGAATACACTGTTGTTTTCAATTTTTCTTTGTTGAACAACTAACCAAACAGCATGGAAGCTCTACAACGGAGTAAGTGTTTACCTGCTTTCTTTATCCGCTTTCATATGTATATAACTGTATTGTGGGGCTGTTCACTGTAAGTCTTCTATCACATACTTTATATATTGTGTAATACTAGTATAGATATTTAGAGTTTTCCCTGGCAACTACGTCTAGCACTAGGTAAGGCCCTGTTGATTACTCTTAAAAATAGACAAAACTAGATCCCCTGTAGGAGCACCAGATACAGTGTTCTCTTTGGCTGTCACCCATAGAAATTGTCAAAGAAACTCTAACTCCCCAGAGATGATCTTTTCTCCGTGAATGGCATCTCTTGAGTTTCTTCCAAATTCTCGAACTTTCCTGGCTTGATCTATTCTCTGTGAATAGTCTGTCTTGAATTTCTCGGGGTTTGGGGACCCACAGGCTTCTTAAAAGCATCCCCGCCTCCTCTTGGGCATTATGCAAGGACCCGTCGGCTTCTTAGAAGTTTTCACAGCCTCCTCTTAGGCTTCGTATAATGATTCTTCCTCAGCGAAGAGAGCCTCCTCTTGGGCTTCGTACAAATTGTCCCTTTCTGCTTCCTAAAAGTTTCCAGCCTCCTCTTGGGCTTTCTACAAATTGTCCCGACTGCCTCTTAAAGGTATAGGAACGGAAACTAGTCATCTTAATAGAGCAGTCTTTCAAAAGAGTCTAGACCTTTACCTCTTAACGTTCCAGCCTTCACTCAGGCATCATAGAACATGCCTTCGCTATCTGAGAATATACTTCTCAAACGCCAGTAGACTTGAACAGTCTCAATACCCTTGGGATTTCCCATTTCCTTAAAGAACAGGAAATAACCCTGATTCTCCGATCACAACCTTATTCATAATCTTTCTTTTCATAAGAACTGATTTTCTCTTTTATCCAACACACTGGACCTGTCACTCAACTGAAACAGTCACCAGCATATTTAGCCTCCTCTTAGGCTTTGTACAAATGATTCTCCCCAGCAGAGCTAACCTTTTGAGACTCTCTTGGTGAGTCACCAACCCTTAGCCTCCGTCTTGGGCTTCGTACAAGACACCAAAACACTCACTTATTGAGTATAAAAGACTCTCTTGTTGAGTTAGTCCCCCTTAGCCTCCATCTCGGGCTTCGTACGAGATACAAATCACTCTCTTGTTGAGTATAAAAGACTCTCTTGTTAGGTCACCCAATCCTTTAGCCTCCGTCTTGGGCTACGTACAAGACACAAAAAGAACACTCTCTTGTTGAGTATAAAAGACTCTCTTGTTGAGTCACCAAACTTTTTGCCTCCATCTCGGGCTTCGTACGAGATACAAAAACACTCTCTTGTTGAGTATAAAAGACTCTCTTGTTGAGTCACCAATCCTTTAGCCTCCGTCTTGGGCTTCGTACAAGACACATAATCACTCTCTTGTAGAGTATAAAAGACCCCGGTTGAGTCAATCAACCTTTTAGCATCAAGGTTATGCCTTGCTCATAGCATACAAACATCAACAACTCCTCTTTAGAGATGACAAATTCTCTCTCAGTCAAATAGACCCTTCAGCTTCACATCTTGGGCTTTAGACAAGATACATATACTCCCTTTAGCTTCACATCTTGGGCTTTGAACAAGACACCAAAATGACTTTTTCCTCCCATAGAATAGGAGGAACTACGATCGCTCTGATTTCCCTATCCCGGGAATACGTAGGCATAAGATTGAAAAATCTTAGTGAGCATACTAATCAAAAACCCAAAATCCCATATATCAATTGAAAAGCACCTGATCCCAACGTCTTACAAAAAAAACCCACCAATAGCCCAGGCATTCTGATCTTAACAAAATAACCAAAGATTGGACCCCACGTCCACATAGCATCTGTAACCTAACAGAGCCCTGTTTAAACTCAGTATGCAAGCAGGGTTAATTAGAGACATCTATTTCCCTTCCTTAGTCAGCTCAATAGGATAAAAAATGAATCGACCTGTAGTACCCCAGAGCGGAAGTGCTTAAGAACCACGTCCAAAATCGCTCGCTATACCTACCAAGGAACTGGTCTCAGTTTCTTTTGTCAATAAACTTTTTTGACAAGGGACGCTATTCGTAGCATTTTTTCCTCGAAATTCTCGCCGAATTTTCTTGGAGAGATGCCATTTGACGGAAAAAGATTTTGATGTCAGACTTGCTGGGGAAACCTGTCTGTCTGAGCTGCAGATGTGTACAAACTTCTCCGTTGGAGATGCCATTTGATGACTCTACTGGGGAAAACGAGTCTCTTGAGAGACTGTTTTCGCTTGGGGATATTACATCATACTTTTCTCGGAATCTTCTTGGAGGAACGCCATATGATGTGATCCAATTTTGAGGTGCTGATGACTTTTCCATCAGCGGATTTTTCAGAGAAAAACTGTCGTACCGCCGAATCTCTGATTAAGAGGCTTTCTCTGGGGATTTTCCTTAATCTGAGAAAGCGAGGACATCATCTTCAATGGCGAAGAGTGACGTTGGCTGAAGGTTCTCTGGCCTTTCAGAGGTTCAAGTTATCAAAGTGGTCAAGGGCCGGTTTCACTCCAGAAATAAAATGGAGGCGAGGCCGTTTAGACGAGCCGTTTCCTGACGAGGAAAGAACTGACAACTCGATTGAGAGAACTTTTATCACTAGGGAACAAGACCGACTAGAGTGATAGTGATGCAACATGAATATGAATGTAAATCAATGATGCATGATGTATGTATGTTTATGCTGACAAAACTGATGCGACATACAGACTAGTGGATGAACACGATGGGATACTCGGCCACTACGGGGGATGAAGAGGTATCACTAGTCCAAAGGTAGCAATTCTGCCTTGCTTAGGAAGCTATATTGGTCGGGCTTAGGAGATAAGGACTCTGCCGAGGATGTCAGATGAAACTCGGTCTCTGACGCTGTTGATCCTTCGTTCAGGTGCTCTGATTAAGAAGGAGTACTTTGATTCTGCACCTTGAGGCTCGATTATTTCTGGAGGAGAGATCGATGTTCTTTCGATGTTCAACAGTAAAAAAGAAAATGCCATCTTTATTTTAAAAGCAGAAAAAGTTTTAATAAGTAAATTCATTTTTGTTTTATTTCAAGAATCGTTAATCATGTTAAAATGTCGTTCTGTAAAGCTAAAACAAATGAGAATTGCAAACAAAAGCACAAGGGCTCAAATTTATTGATGGGATGGAAATCAGCCAAGGGCGTGATTCCATAGAATATTTACAAATTAGAAAATGGTAATTTAAAGGAAGAGGGCTGGATTGAAACATAACGACCACTATCCTTCTACCAACTTTGAATTCTGGACATCCTGAGCTTGTGTCGAAGATGACCTTGACTGGAGTTTTTCCTGATGGTGTAACTGCTGCTGAGGGACTTGCCCCTGTTGAACGTAGTTACTTGCCATTATCCCTAAGTTTTTCCTGGATTGTACTGTGATGATTTCCAATCCAACGGGATGATTTTTTATTATGTCTCTAATTTTTTCCTGGACCGCCCTTTCGGGTTTTCAATCCACCGAGACAGTTTTTTTTTAGTTTAGGCGAAGTATTTCTTGACTATGTCAACATTCGTTGGGTAGGAAAATTCCTCTCCGTCCATGGTTGCAAGTCTCAAGGCGCGCCTGAGAAAGCTTTCTTGACCACATAGGGGCCGTCATAGTTTGGGGTCCACTTGCCCCGGGAATCAGTGAGAAATGATTGTATCTTTTTTAGCACGAGCTCTCCTTTCCTGAAGACGCGAGGTCAGACCTTTTGGTCGAACGCCTTCTTCATTCTTTGCTGATACAACTGACCGTGGCATAGTGCCGTTATTCTTTTTTCTTCGATCAGATTCAGTTTGTCGTGTCGACTTTGACACCATTCAGCCTCTGTTAACTTAGCTTCCATCAATACCCGGATTGATGGGATCTCTACTTCTATGGGAAGTACTGCTTACATGCCATATACTAGAGAGAAAGGGGTTGCCCTTGTTGAAGTACGGACAAATGCACGATAACCGTGAAGAGCAAAGGGCAGCATCTCGTGCCAATCTTTGTAGGTTACAACCATCTTTAGAACGATCATCTTGATGTTCTTGTTAGCCGCTTCTACCGCTCCGTTCATCTTGGGT
Organism: Lathyrus tuberosus; assembly: GCA_022829125.1. Taxonomy (NCBI): domain Eukaryota; kingdom Viridiplantae; phylum Streptophyta; class Magnoliopsida; order Fabales; family Fabaceae; genus Lathyrus; species Lathyrus tuberosus. Next base: position 9,288,592 of record JALAZF010000187.1, read on the forward strand.
CGGTGGGGAGATGAGTTATGGTGTTCGATCTTGAACTCGGCGCACAACTCTTTCATCATATTATTGTTCAATTTTGACCCATTGTCTGTAATGATCTGGCTTGGAACACCATAATGATAGATGAGATTGTTTTTGATAAAGCGGGCTACCACCTGTCGGGTTACATTGGCGTATGACGCTGCTTCCCGTGAGAGCAGATTTTTCAAAAACATACTTGATTGGATCCATTTCAGAGATTAACCAAATAGTGTGATGAATCATGTACTGGTGAAGACGTTTGGCTACCTAAGCCAGAACGCAACAAGTTTTCTCGAGCATAGTGTATCTAGTCTCGCAGTCTGTGAATTTCTTGCTCAGATAGTAGATTGTAGACTCTTTCCTTTTGGTTTCGTCTTGTTGGCCAAGTACATACCCCATTGAGTTTCGCAAGACTGTTAAGTAGATGATCAGTGGTTTTCCTTCCACTGGAGGTGATAGAATCGACGGGTTCGACATGTACTCTTTGATACTGTCGAAGACGGTTTGGAAGTCTTCTGTCCAAACGCAGTCCTGATCTCTTTTGAGTAATTTGAAGATCGGCGCGCACGTTGCGGTCATGAGGAATATGAATCTGGAAATATAATTCAAACGTCCCAGGAATCCCCTGACTTGTTTTTCAGTCTTTGGAGAAGGCATTTCTTGAATGGCCTTGACTTTGTCAGGATCAACCTCAATTCCTTTTTGGCTGACGATGAACCCTAAAAGTTTCCCCGAGCGAACACCAAATGTGCATTTATTGGGATTCAAGCAGAGTTTGTACTTTCTAGGCCGCTCAAATAATTTTCACAGGTGGGTCACATGCTCCTCTTCTGTTTTAGATTTGGCAATTATGTCATCGACATATACCTCGATTTCCTTGTGTATCATGTCATGAAAAAGAGTAGTCATGGTCCATTGATAGGTTTCACCGGCGTTTTTCAAACTGAACGGCATTACCTTGTAGCAAAAGGTACCCCATGGGGTGATGAAGGAGGTTTTCTCCATGTCTTTCGGCGCCATTTTGATTTGATTATAGCCCGAGAATCCATCCATGAAGGAGAAAACTTTGAACTTTGTTGTACTGTCAACTAGCATGTCAATGTGTGGTAAAGGAAAGTCGTCCTTTAGACTAGCCTTGTTTAGATCTCTGTAATCTACACACATTCTGACCTTTCTGTCCTTTTTTGGAACGGGTACGATATTGGCTAACCATTGAGGATATTCTGATGTGGTGAGGAAACCTACGTCAATCTGTTTCTGGACCTCCTATTTGATTTTGATGGCCATGTCCGGGTGAGTCCATCTCAACCTATGTTTTGCTGGCGGACATTCTGATCTCAACGGTAGATGATGTTCCACGATGCTGGTATCCAACCCTGGCATATCCTGATAGGACCAAGCGAAAACATCGGGAAACTCTTTGAGAAGCTTTATCAAACTTTCTTTAACAGTTGGACTGAGTAGTGCCCCAATCTTAACTTCTTTTCTTTCTTCCTCTGAACCCAAGTTGACCGTTTCCAACGGCTCTTTGTGAGGTTTAATGGACATTTCCTCTTGTCTGAGTAATCAGGAGATCTCTTCAGGAATTTCTTCGTCCTCTTCTTCTTCAGCCCCAAATACCAGGAATTCAAAGTTGGGAGACGGCATCAGATCGTATGTTTCAATGAAGTTTAAAACAAGCAATCTGCATGACGTGATGATTTGTGTTTAGAAGAGATAGAGAGAATGCAAGAGTGTGTGCAGTGTATTTTCTTTGGAAAACTGCTTGTTTTTATTAATTGAATTGATTTTTAGGATTACCATTTTCTAAGAAAAGCAAAATAGAAAACAACATTTAATGCAAAAATTACATAACGACGTTTATTTATTTATGATTTTGTCGATTCTTGAAACTACAGACCTATAAAACAAAACTCTGTCGCTTTGGACGAAGCGAAGAGGGATATTTACAAAAAGTGAGCCCTATCAAAACATCCATTTCACCTGGGCAGGGTGAAAGGTTAAAGTAAAGATGGCAATTACTTGGACTTATGCACAATCTTCGGAACGTCAACTATAACCCATCGGCGGCGAACTCCTCGGTGAATCACAAAGTCTGGTACCTTTCTTCTTGATTTGTCCTCAGAAATGACGCTGATTTCTGGCAGAGCAGTGTCATTGGAATCTGTCTCCCAGGCAGAGCTGTCGTAGGAGGATTCCTCAATTGTATTTTGCATAGTATTTGTGCTCTCAGGTATGTCTCCCCATCCAGTTGGCTGGATTTCTTTGAGCCTGATGCGAGAGCTTTTGGGAGCAGTGTATTTGACCATGAAGTCGAATTTTCCACTTGGTTGTCCTAAGGTGTCCCACACTTCTGTGGAACTGGAGGAGTCATCCTTCTCGATGACGTTAACATCGGGAAAAGCGTAGTTGATGAATTCTAGTCCGACAAGCTTTGCCAATTCATCGCCGTACTGGGTATTTTCTGAATGACCTGAGTGATGATCCCATGACATGGTGGGGACGCAGGTATTCTGTTCAATGATGCTCAACTGATTCTCAATATTCGGCTGATTTTATTGCCCCAAGTATCTTGGGTACGGCTGCCAGATAGGCAGGCCATCCATCTGGCCGTAATAGTCGTGGTCAAAGTTGTATTTCATCAGAGTCTCTTCCTCTAATGAATTTGGCGGAGCACGGTATCCTTCCAGATCACAATCTCCGTACATCATTTCGACATCTGACCTTGGTATAAATCTCGGACTTTGTGCGAGATTGAAAAATGGCGTAGGCACCTCTTCTTGAGACAAATAACCGTCCTCGTTAAGATAGGACTCCTATTTTTTATCCATGCCGGAGGAATCTCCCTCGTTGATGGTATGTACTTCTTGAGACACTGGGTGAAGGAAACCTCCATTGTGGAAAAAGTCCTGAATGGGATGAAAACTTTCACCGTTAGCAGCTGTCTGGGTACAAGTTGCAGAAAAACCAAGACCCTTCTTTATTTTATTATCGGTAGGAATGACAAGCTGTCCCCATCCTTTTGTGTTATTGCTCTCAATTATTTTGAGAGCATCTTTGTACGAGGAAATTGATGTTCCTTTCTCTAGTTGACCCTCATTTCTCACCAAAAGCGCTTGGAACTGAGTCCCAACAACCTCCTCGGGTTCTACATAAGTGGATAATGAAAGGTTAATCACGATCAGGGCCTGTTCTCCGCAGATCGTGACGAGTTGGTCATTCTTGAAAAATTTAAGCTTCTAGTGAAGTGTCAAAGTGACAGCCCCAACCTGGTGTATCCAAGGTCTTCCTAATAAGCAACTGTATGTTGCCCGGATGTCCATGACCTGGAAAGTGACTAGGAAAGTGTGAGAACCGATGGTTATAGGAAGGTCGACTTCGCCAATAACTGTTTTTTTGGACCCGTCAAATGCTTTGACGACGACCTCACTGCCTCTTATCGGAGGTCCTTTGAATTATAGTTGCATTAGAGTGGACTTCGGCATAATGTTGAGAGTCGATCCGGTGTCTACCAGTACGCTGGCTAAGGCAACGTCCTGGAAGTTGACTGTGATATTGAGCGCCATGTTGTGGCTTTTGCCCTATTCATGAAATTCCTCATCACTAAACCCCAAGTTATTGCAGGAAGTGATGTTAGAGATGATGCTATCGAACTGTCGTATTGACACATCTTGTTCCATAAAGGCCTGCTCTAAGACGTTCTGTAGAGCCTCCCTGTGGTCTTCGGAATTGAGTAAAAGTGATAGCACCGAGATCTTCGAAGGAGTTTGTAACAGCTGATCAACAATGTTGTATTCACTCCTTTGGATGAGCTTCAGCATCTCATCATTGTTCTTTGAAAGGCCGGGGTCACTGGATTGACCGACTGGTGAATTAGGAACTTCTGTTTGAGGTTCCTTTTCTCTGCTGGGTTCTCCAACTCCTCTGTTGAAGACTCTACCACTCCGTGTTACTCGACTGATGTCTGCAATATTCACGACGGAGGGTAATGGAATTTCCTTTCCATTTTCAATTGTTGTTGCACCGTATTTGTAAGGGATAGCCTTAGTTGATTCTTACGGTAATGGTCCCGGTAGATAGATAACTACAGAATCCTTCTGATTTCTATGACTGTCGTAAGTAACTTCAATCAATTCCCAGTTAGGAACCTTTGATTCGCCAAGTAGGGGGATGATGGCACAAACATCCTCGTTCCTTTGATGATCGGAGATTACAATAACATCTTTGATTTGATCAGCAAAATAGTCTGGCATCCAGTTGATGGACCCAGAACTTGGATATTGTTGAATCTCTTTGCGGTCCAACTGACCCTGAAGAGCTGCTCGCACGAGGTAACATCTTTGATTACTTTCCGAGCAAACCCTACAATGTTCATAGTTATGCAGTGGCACCTAGCCACATCCACTCTGAATGCAGTGTAACCTTACTAGGTCTGTTTCTGTTGATCAGACATCCTGACTTTGATGCCGAGTAGGGTTCCCTTCAACCACACTGATTTGCTGTGTGCCTTCATCCATATAGATTGGAAGCCACCAGTGGTTCAACAAGTGTTGCAAAGTTCTTTGAACGAGAGTGCACCCTTGGTTACTCTCATAACATGCTTTACAGCTCAGATAATCATGCGAAGTGAGAAAACCGAGTTGGACTTGCCTGACGTGTATCTCCACCTAGCTAGTATTCATCAAACGAATATCGAAGATTTGAACCATGTTAATCTGATAGGGATTTCTATCATGGTAGTCATGGATCCACCCAAGATCCATCTGACGCTGGAGGGCCTCTTGTACAAAAGAGCATCCCTGTTTGTTTACCGAGCAAATCAGACAGGAATTGTAATCGTGTCGTGGCAGGTTATGATACTGGCTTTGCCTTGAGTTCATTGCCACCAAGTTGGCATTCATTGCCAGAATATTGTGATTCTGAACGATGTTGGAATTTGTATAAACCATGTTGACCCAACGAATTCGGTGTTGCTAGATCCATCAGAGATCCAATTGTTCCTGCAGAGCGGATTGCACTATAGAACATCCTTGATTGTCTTTAGAGCAGATATCCCACTGGTGATAGTTATGAGGTGGCACATGGCCGTACCGTTCTGTCTACAATGCATCTTGACCAAGTTGGCCCTTAATAAGAGTACATCATGAATTTGATAGTTGTCGCTAGACTCTCCTTCTATCAAATTAGCTGCAGCTTTCTCGTGTTGAGGTAGCGTGTTCATGAGAACATTAGGATTCGTATCTTTGAAAGATAAGACCCCGCTCCTAACAAGCTTTTGCACGTTGAATTTGAAACTGAGTTAGTTTTCTATGTTATGCCCTAGTCCTCTTTGATGATAAGGGCAAGTCTGATCCGCTTTGAACCAAAAAGGCAGATTTTCCAGTATCGTAAGAGGATCCCTGGTTTGGACATGCCCCTTGAACAGTATTAAAGGAAACAGTTCGGCGTACAACATTGGTATAGGATCGAATCATGGTGGTCGAGTTGTACGGTTGTTGTTGTACGGAGGACGAGCCTGCTGAAGAGGCTGTTGTGTCCTTTGCGGAAATTGTTGTGGATTCAGTTGGCTCTGAGCAACCTGAGGTTGATACGTAGGAACAGGCGCACAGTTAGTAGCAAGAGTTACAGCTGCTACTGGTTGAGACCGCCGCCTTTGCTTTCCGAGAGAGATATTCTTGATATCCTTCTCGAACGACTTCCTCAAGACGCACCCCCATACCGACCATTTCGGTAAAGTCACTGGGCGCACTGGAAACCATTCTGTCGTAGTAAAATAAGCTCAAGGTCTTTAAGAAAATCTTTATCATCTCTTTTTCCTCAAGAGGAGGAAAAATATGAGCGGCAATTTCACGCCATCTCTGAGCGTATTATTTAAAGGTTTCCTTGTCTTTTTGTGACATTGATCAGATTTGATCCCTGTCTGGTGCCATGTCTAAATTGTATTTATATTGTTGAACGAAGGCAGCGCCAAGATCTCTAAAAGTGCTGATCTCAATGCTGTTTAAACCCATGTACCATTTGAGTGCGACACCGGTTAAACTATCTTGGGAATAGTGGATCAGTAGCTCTTGGTTTTTTGTCTGAGCTGACATCCGCCGAGCGTATATCACCAAGTGGCTTTGAGGGCAAGAGTTACCCTTGTACTTTTCAAAATTAGGTACCTGGAACTTGTGCGACACCTTCACATCCGAGACCAAACACAGGTCTGCGGCGTCCTTTCCAAATAAATCATGACCGCGAAGGGCTTGCAGTTCTTTCTGCATTTCCAGGAATTGTTCCTGGAACTCATCCATTCTGTCGAACATACTTTCCCTCCTTCCAGAAGGTATTGGTGGAACTTGTCCTTCCGGGAGAGTGTGCACCACAGGGCGTGGTACCATTACTATGGCAGCGAATCTTGGTGCCTCCCGAAGTTTGTAACCTTCAGGAGTTGTTGGTATGCCCCTGGCATCTTCGCTTTCCCGAAGTTTGTAACCTTCAGGCCCAATGGCTCCTGCTAAAGTTTCTGGATCTCTAGTGATCGGCAGAATATATCCTTCCGGGATATACTTAAGTGGCATGCCCCAGGGACGATTTTTCTGCATTCTGTACCTAGGATCATACTTCTCCACTATGGGCGTTGATGTGATCTCTGAGATCACAGTCCTTTGTTGCTACATCTGAGCTTCTACTAGAGCTTGCATGTTGTTATGAAGCTTTCTCAGATCCTCTTTCAGAGTGTCGATCTCTTCTCTCAACTCTTTGTTCTCTTCCTCAAGATCATACATCTTTTTCTGGCGATTGGCCCGAGAATTGTACGTATGAGACAGTTTGACTCTAAAATCGAGACGCAAATGTGAGATTCGTAGGTAAGAATAATGCGTTATGCGAGAATGATGAATGATATGCAATGATTATATTAACTGTACATTTTTTGTTTATTCAAAGTAAACTTCGACAATTAGATTGCAAATATCAAACAGTGGGGAAACCCCCTTTTATTGAATTCAAAGGATTACGGAAATGGAAATACAGTAGATTACAAAGTGCCGGAAAAGAAAATCTAAGCTTATGGGTCCTGAGGCCTCTCTGAGGGGAGTTCAGGTGCTGATTCTGGTACTTTCCTTTTCTTTGACCGGGGCTCTTTAGTCGTTGTCGGGTCGTCATTCCTTTGCCAAGTGAAAGGAGCGAGCAAGTTCCTTTGGTCTTCTTGATTCTCCACAGCATGTTGCTCTAAAATCTCAATCAGAGTGTCCTTTTCCTTTAATAGCTGTTGTAGTTTCTTGCATTCAACATTTAGAATACGGTACTTGTTCCTCCAAGACCTCTTCTCCTGCTGAACTTTGCTGAGAGTAACCTGAATTTTTTCCGTCTCAGACATAAAATAAAGGGCAGAGTCCCTCAATGGAAGAACTTCCTGGCGAGGGTAAGGCATCCTCAGCTTGAGAGCTCTGGTTTGTACCCAGTGGAGATAAGGTTCCACCGAGATGCAGTCTGGTTTTCCTAGAGACTCTCATCCTTTTCTATGAACGTGTTTCTAAGCATGCACTATTTCTGTCTTTAGTGCCCTGTCACTTTCTCCTTCCTTGAAGAAAAGACCTTCCAGATGAGCATTACGCGGGATATGCGTCATCGGGTATCCAAATTGACAACGAACAAGAATTGGATTGTAGTTGATTCCTCCCTTAGTTCCTATAAGGGGTACATTTGGGAAATTTCCACAACTGTCAATGATTTTGATCCCGTATTAGATTCGATTGTACCAATCGATGTCAGAGTTGGTAAGACACATGATTATCTGCGACCAACGTAAAGTATTCTTAGGATCCCAAAATGCAGCAGACTTGGGTAAATGGGAAGTGAACCATTTGTATAGCACGGGTACACAACATGTGATCATTCCTCCACTGTACAAATTCCTTAAATGTACTGAATGATACGCATCTGCGAGCAGAGTTGGTACAGGGTTTCCAATCAGGAAAATCTTAATGGCGTTGACATCTACGAAGTTATCAATGTTGGGAAACAAAAATAACCCGTACATGAGCAAAACAAAGATACTCTCGAAAGCGTCCACGTTCCCTATACTAGCAAAGTATAGAGCTTTCTTTGTCAAAAACTGGGCTGGCAAACCTTGGATGCCACCCTTAGTGGTCATGTGAGTCCTGACTTCTGACTCGTCCAAATGAATTTCCCTTGCAATGGTTTGATCCTTTGGAATTTCTTTCAGTCCAGAAAATGGAGCTTGATCAGTAATGTGCAGATCAGTCAGGTGAGAGTATTCCTCCAGCATTAGTGCTAGCAGATAATCCGGGAATGTGAAACAGTGATAAATCGGATCGTAGAACTGGATTAGTGTGGACAGGATCCCTTCAATAACATGGACCCTTAACAAGGACAGCAGTCTTCCGTACTTGGCTCTGAAAGCCTCGTGGTTGGTTATCATCCTTGCCAAACCTCTTAAATCCTCTAACTTTGGAACCTTGAAAGTGTACTTATGAGTTTTCCTCCTACCGAAATCGATTAGCGCAATCTTTTTATCTGACATTTGCAATCCTTGTCTTAATTTAGTTTGAAAAAGAGAGACTAGAAGAGAAGATTTTTTATGTTTTAATGTTTTTAAATGAATGCATGAATGCAGTACACAAAAACATAGAAAAAATATAGGGTCAAAGGGTCGGTTTCATGAAGTCAAGGCTCTACCCCCCCCCCCCCCAAAGGTTTATACAGGTATTTTTTGCACCTGTCCGCAAAATCACTGACCCCTCTGGGATAACAACAGCAAACGGATTTCCAGCGAGCTGATGTATCCTAGAGTGATCTCAGATGAGGGTAGTATCGTGTGACAAATATTTTCGATAGCTTCCGCACTACAAAATGGCTTAAGTCTACTAAAAACCTCAGCTTCTCAGATAACCTAGTCGACCACACTACTTTCAACAACCGAAGTCGTATAGGCAATGTATATGTAAAGGGAGTCTCCACTGAGTTTGATGGTCGATCGGGGGCTCTTAACTGGATTTCACTCCTAGTAAGATTACCTGCATTGCCATCACCTATCTTAGGTGTATACTCAATCTTTCCACATGCGGCATCACACGCATTCCCATTAGCAGAAAAATAAACACAGATATCACTTAGGAAAAGCAGTATATATATTTGTCTTAATCATCCTAGACCTCTATGATCCTATGATCCTAACAGATAACGGCTCCCCAGCAGAGTTGCCATTTCTGTGAACTTTGAATTTCAATCCAAGAGATAGAAGAAAGAATGATCGTCCCTAGTGAAGTCGCCCTTTCTATGGCATTTCTGAACTTAAGGTTTCTATCGAAGATTGTAAGAAAGAGAAGTAAGCCCCACGGTGGGCGCCATTTTTCTGTAGCGAGCGATTTTGGACGTGGTTCTCAAGCACTGCCGCTCTGGGGTACTACATGTCGATTCATTTTTTATCCTACTGAGCTGACTAAGGAAGGGAAATAGATGTCTCCAATTAACCCTGCTTGCATACTGAGTTTAAACAGCGGTCTGTTAGGTTACAGATGCTATGTGGATGTGGGGCCCAATCTTTGGTTATTTTGTTAAGATCAGAATGCCTGGGCTATTGGTGGGTTTTTTTGTAAGACATTGGGATCGGGTGCTTTTCGATTGATATATGGGATTTTGGGTTTTTGATTAGTATGCTCTCTAAGATTTTTCAATCTTATGCCTACGTATTCCCGGGATAGGGAAATCAGAGCGATCATAGTTCCTCCTATTCTATGGGAGGAAAAAGTCGTTTTGGTGTCTTGTTCAAAGCCCAAGACGTGAAGCTAAAGGGAGTATATGTATCTTGTTCAAAGCCCAAGATGTGAAGCTGAAGGGTCTATTTGACTGAGAGAGAATTTGTCATCTCTAAAGAGGAGTTGTTGATGTTTGTATGATGTGAGCAAGGCACAACCTTGATGCTAAAAGGTTGATTGACTCAACCGGGGTCTTTTATACTCAACAAGAGAGTAATTATGTGTCTTGTACGAAGCCCAAGACGGAGGCTAAAGGATTGATGACTCAACAAGAGAGTGTTTTTGTATCTCATACGAAGCCCGAGATGGAGGCAAAAAGTTTGGTGACTCAACAAGAGAGTCTTTTATACTCAACAAGAGAGTGTTCTTTTTGTGTCTTGTACGAAGCCCAAGACGAAGGCTAAAGGATTGGGTGACCTAACAAGAGAGTCTTTTATACTCAACAAGAGAGTGATTTCTATCTCGTACGAAGCCCGAGATGGAGGCTAAGGGGGACTGACTCAAGAACAGAGTCTTTTATACTCAACAAGTGAGTGTTTTGGTGTCTTGTACGAAGCCCAAGAGTGAGGCTAAGGGTTGGTGACTCACCAAGAGAGTCTGAAAAGGTTAGCTCCGCTGGGGAGAATCATTTGTACAAAGCCCAAGAGGAGGCTAAATATGTTGGTGACTGTTTCAGTTGAGTGACAGGTCCACTGTGTTGGGTAAAAGAGAAAATTAGTTCTTATGAAAAGAAAGATTATGAATAAGGTTGTGATTGGAGAATCAGGGTTATTTCCTGTTCTTTAAGGAAATCCCAAGGGTATTAAGACTGTTTAAGTCATCTGGTGTTTGAGAAGTATATTCTCAGATAGCGAAGGCATGTTGTATGATGCCTAAGTGAAGGCTGGAACGTTAAGGGGTAAAGGTCTAGACTCTTTTGAAAGACTGCTCTATTAAGATGACTAGTTTCTGTTCCTATACCTTTAAGAGGCCATCGGGACAATTTGTACAATGCCCAAGAGGAGGCTTAAAACTTTTAGGAAGCCGAAAGGGACAATTTGTAAGAAGCCCAAGAGGAGGCTCTCTTCGCTGAGGAAGAATCATTATACGAAGCCTAAGAGGAGGCTGTGAAAACTTCTAATAAGCCGACGGGTCCTTGTACAACGCCCAAGAGGAGGCGGGGATGCTTTTAAGAAGCCTGTGGGTCCCCAAAGCCCGAGAAATTCAAGACAGGCTATTCACAGAGAATAGATCAAGACAGGAAAGTTCGAGAATTTGGAAGAAACCCAAGAGATGCCATTCACGGAGAAAAGATCATCTCTGGGGAGTTAGAGTTTCTTTGACAATTTCTAAGCGTGACAGCAGAAGAGAAGACTGTATCTGGTGCTCCTACAGGGGATCTAGTTTTGTCTATTTTTAAGAGTAATTAACAGGGCTTTACCTAGTTGTCGGGGAAAACTCTAAATATCTATACTAGTATTACACGGTATATAAAGTATGTGAAAGAAGACTTATAGTGAGCAGCCCCACAATACAGTTATATATATATATATATATGAAAGCGGATAAAGAAAGTGGGTAAACACTTACTCGGTTGTAGAGCTTCCATGCTGTTTCGTTAGTTGGTCAACAAAGAAAAATTGAAAACAACAGTATATTCAAAATCAAAGGAGAAAGTGCTTTGAAAAGATTGTCGGGGCTTACAGCTCAAGGAGAGACTCGAGGTTTTATCAGTGATTGCACTGTGGTATGAATTTGTACAATGGGACTTATACAAGTGACTGAGGCCCAAAAGGTTTTATGTACAAAGGGATGGGTCTTACACTCTCTCAAGAGACCCACAAAGTGTTTAAAGAAAAGAAATGGGGCTTATGACACGAGGGTAGGCCCAAATTATTATTTTTTGAACTGCCGATCACGCCGAGATTTTTCTTTTAACGCAGGGGGACTTATACAATGTCTGAGGCCCAAATTATTTTGGTTAAAAGGGGATTGGGTCTTACACTCTATTAGAGGCCCAAAATGTGTTTAAAAAAGTTTAATGAGGGTTAAATTAATCAAAACCCTAATTTGTTTTCAAAATGTATTTTAATTGAATAAAAATTCAATTAAAATGATCAAAATTGTTAAGCATGTGTGGAAACAAATTGTGATCTTGGATTAATGTTTCAAAAATCAAGTTTTGCCCTATAAAATGATTAGAAATCATTAAAATTTACAAATTTAAAAAGGTAAAAATATTTTAAATGTCAAAGACAATTAAAATATTAATTCTTTGCAAAAATATCAATTATATGATATAAATAATATTTTTTGGTAAAATAAAATTTTTTAACATTTTTGTGAATTTTTAAAAAAAGAATCAACTTAAAATCATCAAAACTCAGAGAGAAATTAATTTTTGAATCAATTAAATAAAATCACAAAATTCAAATATTTGAATTTTTGAAAAAGGGCGCCAAGAACATGGCAAGAACACGCGCCCTCCCTCTGTTTCTGCAGATTTGCGTTTTCTATCCAATCTCACTGAATACTTGATGATATCATGCAATCTACATATCAATCTACTCGTTTTCACCTCACGATCATGTCTATGGTCTTTAATTTCATTTATTTTAAGCAAGGAATAAGAAATCAAAGAGAAACCTCAAAAACCCTAAATTCTGCATGAAGGTTCATAAATTCCATACACGATTTATACAAAGCAATTGATTGAGGGTAAACACTCTATGCATGATTATGAACATATGGCCAAATTATTGTGCAGCAAAAAATGCATGGAACATAGAGTTAGAAGAGCTCATGCTTACCTCTTGCAGCTGGTGATCGTGTTTTGTGTTAGAGGTGTTATAGCTAGGTTCCAATGATGTGGATAGCTTCCCTAGGTGCCATGGAGTGTGTATGGATGCTTGGAGTGGATTGAAATGATCTGGAATCTGAGATGGTACCCCAACTGCAAATCTGTCAAGAACTTGAGCAATTGGCTAGTGATTTTGTGATTTTGGTGTTCCAGATATTATGTGAGTGTTTGGATCACTTCTATATGATGTTTATGAGGTGTGTGTGTGTGTGATTGGTTTGATTGGAATATCTCTCAAACTCAAAACCCAATAGTGACTTTCCTTAGAAGGCAAAATTTGAAGTGAGAAGGTGATTTTGAGGAAAGCATCTGTTTGATGGCTTTGTTGTACTCAAACTGATCACAATTGAGCTCTATTTATAGTGGAGCATGTTTGTTTTGCAACCAATAGTGAATGGCAACTGCTGCATAGGTTTGGCCAATGTTAAGCAATGAGAATCCAAGTCTCCTCTAGCCATTGACTAGAGGTTAGGGCACAGGCTGCTTGTTCCCTTGGTCTTGGATAAGTCTTGACTGAATTCAGTTGCAAATAGCTCAGTCTATGCCACCTTGGTGCATCCATTAAATGCTCCAATCCAAAATTGGAGTCTTGTCCCTCTTTTAGGGATTTCTAGGTTTGGCATGCTACTTTTGGTTCCAAAGACTTGGGAGGCTTGGGATCAGAGTTGGTTCCTCCTTGGTCCCCCCTTGAGGTGTTCAGATGGATAGAGTTGCTTGTCATTTGCACAAATTTGGCAAATCGAGCAAAATTCACAAATCTGCCTTGCTTTGACAGTTTTTAGCAAGGCATATTGCCATTGTAATATCTCATGGCTCAAGTGGAATTGATGGAGTTCTTGGCCATTTTGGAAAGCCCTCATATGATACAACAACTATTTTATCATAGTTGGTTTTGATACTTTTTGGATCCAAGTGAAAAATGCCCCTACATTTGGAAAAAAGTGAAGGCAGATTCTGACTTAGTGAAAATTTCACTAAGTGTTGGAAAAAAGTGACATTTTCCCTTTTTGTGATTTTGATAATTCCATAACTTAAAATCCACAAGGAATTGGAATGCGTTCTGTTTGGAGCCTTTGTAGAGGGCCATGAGAGCTACAAATCCAGCTTTGGATGGGGAAAAATGGCCTTGTGGTTTAGGAGTTATGATCCTCTAAAGTTGGTACCCTAGCCACTTTATTCCATAACTTAGAAAATTTTCTAAGTTTTTTATGGTTACCCCCTTTTACAAGTTAACCCATTTTTCTTATTTTTCTTGATGAATGATGATTCCAATCATACATTAACATCATTTTGGGGTCAAAGAACCATATTTGTGAAAAATCTCAAAAAGTCAAAGTTTGACTTTTATGCACAGTTGACTTTTTGTCAGATGAATTCCAAACTGTGAAATCTTTTATGAAATCATGTCCTTGACCTAAATCAAACTTGATGGACATGTTCCATGGGTGTTATAGGGTGTATTGAATCATGTCCCAAGGTTTGGGAGCATGCCTGGGTCAAAAGTCAAAGGTACAATTAACTTTTCCCGCAAAACCCTAACTGTGGTTCTGATGAAATTGAAACTTGTTGGTCAAGCTTCTGGGATTAATCCATTTTTACAAATGGATCAATGTAGTGTGTTAGAGACCCTCAAATACTCTCTTGAGGTCTTGGCTCATGTTTTGTCCCAAAAGTCAACTTAGGGGTGAATTAGGTCAAGAAACCCTAATTCCTGATTTTTGATGTATGCATCCCCTGAGGCCAAATTGACATGATGATTGGGTTTATGATGTCCCTTGGAGCATCTTAGGTTGTATTGTGATACATTGGATCATGCCCAGAGGAAAATTTCCATCTGGAGGCCCTGGTCGACCAAACCCCTAATTTGGTGACACTGGCGATCTTGAGGCTTAATCCACTTGGAGTGCTGCAGCCTTGTGCTTGATCCTTGAAGTGGGAGTCCTCTTGATCCATTGTATGTTTTAGGGGTTAGACAAGTTGAAGATCATGTCATTCCTTGATTGATCCTTTGCCTAAGAACTCTGAGAGGGCTTGAAACCCTAATTTTGATTGTAGTGGATGCTCACCCATCTTTGGGAAGACTAGGGAGTATGATGGCTCCTCCATATTGCGATTATGATTTGCACAATGATGGAGAATCTTAGTGGTCCAAATTTAGGGTATGACATGATGCTACAAACATCTTTGGTCCTTTCGCGATCATAGATCACGACAACATCCTTAATCTGATCAGCAAAATAGTCTGGCGTCCAGTTGATTGATCTAGAACTCAGACACGATTGAATCTCCTTGCGGTCCAACTGACTCTGAAGGGCTGCTCGCACGATGCAACATCCTTGGTTATTTTCTGATCAGACTCTACAGCGCTCGTAGTTATGTGGTGGCACCTGGCCACGTCCGCTTTGAATGCAGTGTAACCTCACTAGGTCTGCTTCTATAGATCAAACATCCTGACTTTGATGCCTAGTAGGGTTCCCATTAATCATACTGACTTGTTGTATGTCTTCGTCTAAATAGATCGGAAGCCACCAGTGGTTTAACAAGTGTTGCAAAGTTCTTTGAACGAGAGCACATCCTTGGTCGCTTTCACGACATCCCTTACAGTTCTGATAATTAAGCGAAGTCAGAAAACCGAGCTGGACCTGCTTATCGTGTAGTTCTACCAAGCTAGTATTCATCAAGCGTATGTCAAAGATCTGAATCATGTTGATCTGATAAGGATTTTTATCATGGTAGTCCTGAATTCATTCGAGATCCACTTGTCGCTGGAGGGCCTCTTGTATAAAAGAGCATCCCTGATTGTTTACCAGGAAAATCAGACAGGAATTGTAATCGATCTGCAGTAGATTATGACACTGGCTTTGCCTTGAGTGCATTGCCACTAAGTTGACATTCATAGCACGGATGTCGTGATTCTGAATGATGTTGGAATTTGCATAAGGCATGTTAACCCCACGAACTCGATGCTCTTGGATCCACCCGATATCCAATTGTTCCTGTAGAGCTGACTGCACCACAGAACATCCTTGATTGTTTTTAGAGCAGATATCACATTGGTGATAATTGTGACGTGGCACATAACCGTATTCGCTCTATCTACAATGCATATTGACCTAGTTGGCCCTCAATAAGAGTACATCATGAATTTGATAGTTGTGGTTAAACTCTCCCTCTATCAAATTTACTGCAGCTTTCTCATGTTGAGGCAGCGGGTTCGTCTGAACATTAGGACTTGTATCTTTGAAAGATAAGACCCTGCTCATAACATGCTTTTGCACATCGGATTTGAAACTGAGACAGTTTTCTATGTTATGCCCTGGTCCTCCTTGATGGTAAGGGCAAGTCTGATCCGCTTTGAACCAAAAAGGCGAATTTTCTTGTATTGTAAGAGGAGACCTGGTTTGGACGTGTGCCTTGACCAGTAAAAGTGGAAACAATTCTGCGTACAACATCGGTATAGGGTCAAACCCTGGTGGTCGCGTTGTACGGTTATTGTTATATGGAGGACGAGCATGCTGAAGAGACTGTTGTGTCCTTTGCTGATATTGCTGTTGATTCGGTTGGCTCTGAGAAACCCGAGGTTGATACGTAGGAACATGCACAGAGTTGATAGCAGGAGTTACAGCTGCTACTGGTTGGTACCGTCGCCTCTGCTTTCCGAGAGAGATATTAATTTGATGATTAAGTCCATGAGGTCTCTTAGAGTATTTTGGGTTATGCTTTGGAGCATTGGAGCATTGGTCTGAGAGGTTTAGACAACTTAAAGATCATGTCATTCCTTGTTTAATCCTTTGTCTAAGAGCTCTGAGAGGGCTTGAAACCCTAAGTTTGATTGTAGTGGATGCTCACCCATCTTTGGGGAGACTAATAAGGTTTGATTGTGATGATGGATTGCACAATGATGGGGAATCTTAGTGGTCAAAATTTGGGGTATGACAGATGCCCCTATTTAATCTTCTTGGACCCGAAGGTGTGAATGACGAAGGTATTCGGGCAGTCCGGGTGCAAGATGATTAAATATTGGAATACCCGAAATTTTGACAGTGATTATGAATGGTAGTTTACGTATTCATCTTCTATTGCTAAGCAATAATGCTTAGAAAAGGTAAAATCTTCCCCTCGATCCTGGTTTCCTACCAAGGAACTGGTCTCAATTTCTGATGTAAACTTCCCCTCTATCCTAGTCTTCATCCAGGGAACTGGTCTCAGTTTCTGATGTAAACTTCCCCTCGATCCTGGTTTCCTACCAAGGAACTGGTCTCAGTTTCTGATATAAACTTCCCCTCAATCCAGGTTTCCTACCAAGGAACTGGTCTCAGTTTCTGATATAAACTTCTCCTTGATCCTGGTTTCCCACCAAGTAACTGGTCTCAGTTTCTGATATAAACTTCCCCTCAATCCTGAATTCCTACCAAGGAACTGGTCTCAGTTTTTGATATAAAATTCCCCTCCGTCATGGTTTCCAACCAAGGAACTAGTCTTAGTTTCTTTTGTCAATAAACTTTCTTGACAAGAAACGCTATTCGTAGCGGTTTTTCCTCAAACTTCTCGCCGGATTTTCCTGGGGAGATGCCATTTGACAGAAAAGCGTTGAGGTCAGACTCGTCGGGGAAACCCATTCTGTCTGAGTTGTAGAGGTGCACAAACTTCTCTGTGGGAGACGCCATTTGTTGACTCTATTGGGGAAAACGAGTCTCTTGAGAGACTGTTTTCGCTTAGGGATATTACACCATACTTTTTCCCGAGGTCTTCTCGAAGAAATGCCATACAATGTACCCTAGCTTGGAGGTGCTGATGACTTCAGCGACATTGATTTTCTTGAGAGAATGACCACTGTGTTGCTGAGAGTCTTTAGTTGCGAGGCTCTCTCTGGGATTTTACTTAATCCGGGAAAGCAAAGATATCATC
Organism: Lathyrus tuberosus; assembly: GCA_022829125.1. Classification (NCBI taxonomy): domain Eukaryota; kingdom Viridiplantae; phylum Streptophyta; class Magnoliopsida; order Fabales; family Fabaceae; genus Lathyrus; species Lathyrus tuberosus. Next base: position 9,306,118 of record JALAZF010000187.1, read on the forward strand.
TTCAAAGAGGAAGAGCGACGTTTTTCAAAAGTTTTCTTGCTTTTCAGTGGTTCAAGTTGTCAAAGTGGTCAAAGAACCACCTTCAATCCATAAATAAACTGGAGGAGAGGTTGTTCAAACACGACGTTTCCTGTCAAGGAAAGAACTGACAACTCGATTGAGAGAACTTTTTATCACTTGGGAATAAGACCGACTAGAGTGATAGTGATGCAATATGACTATGAATATAAATCAATAATGCATGATGTATGTATGTTTATGCTGACAAAACTGACGTGACATACAGACTAGTGGACGAACACGACTGGATACTCGGCTACTGCTGGGGACAAATAGGTATCTTCGGTTCGAGATAGCAATTTTTCCTTGCTTAGGAGAGATAGTCCATGTGGGGAACAACGTTGGTGGGGCTTAGGAGATGAGAACTCTGTCGGGGGGTGTCAGATGAACCATGGTCTCTGACACAACTGATCCTTCATTCAGGCGTGCTGGTTTAGAAGGAATACTTTGATTCTGCACTTTGAAGCTTGGTTACTTCTGGAGAAGAGATCGATGTTTTTTCGATGTTCAACAGTCAAAAGAAATTGCCATCTTTCTTTTAAAAGCAGAAAAAGTTTTACAAGTAAATTCATTTTTGTTTTATTTCAAGAATCGTTAAGCATGTTAAAATGTCGTTCTGTAAGGTTAAAACAAATAAGAATTTCAAACAAAAGCACTGGGGCTCAAATTTTATTGATAGGATGGAAATCAGCCAAACGCGTGATTCCATGGAGTATTTACAAAGTTAGAAAATGGTAATTTATGGGAAAAAGGCTACATTGAAACCTAACGACCACTATCCTTCTACAAACTTTGAATTCCTGGAATTCTGAGCTTCCGTTGAAGTTGACCTTGATCGAGATTTCTAACGGATGGCACGACCGCTGCTGAGAATTTGCCCCTTTTGTTGGACGTAGTTACTTTCCATTAATCCCTAACTTTTTCCTGGAATGTACTTTGAGATTTCCAATCCGTCATGATGATTTTTTATTATGTCTCTAATTTTTGCCTGGACTGCCCTTTCGGGTTTTCAATCCACCGAGACGTTTTTTTTTCCGTTTTTTTTATTTAGGCGAAGTATTTCTTGACTACATCAACATTTGTGGGGTAGGCAAATTCCTCTCCATCCATGGTTGTGAGTTTCAAGGCGCCGCTTGAGAAAGCTTTCTTGACCACATAGGGGCCGTCATAATTCGGAGTCCATTTGCCCCGGGAATCAGTGAGATATGATTGTATCTTTTTGAGCACGAGGTCTCCTTTCCTGAAGACACGGGGTCAGACCTTTTTGTCAAACGCCTTCTTCATTCTTTGTTGATACAAATGACCATGGCATAGAGACGTTATTCGCTTTTCTTCGATCAGATTCAGTTCGTCGTGCCGACTTTGACACCATTCAACCTCTATTAACTTAGCTTCCATCAATACCCAGATTGATGGGATCTCTACTTCCATGGCGAGCACTGCTTCCATGCCATATAGTAGAGAGAAAGGGGTTGCCCCTGTTGAAGTGCGGACAGATGTACGATAACCGTGAAGAGCAAAGGGTAGCATCTCGTGTCAGTCTTTGTAGGTTACAACCATCTTTTAAACGATCCTCTTGACGTTCTTGTTAGACACTTCTACCGCTCCATTCATCTTAGGTCAGTAGGGAGGTGAGTTATGGTGTTCGATCTTGAACTCAGCGCACAACTCTTTCATCATTTTGTTGTTCAAGTTGGATCCATTATCAGTAATGATCTGGCTTGGAACACCATAACGGAAAATGATATTGTTTTTGATAAATCAGACCACCACTTGTCGGGTTACATTGGCGAATGACGCTGCTTCAACCCACTTGGTGAAATAATCAATGGCTACTAGAATGAATCGATGTCCGTTCGAAGCTTTGGGTTCGATCATGCCAATCATGTCGATTCCCCATATAGAAAAAGGCCATGGGGAAGAGAGAACCTTGAGGTGTGTTGGCGGTACATGTACCTGTAGTAGTCTGATTCCATGGTCAACTAGTAGTACCCTGATCTCAGAATTTTCCTCGCCATTGTGTGTCCATTGGCATGGGTGCCAAAGGATCCTTCGTGAATTTCCTTTATCAGCATGTATACTTCTGGTCTGTCTATGCATCGGAGCAAGACCTGTCAAAGTTTCTCTTATAGAGTGTATCACCGCTCAGAAAGAAGTTGCCTGCCAATCTCTTGAAGGTCTTTCGGTCCTTTCTGAATGCCCCAGGAGGGTATTCTTATTTCTGAAGGAAGCATTTGATATCGTGATACCAAGGTTTGTCGTCTATGACTGCTTCAATTGTGAAGATGTAAGTGGACCTTTCAAGGCGCATTATGTCGATCTTAGGTAAGTCGTTCCATTGACCTACACTAATCATGGAAGAGAGAGTGGCTAATGCATCAGCCATGTGATTCTCTTCACGAGGGATATGATGAAACTCAATTCTGTTGAAGAATGGTAACAACCTTCTCGCGTAGTCTTTGTAAGGAATTAATCCTAATTGGTATGTGTTCCAATCTCCTTCGATCTGATTTATAACCAAGGATGAGTCGCCATATACATCCAAGTTCTCAATTCTCAAGTCAATCGCTTCTTCGAGACCCATGATACAAGCCTCGTATTTGGCCTCATTGTTTGTACACTTGAATGTCAGTCAGGCGGTGAAAGGAATGTGGGTACACTGAGGTGTTATGATGATTGCCTCAATTCCATTTCCATAAGTGTTAACATCTCCGTCATATATAAGTCCCCATTGGGAACCTGGTTTTGGCCCTTCACTGGGTAGCGGTTCATCGCAATCTTTCATTTTTAAATACATAACATCTTTGTCTGGGAAGTCAAATCCGACTAATTTTTTATTGTCAATTGGTTGATGAGCCAAATGATCGGCTAAAATACTCCTTTTGACGGCTTTCTGAGCGTGGTAGTCGATGTCGTATTCTGATAACAACATCTGCCAACGGGCTATCCTTCCTGTGAGGGCAGGCTTTTCAAAGACGTACTTGATCAAATCCATTTCGGAGATTAACCAAACAGTGTGACGAATCATATACTGGCGAAGACGTTTGGCTGCCCAAGCCAAAGCACAACAAGTTTTCTCAAGCATAGTGTATCGAGTTTCACAGTCGGTGAATTTCTTGCTCAAGTAGTAAATGGCAGACTCTTTTCTTTTTGTTTCGTCCTGTTGGCCAAGTACAAAACCCATTGAGTCTTCCAAGACTGTAGGGTAGATGATCAGTGGTCTTCCTTCCACTAGAGGTGATAGAATCAGTGGGTTCAACATGTATTCCTTGATACTGTCGAAGGCGGTTTGGCAGTCTTCTGTCCAAATGCAGTCCTGATTCTTTTTGAGTAATTTGAAAATTGGCGTGCATGTCGCGGTCATATGGATTATGAATCTGGAAATGTAATTCTGACATCCCAGGAACCCCCTGACTTGTTTTTCACTCCGTGGAGAAGGAATTTCTTGAATGGCCTTGACCTTGTCAGGATCAACCTCAATTCCTTTTTGGCTGACGATGAACCCTAAGAGTTTCCCTGAACGGAAACTGAAGGTGCACTTGTTGGGATTCAAGCGGAGTTTATACTTCCTCAATCGCTCGAATAGTTTTGACAGGTGGGTCACATGCTCCTCTTCTGTTTTAGATTTGGCAATCATGTCATCGACATATACCTCGATTTCTTTGTGTAACATGTCCTGAAACAGAGTAGTCATGGCCCTTTGATAGGTTGCCCCGACGTTCTTCAAGCTGAATGGCATTACCTTGTAACAAAAAGTACCCCATGGGGTGATGAACGAAGTTTTCTCCATGTCTTCCGGCGCCATTTTTATCTGATTATAGCCCGAGAATCCATCCATGAAGGAGAATACTTTGAATTTTGTTATACTGTCTACCAGCATGTCAATGTGTGGTAAGGGAAAGTCATCCTTCGGACTGGCTTTGCTCAGATCCCTATAGTTTACACACATTCTGACCTTCCCGTCCTTTTTCGGAATGGGTACTATGTTGGCTAACCATTGAGGATATTCTGATGTGGCGAGGAAACCCGTGTCAATCTATTTCTGTACTTCCTCCTTGATTTTGACGGCCATGTCTGGGTGAGTTCTTCTCAACCTCTGTTTTATTAGCGAACATTCTGATCTCAACGGTAGATGATGTTCCACGATGCTGGTATCCAACCCTGGCATATCCTGATATGACCAAGCGAATACATCGGGAAACTCTTTGAGAAGCTTTGTCAAACTTTCTTTGACAGTTGTACTGAGCAGTGCCCCAATCTTGACCTCTTTTCTCTCTTCCTCTGAACCCAAGTTGACCGTTTCTAACGGCTCTTTGTAAGGTTCAATGGACCTTTCCTCTTGTCTGAGTAATCGAGAGATCTGTTCTGGAATCTCTTTATCATCTTCTTCTTTAGCCTCAAATACCGGGAATTCAAAGTTGGGAGAAGACATTGGATCATATGTTTCAATGAGGTTTGAAACAAGCAATCTGCATGACGTAGTGATTATTTTTTAGAAGAGATAGAGAAAATGCAAGAGCGTGTGCAGTGTAAATTTTTACTGCTTGTTTTTATTATTTGTTGTTTTTTAGGATTACCATTTTCTGAAAAACTGAAAAGAGAAAACAACAATTGATGCGGAAATTACAGAACGACGTTATTTTATTTATGATTCGGTCGATTCTTGAAACTACAGCCCTATAAAACAAAACTTTGTCGCTTTGGGAGAAGCGAAGAGGAATATTTACAGAAAGTGATCCCTATGAAAACATCCGTTTCACCTGGGCAGGGTGAAAGGTTAAGATAAAGACGGCAATTACTTAGACTTATGAATGATCTTCAGAACATCGACTGCAACACATTGGCGGTGAACTCCTCGGTGAATCACAAAGTCTGGTACCTTCCTTCTTGATTTGTCTTCAGAAATAACACTGATTTCTGGTGGAGAGAGATCGTTGGAATCTGTCTCCTAGGCAGAGTTGTTGTAGGAGGATTCCTCAGTTGTATTTTGCATAGTATTTGTGCTCTCAGGTAAATCTCCCCATCCAACTGGCTGGATGTCCTCGAGCCTGATATGAGAGCTTTCAGGAGCAGTGTACTTGACCAAGAAGTCGTACTTACCACTCGGTTGTTTAAGGTGTCCCACACTTCTTTGGAACTGGAGGAGTCATCTCTCTCGATGACGTTGACCTTGGGAAAAACATAGTTAATGAATCCTAGTCCAGCAAGCTTTGTGAATTCATCATCGTGCTGGGTATTTTCTGAATACCCTGAGTGTTGATCCCATGACATGGCGGGGACGGAGGTATTATTTTCAATGGTTCTCAACTGATTTTCATTGTTCGGCTGATTTTCTTGCCCCGAGTCTCCTGGGTACGGCTGCCAGATAAGCAGGCCATCCATTGGGCCATAATAGTCGTGGTCAAAGTAATCTTTCATCAGAGTGTCTTCCTCTAATGAGTTCAATGGAGCACGACATCCTTCTGGATCATAATCTCCGTATATCATTTCGACGTCTGACCTTGGTATAAATCTCGAACTCTGTGCGGGATAGAAAAATGGCGTAGGCACCTCTTCCCGAGATGTATAACTGTCCTCATTAAGATAGGACTTCCATTCCTCATCTGTGTTGGAGGAATCTCCCTCGTTGATGGTATGTACTTCTTGAGACATTGGGTGAAGGAAACATTCACTATGGAAGAAGTTCGGAATGGGATGAAGACTTTCATCGTTAGTAGTTGTCTGGGTACAGGTTGCAGAAAAACCAAGACCCTTCTTTGTTTTATTGTCAATAGGAATGACAAGCTGTCCCCATCCCTTTGTATTGTTACTTTTGATCACCTCGAGAACATCTTTGTACGAGGAGATCGATGTTCCTTTCTCTAATTGATTCTCACTGCTTACTGAAAGTGCCTGGAACTGAGTTCCAACAACCACCTCGGGTTCTACATAATAGGACAATGAAAGGTTACTCACGATCAAGGCTTGCTCTCTGCAGACTGTAACGAGTTGGTCATTCTTGACGAACTTTAACTTTTGGTGAAGCATCGAAGTGACTGCCCCAGCCTGGTGTATCCAAGGTCTTCCCAACAAACAGCTGTATGTTGCTCAGATGTCCATGACCTGGAAAGTGACTTGGAAAGTGTGAGGACCGATAGTTATGGGAAGGTCGACTTCGCCGATAACCGTTTTTCGGGATCCGTCAAATGCTTTGACGATGACCTCACTGCCTCTCATCGGAGATCCTTTGAATGATAGTCGCATTAGAGTGGACTTCGGCATAATGTTGAGAGCCGATCCGGTATCTACCAGTACGCTGGCTAAGGCATCGTCCTGGCAGTTAACTGTGATTTTGAGCGCCATGTTGTGTCTTTTGCCTTCTTCTGGCAATTCTTCACCACTAAACCCCAAGTTGTTGCAGGAAGTGAGGTTGGAGATGATGCTATCGAATTGTCTTATTGACACATCCTGTTCCACAAAGATCTTTGAAGGAGTTTGTAACAACTGATCAACAATGTTGTATTCACTCCTTTGGATGAGCTTCAGCATCTCATCATTGTTTTTTGAAAAGTCGGGATCACTAGATTGACCGGCTGGCTGAATGGGAACTTCAGTCTGAGGTTCCTTTTCTTTGCTGGGTTCTCCAACTCCTTGGTTGAAGATTCGACATCTCCGTGTTACTCGACTGTTGTCTGTAATATTCACGACGAAGGGTAATGGAATCTCCTTTTCATTCTCAATTGTTGTTGTACCGTCTTTGTAAGGGATAGCCTTAGTTGATTCATACGGTAAGGGTCCTGGTAGATAGATAACTACATGAGCCTTCTGATTTCTCTGACTGTCGCAAGTAACTTCAATTAGTTCTTGGTTAAGAACCTTCAATTCGTCAAGTAGAGGGATGATGCTACAAACATCTTTGGTCCTTTTGCGATCAGAGATCACGACAACATCCTTAATCTAATCAGCGAAATAGTCTGGCGTCCAGTTGATTGATCTAGAAGTCAGATACGGTTGAATCTCTTTGCGTTCCAAATGACTCTGAAGGGATGCTCGCACGAGGTAGCATCCTTGGTTATTTTCCAAGAAGACTCTACAGTGCTCGTAGTTATGTGGTGGCACCTGGCCACGTCCGCTTTGAATGCAGTGTAATCTCACTAGGTCTGCTTCCATAGATCAAACAATTATGACTTTGATGCCTAGTAGGGTTCCCATTAATCATACTGACTTGTTGTGTGTCTTCATCTAAATAGATAGGAAGCCACCAGTGGTTTAACAAGTGTTGCAAATTTCTTTGAACGAGAGCACATCCTTGGTTGCTCTCACGACATCCCTTACAATTTTGATAATTATGCAAAGTCAGAAAACCGATATGGACCTGCTTAGCGTATAATTCTACCAAGCTGGTATTCATCAAGCGAATGTCGAAGATCAGAATCATGTTGATCTAATAAGGATTTTTATCATGGTAGTCCTGGATCCATCCGAGATCCACTTGTCGCTGGAGGGCCTCTTGTATAAAAGAGCATCCCTGATTGTTTACTGGGAAAATCAGACAGAAATTGTAATCGTGCCGCGGCAGACTATGATACTGCCTTTGCCTTAAGTGCATTGCCACTAAGTTGACATTCATCGCACGGATGTCATGATTCTGAATGATGTCGGAATTTGCATAATTCATGTTAACCCCACGAACTCGATGCTCTTGGATCCACCCGATATCGAATTGTTCCTATTGAGCTGATTGTACCATAGAACATCCTTGGTTGTCTGTAGAGCAGATATTACACTGATGATAATTGTGAGGTGGCACATGACCGTATCCGCTCTCTCTATAAGGCATCTCGACCAAGTTGGCCCTCAATAAGAGTACATCATGAATTTGATAGTTGTGGTTAAACTCTCCCTCTATCAAATTTACTGCAGCTTTCTCATGTTGAGGCAGTAGGTTTGTCTGAACATTAGGACTCGTATCTTTGAAAGATAAGACCCTGCTCCTAACAAGCTTTTGCACATCGGATTTGAAACTGAGACAGTTTTCTATGTTATGCCCTTGTCCTCCTTTATGGTAAGGGCAAGTATGATCCGCTTTGAACCAAAATGACGGATTTTCCGGTATTGTAAGAGGAGACCTGGTTTGGACGTGTCCCTTGACCAGTAAGAGTGGAAACAATTCTGCGTACAACATCGGTATAGGGTCGAACCCTGATGGTCGCATTGTACGGTTGTTGTTATATGGAGGACGAGCCAGCTGAAGAGACTGTTGCGTCCTTTGCTGATATTGTTGTTGATTCGATTGGCTCTATGCAACCTGAGATTGATACGTAGCAACAGGCACAGAGTTGATAGCAGGAGTTATAGCTGCTACTGGTTGGTACCATCACCTTTGCTTTCCGAGAGAGATATTGCCAATATCTTGCTCTTTTTTCTTAGGGAGAGCACTACTGTATCTTTTTGTACTGCTTGATGATCCAGCATATTTAACTAAACGTCCTTCTTGGACTACTTCCTTGAGTCGAACTCCCATGCCTACCATTTCAGTAAATTCACTGGGCGCACTGGCGACCATTCGGTCGTAGTAGAATGAGCTCAAGGTCTTTAAGAAGATCTTTGTCATCTCTTTTTCCTCAAGAGGTGGACAAGTTTGGGCGACAATTTCACGCCATCTCTGTGCGTACTCCTTAAAGGTTTCCTTATCCTTCTGTGACATGGCTCTGAGTTGATCTCTGTCCAGTGCCATGTCCAGGTTATACTTATATTTTTGAACAAAGGCAGCGCCAAGATCTCTGAAAGTGGCGATCTTAGTACGGTTTCATCCCATGTACCATTTTAGTGCGGCACCGGTTAAACTATCCTGAAAATAATGAATCATTAGCTCTTGGTTCTTTGACTTAGTTGACATTCGCCGAGTGTACATCACCAAATGGGTTTGAGGGCAAGAGTTACCCTTGTACTTTTCAAATTCGGGCACTTTGAACTTGTGAGGAACTTTCACATTAGGGACCAAACACAGGTCTGCGGCGTCCTTTCCAAATAGACTCTGACCGTGAAGGGCTTGCAGTTCCTTCTGCATCTCCAAGAATTGTTCCTGGAACTCATTTATTTTGTTATCCATACTTTCATTTCCACCAGAAAGTATATATGGAATCTGTCCTTCTGGGACAGTGTGTACCATAGGTGGTGGTACAGTCATTACGACAGAGACTCTTGGAACCTCCCGAAGTTTGTAACCTTCAGGAGTTGTTGTCATGCCCCTGGCATCTTCGCTTTCCTGAAGATTGTAACCTTCAGGTCCAGCGGCTCCTGCTGCAGTTCCCGGATCCTCCGTGATCGGCGAAATATATCCTCCCGGGATATAGTTGAGTGGCATGCCCCAGGGATGATCTTTCAGCATTTTATACCTAGGATCATACTTCTCCACTATGGGCGTTGACGTGATCTCTGAGATCACAGTCATTTTTTGTTGCATCTGAGCTTCTGCTAGAGCTTGCATGTCGTTATGAAGCTTTCTCAGATCATCTTTCAAAGTGTCGATCTCTTTCCTCAACTCTTTGTTCTCTTCCTCGAGATCATCCATCTTTTTCTGTCGATTGGCCCGAGTATTGTACGAATGAGATAGTTTGACTCTAGAATCAAGACACAAATGTGAGATTCGCAGGTAAGAAGAATGCGTTACGTGAGAATGATGAATGATATGCAATGATTATATTAATTATTTATTTATTTATTTTAATCATAATAAACTTCGACAATTGGATTGCAAATATCAAACAGTGGGGAAGACCCCGTATTATTGAATTCAAAGATTGCAGAAATGGAAATACAGTAATTTACAAAGTGCTGTAAAAGGAAACCTAAACTTGTGGGTCCCGAGTCCTCTCTGAGGAGAGCTCAGGTGCTGGTTCTGGTACTTTCCTTTTCTTTGACAAGGGCTCTTGGGCCGTTGTCAGGTTGTCATTCCTTTGCCAAGTGAAATGAGCGAGCAAATTCCTTTAGTCATCCTGATTATCTACAGCATGTTGCTCTAAAATCTCAATCAGAGCATCTTTATCTTTCAATAGTTGCTGTATTTTCTTGCACTCCACATTGAGAATACGGTACTTGTTCTTCCAAGACCTCTTCTCTTGTTGAACTTTGTTGAGAGTCACCTGAAGTTTTTCTGTATCATACATAAAGTAAATGACAGGGTCCCTTAATGGAAGAATTCCTGACGAGGGTAAGGCATCCTCAGCTTGAGAGCTCTAGTTTGTACCCAGTGGAGATAAGGTTCCACCGAGACACAGTAGTCCGGTTTTCCTAGAGACTCTCGTCCTTTTCTATGAACGTGTTTCCAGGCATGAACTATTTCTTTCTTTAGTGCCCTGTCATTTTCTCCTTCCTTGAAGAAAAAACCTTCCAGATGAGCATTACGCGGGACATGCCTCATCGGGTATCCGAGTTGACGACGAACTAAAACCGGGTGATAATTAATTCCTCCTTTGGTTCCTATAAGGGGTACATTTGGGAAGTTTCCACAACGGTTAATGATTCTGATTCTGTCATAGATTCGATTGTACCAGTCGATGTCAGAGTTGGTAAGAGACGTGATTCTCTGCGACCAACGTAAAGTACTCTTCCGATCCCAAAATGCAGCAAACTTTGGCAAATGGGAAACAAACCATTTGTATAGCAGGGGTACACAGTAGGTGATCATTCCTCCGCTGTACAAATTCCTTAAGTGTACAGAATGATAAGCATCTGTGAGCAGGGACGGTACAGGGATTCCAATTAGAAAAATCTTAATGGCATTGATATCGACGAAGTTATCAATGTTGGGAAACCGAAATAACACATAGGTAAGCAAAACAAAGATGCTTTCGAAAGCGGCCACGTTCCCTATACTAGCAAAGTACAGAGCTTTCTTTATCAAGAACTGGGTTGGTAAACCCTGGATACCACCCTTAATGATCATGTGAGTCCTGACTTCTGACTCGTCCAAATAGATTGCTCTGGCAATGGTTTGATCCTTTGGAATTTCTTCTAGTCCAGAAAAGGGAGATTGGTCAGTAATGGATAAATCAGTCAATTGAGAGTACTCTCCAGTGTTGGTGCTAGCTGATAATTCGGGAATGTGAAACAGTGGTAGACCGGATCGTAGAACTAGATTAGCATGGACAGCATTCCTTCAATTACATGGACCCTTAACAGAGACAACAGTCCTCCGTACTTAGCTCTGAAAACCTCAGGGTTGGTTATCATCCTTGCCAACCCTCTTAAATCCTCTAGTTTTGGAACCTTGAAGGTGTACTTATGAGTCTTCCTTCTACCGAAATCCATTAGCAATCTCTTTATCTGACATTTGCAATCATTGTCTTAGTTTAATTTGAAAAGGAGAGACTAGAAGAGAAGATTTTTCTTTGTTTAATGTTTTTTAATGAAATTAATGCATGAATGCAGCACACAAAAACATAGAAAAAACATGGGGTCAAAGGGTCGGTGTCATGAAGTCAAGGCTCTACCCATCCCCAAAGGTTATACTGGTGATTTTTGTACCTATCCTCAAAATCACTGACCCCTCTTGGGATAACGACAGCAAGTGGATCGTTAACGAGTTGTAGTATCTTAGATTAATATCAAATGAGGGTAGTATCGTGTGACAAATATTTTCGATAGCTTCCACACTACAAAATGGTTTCAGTCTACTAAAATCCTCAGCTTCTCAAATAACCCAATCGAACAATCTGCTTTCAACAACCGAAGTCGTATATGCATTGAATCCGTAAAGGGCATCTCCACTGATTTGATGGTCGACTGGGACCTCTTATCTGGGATTCACTCCCCGTAAGATTACCCGTCTAGTTCCATCACTTATCTTAGGTGTATACTCAATCTTTCCACATGCGGCATCACATGCATTCCCATTAGCAAAAATGTAAACACAGATATCAATCAGGAAACGCAGTATATATATTTGTCCTAATATCCTAGACCTTTATAATCCTATGATCCTATACAGACAATGACTCCCCAGCAGAGTTGTCATTTCTGTGGTATTTTGTGAGCTTAAAGTTTTCCACCTAAGACTGTAAGAAAGAACAGACTCCCACTGTGGTCGCCATTTTTTCTGTAGCGCGATTTTTGTGGTTTCGAATCACTATCACTTTGGTACTACAGTTTGATTCATTTTTCATCCTGTGAAGCTGATTAAGGAAGGGAAATAGATGTCCCCAATTAACCCTGCTCGCATACTGAGGTTAAACAGTCAAAACTGCTGGTTTACAGATGCTATCAAAATAGGGTCCTTGTACAACGCCCCTGAGGAGGCGGGGATGCTTTTAGGAAGCCTGTGGGTCCCCAAACCAAGAGAAGTTCAAGAAATGCAATTTACAGAGAAGAGATCATTCCAGGAAAGTTCGAGAATTTGGAAGAAACTCAAGAGATGCCATTCACGGAGAAAAGATCATCTCTCGGGAGTTAGAGTTTCTTTGACAATTTCTAAGGGTGACAGTCTAAGAAAAGGTTCACCGAGAATATTGCCTTTATCTTTGTTCCATATTGTTTAACCCCAAGAGGAGGGAAGACTGTATTTGGAATCCTACGAGGGATCTAGTTTTATTTGTATTCGAGAGTGACAAACAGGCTTTACCTAGTTCTAGACGTAGTTGTCGGGGAAAACTCTAAATAACTATACTAGTATTACACAGTGGATATGTTACAAGTATATAAAAGGATGTGAAAGAAGACTTACAGTGAAACAGCCCCAGAAAACAGTTATATACATATGAAAGCGGTAAATGAAAGTGGATAAACACTTACCTGTTGTAGAGCTTCCATGCTGTTTTGTTAGTTGTTTAACAAAGAAATTAAAGAAAGCTTTTATAACAACATATATTTGAATTCAAAATCAAAGGAGAAAGTGCTTTGAAAAGAATGTTGGGGCTTACAGCTCAAGGAGAGGCCCAAGTTTTAACGATGATCGCACCGTTGTCTTAAAGATCATATCGGGACTTATACAATAACTGAGGCCCAAAAAGTTTTTATGTACAAGGGGATAGGTCTTACACTATATTAGAGGCCCAAAGATTTATTTTTGTACAAGAGATGGGACTTACAACTCAAGGACAAGCCCAGGGTTATTTGTTTGAAAACGACGATCCCGCCGAGGTTTTTGAAAACACTGTGGGTCTTATACAACATCTGAGGCCTAAATCATTTTTGTTTCAAAAAGGGGTTGGGTCTTACACTCTATTAGAGGCCCAAAGAGTTTGAAAATGAATAAAGATGGGTCTTATAGCTCAAGGAGAAGCCCAGTTGATTTTGTTAAAAAGGAGACGATCGCGCCGAACGTTTGAAAATATAGAAAGGGACTTATACAATGTGTGAGACCCAAAGGTATTATTTACAAAGGGGTTTGGTCTTACACTCTATTAGAGGCAATGTTTTAAAAACCGGACCGAACTGGCCGGTTCAACCAGTTAGACTGGGAACCGGAGATGAATTCGGTTTGGTCAACCTTTCAAAACCGCTAGTGGGTCAAAACTTGGGTTAAACCGGAAAAACCGGATTGAACCGTCCAAAACTATTTGAACCAAAGCACCGGGGCCGATTTTGTAAAACCGCCCGGTTCAAAAAAATCATCAAATTTTTGCCATTTAATTATTTTTAAATTTTAATATGTTAATATCAATACTTAACATACATTCTTCAATCACAAAAATGAATTCCGTGTGTTTTTTACAACCATACAAACCTCTAAGTGTTGTTACTCCATTATAGCACACTCCATCACTATTATGTTGTCTCTTTCAAACATAGTCAGAATGTCCAACTCTATTGATTGTCGTTCAAGTCAATATTTTTTGTTTTTTTCTATTAAGACTTGTTTGTCGTGGTTCAACTCAAATTTGATTTTTTATTGTTTAATGAAGTATATCGTATTATTTATATTTTGGTATTCTATCTTTGTTAATTTAGGTATTCTTAATTATTTGAACTTTATTTTAGTTATTATATTCTATTATTTTAATTTTGGTTTGAATTAGTTTAATTTATTTTGTTGTAATTCTTTAGTTTGGGCAAAATATTCTTAAATAGATGGTTGAAATGAAGTGTAGAACTATGTTAATGTCATGTATTATTGATAGTGTTGTATTAAATTTGTAATGGATTTTTAAAATATTTATTTTATAAAATTGAAAACATATAATAATGCGTGACATATCTATGAAATTTAGATTCATATTATTAGTTTATTTAATAAATGGTTCGACCGTAGGTTTAACCGGTTTAACCAATTGAACCTTAAACCGTAAGTTTTACCGGTTCGATCTCCAGTCTGGTTTTTAAAACATTGATTAGAGGCCCATGAGTGTTTGAAAATGATTGATTAGGGTTAAATTAATAAAAACCCTAATTTTGTTTAAAAAAGGAATTAATTTTGTTAAAAAATTAATAAAAAGTATTGAAAACATGTGAAAAATGAGTGGTGATCTTGGATCAATGTTTCAAAAATCATGTTTATATCCACAAAATGATTGGAAACCAATTAAATTTGGAAAATCAAGAAGGAAAAAATATTTTAAATGTTAAAAAAAAATAAAAGATTAATTATTTGCAAAAATATCAAATATATGAAATAAATAATATTTTTGGGATATTTCTGTAAAATAAAATATTTTAACATTTTTGTGAATTATTAAAAAAAGAATCAACTCAAAATCATTAAAACTCAGAGAGAAAATAATTTTTGAATCAATTAAATAAAATCACAAAATTCAAATATTTAAATTTGTGAAAAAGGCGCCAAGAACATGGGCCAAGAACACGCGCGAAGGGAGTTTTGCTCAGATTTGCATTTTCTATCCAATCTCACTGAATACTTGATGAAATCACACAATCCATATATCAATTTGCTCGTTTTCACCCCACGATCATGTCTATGGTCTATAATTTCATTTATTTTAAGCATGGAATAAGAAATCAAGACAAAACCTCAAGAACCCTAAAATTTGCATGAAGGCTGAGAATTTTGATACACGATTCAAACAAAATAATTAATTGAGGGGAAACATTCTATGCATGATTATGAACATTTGGAAAAAGTATTGTGCGAGGAAATATAAATAGATTAAGAGATGACCAAGTTTAGGCTTACTTGAAGGTTGTGACAGCAAGAGCAATGTGATTTTTGAGTTGGAGGTGTTACAGATGAGTTGTGATGATCTGAACAGCTTCCCTACACCATATGGAGTGTGTTTGAATGCTTGGACTTGATTGGAAATGGTTGAATCACTTCATGGCATCTCAACTGCAACTTGGTTAAAAACATGAGCAACTGGCTGGTGATTATGAGAAATCAGTGTTACAATTGTGTGTTTAGTGTTTGAACAGCTCACATATGATGTTTATGAGGTGTTAGAGCAATTGGTTTGAGTGGAATTGCTCTCTACTGAAAAGTTCGATAGTGACTTGCTAAGAAAGGCATTTTTGAGAGTGAGAAGATGATTTTGAGAAAGGCAAGTGTTGTAGGCCTTTCGTGTACTTAAATTGAGCACAAATGAGCTCTATTTATAATAGAGCAAGTTTTTTTTGCAAGCAATAGTGAATGGCAACTGCAGTAGCTCATTGTCCAATTGCATCACTTTGGAATCTTAAGTCTCCTCTAGCCATTGACTAGAGGTTAGAGCACAGGCCTTTGGTTCCCTAGTTCAGAGACCATCCTCGACTCATTCAGTTGGAAAAGGCCTGGTTCATGCCACCTTGGTGCATCATTTGATTGCTCCAAAACAAAATTGGAGTCATGTCCCCCTTTTAGGCATTTCTAGGTTTGGCATGCTACTTTTAGTTCAAAAGACTTGGGAGGTTTAGGGATTAGTGTTTGTTCCTCCTTGGTCCTCCCCTGAGGTGTTCAAATGGATAAACTTGTTTGTCATTTGCACAATTTGATCAAGTCGAGCAAAATGCACAAATCTGCCTTGCCATGACAGTTGCAGCAAGGCATATTGCCACTGTCATAACTCTTAGCTCAAATGGATTTTGATGGAGTTCTTGGCCATTTTGAAAAGCTATCATATGATATAACATATGTGTGATCATAGTTTGTCTTGACACTTTTTGGATCCAAGTGAAAAATTCCCCTACATTTTGAAAAAAGTGAAACAGATTCTGACTTAGTGAAAATTTCACTAAGTGTTGGAAAAAGTGGCATTTTCATGTTTTTGTCATTTTGGTCACTCCATAACTAAAAATCCATGAAGAATTGGAGTGAGGTGTAGTTTACACTTTTAAAGTATGCCATGAGAGCTACAAATCCATCTTTAGATCAACCAAAATGGTTGCTTGGATCACAAGTTATGATCCTTGGAAGTTGGTACCCAAGCCACTTTGTTCCATAACTTAGAAAATTTCTAAGTTTTTTATGGTTAACTCTTTTCAAGTTATCCCACTTTTCTTGATTTTTCTTGATGAATGATGATCCCAATCACATATTAACATCATTTTAGGGTTAGGGAACCATAATTGTTTAAAAAATCAAAAAGTCAAACTTTGACTTTTGGGCATAGTTGACTTTTTATCAAATGAATTCCAAACTGTGTGATCCTATATGAAATCAAGTCCTTGACCTAAATCAAACTTGATGGATTGATTTCATAGGTGTTATATGGTGTCTTGAATCATGTTCCAGGGTATGGGAGCATGCCTGGGTCAAAAGTCAAAGGTACAGTTGACTTTTTTCGCGAAACCCTAACTGTGGTTCTGATGAAATTGAGACTTGTGAATCAAGCTTCTTGGATCAATCCATTGTTGCAAATGGACCAATTTAGTGTATTAGAGTCCCTCAAATCATGTCTTGAGGTCTTGGCTCATGTTTTGTCCCAAAAGTCAACTTAGGGGTGAATTAGGTCAAGAAACCCTAAATCTGATTTTTTATGAATGCATCCCCTGAGGTTAAATTGATTTGATGATTAAGTCCATGAGGTCCATTAGAGTATTTTTGGTTGTACTTTGGAGAATTGGCTCATGCCCAGAGGAAAAATTCCATCTGGAGGCCCTGGTCGACGAAAACCCTAATTTGGTGATACTGGGGATCTTTAGGCTTAATCCACTTGGAATGTTGCAGCTTTGTGCTTGATCCTTGATGTGGGAGTCTTCTTGATCCATTGTGGATGTATGAGAGGTTTAGACAAGTTGAAGATCATGTCATTCCTTGATTGATCCTTTGTCTAAGAGCTCTTAGAGGGCTTGAAACCCTAAGTTTGATTGTAGTGGATGCTCACCCATCTTTGGGGAGGCTAATGAGGTATGATGGTTCAACCATATTCTGATGATGGTTTGCACAATGATGGGGAATCTTAGTGGTTAAAATTTGGGGCATGAAACTTCCCTATCCCGAAGTTTGTAACCTTCAGGAGTTGCTGCCATGCCCCTTGCATCTTCGCATTCCCGAAGTTTGTAACCTTCAGGCCAAGCTGCTCCTGCTGTAGTTTGCGGATCTACCGTGATCGGGGGAATATATCCTTCCGGGATATAGTTGAGTGGCATGCCCCTGGTATGATCTTTAGGCATGTTGTACTGAGGATCATACATCTCTACTATGGGCGTAGATGTGATCTTTGAGATCACAGTTCTTTGTTGTTGTCTCTGGGATGCTGCTAGAGATTGCATGTCTTTATGAAGTTTCCTCAGATCTTCTATCAGAGTGTCGATTTCTTCTCTCAACGCTATGTTATCTTCCTCGAGATCATACATTTTCTTTTGTCGATTGTCCCAAGTATTGTATGAATGAGACAGTTTGACGCTAGAATCGAGACACAGACGTGAGATTCGTAAGGAAGAAGAACGTGTTATGTGAGAATGATGAATGATATGCAATAATTATTAAATTTATTATTTTAATCAAAAGAAACTTCAACAATTGGATTGCAAATATCATACAGTAGGGAAACCCCTTTTTATTGAATTCAGAGATTGCGGAAATGGAAATACAGTAATTTACAAAGTGCTGTAAAAGGAAATGTCTAGACTTATGGATCCTGAGTCCTCTCTGAGGAGGGCTCAGGTGCTAGTTCTGGTATTTTCCTTTTCTTTGACCGGGGTGTCATACCCCAAATTTTGACCACTAAGATTTCCCATCATTGTGAAAATCATCATCACAATATGGGGGAACCATTATATTTCATCAGTCTCCCCAAAGCTAGGTGAGCAGCCACTACAATCAAAATTATGGTTTCAAGCCCTCTCAGAGCCTTAGACAAAGGATCAATCAAGGAAGGACATGATATTCAACTTTTTTAAACTCTCAAGTAGTCACAAAGGATCAAAAAGGACTCCCACTCCAAGGATTAAGCACAAAGCTGCTCCCTTTTAGGTGGATCAAGCCGCAAGATCACCAGTATCACCAAATTAGGGTTTTGGTCGATCAGGGCCTCCAAAGGGAAATTTTCCTCTGGGCATGAGCCAAGGATCCAAAACACAACCTAATATACTTTATGAAACCTCATAAACCTAATCATCAAGTCAATTTTTCCTCAGGGGATGCATTCATCAAAAATCAGGAATTAGGGTTTCTTGACCTAATTCACCCCTAAGTTGACTTTTAGGGCAAATCATGAGCCAAGACCTCAAGAGAGGATTTGAGGGTCTCTAATGAACTATATTGATCCATTTGGAACAATGGATTAAGCCAAGAAGCTTGAGCAACAAGTTTCAATTTCATCTGCACCACAATTAGGGTTTCGCGAGGAAAGTCAACTGTAACTTTGACTTTTGACCAGGACATGCTCCCAAGCCCTAGGACATGAATCAATATACCCTATGACACCCATGGAACATGTCCATCAAGTTTCATTTAGGTTAAGGACATGATTTCACAAAGGATTGCACAGTTTGGAATTCATCTGATAAAAAGTCAACTGTGCACAAAAGTCAACTTTGACTTTTTGAGATTTTTCACAAAAATGGATTTTTAACCCTAAAATGATGTTAATGTATGATTTTAATCATCATTCATCAAGAAAAACCAAGGAAAGTTGGATAACTTGTAAAAGGGGTAACCATAAAAACTTAGAAAATTTTCTAAGTTAAAAATAAAGTGACTAGGGTACCAACTTTGGAGGACCATAACTCCTAAACCACAAGGCCATTGCTCCCCATTCAAAGCTTGATTTTTAGATCTCATTGCCCTCTACAAAAGCTTCATACTGACCTATGTCGAAATTCCTCATGGATTTTGAGTTATGGAGTGATCAAAATCAAGAAAAGTCACTTTGTTCCAACACTTAGTGAAAATTTCACTAAGTCAGATTTTACCCTACTTTTTGCCAAATGTAGGGGGATTTTTCACTTGGATTCAAAAGAGATCAAAACCAAACATGTTCAAACAATTGTTGTATCATGCAAGGGCATTCCAAAATGGCCAAGAACATTACCAAATTCCATTTGAGTCATGAGATATGACATTGGCAAGTTGCCTTGCTAAAATCTGCCAAGGCAAGGCAGATTTTGCATTTTTACTCGATTTTCCAAAATCAGCCAAATCCAAATGCTCCTATCTACTTGGACACCTCTAAGGATTGAATCTAAAGGGGACAATCATTGAGCCAAGCCTCCAAAGTCTTTGGAACAAGAAATAGTATGTTGAACCTAGAATGGCCAAAATAGGGACAAGACTCTAATTTTGGATTGGAGCATTCAATGGAAGCATCAAGGTGGCATGGACTGAGCCATTCTCAACAAAATTCAGTCAAGACTTATCCAAGACCAAGGGAACCACAGCCCTGTGCCCTAACCTCTAGTCAATGACTAGAGGAGACTTGGATTTCCATTGGACAACATTAGCCAAACCTCTGCTACAGTTTCCATTCACTGTGGATCCCAAAACAAACTTGCTCTACTATAAATAGAGCTCAATTGTGATCAGTTTGAGTACACCAAAGCCATCAAACAGATGCTTTCCTCAAAACCTCTTTCTCTTGGCAAAAATGCCTTCTTTAGCAAGGCAACTTTGAGTTTTTGAGCTTGAGAGCTTTTCCATCACAATCAATCACACACACACCTCATATATATCATACGTAAGCTGTGCAAACTATCACAAGTGACCTGTAATCACAAAATCACAAAGTCATCTCTCAAAACCTCAAAATAGGCTTTTTTTGCATTTTTCAATCCATGTCTTGATTCAGTCACTTTCCAAACCAGATAAAACCTCAAACACACTCCAAATATCATCCTTGAACTGTCCCAAATGGTTCCCCCATCTGGAACACCATTTGAGAGAGTTGCTATTTTGGTCACTTTTAACCCCTTTTGCAAGAAAGGGACTGTTTGTGTTTTTGCAGGTACCAGTCAATTCCAATCATCCTAAAAGCTTCTAAGGGATCATTTGAGTGTGTCTAAAGCATCAAATCATTTCTGGAAAAGAGGTTTGACAGATTGCACAAAAGCTCCAAAATCTCAAAAAAGAGGTAAGCCTCACAACTTGGAATGTTTGAATCATGCAATGCTTTTCAGATCTCATACATGTTGTATATGTTATGTTTGAGCTAATTAACCATGTAATCCATGCCTGTACCAAGTTGTAGCACATAAAATGCAATTATAGGTCATTTTCAAAACCACTATCAGGTTTTGAGGAGGGAGTGTGATCTAAAAAAACTACCACCACCATTGGATTCCTTATGAAATTCTGATCCTGATGCTTATAAATTTTGTCTCAAACCATTAAGAATTGAGAAAGTTATGACCTTCACGTTTCTGAGCCAAAACTTGCAAAAACTTGCCTTGGGCCAAGCCTAAAACCAAGGCATGACTTGTATATTTGTTGTTTTGTTTCAAACAATGGATGTATCACCACCCCAGTGGTAAGGCGCACGCCTTGTAACCTTGAGGTCTTGGGTTCAAACCCCACCTATGCCATTTTTTGTTTTTTCACATTTTGCCATTTTTTCCAATATTTTCATGGTTTATTAATTAATTGGAAAATTAATAACTCTTTCAATTTTAATTATTTATTATTGGTTCTTTTTGCAAAAAATCACAAAAATGTTGAAATATTTATTCTAGAAAAAAATTAAGTTTATATTATTTATTTAATATAATTAGTATTTTTGTGAATAAATTCATTTTTATTTGTTTTGAAACATCTTAAAATGAATATTCATCTTGAAAAGTCAAGACCAAATGAGTTTTAATATCTCTTGTGATTTATACCTCATTTTTCAAACCTTAAACAAAAATCACAAGTGGTTTATTCAAACCTATTTGGTATTTTTCATTGATTTTCTTTAAATATTTACTTTTAAAGAATAAAAATAGGGTTTCTTTGATTTTCACTCAAACAAATCATTGTCAAACACTCATGGGCCTCTAATAGAGTGTAAGACCCAATCCCCTTTAAACCAAAACAATTTTGGGCCTCAGATACTGTATAAGCCCCTTCGCGTTAAAAGAAAATCTTGGCGCGATCGCCATTTTAAACGAAAAACAAACTTTGGGCCTACCCTCGTGTTATAAGCCCCACTCTTTTTCTTTAAACCTTTTTGGGCCTCTTGAGAGAGTGTAAGACCCATCCCTTGTACAGAAAACTTTTGGGCCTCAGTCACTTGTATAAGTCCCTCTGTACAAATTCAAACAGTGCACTCACTGATAAAACCCTGGGCCTCTCCTTGAGCTGTAAGCCCCAAATCTTTCTTTTTCAAAGCACTTTCTCCTTTGATTTTGAATATACTGTTTTCAATCTTTCTTTGTTAAACAACTAACCAAACAGCATGGAAGCTTTACAACCGAGTAAGTGGTTATTGCTTTCATTTACTGCTTTCATATATATATAACTGTATTATGGGGCTGTTTCACTGTAAGTCTTCTTTCATAAACTCATATCAACTGTGTAATAATAGTATAGATATTTAGAGTTTCCCCGGCAACTACGTCTAGCACTAGCATTAAGCCCGTCGATCACTCTTAAATAGTCAATACTAGATCCCCATAGGATTACCAGACACAGTCTTCCCTCCTCTTGGGGTTAAACAATATGGAGACATGAAAGGCAGCATTCTCTGTGAACCTTTTCATAGACTGTCACTCATAGAAGTTGTCAAAGAAACTCTACTCCCCAGAGATGATCTCTTCTCTGTGAATTGCATCTCTTGAGTTTCTTCCAACTTCTCGGACTTTCCTGGCTTGATCTATTCCTCGTGAATAGCCTGTCTTGAACTTTTCGGGGTTTGGGGACCCACGGGATTCTTAAAAGCACTTGTCAAGAAACTCTATTCCCCAGAGATGATCTTTTCTCCGTGAATGGCATCTCTTGAGTTTCTTCCAAATTCTCGGACTTTCCTGACTTGATATATTCCTTGTGAATAGCTTGCCTTGAATTTCTCGAGGTTTGGGGACCCATCGGCTTCTTAAAAGCACCGGCCTCCTATTGGGCATCATACAAGGACCCACATGCTTCCTAAAAGCACCCTAGCCTCCTCTTGCGCTTAGTACAAGGACCCGTCGGCTTCTTAGAAGTATTCATAGCTCCTCTTAGGCTTCGTATAATGATCTCTTCCTCCGGGAATGATAGCCTCCTCTTGGGCTTCGTACAAGGACCAATCGGCTTCTTAAAAGTTTCCAGCCTCCTCTTGGGCTTCGTACAAATTGTCCCGACGACCTCCTAAAGGTATAGGAACAGAACTTAATCATCTCCATTGAACAATCTTTCAAAGAGTCTACTACTGTTTCTCAAAGCATAGTACAAAAGATGAAACTCTAGACACGGACAGTCTAATCTCCTTGAGTCTTCAAGATATTCTCAAGCACCCTTCAAGAATAGGAAGGAACCCCGTAGACTTGGACAGTCTCAATACCCTTCAGATTTCCCACTTCCTTAAAGAACAGAAATAACCCGGATCCTTGAATCAAATCCTTGAGTACAGCGTTGCTCATATAAGAACTGATTTTCTCTTTCAAAATCAGTATACTGGACCTGTCACTTAACTGAAACAGTCAACCATAGCCTCCTCTTGGGCTTTGTACAATGATTCTCCCCAGCGGAGTCAAACAACGTTTAGCCTCTCTCTCGGGCTTTGTACGAGACACATAAGAGACTCCCTCGTTGAGTCAATCACCCCTTTTGCCTCCATCTCAGGGTTTATACGAGATACAAAAAGGTTCTTATTGAGCCAAACAAACAACAGCCTCCATCTCGGGCTTCGTACGAGATACAAAAAAACTCTCTTGTTGAGTCAAATAGCCTTCATCTCGGGCTTTATACGAGATACTAAAAGACTCCATCGCCGAGTCAAAACCTTTTAGCCTCTCTCTCGGGCTTTGTACGAGACACCTTTTAACCTCCTCTTAGGCTTTGTATAAGAAAACCACAGGTTGGTCCAATCAACCTTTTAGCATCAAATCTGTGCCTCGTTCACAGTACACAAACATCAACAACTTTTTCCCCTTCATCTAATCGCTGTAAGCGGCAAGCCTCTGGATCATCTACATCCATGCCACTGTCCCTCTTTTAGCATGATAAATTCCTAAGGAAAGATAGCATTGCTCTACACTGAGTTAAAGTCTTCTCCTTCAGGTCGGAAATCCCCTATAAAGGAAATTATGGCATTGCTGGATTCACAAATCCCGGTTAAAGTAATTCTCCTTTATAAACAGTTGTGACATACAAACCCCTCTTTAGAGATGACAAATTCTCTCTAAAGTCAAACCTTTAGCTTCATATCTTGGGCTTTGAACAAGATACAAATAGACTTTTCAGCTTCACATCTTGGGCTTTGAACAAGATACAAATCACCTTTCGCTTCACGTCTTGGGCTTTGAACAAGACACCAAAAACACTCATTTCCTCCCATAGAATAAGAGGAACTACGAACGCTCTGATTTCCCTGTTTCAGTAAACGGGAATACGTAGGCATAAGATTGAAAGAAAAATCTTAGCGAGCATACTAAACAAAAACCCAAAATCCTATATATCCTAATCTGAAGGAGTATCCTAACAAAAAGAGAGAAAATAGTATTGGCGAAAATACAAATAACCAGTACAAAGGGCCCCCCACATTGATAGCATTCGTAACCTAACAGACCGCTGTTTAAACTCAGTATGCAAGCAGGGTTAATTAGAGACATCTATTTCCCTTCCTTCATCAGCTTTAATAGGATAAAAAATGAATCGACCTGTAGTTAAAACTCAACCGTAGAGAGCGACCGCGCTTAAGAACCGCGTCCAAAATCGCTCGCTACAGAAAAATGGTGCCCACCATGGGGCCTTTCAAAGTTAGATCTAGGCACGGTCGTCCCCATTTTTTTCAGAAAAATGGCGCCCACCGTGGTTCTGATCTCTGTTTTCCGTCTTCCTTTTCATCACTTGTGTGATACCACAGATTGGGGCTTCCGCTGGGGAACCCATTTTCTGTCCAGAACTTAGGATTCATAGCTTTAAAGGTCTAGGATGTTTAGGACAAATATATATACTGCTTTTCCTAATTGCTATACATGTTTATTTTTCTGCTAATGGGAATGCGTGTGATGCCGCATGTGGAAAGATTGAGTATACACTTAAGATAAGTGATGGCGACGAGGTCGACCGTCAACCTCAGTGGAGGCTGACCAATGCAACCCATTCTCTCACCTAGACAATGGGCCGATTGTGATGTCTGAGAAGCTGAGGAGCCAAACCCTTTTGTAGTGCGAAAACTATCAGGAATAGTTGTTACGCAATACTACCCTCATTTGAGGCTGGTGATCTATTCTCGGTGAATGGCACTTACTCTAAGATTGCTCTACAACTCGCTGGTGATCCGCTTGCTGTTTTGCTTTCCTGGGAGGAGTTGATGATAATGAGTACAGGTACAAAAATCACCCTAGTATAAACCTTTGGGGATGGGTAGAGCCTTAACTTCATGACAACGACCCTTTGACCCCATGTTTTTTCTATGTTTTTGTGTGCTGCATTCATGCATTCATTTAAAAAACATTAAAACATTAAAAAAAAATTTCTCTTTCAGTCTCTCTGTTTTTCAAAATAAACTAAGACTGTGATTACAAATAACAGAGAAAAGGATTGCTCTAATGGATTTCGGTAGAAGGAGAACCCATAGGTGTACCTTCAAGGTTCCAAAGTTAGAGGATTTGAGAAGGTTAGCAAGGATGATCACTAACCCTGAGGCTTTCAAAGCCAAGCACGGAGTTTTGCTACCACTGTTAAGAGTCCATGTGACTGAGGGAATCATGGATGCGCTCATTCAGTTCTACGATCCGGTTTATCACTGTTTCACATTCCCGGATTACCAGCTAGCACCAACGCTGGAGGAGTATTCTTATTTGATTGATCTATACATTACAGATCGAGCTCCATTTTCTGGACTGGAAGAAATTCCAAAGAATCAGATCATTGCAAGAGCAATTCATTTGGATGAGTCTGAGGTCAGGAATCACATGACCACTAAGGGTGGCATCCAAGGTTTGCCAGCCCAGTTCTTGACAAAGAAAGCCCTATATTTTGCCAGTATAGGAAACGTAACTGCTTTTGAAAGCATCTTTGTCTTGCTCACCTACGGGTTATTTTTGTTTCCCAGCATCAATAACTTCGTCGATATTAACTCCATTAAGGTTTTTCTCATTGGAAATCCTGTGCCGACTTTGCTCGCATATGCGTATCATTCTGTACACTTGGGAAATTTGTATAGTGGAGGGGAGATCACATGTTGTGTACCTTTGCTTTACAAATGGTTTATCTCCCACTTTCCCAAGTCTGCTGCTTTTTGGGATTGCAAGAGTGCCTTACGTTGGTCGCAGAAGATCATGTCCCTCACCAACTCTGATATAGATTGGTGTAATAGGATCTATGATGGAATCAAAATCATTGATCATTGTGGAAACTTCCCCAACGTACCCCTTATAGGAACTAAAGGAGGAATCAACTATCATCCGATATTGGTTCGCCGTCAGTTTGGATACCCGATGAGGCATGTTCCGCTGAATGCTCATCTGGAAGGTCTTTTCTTCAAAGAAGGAGAAAATGACAGGACACTAAAGATGGAAATAGTGCACGCTTGGAAACACGTTCATAAGAAAGGACGAGAGTCTCTAGGAAAACCGGACTGTGTCTCGGTGGAGCCTTATCTCCATTGGGTACAAACTAGAGCTCTCAAGCTAAAAATGCCTTATCCTCGTTACGAAATTCTTTCGCCGAGGGAATCTGTCATGTACTTCATGAAGGAAACTGAAAAGCTTCAGGTTACTCTCAACAAAGTTCAAAAGGAGAGAAGGTCTTGGAAGAACAAGTACCGCACCCTCGACGTAGAGTGCATCAAAATACAACAATTACTAAAAGAAAAAGATGCTCTAATTGAAATTTTGGAGCAACATGCTGTAGAGAATCAAGATGACCAAAGGAATTTGCTCACTCTTTTCACTTGGCAAAGGAATGACAACCCGACAATGGCCCAAGAGCCCCGGTCAAAGAAAAGGAAAGTACCAGAATCAGCACCCAATTTCTCTTCAGAGAGGACTCGGGACCCATTAGCTTAGGTTTCTATTTCTGCACCTTGTAATCTATTGTATTTCCATTTCTGTAATCCTTTGAATTCAATAAAAAGGGGTTTCCCCACTGTTTGATATTTGCAATCTAATTGTCAAAGTTTATTTTGATTAAACAAAAAAAAACAATTAATATAATCATTGCATTCATCATTCTCACATCATGTATTCTTTTTCCCTACGAATCTCACGTTTGTGTCTCGGTTCTAGAGTCAAACTGTCTCATTCGTATAATACTCGGGTCAATCGTCAAAAAAAGATGGATGATCTTGAGGAAGAAAACAGAGAGTTGAAGGAAGAGATCGACGCTCTGAGAGAGGATATGAGAAAGCTTCGTAACGACATGCAAGCCATGGCAGAAGCTCAGCTACAAAGAACTGTGATCTCAGAGATCACCTCAATGCCCATAGTGGAGAAGTATGATCCTAGGTATCAAATGCCGAAAGATCGTCCTTGGGGCATGCCTGTTAACTATATCCCGGAAGGATATATTCCGCCGATCGCTGAAGATCAAGGAATCACAACAGAAGCCGCTGGGCCTGAAGGTTACAAACTTCGGGAAAGCAAAGATGCCAGGGACATACTGAAGACTCCTGAAGGTTACAAACTTCGGGAAATGCCAAGATTAGCTGCCGTAGTTACGGTACCACCCCCTGTGGTGCACACTGTCCTGGAAGGACAGATTCCGCCAATACCTGCTGGTAAAAAGGAAACTATGTTTGACAGGATGGATGAATTCCAGGAACTGTTCTTGGAAATGCAGAAAGAACTGCAAGCCATCCGCGGTCAGGATCTATTTGGAAAGGACGCCGCAGACCTCTGCTTGGTCCCCAATGTGAAAGTCCCGCACAAGTTCCAAGTGCCCGACTTTGAAAAATACAAGGGTAACTCTTGCCCTCAGAGCCATCTGGTGATGTACGCTCGGCGGATGTCAGCTCAGACGGAGAATCAGGACCTTCTGATTCACTACTTTCAGGATAGTTTAACCGGTGCCGCATTAAAATGGTACATGAGTTTAAACCATACTACAATCAATACATTCAGAGATCTTGGTACTGCCTTCGTCCAACAACACAAATACAATTTGGACATGGCACCCGACAGAGATCAACTCAGATCGATGTCACAAAAGGACAAGGAAACCTTTAAGGAGTATGCTCAAAGGTGGTGCGAAATTGCCTCTCAAATTTGTCCGCCTCTTGAGGAAAAAGAGATGACAAAGATCTTCTTAAAGACCTTAAGCTCATTTTACTATGACCGAATGGTTGCCAGTGCACCCAGTGATTTCACCGAGATGGTGGGCATGGGTGTACGTCTTGAGGAAGCCGTCCGAGAAGGACGTTTGGTAAAAGACACAGGATCGACGAGCGGTACTAAAAAATACGGTAGTGCTCTCCCTAAGAAAAAAGAACAAGATATTGGGAATATCTCTCTCGGAAAGCAAAGGCGACGTTATCAACCGGTAGCAGCTGTGACTCCTGCTATCAACCCTGTGCCTATTCCTACGTATCAACCTCAGGTTGCGCAGAGCCAACCTGATCAGCAAAGGACATAACAGCCTCTTCAGCAGGCTCGTCCTCCATATAACAACGACCATACAACACGGCCACAGGATTTGATCCTATACCCGTGTCGTACGCAGAGCTGTTTCCATTACTGCTAGCCAAGGGGCACATTCAGACTAAGTCCCCTCTTACAGTACCGGAAAATCCGCCTTTTTGGTTCAAGGTGGATCAAACTTGCCCTTACCACCAAGTAGGTCCCGGGCATAACATTGGGACTTGTCTCAATTTCAAGTCTGACTTGCAAAAGCTTGTTTAGAGCGGGGTCTTATCCTTCAAGGATACAAATCCTAATGTTCTCACGAACCCGCTGCCTCAACATGACAAGGCTGCCGTCAACCTAATAGAAGGAGAGACTAACAATGTCTATCAAATTCACGATGTACTCTTATTGAAAACCAATTTGGTCAAGATGCATTGTAGACAGAGTGGATATGGCCATGTGCCACCTCATAGCTATCACCAGTGTGATATCTGCTCTAAAGACAACCAGGGATGTTCTATGGTGCAAGCAGCTCTATAGGAACAAATGGATCTCGGAAGGATCCAAGAGCACCGAGTTCGTGGAGTTAACGTGGTCTATACGAATTCTAACGTCATTCAGAACCACGATACCCGTGCAATGAATGTCAACTTGGTAGCGATGCACTCAAGGCAAAGCCAG
Source organism: Lathyrus tuberosus (assembly GCA_022829125.1). Taxonomy (NCBI): domain Eukaryota; kingdom Viridiplantae; phylum Streptophyta; class Magnoliopsida; order Fabales; family Fabaceae; genus Lathyrus; species Lathyrus tuberosus. Next base: position 9,334,888 of record JALAZF010000187.1, read on the forward strand.
TATCATAATCTACCGTGGCACAATTACAGTTCTTGTCTGACTTGCTCGGTAAACAAACAGGGATGCTCTTTTGTACAAGAAGCCCTTCAGCGTCAGATGGATCTTGGATGGATCCAAGACTACCATGATAAGAACCCTTATCAGATTAACATGGTTCAGATCTTTGATATTCGCGTAATGAATACCAACCTGGTTGAGTTACACGCTGAACAGGTTCGACTCAGATTCTTAACATCACACGACTATCACAGCTGTAAAGCGGGTTGCAAAAACGATCGAGGTTGTACCCTTGTCCAGGAGGCACTTCTGCACTTGTTAAATCACTGGGGGATGCGAATTTACATGGATGAAGATACTCAGCAAATTAGTATCAGCAACAGGAATCCTACTCGGCGTCAGAGTCAGGATGTCCGATCAATGGAAGCTAACCTAGTGAGGTTACATTGTATTCAAAGTGGGTGTGGTCAGGTGCCACCACACAATTATGAACGTTGTAGTGTCTGTTCGGAAAGTAACCAAGGGTTCTACCTTGTGCGAGCAGCTCTTCAGGGTCAGGTGGATCATGGAGAGATTCGTCTATATCCGAGTTCTGGACCCATCAACTGGACGCCGAATTACCTTGTTGATCAAGTTGAGGATGTTATCACCATCTCTAGTCATCACAGGACCAGGGATGTTTTTGCCATCATCCCTCTACTTGACGAATCCAAGGTTCCCAACCGGGAACAGATCGAGATTACTTACGATGGTCAGAAAAATAGTCTCCCCAAAGATGAGTGAGCAGCCACTACAATCAAAATTAGGGTTTCAAGCCCTCTCAGAACCTTAGACAAAGGATCAATCAAGGAAGGACACGATCTTCAACTTGTTTAAACTCTCAAGTAGTCACAAAGGATCAAAAAGGACTCCCACTCCAAGGATTAAGCACAAAGCTGCTCCCTTCTAGGTGGATCAAGCCTCAAGATCGCCAGTATCACCAAATTAGGGTTTTGGTCGATCAGGGCCTCCAAAGGGAAATTTTCCTCTGGTCATGAGCCAAGGATCCAAAACACAACCTAATATACTCCATGGAACCTCATAAACCTAATCATCAAGTCTATTTTGCCTCAGGGGATGCATTCATCAAAAATCAGGAATTAGGGTTTCTTGACCTAATTCACCCCTGAGTTGACTTTTAGGGCAAATATGAGCCAAGACCTCAAGAGAGGTTTTGAGGGTCTCTAATGAACTATATTGATCCATTTGGAACAATGGATTAATCCAAGAAGCTTGAGCAACAAGTTTCAATTTCATCTGCACCATAATTAGGGTTTCGCGAGGAAAGTCAACTGTAACTTTGACTTTTGACCAGGACATGCTCCCAAGCCCTAGGACATGAATCAATATACCTTATGACACCCATGGAACATGTCCATCAAGTTTGATTTAGGTCAAGGACATGATTTCACAAAGGATTGCACAGTTTGAAATTCATCTGATAAAAAGTCAACTGTGCACAAAAGTCAACTTTGACTTTTTGAGATTTTTCACAAAAATGGATTTTTAACCCTAAAATCATGTTAATGTATGATTTGAATCATCATTCATCAAGAAAAATCAAGAAAAGTTGGATAACTTGTAAAAGGGGTAACCAAAAAAATTAGAAAATTTTCTAAGTTAAAAATAAAGTGACTAGGGTACCAACTATGGAGGACCCTAACTCCTAAACCACAAGGCCATTGTTCCCCATTCAAAGCTTGATTTGTAGATCTCATTGCCCTCTACAAAAGCTTCATACTGACCTATGTCCAAATTCCATATGGATTTTGAGTTATGGAGTGATCAAAATCAAGAAAAGTCACTTTGTTCCAACACTTAGTGAAAATTTCACTAAGTCAGATTTTACCCTACTTTTTGCCAAATGTAGGGGGATTTTTCACTTGGATTCAAAAGAGATCAAAACCAAACATGTTCAAACAGTTGTTGTATCATGCAAGGGCTTTCAAAAATGGCCAAGAACATTACCAAATTCCATTTGAGTCATGAGATATGACATTGGCAAGTTGCCTTGCTGAAATCTGCCAAGGCAAGGCAGATTTTGCATTTTTGCTCGATTTGCCAAAATCAGCCAAATCCAAATGCTCCTATCCACTTGGAAACCTCTGAGGATTAAATATAAAGGGGACAAACACTGAGCAAAGCCTCCAAAGTCTTTGGAACAAGAAATAGCATGTTGAACCTAGAATGGCCAAAATAGGGACAAGACTCCAATTTTGGATTGGAGAATTCAATGGAAGCATCAAGGTGGCATGGACTGAGCCATTCTCAACTGAATTTAGTCAAGACTTATCCAAGACCAAGGGAACCACAGCCCTGTGCCCTAACCTCTAGTCAATGGCTAGAGGAGACTTGGATATCCATTGGACAACATTGGCCAAACCTCTGCTGCAGTTGCCATTCACTGTGGATCCCAAAACAAACTTGCTCTACTATAAATAGAGCTCAATTGTGATCAGTTTGAGTACACCAAAGCCATCAAACAGATGCTTTCCTCAAAACCTCTTTCTCTTGGCAAAAATTCCTTCTTTAGCAAGGCAACTTTGATTTATTGAGCTTGAGAGCTTTTCCATCACAATCAATCACACACACACCTCATATATTTCATATGTAAGCTATACAAACTATCACAAGTGACCTGTAATCACAAAATCACAAAGTCACATCTCAAAACCTCAAAATAGGCTTTTTTTTTGCATTTTTCAAGCCATGTCTTGATTCAGTCACTTTCCATACCAGATAAAACCTCAAACACACTCCAAATATCATCCTTGAACTGTCCCAAATGGTTCCCCCCATCTGGAACACCATTTGAGAGAGTTGCTATTTTGGTCACTTTTAACCCCTTTTGCAAGAAAGGGACTGTTTGTGTTTTTGCAGGTACCAGTCAATTCCAATCATCCTAAAAGCTTCTAAGGGATCATTTGAGTGTGTCTAAAGCATCAAATCATTTCTGGAACAAGAGGTTTGACAGATTGCACAAAAGCTCCAAAATCTCAAAAAAGAGGTAAGCCTCACAACTTGGAATCTTTGAATCATGCAATGCTTTGAAGTCCACTGATCATAAACATCTCATACACGTTGTATATGTTGTGTTTGAGCTAATTCACCATATAATCCATGCCTGTACCAAGTTGTAGCATAGAAAATGCAATTATAGGTCATTTTCAAAACCACTATCGGGTTTTGAGGAGGGAGTGTGATCTGAAAAAAATACCACCACCATTGGATTCCTTATGAAATTCTGGTCCAGATGCATATAAATTTTGTCTCAAACCATTAAGAATTGAGAAAGTTATGACCTTCACGTTTCTGAGCTAAAACTTCCCAAAACTTGCCTTGGGCAGGGCCTAAAACCAAGGCATGACTTGTATATTTGTTGTTTTGTTTCAAACAATGGATGTATCACCACCCCAGTGGTAAGGCGCGCGCCTTGTAACCTTGAGGTCTTGGGTTCAAACCCCACCTATGCCATTTTGTGTTTTTTCATATTTTGCCATTTTTTCCAATATTTTCATGGTTTATTAATTAATTGGAAAATTAATAACTCTTTCAATTTTAATTATTTTTTATTGGTTCTTTTTGTAAAAAATCACAAAAATGTTAAAATATTTTATTCCACAAAAAAATTGAGTTTATATTATTTATTTAATATAATTAGTATTTTTGTGAATAAATTCATTTTTATTTGTTTTTAAACATCTTAAAATGAATATTCATCTTGAAAAGTCAAGACCAAATGAGTTTTAATATCTCTTGTGATTTATACCTCATTTTTCAAACCTTAAACAAAAATCACAAGTGGTTTATTCAAACCTATTTGGTATTTTTCATTGATTTTCTTTAAATATTTACTTTTAAAGGATAAAATTAGGGTTTCTTTGATTTTCACTCAAACAAATCATTGTCAAACACTCATGGGCCTCTAATAGAGTGTAAGACCCAATCCCCTTTTAACCAAAACAATTTTGGGCCTCAGATACTGTATAAGCCCCTTCGCGTTAAAAGAAAATCTCGGCGCGATCGCCATTTTAAACGAAAAACAAACTTTGGGCCTACCCTCGTGTTATAAGCCCCACTCTTTTTCTTTAAACCTTTTTGGGCCTCTTGAGAGAGTGTAAGACCCATCCCTTGTACAGAAAACTTTTGGGCCTCAGTCACTTGTATAAGTCCCTCTGTACAAATTCCAACAGTGCACCCACTGATAAAACCCTGGGCCTCTCCTTGAGCTGTAAGCCCCAAATCTTTCTTTTTCAAAGCACTTTCTCCTTTGATTTTGAATATACTGTTTTCAATCTTTCTTTGTTGAACAACTAACCAAACAACGTGGAAGCTCTACAACCGAGTAAGTGGTTATTGCTTTCATTTACCGCTTTCATATATATATAACTGTATTATGGGGCTGTTTCATTGTAAGTCTTCTTTCATAAACTCATATCAACTGTGTAATAATAGTATAGATATTTAGAGTTTCCCCGGCAACTACGTCTAGCACTAGCATTAAGCCCGTCGATCACTCTTAAATAGTCAATACTAGATCCCCATTGGATTACCAGACACAGTCTTCCCTCCTCTTGGGGTTAAACAATATGGAGACATGAAAGGCAGCATTCTCTGTGAACCCTTTCATAGACCGTCACTCATAGAAGTTGTCAAAGAAACTCTACTCCCCATAGATGATCTCTTCTCCGTGAATTGCATCTCTTGTGTTTCTTTCAAATTCTCGGAATTTCCTGGCTTGATCTATTCCTCGTGAATAGCCTGTCTTGAACTTCTCGGGGTTTGGGGACCCACGGGCTTCTTAAAAGCACTTGTCAAGAAACTCTATTCCCCATAGATGATCTTTTCTCCGTGAATGGCATCTCTTGAGTTTCTTCCAAATTCTCGGACTTTCCTGACTTGATCTATTCCTTGTGAATAGCTTGCCTTGAATTTCTTGGGGTTTGGGGACCCATCGGCTTCTTAAAAGCATCAGCCTCCTCTTGGGCATCGTACAAGGACCCACAGGCTTCCTAAAAGCACCCTAGCCTCCTCTTGGGCTTAGTACAACGACCCGTCGGCTTCTTAGAAGTATTCATAGCCTCCTCTTAGGCTTCGTATAATGATCTCTTCCTCCGAGAATGATAGCCTCCTCTTGGGCATCGTACAAGGACCAATCGGCTTCTTAAAAGTTTCCAGCCTCCTCTTGGGCTTCGTACAAATTATCCCGAAGACCTCCTAAAGGTATAGGAACAGAACTTAATCATCTCCATAGAACAGTCTTTCAAAGAGTCTACTACTGTTTCTCAAAGCATAGTACAAAAGATGAAACTCTAGACACGGACAGTCTAATCTCCTTGAGTCTTCAAGACATTCTCAAGCACCCTTCAAGAATATGAACAAACCCCGTAGACTTGGACAGTCTCAATACCCTTCGGATTTCCCACTTCCTTAAAGAACAGGAATAACCCGGATCCTTGAATCAAATCCTTGAGTACAGTGTTGTTCATATAAGAACTGATTTTCTCTTTCAAAATCAGTATACTGGACCTGTCACTTAACTGAAACAGTCAACCATAGCCTCCTCTTGGGCTTTGTACAATGATTATCCCCAGCGGAGTCAAACAACGTTTATCCTCTCTCTCGGGCTTTGTACGAGACACATAAGAGACTCCCTCGTTGAGTCAATCACCCCTTTTTCCTCCATCTCGGGCTTTATACGAGATACAAAAAGGTTCTTATTGAGCCTAACAAACAACAGCCTCCATCTCGGGCTTCGTACGAGATACAAAAAAACTCTCTTGTTGATTCAAATAGCCTTCATCTCGGACTTTATACGAGATACCAAAAGACTCCATCGTTGAGTCAAAACCTTTTAGCCTCTCTCTCGGGCTTTGTACGAGACACCTTTTAGCCTCCTCTTAGGCTTTGTATAAGAAAACCACTGGTTGGTCCAATCAACCTTTTAGCATCAAAGTTGTGCCTCGTTCACAGTACACAAACATCAACAACTTTTTCCCCTTCATCTAATCGCTGTAAGCGGCAAGCCTCTGGATCATCTACATCCATGCCACTGTCCCTCTTTTAGCATGAGAAATTCCTAAGGAAAGATAGCATTGCTCTACACTAAGTTAAAGTCTTCTCCTTCAGGTTGGAAATCCCCTATAAAGGAAATTATGGCATTGCTGGATTCACAAATCCCGGTTAAAGTAATTCTCCTTTATAAACAGTTGTGACATACAAACCCCTCTTTAGAGATGACAAATTCTCTCTAAAGTAAAACCTTTAGCTTCATATCTTGGGCTTTGAACAAGATACAAATAGACTTTTCAGCTTCACATCTTGGGCTTTGAACAAGATACAAATCACCTTTCGCTTCACGTCTTGGGCTTTGAACAAGACACCAAAAACACCCATTTCCTCCCATAGAATAGGAGGAACTACGAACGCTCTGATTTCCCTGTTTCGGTAAACGGGAATACGTAGGCATAAGATTGAAAGAAAAATCTTAGCGAGCACACTAAACAAAAACCCAAAATCCCATATATCCTAATCTGAAGCAGTATCCTAACAAAAAGAGAGAAAATAGTATTGGCGAAAATACAAATAACCAGTACAAAGGGCCCCCACATTGATAGCATTCGTAACCTAACAGACCGCTGTTTAAACTCAGTATGCAAGTAGGGTTAATTGGAGACATCTATTTCCCTTCCTTCATCAGCTTTAATAGGATAAAAAATGAATCGACCTGTAGTTAAAACGCAACCGCAGAGAGCGATCGCGCTTAAGAACCGCGTCCAAAATTGCTCGCTACACGGGGCTCTCGAGCCGTTGTCGGGTTGTCAGTCCTTTTCCAAGTGAAAGGAGCGAGCAAATTCCTTCGGTCTTTATGACTTTCTACAGCATGTTGCTCTAAAATCTCGATCAGAGCATCTTTTTCTTTTAACAGTTGCTGTATTTTGGTACACTCCACATTAAGAATGCGGTACTTGTTCTTCCAAGATTTCTTTTCTCGTTGACCTTTGTTGAGAGTGACTTGATGTTTTTCCGTATCAGACATAAAATAAAGGACAAATTCCTTTAACGGAAGAACTTCTTGACGAGGGTAAGGCATCCTCAGCTTGAGAGCTCTAGCTTGTACCCAGTGGAGATAAGGTTCCACAGAGACACAATCCTTTCCTGTGAACATGTTTCCAGGCATGCACTATTTCTGTCTTTAGTGCCCTGTCATTTTCTCCTTCCTTGAAGAAAAGACCTTCCAGATGAACATTACGTGGGACATGTCTCATCGGGTATCTGAATTAAAGACGAACTAAAACTGGATGATAGTTGATTCCTCCTTTAGTTCCTATGAGGGGTACATTAGGGAAGTCTCCACAAAGGTCAATAACTGTTATCCCATCATAGATCCGATTGTACCAATATATGTTCGAGTTGGTAAGAGACATGATTCTCTGTGACCAACGTAAAGTACTCTTATGATCCCAAAAAGTAGTAGACTTGGGTAAATGGGAAGTGAACCATTTGTATAGCAGGGGTACACAGCATGTGATCATTCCTCCACTATATAAATTCCTTAAGTGTACAGTATGATAAGCGTCTGCGAGCAAGGTCGGTACAGGGTTTCCCATCAGAAATATCTTAATGGCATTGATATTAATGAAGTTATCAATGTCAGGAAACAAAAATAACCCGTAGGTGAGCAGAACAAAGATGCTATCGAAAGAAGTCACATTCCCTATACTAGCAAAGTACAGAGCTTTCTTTATCAAAAACTGGATTGGTAAACCTTGGATTCCACCCTTAATGGTCATGTGAGTCCTGACTTCTAACTCGTCCAAATAGATTGCTCTTGCAATGGTTTGATCCTTTGGAATTTCTTCCAGTCCAGAAAAGGGAGCTTGGTCAGTGATGGGTAAATCAGTCAGGTGAGAGTACTCCTCTAGTGTTGGTGCTAGTTGATAATTCGGGAATGTGAAACAGTGATAGATCGGATCGTAAAACTGAGTCAGCGTAGACAGGATTCCTTCAATTACATGGACCCTTAACAGAGACAGCAGTCCTCCGTACTTAGCTCTGAAAGCATCAAGGTTGGTGATCATCCTTGCCAACCCTCTTAAATCCTCTAATTTTGGAACCTTGAAGGTGTACTTATGAGTCTTCCTTCTACCGAAATCCATAACACAATCTTTCTCTCTGATATTTGCAATCATTGTCTTAGTTTAATTTGAAAAAGAGAGAGACTAGAAGAGAAAATTTTTCTTTGTTTAAAGTTTTTTAAATGAAATGAATGCATGAATGCAGGACACAAAAACATAGAAAAAATATGGGGTCAAAGGTTCAGCGTCACGAGCATGGAGTCATGGCTCTACCCATTTCCAAAGGTTGTACTTTGGTGAATTTTTGTACCTGTCCTCAAAATCATTGACTCCCCTTGGGATAACAACAGCAGGCTGGTTCACCCGAGCAAGCTGTAGTATCTTAGTTAATCTCAAATGAGGGTAGTATCACGTGACAACTATTTCCGATAGCTTTCGCACTACAAAATAGTCACATGGTCTCAGTATACTAAATCCTCAGTTTCATGGATACCACAATCGAACAATCTGCTTTTGTAACCGAACTCACTAGACATTGAATCCGCAAAGGGTATCTCCACTGATTCGATGGTCTACCAGGATCGCTTATTCGGGAATCACTCCCTATAAGACCACCCGTCTATGCCATCACTTATCTTAGGTATCACTCAAACTTTCCAGATGCAACATTTCCCGCAGTCCCATTAGCAGAAAAATAAACACGAATATCAAGTAGGAAAAGCGATATATATATATAAATATATATATATATATATATATATTCATTCCTAAAACTAACATCCTAGGCCTCTTAAGAATTCTAGTCTATAATCCTATACAAACAAAGTGCGTCCCCAGCAGAGTTGCCATTTTACTGTAGCGCGCGATTTTTATCGGTGACGCGACCACCTTATCCCAGAATTTGGGTTTTCTCCTCAATGAAGAGGAGGGGGTGCTACTTTCTTATTTCTTATTTATCCCATGAAGCTGTAAGGGAAAGGCAAGCTATCTAAAACTAACGTTGCACGCGAATGTTTAACTGAACAAACGCTTAAAGAGATTCGGGGAGTTCGGGGTCAGGTTATACAATGGGGAGTTTATAGTTACCCATCCTATATGTTGTTATCCACAGGTTGTTAGCTTTAGGTTGCACTTTGTACTTGATGGTGTTTATCTGTTAATGGGTTGGGAAAGTTTCTTGGGAAAGAATGAGAGAGAGAGTGAGTTTTTGTTGATGTTTGGGTTTTTCCGATGTTTTTGGTAAGGTATTGGACCTATGTTTTGTTGGTATGAAGGTACTGGACCTAGAGTTTTTGATTAGTATGCTCGCTAAGATTTCGAAATCTTATGCCTACGTATTCCCGTTTAAAAGAAACAGGGAAATCAGAGAAAACATAGTTCCTCCTATTCTAAGGGAGGAAAAAAACATATTTGGTGTCTTTTTCAAAGCCCAAGATTGAAGCTAAAGGTTATTTGTGTCTTGTTCAAAGCCCAAGATTGAAGCTAAAGGGTTTTACTGAGAGAGAATTTGTCCTCTCTAAAGGGAGATATCTCATCTGTTTATCACAGTTGTTGGGTGACTGATTATAAAGGAGAATTACTTTAACTGGAATATATGGAATCCAGCAATGCCATAATTTCATTTATAAGGGATTTGTCCTTAAGGAGAAAACTTTAACTTAGTGTTGAGCAATGCCATTTTTCCTTAGGAATCTTTCATGCTAAGAGAGGGACAGTGGCGTGGATGTAAGTAATCCAGAGGCTTGCCACTTACAGCAATTAGATGAAAAAAAGGAGTTTCAATTTTTTTGTTTTGACATGTGATAATACAGAGAAATGACTTCCTACAGAGGGATTTTGATTTCCTCTGAGGGGATGTTGATTTTTGTGTGCCTTGATCGAAGCCCAAGGTTGAAGCTAAGAGGTTGATTGACTCCACTAGGGAAGTCCTTATACTAAGCCTAAGAGGAGGCTGGGAAAGACTGACTCAACAAGAGAGTGTTTCTATATGTCTTGTACAAAGCCCAAGATTGAGGCTAAAAGAGACCGACTCTTTTGGGGATATCATTATACAAAGCCTAAGAGGAGGCTAAAAGTTTGACTTTTCTAGGGAAAATGTTTTGTCTGTCTTGTACAAAGCCCAAGTTTGAGGCTAAAAAGGATTTTGACTCGGCTGGGAAGGGTTTGTATGTGTCTTGTACAAAGCCCAAGATTTGAGGCTGAAAAGAAACTTACTCAGTGGGAAAGAAATCTTTATCTGTCTTGTACAAAGCCCAATATTTGAGGCAAAATGGAGACTTTACTGACTCGGCTGAGGATATTTTAGGTATCTGTACAAAGCCCAAGATTGAGGCTGAAATGAGTTTGACTCTGCGGGAGAGCATTATCTGTCTTGTACAAAGCCCAAGATGGAGGCTGAAAAAGAGGATTGACTCTGCTTAGGGTATTATTTCTCATAGCCTAAAAGAAGGCTGGGAGGAATTGACTCTGCTGGGGAAGATATTTGTCCCAAGCTTAAGAGAAGGTTATGAAGATTTATGTCTTATACAAAGCCCAAGATTAAGGCTAAAAGGGTTTGACTCAACAAGAGAGTGCTTTTATCTGTCCTGTACAAAGCCCAGGATTGTGGCTGAACAAGCTGGAGAAATCATTATACAAAGCCTAAGAGGAGGCTAACTTCTGCTAGGGGAAATATTTATACCAAGCCTAAAAGGAGGCTGGAAAAGATTAACTCAACAAGAGAGTGTTTTTATCTGTCTCGTACAAAGCCCAAGATTGAGGCTAAAAGGGTTGACTCAACAAGAGAGTGCTGAAAGGTGATTGACTCAACAAGAGAGTCTGAAAAGGTTAGCTCCGCTGGGGAGAATCATTGTACAAAGCCCAAGAGGAGGCTGACTATATTGAGGAAAGGAAGGATCATTATAAAAAGCCTAAGAGGAGGTTAACTTCTGTTGGGGATTAATGAGATCCCGAGGCAGATCCAAATGGGGAATCAACTCTTACTGAGGGTTACAGAAGAGTTGAGGTATCAGATGCCTTGAGGTTATACTGATGATATACTAACCCTGGCTTGGGGTATTTTAGGAGAGATACTGGGTTTTAGAACCCATGGGTTTTAATTCTGTTGGAGATTGATCCAGAATGACCGGGGTTTCTCCTATGTTTGTAGGGAAGTTGAGAATGTCTTTGAGACTCAAGAGGAGATTTAGACTGTCCAATTCTACTGATATGGAAGAGTTTATCTTTGCATGATGCCCAAGAGGAGGCAAGTGTTTTAAGGGATGAGAGTCAACCCTAAATTGGCCTGAGATTTGACACTGGAAAGACTGCTCTAGCAAAGGATGACTAAGTTCTGTCTTATACCTTTATGAGGTCTTCAGGGTCCTTGTATTAAGCCCAAGAGAAGGCATAAGAACTTTTAAGAAGCCGGAGGGTCCTTGTACGAATCCCAAGAGGAGGCGGGGATGCTTTTAGGAAGACCGTGGGTCCCAAACCAAAGAAAAGTTCAAGAAATGCTATTCACCGAGAATAGATCATTTAGTGAAAGTTCTGAGGTTTGAAGAAATTCAAGAGATGTTATTCATCGTGAATAGATCAACTCTGGGGAGTAGAATTTCTTTGATAATTTCTAAGGTGACAGTCTGAGAAAAGGTTCACCGAGAATACTGCCTTTCTCTTTGTTCCATATTGTTTAAGCCCAAGAGATGGAAAGACTGTATCTAGAAGTCCTATGGGGATCTAGTTTTGACTGTATCAAAGAGTGACCAACTGACTTTACCTAGTTTTAGACCTAGTAGCCGGGGAAAACTCTAAATAGATATACTAGTGTATATACAGTTGATATATGACAAGTATTTAAAAGGATATGAAAGAAGGACTTACAGGGGAGCAGCTTCCCACAATACAGTTATACATATATGAAAGCAAGTAAATGAAAGCTGGTAAAACTTATAGGTCAGCAAGCTTCCATGCTGTATTCTTAGTTGTTCAAAGAAATTAAAGAAAGTTTGATAACAACTGTATATTTGAATCTAAATCGAAAGAGAAGTTGTTTTTTTTTTATTTTGCTGGGGCTTATACTAAAAGAGAGGCCCTGATGAAAAACAATAATCTTACCGTTGTTTTATAAATTGTACTGGGAGTTATACAATGAATGAGGCCCAAAGAGGTTTTCTGTACCAAAGGGTTGGGTCTTACAACTCAAGGAGAGGCCCCAAGATTTATTTTTATACAAGAGATGGGGCTTACAACTCAAGGAGAGGCCCAAAGTTTAATAGTGATCACACCGTTGTTTTGAAAATAGTATTGGGACTTATACAAATGACTGAGGCCCAAATTATTTTACAAAAAGAGTTAGGTCTTACACTCAATTAGAGGCCCAAAAAGATTTAAAAGAAAAGAAATGGTACTTACAACACAAGGGTAGGCCTAAATGATTTTGTTTTGAAATGGCGATCACGCCGAGATTTTTTGAAAATGTGTTGGGACTTATACAATGTTTGAGGCCCAAAATTATTTTATTTACAATGGGGTTGGGTCTTACACTCTATTAGAGGCCCAAAAGTGTTTTGAAATTTTTGATAAGGATCAAAAATCAAAGAAACCCTAATTGTCATTTTTAAAAGTAATTTTAAAGAAAATTAATAAAAATGATAAAAATACCAAATAAGTTTAAATAAACCACTTGTGATTTTTGGTTAAGGTTTGATAAATGAGGTTTTAATCACAAGATGATTTAGAACTTATTTGATTTTGATTTTTAAGATAAAAATTCTCTTTTAAAAATGTTTAAAAACAATAAAAAATGAATTTTTTCAAAAAAATACCAACTATATTAAATAAATAATATAAATCTGTTTTTTTTTGGTAGAATAAATTACTTTAATATTTTTATGATTTTTCAGAAAAAGAACCAATAAAAAATGATTAATATTGAATGAGAAATTAATTTTCAAAGTTATTAACAAAAATAATATGAAAAATAAAAATAGTAAAAAAATGAAACAAGTGATAAAAAAGAAGTCTGGGGCGAGGGGGATTCGAACCCCAGACCTCTCGCTAGCTAATATACACAAACCAGTTGATCAACCACTAGGGCGCAATGCCAATTCAAGAATAATATGGCAAGTGAAAATTATATAGTAAAACAAGTTGGACTTCTGAAGCATGGCGCCATGGCCATCTTCCACCTCAAGCTCAGATACGTGAAGGCTCATATCTCACTCATCTGTCAACCATTTCACATGATCCAAATATGAAAATTTTGCGTTTTCATATGAGGAACACAATGATAATACCCAATTTTATTGAAATTAATTGAATCAGAACATATCATGATAAAACTTAAAGAACCCTAAGATTGGCATGAACTCACTGAAATCCTATACACGAACTGTAAACAACAATTGATTGAGGGTAAATGATCTACAAACATTCAGAAACACAATGGTAACAAGAGAACATGTTTATGATGCATGATTCGTTGAGTTTGAAAGTTCAAGTTTTACCTTTGCAAGTGAGAATCGAATTCTAGTTTAGAGGTGTTACAGATGAGTTCCAATGATTTGGATAGCTTCCTTGTACCTCAAAGGATGTGTTTGAATGCTTGGATTGATTTAAAATGGGCTGGAACCTGTTGTGGAACCCTAATAGCAACGCTGCTAAAAGTTTGAGAAAATGGATGGTGATTTTGTGAATTTGTTGTTCCAGATTTAGTTTTAGTGTTTGATCGGCTCACATATGATGTTTGTGAGGTGTGTGTGTGTGTGATTGGTTTGGCTGGAAACACACTCTAACTCAAAACCCGATAATAACTTGCATTAAAAGGTATTTTTGGAGTGAAAGTTATGATTCTGAGAAAGGCATCTGTTTAGGACCTTTGGTGTACTTAATTTGAGCATAAATGAGCTCTATTTATAGTAGAGCAAATTTTTTTTGGCATCAATAGTGTTTGGCAGCTTGGATCAGATTGTATTGAATGCCTTGGTTCTTTGGTCAAGGGTCTCCTCTAGCCATTAACTTGTGCCAAACTTTGCATGTTTAGGTCCTCTGTTGTATGAGCTTATCTTGACTCATTTGGTTGATCATGGACTGATACATGCCAGCTATATGCACCCATTAAATGTCTCAAAATAAAATTGGATTCTTGAGGCACCTTTAGCTTTTAGGGGTGGCACACCTACATGTAGTTCCAAAGACTTGGGAGGCTTATGGATCAGTGTTTATCCCTTGGTTGTTCCCCCTTGATGTGTGCAGATGGATAACCATGTTTGAATTTTCCCAAATTGATCAATTCGAGTACTAAGGCACAAATCATCCCTGCAAAAATAGTTTGCAGCTATCATAACCTTTAGCTCAAGTGGAGTTTGATGGAGTTCTTGGACATTTTGGAAAGCTGACATATCCTATTTCAATGTGATGTCCAAATTTGGTTTTGAATCAACTTGAATTACAATGAAAAATGCCTCTACATTTTGGAAAAAATAAGGCAGATTCTGACTTAGTGAAAATTTCACTAAGTGTTGGAAAAATGTCATTTTCATGTTTTTTGTGATTTTGCTCAAATTATAACTAAAAATCCATGGTGAATTGGAATGAGGCCTAGTTGACATATTTTAAGTATGTAACATTACCTTCAATTCAAGCTTTGAATGGGAGAAAAAGGCCTTAGGGTTTGGGAGATATGGCCTTGCAAAGTTGGTACCCTAGCCACTTTGTTCCATAACTTAGAAAAATTCCAAGTTTTTTATGGTTACCCCTTTAACAAGTTAACTCATTTTCATTGATTTTTTGATGAATGATGATTCAAATCACATATTAACATTGTTTTAGGGTTAAGGAACCTTGGTTGACCAAAAATCCAAAAAGTCAAACTTGGATTTTTGTACAGTTGACTTTTTCATCAAATGAAATTTTGACTTTGTGATCCTTTTGTGAAATCAATCCTTAGGCTCAATTAAACTTCATGGATGGCCTCCAAGGGTATTTAGGAATGTCTTGGACCCCTCCCCAAGGTTTGAGATCAAGGGTAGGTCAACAGTCAAGGATAGGGTTGACTTTTTCCATTAGAAACCCTAATTTATGATCAGATGGTTTTGAGTTCTTGTGGCTTATGATTTGAGCTCTTTGAGTCAATAAAATCTTGTAAACATGTCAATATAATGTATTTAAGGTCTTTTAAGTTCATTTTGAAGCTTCAAGCTATGCCTCACTTCACAAGTTAACTCAAGGGTTGAATTAGGTCAAAACCCTAATTCCTGATTTTTTTGTTAGATGGACCCTCAAGGTGATTTTGCCATTGTGTATGGGCTCTTGAGATCCTTTTGAGCTTATAGGGCCATACATTGAGGCATTGGCTCATGCCTAGAAGAAAATTTTCATCTAGAGGCCTCAGTCGACCAAAACCCTAATTTGGTGACACAGGCGATCTTGAGGCTTGATTCACCTGGAATGCTGCAACCTTGTGCTTGATTCTTGATGTGGGAGTCCTCTTGATCCTTTATGGGTGTTTGAGAGGCTAGACAAGTTGAAGATCATGTCATTTCTTGATTGATCCTTTGTCTAAGTACTCTGTGAGGGCTTGAAACCCTAATTCTTGATTGTAGTGAATACTCAACCATCTTTGAGGAGATTGATGAAGCATGATGGTTCATCCATATTGTGATAATGATTTGCACAATGATGGGAAATCTTGGTGGTCAAAATTTGGGGTATGACACCAACAAAAGATTTTCTAGGGATTTCTTATACTGAAAAGTTCAAACGGGATCTTCAAGAAAAACAAGAAAAAACAGAGACAAACACAAACTCTGTGTGCGCCAAATAATGATAATCACCAAGACTTTCAAAGGGATATTTGTCATGGCGAAACCTCTGCTGGGGATAAGATTAAAGTGCCAATAATGATTGGACTCAGAAATAACACGCCAGTAAACACTGGACTTACGGTATCAATAATGATCAATATTTGAACCGACGACAGTAAACACTGGACTTGGGATAACAATAATGATTGGATAAACAAACATGCCAGTGAACACTGGACTTATATGATACCGATAATGATCGATATTAAAACAATGCCAGTAAATACCAGACTTGAAACAAAGAAACATGCCAGTGAACACTGGACTTGTACGATACCGATAATAATCGATATTAAAACATGCCTGTAAATACTGAACTTGAGACAAAGAAACATGCCAGTAAACACTGGACCTATACGATACCGATAATGACCGATATAAAAACATGCCAGTAAATACCAGACTTGAGACATCAATAATGATGACTTTTGAGGTAACGCCATTGGACACTGGACTTAGAATACCAAAGAAACAGGTCCTTAAACAATGCCAGTAAACACTGGTCTTTGGGTACTTGATAATAATCGAACCTTCAAGTAATGCCAGTAATCACTGGACTTTACAATATCAAGGTTGATTGGATTTAAAACATGCCAGTAAACACTGGACTTTACGATATCGATAATGACCAATATTGAAATAATGCCAGTAAACACTGGACTTTAGACACCAATTTGGGTAAATGCATGCCAGTAAACACTGGACTTTATTGATACCGATAAAGACAAATATTGAAACAATGCCAGTACACGCTGGACTTAGACACCAATAATGATTGGAAAGCATGCCAGTAAACACTGTACTTTACGATACCGATAAAGACCGATATTGAAACAATGCTAGTAAACACCGGACTTAACAAACAACAATAATGATTAGCATGAAGACAGTGGTTAAATATCAGATAGGACATTACTGGGGTTGCATAGTGATGACTAGACTTCCTGGGGAATATGGATAATAAATAAATTTGACACATGTAGGTGATAACCGGACACAAGCGGGACACGAATAATGATCCTCAACTCAAAAGGATAACTAACCTGAGCAAGTTAAGGGTAAAGGAGGTAAAGACCCACAAGAAAGACACACCAAATGCAAAAATGCACCATGATATGGTATGATGCGAATGCTCAATGATATGCAAGAGACAACTCTGACAAGAGACGAGGGACTGGGGAAAAGGGTAGATGGATTATACATCCACTGCAAAGAGTCACACTGAATCTGAAGAGAACATCCACTCAAGGGTCAAGATAAGGATTGTTCTTCTTTCACCTGAGGAGGTAAAGATTTTCCACATTCAAAAAACATATATGGAAGATACTGGGGAGAAATCCTTTATATCGCGGTAGTCAATCATTACTGAAGTGTTTGATCCAGGAAACATTGCCAGTTTAAATTTGTTTCATTGGGGAACTACATGCCAGATGGTTTGACAGTGCTTTTGCCATAACAAGAGTCATTGGGAAAGGCATGTGATTTTACTGAATCATCCCAAGAGCCAAAAGTAGATTATGTTTCCATTGTGTTTTCTCAGAAGATTTGTTTTTATTTCAAAATTTTCTGCTTTCAAAAACATTATTAAAAAATAAGTGACGTTTTGCATAACAAGGAAAAATTAGAGACATGATGAATATCAAACAAAGAATGGTCGAAAATCTGATTTCATTAGAATGATAACTTGTCAATGGCAAAGTTCCATGGAACATTACAATTAGAAAAATGGCAATAGGAAAAAGGTTAGATTGTATTCAATGACCACTACTATCCCTAATGACTAAGAATCCTCCAAAGCTTCGCTGATGATGAGAGCGAATGAGCTTGAACTTCTTCTTGAACTCCTTGGTATGGGTGATAACCCTTTCTGACACGGTGAAACGCCTTTTGTCTCTAACTTTTTCTTGGACCGCCCTTTCAGGTTTTCAATCCACAGAGACACTCTTTTTACCTAGGCCGCCCTTTTGGGTTTTCAACCTAGCGAGCTCTTTCTTTTATTTGATCCCTAACGTTTTCCTGAGTCTCCTTCATAGGTTATGACCCACCGGGATACCTTTTTCTTGCCTAAGTCGCCATTTCAGGTTTTTGACTTAGCGGGCTTTTTAGGCATAATATTTTCTTACTGAGTCAGCATTAAGAGGGTGTGAGAGTTATTCACCATCAGCACTCAGAGGGTGTGAGAGTTATTCACCATCCATCGTTGTAAGAATTAGGGAACCTCCTGAGAACACTATATTTACCACAAATGGGCCTTCATAATTGGGCTCCCATTTTCCACGTACATCCCTTTGAGATGGCAAAATCTTTTTTAGTACGAGTTCTCCTTCACATAATTCACGAACACATACCTTCTTATCAAATGCTCTCTTCATCCTCTTCTGATACAAATGACCATGACACATGGTAGTCAATCGTTTCTCGTCAATGAGGTTCAGATGATCATATCTTTCTTTGACCCACTCTGCTTCATCAAACTTGGTTTCCATCAGAATTCTCAAAGACGGTATCTCCACTTCAAATGGAAGAACAACATCCATCCCATACACCATAGAAAAGGGAGTTGCCCCTGTTGAAGTCCGAACCGAAGTTCTGTACCCATGCAAAGAGAACGGTAACACCTTATGCCAATCCTTCTAAGTCTTGACCATTTTCAGCAAGATCTTTTTGATTTTTTTGTTAGCAGCTTCGATAACTCCATTCATCTTGGGACGGTAAGGTGAGGAATTATGATGTTTAATCTTGAATCTGTCTCACAACTCCTTCATCATTTTGTTGTTCAAATTTATTCCATTGTCCGTTATGATCCTGTTTGGAATTCCATAACGACAGATTATCTGGTTCTTAATAAAACGTGCAACCACTTGCTTGCTCACGTTGGTGTAGGAGGCAGCTTCAACCCACTTTGTGAAGTAGTCAATAGCCACTAAGATGAAACGATGACCATTAGAAGCTTTTGCCCCACATAGAGAACGGCCAAGGTGCGACAACACATTTACCAATGTTGGAGGTACATGCACCTTGTCAGCATAAACTTGGCATTTGTGACATTTCCTGGCGTATTAGATGCAGTCAGTTTCCATAGTCAACCAATAATATCTAGCCCTCAAGATCTTCTTAACCATGGCATGCCCATTGGCGTGAGTGCCAATGTTCCTTTGTGAATGTCATGAATCAATAGGTCTGCTTCTCGTTTGTCAACACATCTTAGCAAAACTATTTCATGATTCCTTTTGTAGAGTACATCATTACTGAGGAAAAACTTGGACGAAAACCTTCTCAAAGTCTTCTTGTCGAGAGTGGAAGCATTGGCAGGATATTCTTGATTCTTCATATAATTTCTGATGTCATGGAACCATGGATTCCTATCCTCTTCTTCCTCAACCAATTGGCAGTAGGCTGGTTCGGTCTTGCGCTCGATACTAATGAGTGGAGCTTCATTAACAAAATTAACTTTCCACATTGAAGCTAACATGGCTAGTGCATCAGCTATGTGGTTTTATGATCGTGGAACATGACGGAAAGTGATCTCATCAAAGTATTGGATCATCTCCACAATATAAGCACGGTATGGGATCAACTTCTCATCTCTAGCTTCCCATTCACCTTTGACTTGGTGGATAACCAAAGCAGAATCTCCACTGACCTCCAAAATTTTGATTCTGAGATCAATAGATGCTTCCAATCCTAGAATGCATGCTTCATACTCAACAATGTTGTTCGTGTATTCAAAGCAAAGTCTGGCTGTAAATGGGGTATAACCACCATCAGGGTTCATCATTACAACACCTACACCATGTCCACTGTAGTTAGAAGAACCATCAAACATCATTTTCTATCGGGAACCAAGTTCAGGACCTTCATCAAGGCCTGGCTCTTCACAGTCTTTCACCACTATAATGTCTTCATCGGGGAAATCAAACTTGAGGGGCTCATAGTCTTCCACAGGCTGATCTGCAAGGTAATCTGATCAGACACTTCCCTTGATAGACTTATGAGTGACGTACTGAATATCATACTCTGACAAGAGCATGTGCCAACGGGCCAGTCTTCCTGTTTGAGCAGACTTTTCATAGATATACTTTATTGGATCCATTTTTTAGATCAACAAAGTAGTATGGCATATCATATGTTGCCTCAAATGCCTGGCGGCCCATACTAAAGCACATAAAGTCTTTTCCAGCAGTGAGTAACGACTTTTGCAATCAGTGAACTTCTTGCTCAAGTAGTAGATGACATGCTCTTTACGCCCAAATTCATCATGTTAGCCTAAAACACAACCTATATATCCTTCCAATACAGTCATATACATGAAGAGGGGTCTCCCTAGACCAGTCAGGATAAAGATCGATGGTTCTTGCAAATAACTCTTGATTTTGTCAAAGATCTGCTGGCAGTCGGAATTCCACTCTACAGTCTGGTCTTTATGAAGTAGTTTGAAGATTAGCTCACAAGTGGGAGTCATATTGGAGATAAACGTAGAGATGTAATTCAGACGTCCAAGAAAACCTCTTACTTGAGACTCAGTCTGTGGAGCTGGAATCTCTTGAATAGCTCACACTTTGTCAGGGTCTACCTTAATTCCCCGTTGACTAACGATGAAACCGAGTAACTTTCCTAGTCTAACACTGAAGGTACATTTGGTAGGGTTCAACCTCAATTGATATTTCCAGAGTCTTCTGAACAGTTTCAGTAGGTGATCCAAATGGTCCTCCTCACTCTGGTATTTAGCAATCATATCATCAACATATACCTCAATCTCTTTATGTATCATTTCATGGAAAAGAGTCATAATAGCTCTCTGATAGGTTTCCCCTGCGTCTTTCAAACCAAAGGGCATGACTTTGTAGCAATAAGTTCCCCAAGGAGTGATGAACATAGTTTTGTCCATATCAGCAGGATCCATTCTAATCTTATTGTAGCTAGATAAACCATCCATAAAGGGGAAAACTGCAAAATGGGTCGTATTATCCACAAGAGTGTCGATATGCGGAAGAGGGAAATCGTCTTTTGAACTTGCCTTGTTAAGATCCCTATAATCCACACACATTCGCACCTTACCATTCTTCTTTTTCACAGGCACAATGTTGGCCACCCATTCAGGGCATTTTGAGACTACTAGAAATCCGGCATCAAGTTGTCCCTTGACCTCATCTTTGATCTTGAGAGCCATGTCAGGTCTACTTCTTCGGAGCTTCTGTTTCACTGGTGTCATACCCCAATTTTGACCACTAAGACTCCCATCATTGTGAAAATCATCATCACGATATGGATGGACCATCATACCTCATTAGTCTCCCCAAAGATGGGTGAGTATCCACTACAATCAAAGTTAGGGTTTCCAGCCCTATCTGAGTGCATAGACAAAGGATCAATCAAGGAATGACATAATCTTCAACTTGTCTAAACCTCTCAAACATCCACAATGGATCAAGAGGACTCCCACATCAAGGATCAAGCACAAGCCTGCAGCATTCCAAGTGGATTAAGCCTCAAGATCGCCAGTGTCACCAAACTAGGGTTTTGGTCGACCAGGGCCTCCAGTTGGAATTTCTCCTCTGGGCATGAGCCAATGCTTCAGAATATAACCTAAAATGCTCCATGGTGTAATACCCCAAAATTTGCTCTCCCCTTTTGGCATCATAGCATGGCATTATCATTTATCATATCATATCCATCTCATTAGCATTGCATTGCATTTAACATAGAAAAATGAAGCATAGCATCTTTCTTACCATCAGGGCATGTGGTCAGGTGGGAGATGGACAATCAAGAGATCATTCAAAGCACAAAAAGGTCAATCAAGTTGGCTCTAGGCAAGCCAAGAGGTCTCTCATGTCTCATACTATCTCAATTGATCTTCCAAAACCTCAAGGAAGTGAGATTCAATGGGAGATTGAAGCACTACATCCTACACTATGCAAGAAGTCCAAAAATTGAAGGAAAATCCTCAAAAGAGATAGCTCATTGATTCAAAATCATCCTCAAGTGGCATTTCTCATCATCCTTTAAGAAGATACACAACATACTCTGAGGAATTTGGATTTGAAGACTGCACATTTTTCTCCTAGGAGGTGGGCACCAAAACTAGGGTTTCCCATTAAATCAGGGAATCTTTGATTTTTTGAACAAAACTTGATGTCATGGTATTCCATATGTCCTTAAGTGTATGTATGTGGAAGATTGCATCTCAATTGGTTTTAGAAGTGGTTCAATTGGAAGAAAGATCAAGAATCAGAGAAATTGGGGCAAAGTCAAATAATCAGAGGAAAAAGTCAACTCTTGACTTTTTGAGGCCAAATTCATGAAATTCATGTTATATGTGTCCAATGTGCAAAATTTGGTCAAGAAACTCCAAAGGAATCATAAAAAAATCAAGATGTGGAAAGTTGCCATTTTTGGGTGAAGTAGGGTTACTAAAAATAGTAAGTTTTGGCCATTTTGCATCAGAGTTTGAGCCAAGGCCATTTAAATTTGGAGCACCAAATGAAAAATCCACTCTGCCTCAATGAAAGATCTTGTTTTAAGCTTCAAATCCATGTGTGGAACATCTCCATTGGATAAAAATTGAGTGAGATATGATTGATCAAAGTTTGAGCAAAGTAGGTTCAAAACTAGGTCATGACCAAGATTTTCAGGGCACGCGCGCGGTCATTTTAACAAACATGTGGTGGGCCTAATGTCCACTCATTTTTCTCATGGTTAAAGGCCTCAAATGGAAAACTTTTCAACATGAAAGTTGTTCATTGCATTGTCATCTTCAATATTCATGTTGGACAATTTTTGGTTTGATCAAGTTATGAGATAGTTTTAAGGGTTCAAAGTCATGTTGGTTATGCTGAAAACCCAGGCGCCATGTTGCCTTGCCAACCAACCCCATTACTACGCCATACACCAGTTTTGATTCCTTTTGTTTCAAGCAATTTTTCATCACCTTGTACACTTCCGTTTGACTTGTTTTCAACATCAATATTGTTCCATGATAGCTCCTCTTTTCCATGACTCCAAAACCTTGCCAAACCATTCAATGAGTAGAGAGAAAAACCTCCACGAACTACCCTATGTTGGAATGGATGCATTGATAGCATGTTGCAGGATTCTGGTTCACACACACCACAAACACTTCCACACTTTATTTCCACATTTGGCCAAACATATCACCTACACAATGCACACTATCACGTGCCACACATGGGAATAGAAAGAACAAACTTGCTTACCAAGTTTCTGATGCGCAAGCCCCTGCTACACAACAGTGCCAATTCACTTTCTCCTTGCTCCCACCATATCTCACCATGAGCCATCTTCACCATAGCACTGCTCTCCCTAACTAACTTGACTCAGTTAGTTAGGGATGACTCAGTTTAACCCACTCAACTCAATTAACCAACTCACTAAACCATGGTTAATTCATGATATAAATTCAAACTTCACTTCACAATTCAGTTTTCAACTTCATTTTCACACTCTCACTCAACTACACTTCATTCTCATTTTTCCTCTGAAATTCGCAAGCTCTCTCTCTGAAGCTTCTCTTCCTCTCACACGATTTCATCATCATCTACATCTGAATCCATCTTCAAGCTTCAACATCACACAGCATTGGAACACATTGAAGCTTGGTAGCATTGAAGAGATTGAAGAGTCTTCCACTGCATATTGAATTTCATCAATATTTGCAAGGATTTGTGAGCCTTTATTTGGCCAGTTGAAGATCAAAGAGGAAGCACATTTCTCTGGTTCTCTTTCAACTACAGTTTCCTACATTTTCAGGTTTCAATATCCTAAACTTTCTTGGCACGATTTGCATTCTGTCTAGCTCGTGTTGTGATGATTTGAGCTCACTAAGAGCACTCCTCCATCTGGCTAGTTGATAGAGCTTCTTAGAAGCTTAGATCCAAAACCTAGGGCTAAGTTCATTGCTTCTATTCTCTCTGTTTGTGTGTTGTTTGTGAAAACTAATCCTAGATTCATGCTCTACGTGACTTCCTGAATATTTTGATGTGAATTGCATAAATTTCTGGATTGTTTGGTTGATTGCAGCGCCGGAGAGTGGCCGGAGAGGGTGACCGGAGGTCCCTCTCCGGCCGGTGAGGGTTTGCTAGGGTTTTAGAACCAGAACATGTCACAACCGTTAGATCATTTCAATCCTAGGGTGTATACGTGGCCAGCACATAAATGAACCTCATGCCTCTCACGTGACTCTCTCTCTCTGAATGTTGACTTTGACTTGGTTTGGTGTGCGTGCGTTCATCATTATTAACATGCGTGTGCATTTTGATTCGTTAGATCTGATTACTTGTATGATTATCATTTGTTGACCGAATCATGTGGCTCTGATTGAGTCAACATTTGACTGAGGCTCCACCACTATTACTATAGACTGCGCGCTTAGTGGACCTAAGCCAGATTGTTATTCCCACCCCCTTTTTTCAAGCCCAAACCAGTTTGCACTGTCCAATTGCTATGTTCATACCCCCTTCCATTTCCACGTTTTTTTATTTTATTTCCTTTTTTTGTACATGTTTGCTTTCCATTTATTAAAAATACCAAATGACATTATAAAATTCTACAAAAATTCATGAGTATTCTTAAGACATTTAGGAAATTTTTCATGATTTTATTTTCTGATTTTATGACCATTTTGCCCCTGTTCCATTATTTCTTTTGAATTTCCATTTGTATGCATACTTAATGTGACATATGATTTTGTGCATTTTTGTTCTTGATCATAAAAAATGATTTTGATGCCTTTCTTTTTGCATTGTGGTCACAATATGTTGAGGTATGTTTGAGATTTATGAGATGATTTTTAAGTCTTTTTTGGATGACTTTTGATGTGTTGCTTTGAGCATGAATGCATGAAACTTCCATGAGACTTTGACCTAATTGTTGAGTGACTTTGGTTCTGATTCATTGCTTGTGGACTTGATGTGTTAATGGCATGTGTTTAAGGTGTTTGATTGGTGAAAGTCATAATTTTTGAAGCATGTTTGCTATTTGTTTGAAGCATGAAGTTTAACTTGTTCATTTTGTGAATGCATGCCTCATGTTTGGTTTGCTTGATCATGAAGGCACTTGTGCCATGAGTTGTGGTTTTGTTTGAGGATGTATAGCATGTTAATTGACTTCTGATTGTGACATTTGGGTTTCATCTTTGCATGTTTGATGTTTATCTTGCACCTTAAGTCACTTGTTTCACAAGTATGAACCACATTCACATCACTTCACCTTTTCTTCTTTGCTTCTTGTTGGATTGAGATTTTGTTTGCATGATTTGGTATGCTCATTTAGGATAACATTAGGTTGTGTAAATATGAGTTACATTCTGACTTGGAAGCATGTATAGCATTCAATCTCATTTTACTTTGTTTGTCAACTTGTTTGAATTTGATTTGTTCATTATATTTTCTTACTTTACTTGTAAGTGATTGTGCTAACCATGTAGGGGCTTCGGTAAGTTTCAATTGAGTGTGGATAAGGAATCCACATTCAACTTCTATCCTTTCTCTTTTACAATTCCATTTTGTGTTTTGTTAAGCACTTATGTGCTTTCTTTTAATAACTCATCACTTTCCCTTTGTGATTTACAATTCATCTTCTACTTTAGAAGTGAATTGTTTAATTCATTCTTTCTTTAGATTTTAGGTTGAAACCTCACAAACCTTTAGGATCACTCCCTTTAATCTTCAATTAGGATTGAGTCTTAGTCCATATAGGTTTTACCTTTTCTCCTCTCTTGAGTCTCTTTTCTCATCTCAAAGAAAATTCAAAATATGTAACAAAGGTAGGCATTTATTGCATTTAGGCCTTTCATATAAAGAAAAGATTATAAGGGGTCTTCTCTTGTAATCTTAGAATGTGTAGCATATAGCCCATCTTGGGTCAATGTGTTAAACATTTGATCTTGTATGAGGGACTTAAATGCAATACTTGTTGAAGGTGCAAATAATAAAAAAACACTTCTTCATTTCTTAATCAACAAAACACTTAATAAACACAAGTATGCTAGTGTGTTTGAACCTTGACAATTGGAACTAAGTGTGGGGGTCTTCTTCACTCTTAGTGTGCTTTCTTACCCATTCCATCTTGGAATGTGAGGATGTACACATTCCAATGACTAAGATTCAGATACACTATCATATGCAAACAAATGAAAAAACTCTTAAAAGACAAAAACAAACAATAATGTCTTTCCTTCGGGAATTCTTTTCTCACCTCATTCACTCTCAACGCACGAACGCGCTTCTACTCGTTCTATTGCAAGATGGTAACGCACTCGGACCAGCGAGCCTGCAACACCTGAGCTAGAACGTCAGCCGTTCTCTAAAAAACACAAACAATTCATCCCTAGTGAGGGGAACTACGTCGCTCTGATTCTCATGCTCCCGATGAGATACGTAGGCAGTGGGGTAGGGCCCATGCGAGCACTTCTTTTATTTTCCCTACATTTGTTTCTCTTTCTCCTTTCCTTTTTCAGTTCTTTCTCAGTATTCCTTTCTTTACACCCTTTGATCGAGACAAGCAAGCGTGGATCCCATCGGGTACGATGGACGTGAGGGGGTGCTAATACCTTCCTCTCGCGTAACCGACTCCCTTACCCACTTCTCTTGGTCGTAAGACCATGCTTTTCCTTTCCCTCAGGTTTACGCGGTGTTTCCTTTCCCTCTCTTGGGATAAATACACATTGCTGGCGACTCTGTTCGGTGCCACTTTCGCGTTTGTACTTGGATGAAAATCCCGGGAGCGACAGCTGGCGACTCTGCTGGGGATAGGTTGACCTATTGCTGGTCCATCCTAAGCGAGTCAATCCTAGCACTTGTTTGCTTTTCTTTCATTGGGTGTTTACTGTTGTGCTTTATTTTGCGGTTTATTTACTTTACTGTATT
This sequence comes from Lathyrus tuberosus, assembly GCA_022829125.1. Lineage (NCBI taxonomy): Eukaryota > Viridiplantae > Streptophyta > Magnoliopsida > Fabales > Fabaceae > Lathyrus > Lathyrus tuberosus. The sequence continues at coordinate 9,361,732 of JALAZF010000187.1, forward strand.
CACTGCATTTTAGCATTACATATCATATATTATATTGTGTTGCGCTGTTTTGTCTGTTTGGCGGGATGAGATTTCTGAGAGATAAGCCCATTACACAGGCTTGAGTATACACTTAGGATTAGAGTGGAGAGTAGTGGGACCTACGTGCCGTTTGGAGTGCGTTGGGTATTCACGAAATTCACAGCCAGACGAGGCTATCTTGGGACATGTTCTGACGTGCGTATCTTGCGCATTTCAGGATATCGATCTAGAGAGCTGTCGACTCTGGTGACCGATCATTGAGGACCTTAGTGGAAACATCCCTCTTTAGTGGTGACAGTGGCAGACCACATTCTGTGGCAAACCCATTCGCACCCGAGGGCCCACTTTGGAACTTGCATAGGATGGCCTTATTTTTGAAAGAGAATCAGTGGAGGCACTCCTCGATTGGCGATAGTACTGTACCCCGAGGGATGAATGTACTATTGCTTCTCGACCTCAGTGCCAGAAGCTGAGGACCTTTCGTTTTGGAGAATCAGTTGAGGCCTCCTCGATTGATGATGATGCCAAACCAGAAATGGTGAACGTATCATCATTTCTCGACCTGAGAGCCCGGGATACTGAACATCCTAGTACCCACATGTGAGAGGGGCGGGTTGTTTACAGGTTTGCAGGTAACCTTGACTTTCATCCTACCTGGTATTTTGGTTCTCTTATCAGTGTGGACTCATCAGCCTGGTATTATTATATTCCGATTATCCCGGCACTCTGATTATGCCGATATTCTGGCATCACTGTATTCTGATCACGCCGGTGTTCTGTTTATTCTGGTATTCCGATTATACCGATATTCTGGCATCACTGTATTCTGATCACGTCGGTGTTCTGTTTATTTTGGTATTCTGATTATGCCGATATCCCGGCATCCTGGTATTCTGATTAGCCGGTATTTTGGTATTCCGGTATTCTCTTCAGAGCCGACTTATGAGCTTATTCAGCCAGCAGCACGGCAGTTATCCAGATTATATGGAAGCTTTGATCCCATGTCTGTTGCATCTGCATCATCATTTGCGCATACATGTTCTCGTATTTCCAAGGGATATTAACTTTGAGACTTGCCACTGAGCATTTCCATTCATTTCTTATGTTTTTTCCAAAAATATTTTTTCGTATTAAAGCATAATGATCCCTTGGAAATATTCGAACATGGCATTCTGCATTGCATTCTCATACTCATATGCATAACAGGTGTTCCGGAGCGGATTTCTCATTCTGACCGGGTATTCTCTTCAGAAACGGCCAACTTGACTTCTCCCACCACTCAAATCATAACAATCAGAGGGTAGTTATGGAACAAATCTGAGCAAAAGTGACTGAGAGGAGGGCCCAGGTGGGGCATTTTATGGTGGACATTCAAGCATTGTCCCAAGGTCAGAAACTGCTGAGAGAAGAAGTCAACCGGGTGAAGTCTCAGATGGGCCCGCTTACAGAAATCCAGAATGCGGTGTTAAGGAAACAAAGCAATCCTCATCCCTGGTGAGGGGAACTACGTCGCTCTGATTCTTCATTAGCCAATGGAGATACGTAGGCAGGAGATCGTGCAAGATCTTTGCGAGCAACCTTATCTATCAGCCTTATTTATCAATTTCTTTCCTCCAGATATCTCTTGTCAGCTTCCAACTCCATCTCCCCAAGAGAGTCCTAGGGGCAGAGCATATGGGCAAAGGCCAGAACAACTTGAGAAGAAGTTTGATCCCATTTCGATGTCGTACGCGCAACGGGTTTCCTTGTTTGCTCAAATTCAAACTGGTTGAGCTAGTCGCATCAGGATCATCTCCGACAAAGCTTTCTTTGGGGTTTCAATGCCAAATGCCAGGTATGACTACCATCCTGGGGCACCTGACCATTTAATTGAAGATTGTAAGTCTTTCAGAGGTAAAGGTAAAGACAAGGTGCAAGACGTGATCGACTCAAAGGTTATCACACCAGATGGGTGGCACATAAATTGAATTTTCTTCATCAGATTGAGCACCCAGTTTGCAAAAACATCTTCAGAATCAATAAGTCCAGACGGAGTCAAGCCTCCTCAACAAGGACAATCATTTAGCTTCTTTACTGCATTCTCATGTGTAGCTTTTTATGTTTGTCAAAAACATTTGTATGCATGCATGAAATATGTTTTTCTTTTTATGTTAATCCTAATAAAGCGCGCATGTTTTTCCTGAAGTAATCCATTCGTATTCACTCATAAGTTTGTATATGTGCATTGCGATACCAATTATCTTGCTTAAACTCTCTGAGGGAGAATGATGATCTGAAAATGCAGAAATCTCTAATTGTGTGCTTTTGAATAAAAACCCTGTTGAGGATGTACAGGCATTGTTTCAACTCCCCAAACACTGGAGATATAAGGGAGATAGACCCTCGTTAACCCCTTTGAGCCTTGAAGTAGGAGTTTCTTTCGTACGAAAAAACCCTCACATTTAACCCAGGGGCAGGGTAGGCGTCAGTTAATTTGACCGAGCGTTCAAACCTCAAAAGGAGTGTGCATCTAAGGATCCATTACCTTTTAATCCACCGCTGAGAGGTCAAGAGATGTGAAACCACAATGGTTATCCATCAACAATCAAAGAGTGAGGCAGTCACGACCTTTCCAATCAAGTCAAGACAAGCCAGTGTCACACGACGTGTTCAAGAAAAAAGAAAGAGAATAAAAAAAAAAGAAATGAAAAAGCCCGCTAAGTTTAAACTTGAAAACAAGCAACTTAGGCAAAAGTTAGGGATAAAAAAAAAAAGGCAAAAGAACGCGAAAGCGAAAAACAAAAGGATTACAAAAGAAAATCCTCAAGCAAGAGCAAAGTCGTGTGACCACGAACAAAAGACAAAAGGGGTGACTGTTACTCCAAAGCCTCATTAGGTGTTGAACCATCAGATGCATGGATTCCTGAAAGATCACAAAATCTTTTTGAGAGGCGAACGCTTGTGCAAATTAGCTGAATGTAGGAATGAAGAACATCACGAAGAGCGGGTGGGCACTAATAAACTTTGAGCCATAAGCCTTTTTCTCAAAAACCGTGAACCAGGCCACGATACAACCCTCAAAAGTCCTAATTGAAACAGGGTTATTTCAAAAGCATACTACCAAGAGATAATGTTCCTGACTCCCCTGAGTTATGCTAAAAGAGCTTTGTTGGTGTTGCATGTGCATTGCATTCTTTCATTCAAAAATTAATGTCGTATCCTAATCCGTGATCCGCTCACAAAGGGTTTGCGACATCTTTTTCAGTAAAACTTCAAGATTAACATGTGTGTTGCATTAGAATTTTCATTCTCAGAACAAAACATTTTCTGCTTGCCTACATATGTTCGACATCAAAAGAAGTTTACAGATGGAAATTCAGTCCAGAAGCTTAATCTTGCCGAGTTGAGAATCCTGGAACTCCCAAAGGACAGCCACATACAATGGTACTTCCTCAGGAAACTTTGTTGAGCAGGAGCTTTCCCAACAAATTGTGCTAAGACGTAGTCAATCCGGGACAATCACGTCGAACCATCTCTTTAAGGTGTAGCCAATTTGGGCCGATCACGCCGAGAAATCTCTTCAGAGTTCAGCCAAACTTGGGCAATTAATTCGAGATTCAAATCCCTACAAATGCAGGCATTCTTGGTCTTCCTTCGAAGATCAGTGACCAGGGGCAAAACTACTCCAAGGGTCATATTGGGGCAGGCCATCCCAAGAGCGTGAGAAGGTAGTCCATTCAGATGATTGATCAACCTATCCAGGGTTCAGAGTATTGGGGCAGAATATCTCACGGTGATATGAGATTGTTCATGAATCTTCTCAAGGCGAATTCCTTTGTAGACCATACAATCTGAAGCAGCTAATTTGAAATGCATTGAATCTCTCCAAGAGTATGAAGACACTGAAGCATTGAGCATGCCAAGTCTTCTGTAAAATCCTCTTGAGATGACTTCTTCTCTGTAATCCAGGCGGTCTGAGGCAGTTACGTCGAGATCCGACGAATCTCTCCAAGAGTTTGAAGACACTGAAGCATTGAGCTTGCCAAGTCTTCTGTAAAATCCTCTTGAGATGACTTCTTCCAAGTAATCCATGCAGTCTGGGGCAGTTACGTCGAGATCCGACGAATCTCTACAAGAGTTCGAGGACATTGAGGCGTTTTGAATGTCAAGTCTTCTGTAAAATCCTCTTAAAGGGCATCCCCCAACAAGAGATGCAGCAAAACTTTTCTCCCCAACAAGTGGTGGTTCCGAGTTAGATTTTCTCTGTTGCAGAAGTCATATCCAGCACGGGGCATACGTGCATATCCTTTGCTTGCAGGTAGCAGCCTCATACTAGGCTCAAAGGCAAAATTGAAGCCTTTGCGAGATCACGGGATCATGTCTTCTAGACGAGTAATCATTTACCCCACGCAAAAGACTGGGGCAATTACGGGTAAGGAGGTCTGCGTTCATCGCTCGGTCGACGGTCGTTCATAACGGTTCGATATCATTGAATTAAATTCAACTGGGTACCGTTGTATCATATTAAGTCGATTCTCTCATACAGTACTTCCAACAGCTACAAGCTTTTCTGTGCCGATAACGGTCACAGGTTCCCCAAAAGGGTGGTCTCGTCGACACCGAAACTGATGGTCATTATCCCCAGCGAAGTCACAAGAGTTTGAAGAGGCTAGATCTTCTGTAAAATCCTCTTATGACATCCTCTTCGGGGACGAATTGTTGTTTTGTCCAAGCATGGGGCATGTTTGTTTCCCCAGCATGAAGTGTTGATCATCCCCAGTAGAGTTTGAGGACAGTTGGTCTTCTGTAAAATCCTCTCAAAAGGCATTCCCCAGCACGAGACGCTTTAAAGCAGTTTTCTCCAGCAGAGTTTGTTATAAACTCGTCATCCCCAACGAAATTGTCTAAAGGAAAGCTCGCCTAACATGGTGCATTGTGGTACTTATCCTAAGCTTGACAGTCATATTCTTCAGCAGACTACAGTGGATTTGCTTTGGGTTTCCCCAACAGATCTCTAAGGACTCTTTCCTAGCAAGTTGCAGGGGAATGTTCTAACCAGGATTCGCATATCCCTGGCAGAGTAGCCCTGATCCCCAGCAAGATTGTGTCTCTGGTAATGATCCCCCACAGAGGTCAGCATCGAATCTTGTCAGCAATACTCCCCAGCTGAGTTGTTGTTCTCCCCGCAGAGGTTTATAAGATCGGCAGAATCTATTCCTCAACAAGGATGGTACAGTCTTTCCCCAGCCGGGTCAAAAGGTGGATAACCCCTACAAAGGGTCTTGGATTGGATAGATCCCCAAGCAGAGTTTTTATGACTTTTCTCCCCTAGCAAGACGCCATGCAAATAAATTCTCATCCCCAGCGGAACCGCTGTGACCAGAATTCGTTCCCCCAGCAGATGAAGTGATTACTGGCAGATTTATTATTCTTCAAGTCCAATTTATTTTTGGCAAGCTTGGCAATTCGAAGCAGACGGATTGTTCATTCATTCTCCAGTGGAGAGGTTATCCTTTCAGGAGTCTCCAAAGTCAAATCATTGGTCATGGCTCCTCAGCAGAGTCAGCAGAGATGTCTGACACAGATGCAGAGAGTAATACATTTTTGCAAATTCTAAAAGTCCAACAGTGGATTGGCGAAAGGTCCATCTAAGGGTGGCATATTCCAAAAGTCCAACAGTGGATTGGCAAAAGTCCGTCTTCGGGTGGCAAAAGTCCAACAGTGGATTGGCAAAAGTCCGTCTTCGGGTGGCAAAAGTCCAACAGTGGATTGGCAAAAGTCCGTCTTCGGGTGGCAAAAGTCCAACAGTGGATTGGCAAAAGTCCGTCTTCGGGTGGCAAAAGTCCAACAGTGGATTGGCAAAAGTCCGTCTTCGGGTGGCAAAAGTCCAACAGTGGATTGGCAAAAGTCCGTCTTCGGGTGGCAAAAGTCCAACAGTGGATTGGCAAAAGTCCGTCTTCGGGTGGCAAAAGTCCAACAGTGGATTGGCAAAAGTCCATCTTCGGGTGGCACGAAGCTGCAAAGTCCACCAGTAGTGTGGCAAGCCAGTAGTCGTCTGGCGTCGTTCAAAAAGACATTTCCAAAGTCCACCAGTAGTGTGGCAGGCCAGTAGTCGTCTGGAGTTGCATAAAAGACATTATCAAAGTCCACCAGTAGTGTGGCAGGCCAGTAGTCGTCTGGAGTTGCATAAAAGACATTATTAAAGTCCACCAATAGTGTGGCAAGCCAGTAGTCGTCTGGCGTCGTTCAAAAAGACAGTATTAAAGTCCACCATCAGTGTGGCAAGCCAGTAGTCGTCTGGCGTCGTTCAAAAAGACATTTCCAAAGTCCACCAGTAGTGTGGCAGGCCAGTAGTCGTCTGGAGTTGCATAAAAGACATTATCAAAGTCCACCAGTAGTGTGGCAGGCCAGTAGTCGTCTGGAGTTGCATAAAAGACATTATTAAAGTCCACCAATAGTGTGGCAAGCCAGTAGTCGTCTGGCGTCGTTCAAAAAGACAGTATTAAAGTTCACCATCAGTGTGGCAAGCCAGTAGTCGTCTGGCGTCGTTCAAAAGACAGGTCTCTCCGACGTTTCATCGAAGATTCAATCCAGCAGTCTCGTTGGGTTTATATCCCTTTTCTTCTTCATCACCCAGAGCAAATTTTTGGTTATTTTTGGTATTCAATCACTATATACCTTGAAAGTCCGAAAGCAATTGCTTTCAGGCATTCAGGTCTACAGCGCTTGAATAGGGGCAGCTGTAATACCCCAAAATTTGCTCTCCCCTTTTGGCATCATAGCATGGCATTATCATTTATCATATCATATCCATCTCATTAGCATTGCATTGCATTTAACATAGAAAAATGAAGCATAGCATCTTTCTTACCATCAGGGCATGTGGTCAGGTGGGAGATGGACAATCAAGAGATCATTCAAAGCACAAAAAGGTCAATCAAGTTGGCTCTAGGAAAGCCAAGAGGTCTCTCATGTCTCATACTATCTCAATTGATCTTCCAAAACCTCAAGGAAGTGAGATTCAATGGGAGATTGAAGCACTACATCCTACACTATGCAAGAAGTCCAAAAATTGAAGGAAAATCCTCAAAAGAGATAGCTCATTGATTCAAAATCATCCTCAAGTGGCATTTCTCATCATCCTTTAAGAAGATACACAACATACTCTGAGGAATTTGGATTTGAAGACTGCACATTTTTCTCCTAGGAGGTGGGCACCAAAACTAGGGTTTCCCATTAAATCAGGGAATCTTTGATTTTTTGAACAAAACTTGATGTCATGGTATTCCATATGTCCTTAAGTGTATGTATGTGGAAGATTGCATCTCAATTGGTTTTAGAAGTGGTTCAATTGGAAGAAAGATCAAGAATCAGAGAAATTGGGGCAAAGTCAAATAATCAGAGGAAAAAGTCAACTCTTGACTTTTTGAGGCCAAATTCATGAAATTCATGTTATATGTGTCCAATGTGCAAAATTTGGTCAAGAAACTCCAAAGGAATCATAAAAAAATCAAGATGTGGAAAGTTGCCATTTTTGGGTGAAGTAGGGTTACTAAAAATAGTAAGTTTTGGCCATTTTGCATCAGAGTTTGAGCCAAGGCCATTTAAATTTGGAGCACCAAATGAAAAATCCACTCTGCCTCAATGAAAGATCTTGTTTTAAGCTTCAAATCCATGTGTGGAACATCTCCATTGGATAAAAATTGAGTGAGATATGATTGATCAAAGTTTGAGCAAAGTAGGTTCAAAACTAGGTCATGACCAAGATTTTCAGGGCACGCGCGCGGTCATTTTAACAAACATGTGGTGGGCCTAATGTCCACTCATTTTTCTCATGGTTAAAGGCCTCAAATGGAAAACTTTTCAACATGAAAGTTGTTCATTGCATTGTCATCTTCAATATTCATGTTGGACAATTTTTGGTTTGATCAAGTTATGAGATAGTTTTAAGGGTTCAAAGTCATGTTGGTTATGCTGAAAACCCAGGCGCCATGTTGCCTTGCCAACCAACCCCATTACTACGCCATACACCAGTTTTGATTCCTTTTGTTTCAAGCAATTTTTCATCACCTTGTACACTTCCGTTTGACTTGTTTTCAACATCAATATTGTTCCATGATAGCTCCTCTTTTCCATGACTCCAAAACCTTGCCAAACCATTCAATGAGTAGAGAGAAAAACCTCCACGAACTACCCTATGTTGGAATGGATGCATTGATAGCATGTTGCAGGATTCTGGTTCACACACACCACAAACACTTCCACACTTTATTTCCACATTTGGCCAAACATATCACCTACACAATGCACACTATCACGTGCCACACATGGGAATAGAAAGAACAAACTTGCTTACCAAGTTTCTGATGCGCAAGCCCCTGCTACACAACAGTGCCAATTCACTTTCTCCTTGCTCCCACCATATCTCACCATGAGCCATCTTCACCATAGCACTGCTCTCCCTAACTAACTTGACTCAGTTAGTTAGGGATGACTCAGTTTAACCCACTCAACTCAATTAACCAACTCACTAAACCATGGTTAATTCATGATATAAATTCAAACTTCACTTCACAATTCAGTTTTCAACTTCATTTTCACACTCTCACTCAACTACACTTCATTCTCATTTTTCCTCTGAAATTCGCAAGCTCTCTCTCTGAAGCTTCTCTTCCTCTCACACGATTTCATCATCATCTACATCTGAATCCATCTTCAAGCTTCAACATCACACAGCATTGGAACACATTGAAGCTTGGTAGCATTGAAGAGATTGAAGAGTCTTCCACTGCATATTGAATTTCATCAATATTTGCAAGGATTTGTGAGCCTTTATTTGGCCAGTTGAAGATCAAAGAGGAAGCACATTTCTCTGGTTCTCTTTCAACTACAGTTTCCTACATTTTCAGGTTTCAATATCCTAAACTTTCTTGGCACGATTTGCATTCTGTCTAGCTCGTGTTGTGATGATTTGAGCTCACTAAGAGCACTCCTCCATCTGGCTAGTTGATAGAGCTTCTTAGAAGCTTAGATCCAAAACCTAGGGCTAAGTTCATTGCTTCTATTCTCTCTGTTTGTGTGTTGTTTGTGAAAACTAATCCTAGATTCATGCTCTACGTGACTTCCTGAATATTTTGATGTGCATTGCATAAATTTCTGGATTGTTTGGTTGATTGCAGCGCCGGAGAGTGGCCGGAGAGGGTGACCGGAGGTCCCTCTCCGGCCGGTGAGGGTTTGCTAGGGTTTTAGAACCAGAACATGTCACAACCGTTAGATCATTTCAATCCTAGGGTGTATACGTGGCCAGCACATAAATGAACCTCATGCCTCTCACGTGACTCTCTCTCTCTGAATGTTGACTTTGACTTGGTTTGGTGTGCGTGCGTTCATCATTATTAACATGCGTGTGCATTTTGATTCGTTAGATCTGATTACTTGTATGATTATCATTTGTTGACCGAATCATGTGGCTCTGATTGAGTCAACATTTGACTGAGGCTCCACCACTATTACTATAGACTGCGCGCTTAGTGGACCTAAGCCAGATTGTTATTCCCACCCCCTTTTTTCAAGCCCAAACCAGTTTGCACTGTCCAATTGCTATGTTCATACCCCCTTCCATTTCCACGTTTTTTTATTTTATTTCCTTTTTTTGTACATGTTTGCTTTCCATTTATTAAAAATACCAAATGACATTATAAAATTCTACAAAAATTCATGAGTATTCTTAAGACATTTAGGAAATTTTTCATGATTTTATTTTCTGATTTTATGACCATTTTGCCCCTGTTCCATTATTTCTTTTGAATTTCCATTTGTATGCATACTTAATGTGACATATGATTTTGTGCATTTTTGTTCTTGATCATAAAAAATGATTTTGATGCCTTTCTTTTTGCATTGTGGTCACAATATGTTGAGGTATGTTTGAGATTTATGAGATGATTTTTAAGTCTTTTTTGGATGACTTTTGATGTGTTGCTTTGAGCATGAATGCATGAAACTTCCATGAGACTTTGACCTAATTGTTGAGTGACTTTGGTTCTGATTCATTGCTTGTGGACTTGATGTGTTAATGGCATGTGTTTAAGGTGTTTGATTGGTGAAAGTCATAATTTTTGAAGCATGTTTGCTATTTGTTTGAAGCATGAAGTTTAACTTGTTCATTTTGTGAATGCATGCCTCATGTTTGGTTTGCTTGATCATGAAGGCACTTGTGCCATGAGTTGTGGTTTTGTTTGAGGATGTATAGCATGTTAATTGACTTCTGATTGTGACATTTGGGTTTCATCTTTGCATGTTTGATGTTTATCTTGCACCTTAAGTCACTTGTTTCACAAGTATGAACCACATTCACATCACTTCACCTTTTCTTCTTTGCTTCTTGTTGGATTGAGATTTTGTTTGCATGATTTGGTATGCTCATTTAGGATAACATTAGGTTGTGTAAATATGAGTTACATTCTGACTTGGAAGCATGTATAGCATTCAATCTCATTTTACTTTGTTTGTCAACTTGTTTGAATTTGATTTGTTCATTATATTTTCTTACTTTACTTGTAAGTGATTGTGCTAACCATGTAGGGGCTTCGGTAAGTTTCAATTGAGTGTGGATAAGGAATCCACATTCAACTTCTATCCTTTCTCTTTTACAATTCCATTTTGTGTTTTGTTAAGCACTTATGTGCTTTCTTTTAATAACTCATCACTTTCCCTTTGTGATTTACAATTCATCTTCTACTTTAGAAGTGAATTGTTTAATTCATTCTTTCTTTAGATTTTAGGTTGAAACCTCACAAACCTTTAGGATCACTCCCTTTAATCTTCAATTAGGATTGAGTCTTAGTCCATATAGGTTTTACCTTTTCTCCTCTCTTGAGTCTCTTTTCTCATCTCAAAGAAAATTCAAAATATGTAACAAAGGTAGGCATTTATTGCATTTAGGCCTTTCATATAAAGAAAAGATTATAAGGGGTCTTCTCTTGTAATCTTAGAATGTGTAGCATATAGCCCATCTTGGGTCAATGTGTTAAACATTTGATCTTGTATGAGGGACTTAAATGCAATACTTGTTGAAGGTGCAAATAATAAAAAAACACTTCTTCATTTCTTAATCAACAAAACACTTAATAAACACAAGTATGCTAGTGTGTTTGAACCTTGACAATTGGAACTAAGTGTGGGGGTCTTCTTCACTCTTAGTGTGCTTTCTTACCCATTCCATCTTGGAATGTGAGGATGTACACATTCCAATGACTAAGATTCAGATACACTATCATATGCAAACAAATGAAAAAACTCTTAAAAGACAAAAACAAACAATAATGTCTTTCCTTCGGGAATTCTTTTCTCACCTCATTCACTCTCAACGCACGAACGCGCTTCTACTCGTTCTATTGCAAGATGGTAACGCACTCGGACCAGCGAGCCTGCAACACCTGAGCTAGAACGTCAGCCGTTCTCTAAAAAACACAAACAATTCATCCCTAGTGAGGGGAACTACGTCGCTCTGATTCTCATGCTCCCGATGAGATACGTAGGCAGTGGGGTAGGGCCCATGCGAGCACTTCTTTTATTTTCCCTACATTTGTTTCTCTTTCTCCTTTCCTTTTTCAGTTCTTTCTCAGTATTCCTTTCTTTACACCCTTTGATCGAGACAAGCAAGCGTGGATCCCATCGGGTACGATGGACGTGAGGGGGTGCTAATACCTTCCTCTCGCGTAACCGACTCCCTTACCCACTTCTCTTGGTCGTAAGACCATGCTTTTCCTTTCCCTCAGGTTTACGCGGTGTTTCCTTTCCCTCTCTTGGGATAAATACACATTGCTGGCGACTCTGTTCGGTGCCACTTTCGCGTTTGTACTTGGATGAAAATCCCGGGAGCGACAGCTGGCGACTCTGCTGGGGATAGGTTGACCTATTGCTGGTCCATCCTAAGCGAGTCAATCCTAGCACTTGTTTGCTTTTCTTTCATTGGGTGTTTACTGTTGTGCTTTATTTTGCGGTTTATTTACTTTACTGTATTCACTGCATTTTAGCATTACATATCATATATTATATTGTGTTGCGCTGTTTTGTCTGTTTGGCGGGATGAGATTTCTGAGAGATAAGCCCATTACACAGGCTTGAGTATACACTTAGGATTAGAGTGGAGAGTAGTGGGACCTACGTGCCGTTTGGAGTGCGTTGGGTATTCACGAAATTCACAGCCAGACGAGGCTATCTTGGGACATGTTCTGACGTGCGTATCTTGCGCATTTCAGGATATCGATCTAGAGAGCTGTCGACTCTGGTGACCGATCATTGAGGACCTTAGTGGAAACATCCCTCTTTAGTGGTGACAGTGGCAGACCACATTCTGTGGCAAACCCATTCGCACCCGAGGGCCCACTTTGGAACTTGCATAGGATGGCCTTATTTTTGAAAGAGAATCAGTGGAGGCACTCCTCGATTGGCGATAGTACTGTACCCCGAGGGATGAATGTACTATTGCTTCTCGACCTCAGTGCCAGAAGCTGAGGACCTTTCGTTTTGGAGAATCAGTTGAGGCCTCCTCGATTGATGATGATGCCAAACCAGAAATGGTGAACGTATCATCATTTCTCGACCTGAGAGCCCGGGATACTGAACATCCTAGTACCCACATGTGAGAGGGGCGGGTTGTTTACAGGTTTGCAGGTAACCTTGACTTTCATCCTACCTGGTATTTTGGTTCTCTTATCAGTGTGGACTCATCAGCCTGGTATTATTATATTCCGATTATCCCGGCACTCTGATTATGCCGATATTCTGGCATCACTGTATTCTGATCACGCCGGTGTTCTGTTTATTCTGGTATTCCGATTATACCGATATTCTGGCATCACTGTATTCTGATCACGTCGGTGTTCTGTTTATTTTGGTATTCTGATTATGCCGATATCCCGGCATCCTGGTATTCTGATTAGCCGGTATTTTGGTATTCCGGTATTCTCTTCAGAGCCGACTTATGAGCTTATTCAGCCAGCAGCACGGCAGTTATCCAGATTATATGGAAGCTTTGATCCCATGTCTGTTGCATCTGCATCATCATTTGCGCATACATGTTCTCGTATTTCCAAGGGATATTAACTTTGAGACTTGCCACTGAGCATTTCCATTCATTTCTTATGTTTTTTCCAAAAATATTTTTTCGTATTAAAGCATAATGATCCCTTGGAAATATTCGAACATGGCATTCTGCATTGCATTCTCATACTCATATGCATAACAGGTGTTCCGGAGCGGATTTCTCATTCTGACCGGGTATTCTCTTCAGAAACGGCCAACTTGACTTCTCCCACCACTCAAATCATAACAATCAGAGGGTAGTTATGGAACAAATCTGAGCAAAAGTGACTGAGAGGAGGGCCCAGGTGGGGCATTTTATGGTGGACATTCAAGCATTGTCCCAAGGTCAGAAACTGCTGAGAGAAGAAGTCAACCGGGTGAAGTCTCAGATGGGCCCGCTTACAGAAATCCAGAATGCGGTGTTAAGGAAACAAAGCAATCCTCATCCCTGGTGAGGGGAACTACGTCGCTCTGATTCTTCATTAGCCAATGGAGATACGTAGGCAGGAGATCGTGCAAGATCTTTGCGAGCAACCTTATCTATCAGCCTTATTTATCAATTTCTTTCCTCCAGATATCTCTTGTCAGCTTCCAACTCCATCTCCCCAAGAGAGTCCTAGGGGCAGAGCATATGGGCAAAGGCCAGAACAACTTGAGAAGAAGTTTGATCCCATTTCGATGTCGTACGCGCAACGGGTTTCCTTGTTTGCTCAAATTCAAACTGGTTGAGCTAGTCGCATCAGGATCATCTCCGACAAAGCTTCCTTTGGGGTTTCAATGCCAAATGCCAGGTATGACTACCATCCTGGGGCACCTGACCATTTAATTGAAGATTGTAAGTCTTTCAGAGGTAAAGGTAAAGACAAGGTGCAAGACGTGATCGACTCAAAGGTTATCACACCAGATGGGTGGCACATAAATTGAATTTTCTTCATCAGATTGAGCACCCAGTTTGCAAAAACATCTTCAGAATCAATAAGTCCAGACGGAGTCAAGCCTCCTCAACAAGGACAATCATTTAGCTTCTTTACTGCATTCTCATGTGTAGCTTTTTATGTTTGTCAAAAACATTTGTATGCATGCATGAAATATGTTTTTCTTTTTATGTTAATCCTAATAAAGCGCGCATGTTTTTCCTGAAGTAATCCATTCGTATTCACTCATAAGTTTGTATATGTGCATTGCGATACCAATTATCTTGCTTAAACTCTCTGAGGGAGAATGATGATCTGAAAATGCAGAAATCTCTAATTGTGTGCTTTTGAATAAAAACCCTGTTGAGGATGTACAGGCATTGTTTCAACTCCCCAAACACTGGAGATATAAGGGAGATAGACCCTCGTTAACCCCTTTGAGCCTTGAAGTAGGAGTTTCTTTCGTACGAAAAAACCCTCACATTTAACCCAGGGGCAGGGTAGGCGTCAGTTAATTTGACCGAGCGTTCAAACCTCAAAAGGAGTGTGCATCTAAGGATCCATTACCTTTTAATCCACCGCTGAGAGGTCAAGAGATGTGAAACCACAATGGTTATCCATCAACAATCAAAGAGTGAGGCAGTCACGACCTTTCCAATCAAGTCAAGACAAGCCAGTGTCACACGACGTGTTCAAGAAAAAAGAAAGAGAATAAAAAAAAAAGAAATGAAAAAGCCCGCTAAGTTTAAACTTGAAAACAAGCAACTTAGGCAAAAGTTAGGGATAAAAAAAAAAAGGCAAAAGAACGCGAAAGCGAAAAACAAAAGGATTACAAAAGAAAATCCTCAAGCAAGAGCAAAGTCGTGTGACCACGAACAAAAGACAAAAGGGGTGACTGTTACTCCAAAGCCTCATTAGGTGTTGAACCATCAGATGCATGGATTCCTGAAAGATCACAAAATCTTTTTGAGAGGCGAACGCTTGTGCAAATTAGCTGAATGTAGGAATGAAGAACATCACGAAGAGCGGGTGGGCACTAATAAACTTTGAGCCATAAGCCTTTTTCTCAAAAACCGTGAACCAGGCCACGATACAACCCTCAAAAGTCCTAATTGAAACAGGGTTATTTCAAAAGCATACTACCAAGAGATAATGTTCCTGACTCCCCTGAGTTATGCTAAAAGAGCTTTGTTGGTGTTGCATGTGCATTGCATTCTTTCATTCAAAAATTAATGTCGTATCCTAATCCGTGATCCGCTCACAAAGGGTTTGCGACATCTTTTTCAGTAAAACTTCAAGATTAACATGTGTGTTGCATTAGAATTTTCATTCTCAGAACAAAACATTTTCTGCTTGCCTACATATGTTCGACATCAAAAGAAGTTTACAGATGGAAATTCAGTCCAGAAGCTTAATCTTGCCGAGTTGAGAATCCTGGAACTCCCAAAGGACAGCCACATACAATGGTACTTCCTCAGGAAACTTTGTTGAGCAGGAGCTTTCCCAACAAATTGTGCTAAGACGTAGTCAATCCGGGACAATCACGTCGAACCATCTCTTTAAGGTGTAGCCAATTTGGGCCGATCACGCCGAGAAATCTCTTCAGAGTTCAGCCAAACTTGGGCAATTAATTCGAGATTCAAATCCCTACAAATGCAGGCATTCTTGGTCTTCCTTCGAAGATCAGTGACCAGGGGCAAAACTACTCCAAGGGTCATATTGGGGCAGGCCATCCCAAGAGCGTGAGAAGGTAGTCCATTCAGATGATTGATCAACCTATCCAGGGTTCAGAGTATTGGGGCAGAATATCTCACGGTGATATGAGATTGTTCATGAATCTTCTCAAGGCGAATTCCTTTGTAGACCATACAATCTGAAGCAGCTAATTTGAAATGCATTGAATCTCTCCAAGAGTATGAAGACACTGAAGCATTGAGCATGCCAAGTCTTCTGTAAAATCCTCTTGAGATGACTTCTTCTCTGTAATCCAGGCGGTCTGAGGCAGTTACGTCGAGATCCGACGAATCTCTCCAAGAGTTTGAAGACACTGAAGCATTGAGCTTGCCAAGTCTTCTGTAAAATCCTCTTGAGATGACTTCTTCCAAGTAATCCATGCAGTCTGGGGCAGTTACGTCGAGATCCGACGAATCTCTACAAGAGTTCGAGGACATTGAGGCGTTTTGAATGTCAAGTCTTCTGTAAAATCCTCTTAAAGGGCATCCCCCAACAAGAGATGCAGCAAAACTTTTCTCCCCAACAAGTGGTGGTTCCGAGTTAGATTTTCTCTGTTGCAGAAGTCATATCCAGCACGGGGCATACGTGCATATCCTTTGCTTGCAGGTAGCAGCCTCATACTAGGCTCAAAGGCAAAATTGAAGCCTTTGCGAGATCACGGGATCATGTCTTCTAGACGAGTAATCATTTACCCCACGCAAAAGACTGGGGCAATTACGGGTAAGGAGGTCTGCGTTCATCGCTCGGTCGACGGTCGTTCATAACGGTTCGATATCATTGAATTAAATTCAACTGGGTACCGTTGTATCATATTAAGTCGATTCTCTCATACAGTACTTCCAACAGCTACAAGCTTTTCTGTGCCGATAACGGTCACAGGTTCCCCAAAAGGGTGGTCTCGTCGACACCGAAACTGATGGTCATTATCCCCAGCGAAGTCACAAGAGTTTGAAGAGGCTAGATATTCTGTAAAATCCTCTTATGACATCCTCTTCGGGGACGAATTGTTGTTTTGTCCAAGCATGGGGCATGTTTGTTTCCCCAGCATGAAGTGTTGATCATCCCCAGTAGAGTTTGAGGACAGTTGGTCTTCTGTAAAATCCTCTCAAAAGGCATTCCCCAGCACGAGACGCTTTAAAGCAGTTTTCTCCAGCAGAGTTTGTTATAAACTCGTCATCCCCAACGAAATTGTCTAAAGGAAAGCTCGCCTAACATGGTGCATTGTGGTACTTATCCTAAGCTTGACAGTCATATTCTTCAGCAGACTACTGTGGATTTGCTTTGGGTTTCCCCAACAGATCTCTAAGGACTCTTTCCTAGCAAGTTGCAGGGGAATGTTCTAACCAGGATTCGCATATCCCTGGCAGAGTAGCCCTGATCCCCAGCAAGATTGTGTCTCTGGTAATGATCCCCCACAGAGGTCAGCATCGAATCTTGTCAGCAATACTCCCCAGCTGAGTTGTTGTTCTCCCCGCAGAGGTTTATAAGATCGGCAGAATCTATTCCTCAACAAGGATGGTACAGTCTTTCCCCAGCCGGGTCAAAAGGTGGATAACCCCTACAAAGGGTCTTGGATTGGATAGATCCCCAAGCAGAGTTTTTATGACTTTTCTCCCCTAGCAAGACGCCATGCAAATAAATTCTCATCCCCAGCGGAACCGCTGTGACCAGAATTCGTTCCCCCAGCAGATGAAGTGATTACTGGCAGATTTATTATTCTTCAAGTCCAATTTATTTTTGGCAAGCTTGGCAATTCGAAGCAGACGGATTGTTCATTCATTCTCCAGTGGAGAGGTTATCCTTTCAGGAGTCTCCAAAGTCAAATCATTGGTCATGGCTCCTCAGCAGAGTCAGCAGAGATGTCTGACACAGATGCAGAGAGTAATACATTTTTGCAAATTCTAAAAGTCCAACAGTGGATTGGCGAAAGGTCCATCTAAGGGTGGCATATTCCAAAAGTCCAACAGTGGATTGGCAAAAGTCCGTCTTCGGGTGGCAAAAGTCCAACAGTGGATTGGCAAAAGTCCGTCTTCGGGTGGCAAAAGTCCAACAGTGGATTGGCAAAAGTCCGTCTTCGGGTGGCAAAAGTCCAACAGTGGATTGGCAAAAGTCCGTCTTCGGGTGGCAAAAGTCCAACAGTGGATTGGCAAAAGTCCGTCTTCGGGTGGCAAAAGTCCAACAGTGGATTGGCAAAAGTCCGTCTTCGGGTGGCAAAAGTCCAACAGTGGATTGGCAAAAGTCCGTCTTCGGGTGGCAAAAGTCCAACAGTGGATTGGCAAAAGTCCATCTTCGGGTGGCACGAAGCTGCAAAGTCCACCAGTAGTGTGGCAAGCCAGTAGTCGTCTGGCGTCGTTCAAAAAGACATTTCCAAAGTCCACCAGTAGTGTGGCAGGCCAGTAGTCGTCTGGAGTTGCATAAAAGACATTATCAAAGTCCACCAGTAGTGTGGCAGGCCAGTAGTCGTCTGGAGTTGCATAAAAGACATTATTAAAGTCCACCAATAGTGTGGCAAGCCAGTAGTCGTCTGGCGTCGTTCAAAAAGACAGTATTAAAGTCCACCATCAGTGTGGCAAGCCAGTAGTCGTCTGGCGTCGTTCAAAAAGACATTTCCAAAGTCCACCAGTAGTGTGGCAGGCCAGTAGTCGTCTGGAGTTGCATAAAAGACATTATCAAAGTCCACCAGTAGTGTGGCAGGCCAGTAGTCGTCTGGAGTTGCATAAAAGACATTATTAAAGTCCACCAATAGTGTGGCAAGCCAGTAGTCGTCTGGCGTCGTTCAAAAAGACAGTATTAAAGTTCACCATCAGTGTGGCAAGCCAGTAGTCGTCTGGCGTCGTTCAAAAGACAGGTCTCTCCGACGTTTCATCGAAGATTCAATCCAGCAGTCTCGTTGGGTTTATATCCCTTTTCTTCTTCATCACCCAGAGCAAATTTTTGGTTATTTTTGGTATTCAATCACTATATACCTTGAAAGTCCGAAAGCAATTGCTTTCAGGCATTCAGGTCTACAGCGCTTGAATAGGGGCAGCTGTAATACCCCAAAATTTGCTCTCCCCTTTTGGCATCATAGCATGGCATTATCATTTATCATATCATATCCATCTCATTAGCATTGCATTGCATTTAACATAGAAAAATGAAGCATAGCATCTTTCTTACCATCAGGGCATGTGGTCAGGTGGGAGATGGACAATCAAGAGATCATTCAAAGCACAAAAAGGTCAATCAAGTTGGCTCTAGGCAAGCCAAGAGGTCTCTCATGTCTCATACTATCTCAATTGATCTTCCAAAACCTCAAGGAAGTGAGATTCAATGGGAGATTGAAGCACTACATCCTACACTATGCAAGAAGTCCAAAAATTGAAGGAAAATCCTCAAAAGAGATAGCTCATTGATTCAAAATCATCCTCAAGTGGCATTTCTCATCATCCTTTAAGAAGATACACAACATACTCTGAGGAATTTGGATTTGAAGACTGCACATTTTTCTCCTAGGAGGTGGGCACCAAAACTAGGGTTTCCCATTAAATCAGGGAATCTTTGATTTTTTGAACAAAACTTGATGTCATGGTATTCCATATGTCCTTAAGTGTATGTATGTGGAAGATTGCATCTCAATTGGTTTTAGAAGTGGTTCAATTGGAAGAAAGATCAAGAATCAGAGAAATTGGGGCAAAGTCAAATAATCAGAGGAAAAAGTCAACTCTTGACTTTTTGAGGCCAAATTCATGAAATTCATGTTATATGTGTCCAATGTGCAAAATTTGGTCAAGAAACTCCAAAGGAATCATAAAAAAATCAAGATGTGGAAAGTTGCCATTTTTGGGTGAAGTAGGGTTACTAAAAATAGTAAGTTTTGGCCATTTTGCATCAGAGTTTGAGCCAAGGCCATTTAAATTTGGAGCACCAAATGAAAAATCCACTCTGCCTCAATGAAAGATCTTGTTTTAAGCTTCAAATCCATGTGTGGAACATCTCCATTGGATAAAAATTGAGTGAGATATGATTGATCAAAGTTTGAGCAAAGTAGGTTCAAAACTAGGTCATGACCAAGATTTTCAGGGCACGCGCGCGGTCATTTTAACAAACATGTGGTGGGCCTAATGTCCACTCATTTTTCTCATGGTTAAAGGCCTCAAATGGAAAACTTTTCAACATGAAAGTTGTTCATTGCATTGTCATCTTCAATATTCATGTTGGACAATTTTTGGTTTGATCAAGTTATGAGATAGTTTTAAGGGTTCAAAGTCATGTTGGTTATGCTGAAAACCCAGGCGCCATGTTGCCTTGCCAACCAACCCCATTACTACGCCATACACCAGTTTTGATTCCTTTTGTTTCAAGCAATTTTTCATCACCTTGTACACTTCCGTTTGACTTGTTTTCAACATCAATATTGTTCCATGATAGCTCCTCTTTTCCATGACTCCAAAACCTTGCCAAACCATTCAATGAGTAGAGAGAAAAACCTCCACGAACTACCCTATGTTGGAATGGATGCATTGATAGCATGTTGCAGGATTCTGGTTCACACACACCACAAACACTTCCACACTTTATTTCCACATTTGGCCAAACATATCACCTACACAATGCACACTATCACGTGCCACACATGGGAATAGAAAGAACAAACTTGCTTACCAAGTTTCTGATGCGCAAGCCCCTGCTACACAACAGTGCCAATTCACTTTCTCCTTGCTCCCACCATATCTCACCATGAGCCATCTTCACCATAGCACTGCTCTCCCTAACTAACTTGACTCAGTTAGTTAGGGATGACTCAGTTTAACCCACTCAACTCAATTAACCAACTCACTAAACCATGGTTAATTCATGATATAAATTCAAACTTCACTTCACAATTCAGTTTTCAACTTCATTTTCACACTCTCACTCAACTACACTTCATTCTCATTTTTCCTCTGAAATTCGCAAGCTCTCTCTCTGAAGCTTCTCTTCCTCTCACACGATTTCATCATCATCTACATCTGAATCCATCTTCAAGCTTCAACATCACACAGCATTGGAACACATTGAAGCTTGGTAGCATTGAAGAGATTGAAGAGTCTTCCACTGCATATTGAATTTCATCAATATTTGCAAGGATTTGTGAGCCTTTATTTGGCCAGTTGAAGATCAAAGAGGAAGCACATTTCTCTGGTTCTCTTTCAACTACAGTTTCCTACATTTTCAGGTTTCAATATCCTAAACTTTCTTGGCACGATTTGCATTCTGTCTAGCTCGTGTTGTGATGATTTGAGCTCACTAAGAGCACTCCTCCATCTGGCTAGTTGATAGAGCTTCTTAGAAGCTTAGATCCAAAACCTAGGGCTAAGTTCATTGCTTCTATTCTCTCTGTTTGTGTGTTGTTTGTGAAAACTAATCCTAGATTCATGCTCTACGTGACTTCCTGAATATTTTGATGTGCATTGCATAAATTTCTGGATTGTTTGGTTGATTGCAGCGCCG
Organism: Lathyrus tuberosus; assembly: GCA_022829125.1. Classification (NCBI taxonomy): domain Eukaryota; kingdom Viridiplantae; phylum Streptophyta; class Magnoliopsida; order Fabales; family Fabaceae; genus Lathyrus; species Lathyrus tuberosus. The sequence goes on from JALAZF010000187.1 coordinate 9,382,941, forward strand.
GAGAGTGGCCGGAGAGGGTGACCGGAGGTCCCTCTCCGGCCGGTGAGGGTTTGCTAGGGTTTTAGAACCAGAACATGTCACAACCGTTAGATCATTTCAATCCTAGGGTGTATACGTGGCCAGCACATAAATGAACCTCATGCCTCTCACGTGACTCTCTCTCTCTGAATGTTGACTTTGACTTGGTTTGGTGTGCGTGCGTTCATCATTATTAACATGCGTGTGCATTTTGATTCGTTAGATCTGATTACTTGTATGATTATCATTTGTTGACCGAATCATGTGGCTCTGATTGAGTCAACATTTGACTGAGGCTCCACCACTATTACTATAGACTGCGCGCTTAGTGGACCTAAGCTAGATTGTTATTCCCACCCCCTTTTTTCAAGCCCAAACCAGTTTGCACTGTCCAATTGCTATGTTCATACCCCCTTCCATTTCCACGTTTTTTTATTTTATTTCCTTTTTTTGTACATGTTTGCTTTCCATTTATTAAAAATACCAAATGACATTATAAAATTCTACAAAAATTCATGAGTATTCTTAAGACATTTAGGAAATTTTTCATGATTTTATTTTCTGATTTTATGACCATTTTGCCCCTGTTCCATTATTTCTTTTGAATTTCCATTTGTATGCATACTTAATGTGACATATGATTTTGTGCATTTTTGTTCTTGATCATAAAAAATGATTTTGATGCCTTTCTTTTTGCATTGTGGTCACAATATGTTGAGGTATGTTTGAGATTTATGAGATGATTTTTAAGTCTTTTTTGGATGACTTTTGATGTGTTGCTTTGAGCATGAATGCATGAAACTTCCATGAGACTTTGACCTAATTGTTGAGTGACTTTGGTTCTGATTCATTGCTTGTGGACTTGATGTGTTAATGGCATGTGTTTAAGGTGTTTGATTGGTGAAAGTCATAATTTTTGAAGCATGTTTGCTATTTGTTTGAAGCATGAAGTTTAACTTGTTCATTTTGTGAATGCATGCCTCATGTTTGGTTTGCTTGATCATGAAGGCACTTGTGCCATGAGTTGTGGTTTTGTTTGAGGATGTATAGCATGTTAATTGACTTCTGATTGTGACATTTGGGTTTCATCTTTGCATGTTTGATGTTTATCTTGCACCTTAAGTCACTTGTTTCACAAGTATGAACCACATTCACATCACTTCACCTTTTCTTCTTTGCTTCTTGTTGGATTGAGATTTTGTTTGCATGATTTGGTATGCTCATTTAGGATAACATTAGGTTGTGTAAATATGAGTTACATTCTGACTTGGAAGCATGTATAGCATTCAATCTCATTTTACTTTGTTTGTCAACTTGTTTGAATTTGATTTGTTCATTATATTTTCTTACTTTACTTGTAAGTGATTGTGCTAACCATGTAGGGGCTTCGGTAAGTTTCAATTGAGTGTGGATAAGGAATCCACATTCAACTTCTATCCTTTCTCTTTTACAATTCCATTTTGTGTTTTGTTAAGCACTTATGTGCTTTCTTTTAATAACTCATCACTTTCCCTTTGTGATTTACAATTCATCTTCTACTTTAGAAGTGAATTGTTTAATTCATTCTTTCTTTAGATTTTAGGTTGAAACCTCACAAACCTTTAGGATCACTCCCTTTAATCTTCAATTAGGATTGAGTCTTAGTCCATATAGGTTTTACCTTTTCTCCTCTCTTGAGTCTCTTTTCTCATCTCAAAGAAAATTCAAAATATGTAACAAAGGTAGGCATTTATTGCATTTAGGCCTTTCATATAAAGAAAAGATTATAAGGGGTCTTCTCTTGTAATCTTAGAATGTGTAGCATATAGCCCATCTTGGGTCAATGTGTTAAACATTTGATCTTGTATGAGGGACTTAAATGCAATACTTGTTGAAGGTGCAAATAATAAAAAAACACTTCTTCATTTCTTAATCAACAAAACACTTAATAAACACAAGTATGCTAGTGTGTTTGAACCTTGACAATTGGAACTAAGTGTGGGGGTCTTCTTCACTCTTAGTGTGCTTTCTTACCCATTCCATCTTGGAATGTGAGGATGTACACATTCCAATGACTAAGATTCAGATACACTATCATATGCAAACAAATGAAAAAACTCTTAAAAGACAAAAACAAACAATAATGTCTTTCCTTCGGGAATTCTTTTCTCACCTCATTCACTCTCAACGCACGAACGCGCTTCTACTCGTTCTATTGCAAGATGGTAACGCACTCGGACCAGCGAGCCTGCAACACCTGAGCTAGAACGTCAGCCGTTCTCTAAAAAACACAAACAATTCATCCCTAGTGAGGGGAACTACGTCGCTCTGATTCTCATGCTCCCGATGAGATACGTAGGCAGTGGGGTAGGGCCCATGCGAGCACTTCTTTTATTTTCCCTACATTTGTTTCTCTTTCTCCTTTCCTTTTTCAGTTCTTTCTCAGTATTCCTTTCTTTACACCCTTTGATCGAGACAAGCAAGCGTGGATCCCATCGGGTACGATGGACGTGAGGGGGTGCTAATACCTTCCTCTCGCGTAACCGACTCCCTTACCCACTTCTCTTGGTCGTAAGACCATGCTTTTCCTTTCCCTCAGGTTTACGCGGTGTTTCCTTTCCCTCTCTTGGGATAAATACACATTGCTGGCGACTCTGTTCGGTGCCACTTTCGCGTTTGTACTTGGATGAAAATCCCGGGAGCGACACATGGGACATCATAAACCCAAGTATCAAGTCAATTTAGCCTCAGGGGGTGCATACATCAAAAATCAGGAGTTAGGGTTTCTTGACCTACTCCACCACTAAGTTGACTTTTGAGACAAAACATGAGCCAAGACCTCAAGGCATGATTTGAGGGTCCCTGACACACCACATTGATCCATTTTCAACAATGGATTGATCCAAGAAGCTTGAGCAACAAGTTTCAAGTTCATCAGAACCACAGTTAGGATTTTGAGGAAAAAGTCAATTGTACCTTTGACTTTTGACCAAGACATGCTCCCAAACCTTTGGACATGATTCAATACACCCTATAACACCTATGGAACATGTCCATCAAGTTTTATTTAGGTCAAGGACTTGATTTCATAGAGGATCGCACAGTTTGGAATTCATCTGACAAAAGTCAACTGTGCGCAAAAGTCAAACTTTGACTTATTGAGATTTTTCACAATTTTGGTTTTAACCCTAGAATGATGTTAATGTATGATTGGAATCATCATTCATCAAGAAAAATAAAAAAAAGTGGGATAACTTGTAAAAGGGGTAACCATAAAAAACTTAGAAATTTTCTAAGTTAGGGAACAAAGTAGCTAGGGTACCAACTTTGGAGGATCATAACTCCTAAGACACAAGGCCATTTTTCCCCATTCAAAGCTGGATTTGTAGCTCTCATTACCCTCTACAAAAGCTAAAATCATAACTCATTCCAATTCTCATGGATTTCAAGTTATGGAATGATCAAAATCAAGAAAAGTGAAAATGTCACTTTTTTCCAACATTTAGTTAAATTTTCACTAAGTCAGAATCTGCCTTCACTTTTTTCCAAATGTAGGGACATTTTTCACTTGGATCCAAAAAGTATCAAAACCAATTATGATCAAACAGTAATTGTATCATATGAGGGCTTTCCAAAATGGCCAAGAACTCCATCAAATTCCACTTGAGCCATAAGATATGACAATGGCAATGTGCCTTGCTAAAAACTGCCAAGGCTAGGCAGAATTTTGCACTTTTGCTCGATTTGGCAAAATCAGATAATTCCAAGCCTTTTCATCACTTTGGACACATATGAGGATCAAATCTAAAGGGAACAAACACTGATCCAAGTCTCTAAAGTATTTGGAACAAAAAGTAGCATGCCAAACCTTAAAATCCCTAAAAGAGGGACAAGACTCCAATTTTGGATTGGAGCATTCAATGGAAGCACCAAGGTGGCATGGACTGACACATTTGCAACTGAATTCAGTCAAGACTGATCCAACAACTAGGGAACCACATCTCTGTGCCCTAACCTCTAGTCAATGGCTAGAGGAGACTTGAATTCTCATTGATCAACATTGGCCAAACCTCTGCTGCAGTTGCCATTCACTATTGATCCCAAAACAAACTTGCTCTACTATAAATAGAGCTCATTTGTGCTCAGTTTGAGTACACCAAAGCCATCAAACAGATGATTTCCTCAAAATCACTTTCTCTAGGCAAAAATACCTTTTTTAGCAAGGTAACTCTGAGTTTTTGAGTTAGAGAGCATTTCCATCACAGCTCATGATCCAAACATATCCAATATGTCACATCTAAGCTGTCCAAACTCACACAAGTGACCTGTAATCCTTAAATCTCAAAGTCACCTCTCAAAACCTCTAAATAGGCTTTTTGTGCATTTTTCAAGCCATGTCTTGATTCATTCACTTTCCAAACCAGATAAAGCCTCAAACACACTCCAAATATCATCTTTGAACTGTCCTAAATGGCTCCCAACATCTGGAACACCATTTGAGAGAGTTGCTATTTTGGCCATTTTAACCCCTTTTGCAAGAAAGGGCCAGTTTTTGTTTTTCAGGTTCTAGCTGATTCCAATCATCCTAAAAGCTTCTAAGGGATCATTTGAGAGTGTCCAAAGCATCAAACCATTTCTAGAACAAGAAACTTGGCAGATTGCCCAAAAAACTCCAAAAGCTCAAAAAGAGGTAACCCACATGACTTGAACTTCCCAAAATATGCATTGCTTTGAAGTCCACTGATCATGCATCTTTTCTACATGTTATATGTGTTGTGTTTGCATCAATTTATCATGTAATTCATACTTGTACCAAGATGTAGCACAGAAAATGCAAAATATGGTCTATTTCAAAACCACTATCAGATTTTGAGGAGGGAGCATGATCTGAAAAAAATACCACCACCATTGGATTCCTTGTGAAATTCTAGGCCAGATGCATATAAATTTTATCCCCAACAATAATGAAATGAGAAAGTTATGGACCTTCCCGTTTCTTGCCAAAACTTGCCTTGCCTTGCCTTGGGCCAGGCCGAAAACAAGGCAAGCCTTGTATATTTATGGTTGTGTTTCAATCAACGGATGTATCACCATCCCAGTGGTAAGGCGCGCGCCCTATACACAAGAGGTCTGGGGTTCGAATCCCCCTCGCCCCAGACCCTCTTTTTGCTATTTTTTTCCATTTTTTTTACTATTTTTCATATTATTTTTAATAGTTTGAAAAATTAATAACTTCCTCAATTTTAATTATTTTTTATTGGTTCTTTTTGCAAAAAATCACAAAAATGTTGAAATATTTTATTCCCTAAAAAAATTAGATTTATATTATTTATTTAATATAATTAGTACTTTTGTGAATAAATGTCTTTTATTTGTTTTTAAACCTTTTAAAAATAAATAACCATTTTGGAAAATCGAAACCAAATAGGTTTTAATTCATCTTGTGATTAAAGCCTCATTTTTCAAACCTAAAAACCAAAATCACAAGTGGTTTATTCAAACTTATTTGGAATTTTTATCATTTGTACTAATTTTCTTTGAATAATTATATTAAAAACTGATGAAATTAGGGTTTTATTGATTTTCACCCTAACAAACTTTTCCGAACACTCATGGGCCTCTATTAGAGAGTAAGACCCATCCCCTTTGTAAATACACCACACTTTTGGGCCTCACTCATTGTATAAGTCCCGCTGTATTTTCAAAAACAACGGCGCGATCGTCGCCTTTTCAAAATCATCTGGGCCTACCCTCGTGTTATAAGCCCCATTTCTTTAAAATTCTCATGGGCCTCTAATAGAGTGTAAGACCCAATCCCATTTTGAAACCAAAAACTTTTGGGCCTCAGTCATTGTATAAGACCCACGGTGTTTTCAAAACCTCGGCGCGATCGTCGCCCTTTTCAAAATTAACCATTGGGCTTCTCCTTGAGCTATAAAACCCATCTTTGTTCAATTTCAATCATTTTGGGCCTCTTGAGAGAGTGTAAGACCCATCCCCTTTGTACAGAAAACCTTTCCTGGGCCTCTGTCACTTGTATAAGTCCCTGTACAAAACGACAGTGCGATCACTGGTAAAACCCTGGGCCTCTCCTTAAGCTGTAAGCCCTAATTTTCCTTTCAAAAGCACTTTCTCCTTTAATTTTGTAACATACTGTTATTTTCAATTCCTTTGTTGAACAACTAACAATACAGTATGGAAGCTCTACAACCGAGTAAGTGTTTACCCGCTTTCATTTACCGCTTTCATATGTATATAACTGTACTGTGGGGCTGTTTCACTGTAAGTCTTCTTTTATAAACTCATATCGACTGTGTAATACTAGTATAGATATTTAGAGTTTCTCCGGCAACTACGTCTAGAACTAGACAAAGCCTCATCTCCTTACATCCGACGTTCTTCCAAATATTTCAACATAACTTAAACCATTTTCTTTTACAACAATTTTAGATAACTAGATCAAAGAAATCTCCCCCCCTTTGAACAGTTCATATACAGAAGGCCAATGTTCCAAGTGAAACCCCTTCTGGAACTGTTCATCAGCCTCCTCTTGGGCTTAGTGATAACACTGAATCACACTGCGTATTAGACTCGGATTGCACATGTTTCTTAGGATTTTATTGCCATTTTCTTGTGTTATGCTTGTGTTTTGTTTTGTTTTCAGGTTCTTTGTAGTTCCAGAGCTCCTTGTGAAGAAATGAAGAAAAACGAGCAAGAAAACCAATTTTTGAAGAAATTGTACATATGGCATCTACCATGGCGGGCGCCATAGGGTAGGCCATGACTTGGATAAGAGTCAACTGCTGTAAACTGCCACAATCTCCACTTCTTTCTCCTTTGGTTCATATGGAGGGCTCCATGAGGGGGTGGCGGGCGCCACCTTTGTCTTTTGATTTCCCTCCCAAAAGAAGTTGGGGGGCACTCTTGTCCTTCCATGTTATTTTCCTAGGCTATAAATAGACGAGTTCTGAATCCTTTTTCTTTATCCAAGCTTAGTTTCAGAACTTAAGCCATATATTTTAGTATTTTAAAGTGATAAACTTTTCACATCGGGGAGTTATCACACTGTTTGATCGAGTCTGTAATCGAGTTTGGAGCAGTCTGGTAGAAGTTAATCCTGCCGCCATTTTCATTTCCAGTCATTTATTTCCAGTTGTACCAGATTTAAAGCCTCTGATTTGGAGCAGGTTTCATTTACAAGTTCAGCATTTACTTTCTTTATTTCTCGCACTCACTTTACTTTCATTATTTTCTCGCACTCGCTTTACTTTCTTTATTTTCTCTCGCACTCGCTTTACTTTCAAAACCTTTTTAAGAATTTACTTTAACATGATCTATTTCAACATGTCTATTTACATTTCCATGTCCGGCTAAATCTTAAAGGTTAGAATGTAAGGATCATAGTTAAAGTAATATTCCATACAATGTGTCGATAGAAATGCTTAGGGGTTATTTTGATTTTTGACACAAGTTTTTTGTACTTTATTTCGGTTGGGTAAGATCGAAAGTCGTCCAACCTTTGGTTAAACTTGGTTAGTCTTAATTGTTCAAAGGAAGAGAAAGCGCTTTGTCCAGTTAAGTAGGAGTTTTTAATACTTTAGAAAAACGATTTTAAAACTATTTTCGGACGCGTTTATGGGTTTAAAGTCCGGTTCACATGAACCTCTTTTTGTTAAAAGTTCCAAGTCAAAATACTTTTCAACTGTGTCAAGAAACTATATTTCTTAAAAATAGGTTTATTACTTTAACGCAATGCGCGCCTTTTTATAAGTGACAATAAGAGGGTTCGATTAAGGGATAAACTCGGTTCTGAATACGCGAAAGCGACAGTTCCCGTTATATTAGTTCTTTTCATAAGTAGAAAACATTACCCCATAAGTAGCTCTATTTACAAGCATTTGGAATATTATCTGACTGTGTGAATTACATTCAAGCCTTTTGTTTATTGAATTTTATATCTTCGTACTTTACTCTACTTTTACTATGCACTCACGAACTCCCGATTGATTTGCCTTAGATAAACATCGTAACGATAGAAATCGATAGATTAACGTTTGGTCTCGGTGGATCGATAATCTTTTGTATTACTCTGACGCGATTTGTATACTTGCGAAAACACCAGCATCAAGTTTTTGGCGCCGTTGCCGGGGACCAATTACGTCAAATTTCGTACCCTATTGTTTCACCGTCTAGACTAAGGCTTTACCTACTGGTCAATGCGAAGAACTCGCAGCACCGGTAGTCTTATAGATCCTTTAGTGGAACCTGAATGTTACGCTCGCGCACGTCTCTCACTTTATAGAATTAATGAAACTATGGCCGAAGACTGTAACCAAAGACCCCTTAAGGATTTCGCTCAACCATCCGATGACGAACACAGTTCTATTATAGTAAACCCTAATATTCCTGCTAACAAATTTGAACTGAAACCCTCCCTATTACAAGTAGTACAGCAAAACCAATTCGCGGGTCTCCCATCTGAGAACCCAAATCAACATCTAAAAGTCTTTATCCAATTAGCTGACACTTTTAAAACCAATGGTGCTACTCATGAGGCGATTCGTCTAAGACTATTTCCTTTCTCCCCAGAGACAAAGCCATTACATGGTTAGATTCCCTTCCAGCCAATTCTATAACAACTTGGGAAGACCTTAGGAGAGATTTCCTTGCTAGATATTTTCCCCCAAGTAAAACTGCAGTCTTTCGAAACCAAATAACCAGATTTACTCAAAACCAAGGTGAATCACTCTTCGAAGCATGGGAGAGATATAAAGACCTATTAAGAATATGTCCACATCATGGCTAATCATTCATACCTTCTATAATGGACTTCATTATAACACTAAGATGACCATCGACGCTGTCGCTGGTGGCGCTCTGATGAATAAACCTTACCCTGAAGCTTGCGCTCTCATCGAAGATATGGCTCAAAATCTTTGTCAATGGGGAACAGAACGAGCAACAGTGGAGAAGAAAGAAGCCCAAGGAGGAATACATGAGATAAGTTCTATAGACATGATGCAAGCTAAAATGGAAGCTTTGGCCATTAAGGTCGAACATATGTACGCAAAACCAGCTACTGCAGCAGAAGTCTCGTCGGAATCCGAATTATGTGGAACCAAAGGACACCAACCAGCGGAATGCAATCTGTTGAATGAAACTAAATCAGACCAGGTCAACTATAACCCTATCCAAAACCCTGCACCTCCAAGACCAGCTGGTTTTCAACCCCAGAGACAAAACCAACCTATGCAAGTTGTGCCGCCCAAGCCGAACCTTGAGAAAATCATGGAAAATTTCATTTCGGCTCAAACCCAGCAAAACAAAGAATTCCTAAACCAAAGCATTCAAGTAAACGAAATGATTACCCAGTTAGGAACCAAGGTGGACCAAATAGTCACCCACAATAAGATGCTTGAAACCCAGATCTCTCAGGTAGCTCTCAAACAAGCTCCCGAAACCACACCTGGAGGACAATTTTCTAGACAACCTCAACAAAACCCCCGAGGACAAGCCAATGCAATTACCTTACGAAGTGGGACCGCTTACGATGAACCATTTAACCCGGCATTGGGCAAACCCAAAACTTCTAAGAAAAGCATTGTACCTATGAACGAAGTAGAGGAACCAGTGGAATCCGAAAAACAGAAAAATCAAGATAAGGGAGAAGCTATAGATAAAACTTATGAACCACCGCCGCCATACAAACCTCCAATACCCTATCCACAAAGACTCAAACAAACCAAGATCAATAACCAATACCAGAAATTCATTAAAGTCATAGAGAAACTTCATGTGGAGATCCCTTTCACAGAAGCCATCACCCAGATACCATCTTATGCAAAGTTCCTAAAAGACATCCTTACCAATAAACGTAGACTTGACGATCCAAAACCTTTGGAATGCAATTCCATTTCCGAGAATAAACTTACCAAAAAGGAGAAAGATCCTGGAAATTTCTCCATACCTTGTATTTTGGGGAGTCATGTCATTGATAAGGCTTTCCTGGACTTAGGAGCTAGTGTGAGCTTAATGCCTCTAGCACTTTGTGAAAGGTTAAACTAGGAGAACTGCAACCTACTAAGATGTCTCTTCAATTAGCCGATAGATCCGTCAAATATCCAATAGGCATATTAGAAGACGTCCCAGTTAGGATTGGTCAGTTGTTTATCCCTACTGATTTCGTTGTCATGGACATTAAAGAGGATGATGACATCCCAATCCTCCTAGGTAGGCCATTCTTATCAACCGCAGGAGCCATAATGGATGTCAAGAGAGGAAAGTTGACTTTTGAGGTAGGTGATGAAAAGATAGAATTTATTTTGTTGAAATTTCTTATGGTACCAGTATTAGGAGACGCATGTTATGCCATAGACATCATTGATGAATGCATTAGGGAATTAGATCAAGAAGAACCCATAGAAACAATCAAACTACCTTCAACCCTAATAAGGGAAGATGATGGATTTATGGAACCCTACATTGATGATAACCTTCACGAATGTTTATCCCGTACCCCCGATCCAATACCATGCCCCAGGCAACCAACTTTAGAACTTAAAGAACTACCCAAGAATCTAAGATATGAGTTTTTGGACGAGGAAATAAACCGTCCAGTCATAGTCAGTGCTACCTTAAACCAAGAAGAAACAGACCAGCTCTTATATGTTTTGCGGAAATATCCCTCAGCCTTAGGATATAATATCTCTGATCTGAAAGGTATAAGTCCATCCGTGTGTATGCACCAGATTTTATTTGAGGAAGATTCAAAACCCTCCAGAGAGCATCAAAGAAGGATAAGCCCTATAATGAGTGATGATTTTAAGAAGGAAGTTCTTAAGTTACTAGAAGCAGGTATAATTTATCAAATCTCAGATAGTAAGTGGGTGAGCCCTGTGCATGTAGTACCTAAAAAGGGAGGCATCACAGTCGTACAAAATGAGAAAGGCGAACATGTAGCAAAACGGATAGAAGGAGGATGGCTTGTGTGCATAGATTACAGAAAATTAAACAAAGCAACTAGGAAGGATCATTTCCCTTTACCATTTATAGACCAAATGCTGGAGCATTTAGCTAGACACTCCTACTTTTGTTATCTTGATGGATATTCGGGATTCTTCCAAATTCCTATTCACCAAGATGTAATACCCCAAAATTTGCCCTCTCATTTTTCATATCATTTAGCATACTTTCATTGCATTGCATTCCGTTCAAGTCATAGAAAACTAAAGCATTCATCTTTGGTTCATCATAGGGCATATGATTAGTGGTTTTCAGAGTATTGAGTATCCAGAGCAAGAGAACAAGAGCCAAGGGTCTTCAAACAAGCCTCAAAGGTCTCTTTCATCATATATCATCTCATTTAATCCCACAAGTTATTGGAAGATGGGAATTCATCAAGAAGTTAGACAGTTCATCATCTCCTAGCAAAAGCAGTCCAAATTAGGGTTTTGAGTTCAAGCAGTTTCTTGATGAAGTCTTGGTTCAAACTTGATCTCAATGTTTTCTACATGATGTCAAGTATATAAGGATGGAAGATTGCCCATTGGTTTATTTCAGAAGAGGTTCAATTGATCAGTTGCTTGAGAATCAAGAAATTGGGGAAAAAGTCAACTATGCAGAGGAAAAAGTCAACTCCTAACTTTTTTTGGGTCAAATTCATGAAATTCAAGTCACATATGTTCATTGGGCAATATTTGATCAAGAAATGATGGAGGAATCATCAAAAATCAAGAAATCACAAAACTGCCCAAAATAAAAACTTTAAGGTTTCTAAAAATGGAAAGTTTTGAACCATTTTGCACTCTACTTCAAGGCATTCTTTCTTCAAGATAAAAGCTTCAAACTTCAGGCCCAAGTTGATCCAATTAAAGATCACATTCTAAGCTTCAAATCCATACCAAGAATTCTTCCATTGGATCAAAATTGAGGGAGTTATGATCAATCAAAGTAAAGCAAAATCAAGGCAAATTTCAAGTCATGGCAAGGCAAGTTCAGGCCTCCAGGCCATAATTTCATCAAACAGGTGGTGTGACAAATGTCAAGACAATTTTCTCAATCAAGAAGACTTCAAATGAAAAAATGTTGAACATCAAAGTTGTTCCTCTCCATGCCCTCTACAATGTTCATGTTTATTACTTTTTCATTTGAGCAATGTATGAAGAGTTATGAGGGTTCCAAGACAAGGGTTTCACTCTAAATTTCATAGGCCCATAAGTTAGGCACGCATGCAGGTTTGCCTTGCCAAAATTTCAGCCATAAGTAAGTGACTTTAGTGTCATTTTTGAGTGCTTTGATGGTATTGTTTCACTTTAATTCCAACTTCAAACTTGTTCATTGTTATGTCCTTGATCCATAGGCCTTGGAATCATTCAATTTCATGAGCTATCCATGAAGATATTCCTCCATAAAGTTCATCAATTTCATTATGATCTTGCTGGTCCAAAGTGGAGGTTTTATGCATTGTTCTTAGTTGGATCACTCATTTGCCACACATAAAACATGAGCCCTTCATCCATTACTTCATTTGTGCCCACCAAGTCTTACATGATCACGTACGTATGCATGCCATACATCAATATGGAAACAATTCAAAATGAGAAGCTTATGTTGCAGTAGGCATTGCAACATCCATAACAAATCATCACCACATCACCATCATCATCTTTTTTCATCATCCATCATAAATAACAACACCACACACGAGCCTTTCCCTCCTTCATTTGAAATCTGCTTCACTCACCCTCTCATTGCTTCAGCCACCTCAACTAACCATGGTTCTAACCATCAACTGAGATGGTTAACCCTTAACTCAAGATATAAATAGTTCATCTAACAGAATTTGCAGAGAACTCTTCATTCTCTCACATTTCACAAGCATTTCACTCTCAAAGTTTCTCTGAATTCTCTCTTGCTCGAAGCTTCTCCCACAGTTTTCATCACATTGTCTTCAATCTTTAACATCAAGCAATAATGGAGTATTGAAGCATCGTGTGATTCAAGTGCATCATCAAAGTTCAGATTCTCTGTTTAAAGTTTTCAAAGAAATTCACAAGGTTCCAAGCCTTTATTTGGCTCTCTGTGAAGCTCAAGAAATCAAGCATCATCTCTGGTTTTCTTGCAACCTAAGCTTTCTTCAGTTACAGGTTCTTATTCTTCAAACTTACTCTTGAGTTTTTCATGCGATTTACATTTGTTTCTGATTGATTTGAAGCTTACTAGAAGCTATTGGTTATCCGGCTAGTTGATAGGTGTGACGCCCCCAATCTATACCCCCAATTAACACGCAATTAAAGCAGTAAAAAGAAAATTCGAAAATTGATCAGAGTATATTTGAAACATCATGGCATAGAAAGGGGGAATCACATCAATGTAACCAAACACATAACATGCAACACCTGCTCATTTTAGATATGCGACGTGGGGTAACAATCATACAGAGGAAACTTCGTTCCTTACACCCACTTTTCAGAAATTAGAATTAAAGCGGAAAGATCTAAAATCTAAATAACACATATACATATATACATATAAACTTGGCTGTCATACATTAAGTTATAACTGTACAACCAAAATATAATCATCAGATATACAAAACAATCACAAACGGCCACCCTATGCTACCCGGAGTCACATATCAGAGCCGACCGACCAAAATAATGAAGACGCAATGCTTCACAAAAGAATACCTCCAGCAACTCTAATCTGCAACGCCTCATAGAGAGTTATAAAACAGCAGAAGGGTGAGAAAAACAACCATAATATAATTGCATAAGATTATATATTAACACCAAAAATGCACAAGTAACGTATTCTCACCACCAAAGCACACAGATAAATTATAACAACACACAATACAATTCACACGTATCAATTACCACTGCACATCAATCATTCACAATACAATCACACATATTCCATTTCATTAATCACATTCACAATTCCATGCACAAATGACTCATGATGAATGCAAATGCACATAGATCGACACAACGACTCTATGCACATGCCATGCGGTACCAACTTCCATTGTCTCATGTCTCATCATCAGTTCACTCAAGAACTATTAGAACCATCGCTCATTACTGAGACTTAGTCAAGTAACTCCCCGTCGGGCCTACGATGTTCACCCGTCGCTTTAGGTCCTCAGGCATCGCCTCATATTTTCGAGGCACACGACGTTAAGGATTGCTTTAAGTCTCCAAAGGAGCCCACAATCGTCTATACCCATCGCTTTAAGTCCTCAGGCATCGCCTCATATTTTCGAGGCACACGATGTTATAGCATATTTCCCTCGGGAATCAAACCGTCTCTCAGGACGTTTCCACAATGCACATTATGATGCTTGGCATACAATGACTCATGACACTCACATTGCATCCATGCACATATTCATAATCATGCACATTTATCAAATACCACACTTAGCATTTTCTTGCCTTTCGGCCACAATTCATCCCCACAACAGCACATAAGGCATACACATCCAATTCACCAACTTATAACATAATACACGTCAAATACGCACCATTTAAAAATGACAAAAATCGATAACCGACACTATTCACATTTCCCGACATAATTTAATCGGCTAACAATTCTCAAAACATCATAATCATAAAGTACAACTCGATACCTTTCCAACGACACCAAGAATTCAAAAATCGGATAATCGGAACCAAAATTACGAACGAAAACGAAAAACACATTTTGAAAAATCACATTTTTGCAAATCTCCTGTCCATACGCGTACCACCTATTCCCATACGCGTATTGACAGAGCAATTTTCCTTCACAAAACCACGTTGCCAAAAACCATACGCGTATTGGCCTCGCCCATACGCGTATCACCAGAGGGCTGGTAAAACATGCAAGTTCATACGCGTATTACCCCCAAAATAGCACAATGTTACGCGTATCGCCTGGTCTCATACGCGTATTGGCAAGCCCCTTACGCGTATGGCCAGGACAGACCCAGAAAAATTCTGCAGAACAATTTCTGCATTTTTCCACCCCAATCATCCAATTTCTTCACCTAAAACTCAGAAAAACAGCAATTTGAAGTGTAATAACATACCACAAACATGTATGAACAATCAACAATGCATTCAACAAGATTTTTACCACAATCAAATTCATTTCTAACCAATTTTTACACAATCTAGGTTTTACTAATATTCTCCAAATCAATCCTAAAACAAAAACAAAACACATACATAATCGTATACAATCATAGAATAATCGAGTTTCGCACCCTTACCCGATTTAATCGACTTTACAACTTGCTCTTGATGATTTTTCCACTCTTTTCTTCAATTTCTCTTTTCTTTCTTCTCCTCTTTTCTTCTTTCTCTTTTTCTTTCTATTTTTCTTTTTCTTTCTATCTTACTAACTTAATGAAATTAAGTGGGAAAAGACCAAAATACCCCCACACTCAAATATCTCATAAACGATCCCAAAACGCGATAAAATATAATCACGACGAAAAATAACATATTTCCACACAAAAGCTGAAATTATAATAAAATAATAATAAAATAATCAAAAACGACTCAATAAAATAAAATTGGCAAAACGGGGCGTTACAATTCTCCCCCACTTAGAAATTTTCGTCCTCGAAAATCTTACCTGATACAAACAACTCCGGATACGACTCCCGCATCCTACTCTCCAATTCCCACGTCAAATTACCCTCAGCAGCGCCTCCCCACGCCACTTTCACAAGTGCAATCTCTTTGCCCCTCAACCGCTTCACCTCACAATCCAAAATCCTAACTGGTAATGCCTCGATCGTAAGGTTATCTCTTACCTCAACCTCGTCCATCGGAATCACATGTGAAGGGTCCGGAACATACTTCCGAAGCTGTTAAACATGAAAAACATCATGCAAATTCGACAGATTCGGCGGTAACGCCACACGATACGCTACAGCACCCACTCTCGCAGATATCTGGTAAGGACCAATAAATCGAGAAGTAAGCTTCTTAGATTTTAAAGCACGACCAACACCCGTTACCGGCGTAACCCTCAGAAATACGTGATCACCCTCTTGAAACTCAAGATTCTTACGTCTCCGATCATGATAACTCTTTTGTCTATCCTGAGAAGCCTTCATTTTCTCACGAATAAACTTTACCTTTTCCGTCGTCTGTTGCACTAATTCCGGTCCAACCACAGAACTCTCACCAGTTTCGTGCCAACACAACGGCGTTCGACATCTTCGTCCATATAAGGCCTCAAACGGTGCCATTCCGATACTAGAATGGAAACTGTTATTATACGTGAACTCAATCAAAGCAAGATAACCGTCCCACGCACCACCTTGTTCCAAAACACACGCTCTCAACAAATCCTCCAACGACTGAATAGTTCTTTCGGTCTGACCATCTGTCTGCGGATGATAAGCCGAACTCAACCTCAATCTAGAACCCAATGCCTTCTGTAATCTTTCCCAAAATCTCGATGTAAACCTTGGATCTCGATCCGAAACAATACTTAAAGGAACCCCATGCAATTTCACCACCACACTGATATAGATCTCAGCTAACCGTTCCAAAGAAAAACTGATGTCAATCGGAATAAAATGCGCCGATTTAGTCAGCCTGTCCACAATCACCCAAATAGCATTATGCCCACGCTGAGTGTTCGGTAATCCCGTCACAAAATCCATCGAAATGCTATCCCATTTCCATTCAGGAATATCCAACGGTTGCAACAAACCACTAGGTCTCAAATGTTCCACTTTCGATTTCTGACAAGTCAAACAAGCATACACAAACTGAGCCACATCTCTTTTCAAACCAGACCACCAGAAAATCTTCTTCAAATCTTGGTACATCTTATTCGTACCCAGATGTATACTTAAATTACTCCGGTGTCCTTCCTCCAAAATCATTCTTTTCAACTCCGCATCATCCGGTATACAAATACGACCACAGAATCTCAAAACACCAAAATTATCAACCTTGAAATCCACATTCTCATTCCTCATCAAATCAACGAATTTCAAATTCAGCTTTGGTTTCTCACTAACCGACATCAAAAATTCATTCGTAACTTTCAACATTCCAAGCCTCACACTAACCGATGTCACTTCACATACCAAACTCAAATCTCTAAACGATTCCAAAAGTTCCAACTCTTTCACCATCAATGCGGACATATGCAACGATTTCCGGCTCAATGCATCGGCTACCACATTAGCTTTACCAGGATGGTAATTCAATCCAAAGTCGTAGTCTTTCAAGAATTCCAACCATCTCCGTTGTCTCATGTTCAACTCTTTCTGATCAAATAAATATTTCAAGCTTTTATGATCACTAAAGACTTCAAACCTTGCACCATATAGATAGTGCCTCCAAATCTTCAACACAAAAACTACCGCCGCTAACTCAAGATCATGAGTAGGATAGTTTTTCTCATGAACTCTTAACTGCCTTGAAGCATAAGCTACAACTTTACCTTCTTGCATCAGAACACCATCCAAACCAATTAAAGAAGCATCGCAATAAACAACAAATGGTTCATTAGGATTAGGTAAAATCAGAATAGGAGCTGTCGTCAATCTCCTCTTCAGCTCACAAAAACTTTCTTCACATTGAATATCCTAAATGAATGCTTTGCCCTTACAAGTCAACTGCGTCAAAGGAAGAGCTAGCTTAGAAAAACCTTCAATGAACCTCCGGTAATAACTAGCCAAACCCAAAAAGCTTTGAATTTCAGTAACGGATCTAGGAGCCTCCCATTGTAGAACTGCTTCTACTTTAGATGGATCCACAGCAATACCATTACCTAAAATTATGTGCCCAAGAAAACTCACCTCAGACAACCAGAATTCACACTTGGACAATTTGGCAAAAAGCTTCCTTTCCTTCAAAACCTGGAAAACAATACGTAAATGCTCTGCATGTTCCTCACGAGACTTAGAATAGATTAAAATATCATCAATAAACGCCACCACAAAACGATCCAAATGCTCGTGGAAAATCCGATTCATGTATTCCATAAACACACCAGGCGCATTAGAAACCCCGAACGGCATCACTGAATATTCATAATGACCGTAACGTGTTCTAAAGGCCGTCTTCTGAATATCCTCTTCCTTCACCCTTATCTGATGATACCCCGATCTCAAATCAATCTTACTAAGATATCTTGTTTAGTTTGTGTTATGTTATGTTTGCTTGCTAAGATATCTGTTGAAGTTAAGGTAAAGACCTAAGGGTACGTACACTAAGTTGCTCGCCAAGACGTCGCATCTTGTGCCTACGTATCTGATTAAAGAATCAGAGCAACCGTAGTTCACCTTTTTAAGAGGGAATTTGAGGAACCATTGACTATGGCTAAAGTTCCAAGGGGAACGAGTATGAAACTCGTATAGAGTCGAGGAACTCTCTAAGTCTACGTTATGATGGG
Organism: Lathyrus tuberosus; assembly: GCA_022829125.1. Lineage (NCBI taxonomy): Eukaryota > Viridiplantae > Streptophyta > Magnoliopsida > Fabales > Fabaceae > Lathyrus > Lathyrus tuberosus. The sequence goes on from JALAZF010000187.1 coordinate 9,401,352, forward strand.
AAAAAGTGAGCACTCATGATGATGAGATTCACATAGAGTTTAAGAACTCTAACCTAATTCTAAGTTATGATTTATGGCTCTCATGAGGCCAAGGGAAAAGTGAGTACTATGAGGATGATCCTTAGGAGGATTGGAAATGGCTCTTAGGAAGCCGAGGGATAATGAGTTGTCTATGACAATGAAGTCAATAGAGAGACTTTCTTTTGGAATAGGAGGGAAACAACTTCTTGTCAAATAAGGATTGAAAATGAGATTAGATGAACAATATGAGTTCAAAGATTCAAAAGCAGTAAACATTAACCAGAATAAAATTCCAAGTATGGACATAGTAAACTTGGATTAACACAAGAGTACGGCTGAAATAACATTATCAAGGTTTTAAAAACAGAAATATGTCAAAGCTAAGAACTTAACAACGGAAACCAAGACATACAAACAACAACAATATGTTAAAGCTAAGAACTTTACAGTTTTCAGAAACACAAGTTGATGATTCGCAAAAGAAGAAGTTCGGAATTAAACATTAGTTTGATTTTTCTTAAAAAATAAAATGAAGTTAATGTGAGAAATAAAAAAATACAAGAGAAGTTGGTGCAATCAGTGTGGCAGTCACCACATTAGTTCAAAGAAAAGTAAAATAATAAATAAGAAAAAGCAGAGAGAAAAAAAGAAAAAAAGCTAAAACTTGGTGGCAGGCGCCACATTACACTAGTGGCTTGCGCCACGGGAAGGGGTGGCTTGCGCCACCTTACACTAGTGGCTTGCGCCACTCTTGTATGGGAAGGGGTGGCTCACGCCACTCTTTATGTGTGGCCAGTGCCGCATTATCCCACTTTCATTCTTTTTTATTTTATTGCTTTTTACTAACATCCATTAAACCATGATAAACCAACTTTTATTCATATTTTTTCTTAATTTTTTTTAAGTAATATTCATGAAACAAAACCATAACAAAATCCACACACAACATTTATTTAGGAATTAATAATAACATGCTCATGATATTATGAAACGGAAATGAAACGGAGATGTGAAGGTTACCTAGTGGAGACGGTCCATTGCGTCTTCACAAAAATGACGAACTTTTTCCTCGGAGTGCCAGAATAAATGAGGGAGAAAGAGAGTATTCAGCCTCTATTTTTTGGGGTGAATACTGGTGTTAGGATTTGCTGAAGTGGGGTGTCCTATTTATAGGAAAAAAATGAAGCTTGACGGTATGGCCGATAATTCAATTTTCAAATTGTGAAAGCTGTTTGGTTGAGAAAGTCTTCGTTATCAGAACTAGCCTCAGAAATAGATTGTGCTGAATAGACATTAAGCCATACTTTACTGAAAAATGCTCTTTTTCTTTCATGATGACTTCCATCCACTTGCCTAGCTCGTTTGAAAATATATTATTTAATTGGAAGAAAACTTTTGAAGTATAGAGAAAAAAAAAGAAAAAAAATAAAAAGAAAAAGGTGGCAGGCGCCACATTAGCCTGTGGCTTGTGCCACATCAACAAGGTGGCCTGCGCCACAGAGAATGGTGGCAGGCGCCACCTTCTCTTTATTTTTTTTATTTCTTTTTCTTTTTCTTTTCTTTATTCCATTTCTTTTCTTTCTATTTTCTTTTTTTCTTTTCTTTCTTTTTCTTTCTTTTTCTTTCTTTTCTCAAATCAAAATAATAATAAAAATTACAAGTGCCGATTCCTCGTATCCTCAGTCAATGGTTGATCAAATTAAATCGAGATATGACTCGGATGCTTCTTTTTGGTCCAAAATTGTCAGAATCGGAGGCTCGATCTCTTTGGTCAGAAACTTAATTTCCTCAGGAATTCCAATGGATGATCTTTGAGGATCTTGCTCTTTCACTCTCCTCCAAGGTCCATAGATGGCCTCTAAGGATGCCCAGTGTCAGGTGGAATCGTATTCCGAGACTTGGAAATCGGTCTTGATCAAAATCAAAGGCACTGGCTGACAGTTGCTGATAAAACCCTAGTTTTGAGTCACGGCGAATCCTGTGGTTCAAGGCACTTGTAACAGGAACAAATCACACTTGATTTTTTTGTTGAGTGGGATCTTTTGAAAGTATGTGAGCTCAAATGGTTGATGAACCTTCTAAGCTACTGCCTGATCACAACAACGTTCCTCAGTGAAGCTTCAGGTTAGGACCCTAATTTCACAATTTGGTCTGGTGGCCCGTCGTTGACTTGACTTTATTCAAAGTATGGATATCTTGGTTCCAAACAACCAGTGAATCTTTGTGATGATGGTACGGAGCCATAGAACACCTTAGGAGGCCTTAAATCTCTCTGTACAAACCCTAATTTTAGATATAAAAGAAACAAACTGCAAGATATTCGTTAGTTAAACAATGCATATATGATTGATCCTAAATATCTATGCAAGATGTTATGACATCTAAGAGGTAAAATTTGGGGTACAACACAAGACAAGCCTTGTATATTTATGGTTGTGTTTCAATCAACGGATGTATCACCACCCTAGTGGTAAGGCGTGCGCCCTACACACAAGAGGTCTGGGGTTCGAATCGCCCTCGCCCCAGACTCTCTTTTTGCTATTTTTTTCCATTTTTTTAACTATTTTTCATATCATTTTTAATAGTTTGAAAAATTAATAACTTCCTAAATTTTAATTATATTTTATTGGTTCTTTTTGCAAAAAATCACAAAAATGTTGAAATATTTTATTCCCTAAAAAAATTAGATTTATATTATTTATTTAATATAATTAGTATTTTTGTGAATAAATGTCTTTTATTTGTTTTTAAACCTTTTAAAAATAAATAACCATTTTGGAAAATCGAAACCAAATAGGTTTTAATTCATCTTGTGATTAAAGCCTCATTTTTCAAACCTAAAAACCAAAATCACAAGTGGTTTATTCAAACTTATTTGGAATTTTTATCATTTGTACTAATTTTCTTTGAATAATTATATTAAAAAATGATGAAATTAGGGTTTTATTGATTTTCACACTAACAAACTTTTTCGAACACTCATGGGCCTCTATTAGAGTCTAAGACCCATCCCCTTTGTAAATACATCACACTTTTGGGCCTCAAACACTGTATAAGTCCCGCTGTATTTTCAAAAACAACGGCGCGATCGTCGCCTTTTCAAAATCATCTAGGCCTACCCTCGTGTTATAAGCCCCATTTCTTTAAAATTCTCATGGGCCTCTAGTATAGTGTAAGACCCAATCCCCTTTTGAAACAAAAAACTTTTGGGCCTCAGTCATTCTATAAGACCGACAGTGTTTTCAAAACATCGGCGCGATCGTCGCCCTTTTCAAAATTAACCATTGGGCTTCTCCTTGAGCTATAAGACCCATCTTTGTTCACTTTCAATCATTTTGGGCCTCTTGAGAGAGTGTAAGACCCATCCCCTTTGTACAGAAAACCTTTCCTGGGCCTCAGTCACTTGTATAAGTCCCTATACAAAACGACAGTGCGATCACTGATAAAACCCTGGGCCTCTCTTTGAGCTGTAAGCCCCAATTTTCCTTTCAAAAGCACTTTCTCCTTTAATTTTGTAACATACTGTTATTTTCAATTCCTTTGTTGAACAACTAACAATACAGTATGAAAGCTCTACAACCGAGTAAGTGCTTACCCGCTTTCATTTACCGCTTTCATATGTATATAACTGTACTGTGGGGGTGTTCATTGTAAGTCTTCTTTCATAAACTCATATCGACTGTGTAATACTAGTATAGCTATTTAGAGTTTCCCCGACAACTACGTCTAGAACTAGACAAAGCCTCGTCTCCTTACATCCGACGTTTTTCCGGATATTTCAACATAACCTAAACCATTTTCTTTTACAACAATTTTAGATAACTAGATCTAAGAAATCTCCCCCCTTTGAACAGTTCATATACAGAAAGCCAATGTTCCAAGTGAAACCCCTTCTGGAACTGTTCATCAGCCTCCTCTTGGGCTTAGTGCAAGGACCCACAGGCTTCCTAAAAGCATCCCCGCCTCCTCTTGGGCGTTGTACAAGGACCAGTCGGCTTCTTAGAAGTTTTCATAGCCTCTTCTTAGGCTTCGTATAATGATTCTTCCTCTGGGAAGATAGCCTCCTCTTGGGCTTCGTATAAATTGTCCCTCGGCTTCTTAAAAGTTTTTCTCGCCTCCTCTTGGGCTTCGTACAAATTGTCCCGACGACCTCTTAAAGGTATAGGAACAGAAATTAGTCATCTTAGTAGAACAGTCTTTCAAAGAGTCTAAATCTTTCTATCGCAAACGTACTCCCTCTTAATTTCTCTTAAGCATAGTACAAAAGATAAAACCCGTAGACTTGGACAGTCTCAATACCCTTTGGATTTCCCAGGAGATAACCCTGATCCTCTGATAAAATCCATGAGTACAACATTACCCATATAAGAACTGATTTTCTCTTTTATCCAACATACTGGACCTGTCACTCAACTAAAATAGTCACCAGCACCATAGCCTCCTCTTGGGCTTTATACAATGATTCTCCCCAGTGGAGCTAACCTTTTCAGACTCTCTTGTTGAGTCCAACACTTTTAGCCTCCATCTCGGGCTTTGTACGAGATTCCAAAACACTCTCTTGTTGAGCATAAGAGACTCGCTTATTGAGTCAAAACCTCTCATCCTCCGTCTTGGGTTTCGTACGAGACACATACAAAAGCACTCTCTTGTTGAGTCAACCCCTTTAGCCTCTCTCTCGGGCTTCGTACGAGACACATAAAAATGCTCTCTTGTTGGGTCAATAGCCTCCTCTTAGGCTTTGTATAAGGAAACCCCGATTGAGAGAATCAACCTTTTAGCATCAAAATCTGTGCCTTGCTCATAGTATACAAACATCAACAACTCCTTTTCCTCCATCTAATTGTTGTAAGCGGCAAGCCTCTGGATTATTTACATCCACACCACTGCCCCTCTTTTAGCTTGAGAAATTCCTAAGGAAAGATGGCATTGCTCTAAACTGACTTAAAGTCTTCTCCTTCAGGTTAAAAATCCCCTATAAAGGAAATTATGGCATTGCTGGATTCATATATCCCTGTTAAAGTAATTATCCTTTATAATCAGTCACCCAACTATTGTGACAAACAGACCCCCTTCAGAGATGACAAATTCTCTCTAAAGTCAAAACCCTTTAGCTTCATATCTTGGGCTTTGAACAAGATACAAATAGACTCTTTAGCTTCATATCTTGGGCTTTGAACAAGATACAAACAAATCACTTTTAGCTTCACATCTTGGGCTTCGAACAAGATACAAATCACTTTTAGCTTCACGTCTTGGGCTTTAAACAAGACACCAAAACACCAAATCCTCCCAAAGAATAGGAGGAACTACGATCGCTCTGATTTCCCTATCCCAGGAATACGTAGGCATAAGATTGCAAAAGAATCTTAGCGAGCACACTAATAAAAAAACCAAAGTCCCCTACCTCCATCCAAACTGGCACAGTATCCTAACAAATTCCCCATGAATAGTCCCAATATTTCGTTCTGAACAAAATAAGCAGAGAGAGGCCCACGAACTAAAACCGCATCTGTAAACCAACAGTTTTGACTGCTTAACCTCAGTTTCCAAGCAGGGTTAGTTGGAGACATCTATTTCCCTTCCTTCATCAGCTTGAATAGGATAAAAATTGAATCAACCTGTAGTACCCCAGAGCGACAGTGCTTAAGAACCACGTCCAAAATCGCTCGCTATAACTGGCGGGCATTCAGGCTTGAGTGGTAGTTTATGAACTACTATGTCGGTAACCAAATCAGGCATGTCTTGATAAGACCATGCAAACACATCCACATACTCTTCAAGAAGCTTTATCAGACGTTATCTGATTTCTTCCCCAAGCATTACCCCAATCTTGACTTCCTTCTTGTCTTCGTCAGTACCAAGATTGATGATGTCAACTTATTCCTCATGTGATTAAAGATCCGTGTACTCGTACTCTCATATTTCTGCCAAATCATCTGGGACCTCATAATCTTCCTCTCCCTCATCTTCAGCTTGATAGATGGGTGAATCAAAGTCAATGGTGAAAGTAGGGTCATCGAATACAATAGGTTTGTGGGTTATTCTGCATGGTGGAGGAACTTATTTTATTAAAATGCACAAAATTAAATGCAAGAAGAAATGTTTTTTGGTAGTTTTGAAAAGATTGCCATTTTTCCTTAAAAGCAAAAATAGTAAATGAAAACAAAAGAGTTTAACAAAACGTCTTCATTAATTAATAAAAGTTGAAAGTGGTGGCCCATACAAAATAGTCTGATAGCCTCGGGCACGGCTACAGAATTGAAAACAAACAACAAAAACAAACATATTACTCTGGCACAGGGAACAACACAGGAATATCAATAACTTCCTAATTATCTAGTGCGGTGTCACATTGGAAAACCAGATGGCTGATGTCTTCGTCTTCTTTGGTTCTTATCACGGCATTGACCTGATGTCCTTTGCTGACGAATACTTCCTGGATCGTCTTTGGTAGCATTGCTGTAGAAGCAGCTGCTTTGTCTTGAGTTGGTTTATAACCCAACCCTTGGTACTTCTTCCTCTCTTGAACTTCAATAACCTTACCCCAGCCTTCGGGAACACCCTCTTTCAAGGAAGATTGCATACTCTTGAAGGAAACAAAATATGGATTACTCGAGACCACTGGCTCTTCAACGTCTAATATGACAGCATTGGCCATTTCAAGAGCTTGGAAAGAAGTTTCCAAAGAATCCTCATCAGCCTCAATATAGAGGAGGGAGCCAAATTACTGACCATCAAGTCCTCTTCACCATGTATAATAACCAGATTTTCATCATCAATCACAAACTTCATCTTTTGGTGTAACGTTGAGGTTACAGCACCATCTCCGTCGATCCATGGCCTTCTAAGTAAGCAACTGTAGGCAGAGTTAATTTCCACCACTTGGAATGTGATGTTGAAAACATGCGGGCCAATCAGGATTGGTAGCTCAATTTCACCTATTACATATCTTCTTGAGCCATCAAAAGCTTTGACAATTAGAGAGGTAGGTTTCATTTAAGCTCCTTTGTAAGCCAACTTTTGAAGTGTCCTCTTAGGCAGAACATTTAAAGAGGAGCCAGTGTCCACGAGGACCCTTGCCAAAGTGTCATCTTGGAATTTCACTGATACATGTCGAGCAAGATTGTGATTTCGACCCCCTCGGGGTAACTCTTCGTTGCTAAAACTGAGGGTATTGTAAGCGGTGATATTTGCGATGACATTGTCAAACTGGCCGACAGTAATATCTCGAACAACATGGGCTTGGGCCAATATCTTTTGTAAGGCAGCTCGATGAGTAGGTGAATTCAACAACAGAGACAAGATTGAGATTTTAGAGGGAGTTTGGTGAAGCTGATCCACCACTTTGTAGTCAATTCTTTTGATGATCCTCAGAAATTCGGCATCTTCATCACTTGTAACTACCTCCTTTTCCTTGTCCTTGGCAGGCACAGGAGCAACGGTTTCTTTGGGCACATCCTCTTTGAAAAGGGGAGTATAAACTCGGCCACTTCGCGTCATCTTCCCAGACCCAGCTATATTAATTACTTCTTCACTAGTTGTTCCCACCTCTTTCCTTGGAACCACACTTCCAGACCCTTTGTTAATCATAGTATCTTCATATTTCCATGGCACAACTTTAAAACTTCTGAAGCGGAACGGAACAGGCTCTCTGTTGACTTTTGGCCTTGATTGATTGGCAGCAGAAGCAACAACAAATTTTGATGTATTGAATATTGGCTTTGGTTTGTTGAAAACGGGGACCACGGAACCCGGCTTTGGCATATTGAAAATGGGTACTTTCTCTTTTGATTCTGGTAAATTGGAAATGGGCTCAATTACCGCAACTTCCTCTTTCTTCACTTGACTGATTACTTGTAGAAAACCTTCATCAATCAAACTCTGAATATCATCTTGGACCAATCTGCATCCTTAGACACTGGCATCACAATATTCACAATCATTATGGCACACCTTCACCAAACCAGCTTCAAATAGTTTTGCATGAAAATCCTTGACAAGAGTCTTAATCTTGGATGCATCCATTATCAACACTCCATCATTCTCATCTTCAATAGCATTTGTAGTCCCATGTGTAGGCAATGGGTTATTCTTCACATTTGGCTGATTATCCGCAAAAGACAGAATCTTCTTTTCCATCAAACCCTTCACAACATATTTCAGCGTAAGGCATCCTTCTAAGTCATGACCGGCAGTGCCTTGGTGGAACGTACAGTGGGCATTAGGGTTATGGAACAGCATGGACTTTTTCGTAGGTGGGCCCAAAGGTCTAGTAACAATCAAACCTTGTTGGACCAACGATGGGTAAAGCTCTGTGTAAGTCATTGGAATTGGAGGAAATTAAGGCTTTTCCCCTTGTCTTCGGTAGGGAGCGCTTGATTGAGGAGCTTGTGGCCTCTGTTGTTATTGTTATTGGTAAGCTGGAGCACTCGGTGCTTGTTGATAGTTGGGTTGTTGTTGATAAACAGGCACTTGCTACGCGGGTTGATGATTGAAAGTTGGAGTCACAGCTGCCAGATAAGGCTGTGGGGCATACTGCATAGGGTATATTGATTGTTGAACAAAACACGGGTTAGATTACTGTTGATAAACTGGCTGGTTCCAAGCTTGTTTCTTCTTTTTGCCTGTCATGACTGCATTTGTCTCCCCTTCTTTCTTCTTATGGAAATTACTGGGAGGTTTCTTGTTGTTGCTACTGCTTGAATTGTTCGAAGAACTAATCACCTTTCCACTCTTCAAACCAGCTTCTACTTTCACACCCACTGCCACAATGTCAACAAAGTTAGCAGTAATGCTACTAATTATCCTTTCGTAAAACTCAGGCCTCACGGTGTCTATGAACCAATAAGCTAGTTCCTTTTCAGACAACGGAGGTTCTACTTGGGAAGTAGTCTCCCTCCAGTATTGAGCATATTCTTTAAAGGACTTTGTGTTGTTTTGAGACATACTTAAAAGCTGCCTACGGTCAGGGGCCAAATCCATGATATACTTATAATGTTTCACAAAAGCATCCGACAGATCTTGAAAACTGTGAATTCTGGATTGGTCCAATCCCATATACCATTTAACAGAGGCTCCTTTCAAGCTATCCTAAAAATAGTGGATCATTAGCTTCTCGTTATCCATATATGCTACCATTTGTCGATAGTACATGATCAGGTGCAACTTTTGGCACGTTGCGCCTGAATACTGGTCGAAGCTTGGTGTCCTGAACTTTGGCGGAATCACTTTACCAGAAACCAAACACATGTCTCTAGCATCAGTACTAATGATATTACTGCCCTCCATTGCTCTCATCTTTCTTTGGATTGTTTCTACACTTTCTTTCAGTCTCTCATGGCGCTCGTCCCCCTCCTCAGACCCTTCGGGGAAATCATAAATTGGTATTGGATTGTGGAAAACGGGGTGCACTTGAGTTTGTACATCAGGTGGAGGGAAGGTTGGGACGGCTTGAAGATTCTCATGCCCCACAAGGACTACCTGTTGAGTATTCGCAGTAATTGGCGGAGGTGCAAAACCATAAGGCAAACCAAACGGTGGTACCGCGGGAGTGTTTGTATTTTTAGGAGGCTCCACCGTGGGAGTGACGATCTCGGAGACCACGGTGGTCTGGGTATCCATCTTTTCCTTGATAACCTGTAGGGCTTCCATGATCTGCCCCATGTTTCCTCGTAGATCATTCAACTCGTTTTTGACCCTATCCAATTCAAAGTTGTGATCAGACATTCTTTGGCGAGCTTGGGCTCGAGTGTTGTATCTTCGTTGGAGATTTAGTGTGACAGTTCTGAAGATAAGACGACAGAATGAGACACAACAAGAAAGAATGCACATGTTATGACATGAAAAGATGCAGATGCCAGCAAAACTATCAAGCAACTAAAAAAATTTCAAGCATTAGAGATACTGAGGATATTTCTCAAAACAAACTCTTTAATTAGCAAATTTGCAAATATTACAACATAGGCGGTACACCTTCAAAGTTCATTACATAAGCAAGTAGAAAATACAACAAAAGAAACTAGGAATCTAATCCACTGGATGATGGTCCTTCCACTCCATTGAGCTCCCTCATGAGTTTGTCAATTTTCTCTTGCATCCTCGCTTTGTCAATGGTCAGCTTTTCTACTGCTTTCTTCATCTTCAATTCTTCACTTGTAAGGGCTACATGTTGCTTATGATGCGGATCGGGAATCTTCATGACAAGAGCTCTTTCACGAGCCCATTCCAAGCAAGCTTCGGTAACAGTACAGTCCGAATTTCCCAATGCAGTCCAGCTTTATTTATTTATTCAATGCCAAGCATGTGCGACTTTGACTCTAAACTCAGGATTTTCTCCTTCTTCAAGAAAAAACCTCCTCAGATTGTTAAGATCAGGTATCTCCTCCATTCGGTGACCAAGCTGTCGGCACGCGAGAACAAGTTTATAATTGATACATCCCCTTCTGCCCATAAGAGGTACATTGGGGAAATCCCCACAGCTATGAATCATCAGAATCCCTCCATAGATTGGGTCATACCACTCGATGTCAGCATGGGTAAGCTCCATGAGTCTCTTAGACCAAATGGTATTGTCTTCCACATCCCAAATGGTTGCGGTCCTTGGTAGGTGCGAAATAAACCGCCTATAAAGGAGAGCAACACACAAAAAGATCTATCATCTATCTTGCATATTCTTTGAGTGGATGGCATGATAAGTATCAACCAACATAGTGGTAATTGGGTTCTTAAGCATAAAACTCTGAATAACAACGACGTCGACGAAATCTTCAATGTTGGGAAATAGGAACAGTCCATAAGCTAACAAAGCAAAATTGGACTCAAAGAGCACAGTGTCCTTCCTATCAGCAAAGTAACGAGCATTCTCGAACAAGAATTAAGCGGGAAATCCAGAAAGTCCCCCCTTGAGAGTCAAGTGGGCACGAATGTCAGAGAACCTTAGCCTCGTTCCTCTTGCAATGTCCTTCGCACTGAGCTTATCTTCTAATCCAGAGAATGGAGGCGAATCATTGACAGGGAGACCCATCAAAGCAGAGTATTCTTCCAAGGTTGGCATCAACTAGTAAACTGGAAACACGAAGCAATGATAAAGACGATGATAGAGTTGAACCAACGTCTCTAGCAGTTCTTCAGCCCTTCGAAGCTTCAACAGCGGGAGAATTCTTCCATATATTTCTGAGAAGGCTAATGGGTCTTCAATCAATTCTCCCAATTCCTTTAGTTGCTCAACATTGGGAACCATGAAGGTGTACGGCCAAGTTCCTTTCTTTCCAAAGTCCATCTCTACAAAGTCTGCAAAACGAATTTAGTTCCTTGATAGTTTAGAAAAAACAAATGCAAGATGCAATGTGAATGCAGTTGGTTTTAAGGAACTCAAGAGAGACAATTTTCAAAATAAGCTTCACTTCATTAAATATTGAGAAAAGTTATAACTTTCAGAGTACATTCAAGAAGCTCAAAATACAAAGAGATAAAGACAACAACTAGGCCTAAAAAGTAACCCTTTCTAGAGATGCTTCGTTCCACGCATCCTTTTCTGTCTCATCAGCTTGTCATTCTCCAGAATCAACTTGTCAACAATTCCCTTCCAAGCACCAGATGTCAGAGGAATACTTGAATACTCGTGAGTACTAGAAGTGGGTTGCACGCTAGAGAAAAATAAATTTTCTTACGCCACATGTCTGTCAATCACACGTCTCTCAAGCCATTCAATCAAATCATCCTTCTCTTTCATCTGTTTCTTCATCTCCACATGTTCAGCATAGATGGTGTGGTACTTCCCTTCCCACGTGTCTCTCTCAAGTTTCATCCTTGCCAGAGTTTCCTGAAACTCTTCCATGCGCTCAATAGGAATGATAGAGGGAGATGCAACAGTAGGCTGTGGAGGTCTCTCGGGGAGATACGACATCTTAAGATCACGTGCTCGAGATCGAACCCATTGAAGAAATGGTTCCAAGGCCACACAGCTTCATTTTCCCAAGTCATTCTTAGTTCTCTTGTGGAGCTTTTCCCAAGCATGTAAAGCTCTATCTTTGGTTTCTTCACTAGCTTCCTCGTTAAGATAAAAGAAACCAAACAAAAGGAAGTTCTTAGGCTTTTCTTTCATAGGGAATACAAACTGACGTCTAGTAAGAATGGGGTTGTTGTTAATCCCACCTCTGATACCAAGGAGTGGCACATTGGGGAATAGGCCACAATTATCAATGATAACCCCTTTGTCATAAGCTCGATCGTACAAAATCACATCATTGTGAGTGAAAGATATGATTCTCTGAGACCAATGGAGCTTTTCAGGATTATCTTTGAAGCACGATGTTAGAGGTAAATGCGTCACAAACCACTTGTAAAGCAAAGGTGCACAACACGAAATGGTACCCTTTCCCTGGAGAGTCCTGTGATGGATGGAGTGATAAGTATCACCAAGCAACGTGGGTACAGGAATCCCACTTATAAAGATCTGAATTGTTGATATCAACAAACTCCTCAATATTAGCAAACAAAACCAAACCATAGACAAGGAGTGCAAAGATTGATTCAAAGGCATCCATATTATTCATCTTAGCTAGGTAGAAAGCCTTATCCATTAAGAACCGAGAAGGTAAACCCTTGATTCCATTCTTGGTGGTGAGGTGAGGCTTGACTTCAGACATCTCCAAGTGGATAGCATCAACAATTTCCTTTGGTGTAGGAATCTTCTCTTGGCCACTGAAAGACTCTTGCTCCTTTACAGGCAGACCAAACCAATAAGAATACTCCTCCAATGTCGGAACAAGTTAGTAGTCGGGAAAGGTGAAGCAATGGTAAAGAGGATCATAAAACTGCACCAATGTGTCAAGAAGACCATCTTCCATCTTGGTCCTGAGAATACTAATCAACCTTCCATAGCGTTTCCTGAAGTCCTCAGGGCAAGACACCAAAGCTGCCAGTTTTTTCAATTCTACCAAATTGGGCTTCTTGAAACTGTACTTCTTAGTGTTTCTTTTCTCAAGCTCCATGATACCTATGATTTGTAAAAGAAAAGACAACTGAGTTCCCTAAAACCATCAATGGATGCAATGAGATGTATGCAATGCACCAAATACACAGGCACACATAAACACAAACATATGTACACACAACAAAGCACACAAGGCCTAGGTTTGGGTTCACATGTGTGAAGCCATGGTCTACCCATCCCAAGAGGTGTGTACTATGGGTTTTTCAACTGTAGAATAGGGTTCTAAAAGTTCTCAGAGTCATTGATAAATCTTTCGGATATTATCGCCTACACGACTACTCATGCGGGTCGTCTGAGTGTAGTATCGCGTATCAACCAATTGGGACTACTCCCTCATAGCCATCACACTACGTCCTAAAAAGGCCAAGTGGGGGTAAAGGTAACTACGGTCCTTAGTTTCATAGACTCCCAAGTAGGAAAGAGTGACATCAATGCGACTACTCACATCAAACATCAATAATCCCAAAGGGGCCTCCACTGAGCATGGTCATCATATGCCAAAATTTTTAGGACTACTCCCAATAGCCGTCTATTGATTACACCACAGTCCTATCATATGTGTGCTCTCAAGTCTGGGTTAGGACTTATCTCACCACTCAAAAGTAGCAACCCTGCAAACAGAAAAACCCAAGCACAACAGGTATATATACAGATATGAATATGTACAGATATACAAGCAAGCAAACATATAACAAACATAAACACAAACAAGGCGGGCTTAACCCTCTAGCTCGTATTCCCCAGTGAAGTCGCCATTTCTGTTGCGGTGAGAATCATATATCAAGCTATTAATTAACTTGAATCGCACATCTTTGAAATTCACCACCGAGCTTTGATTTATCTAAAGGAAAGGGTAAAGATCAAAGAAAACCCTAATTGTGCTATATGAAGACACATCTAAGAGATCTAAGGTTCGGGGGTTGGTTATGCCTAGGGAAGGTGTTAGCATCCTAAGTGTCTGTAGTACTCTACAGGAACCTCTTGTTTGTATTTGTGTTATGTTATGTTTGATTACTAAAGAAAATCTGCTAAGGGTAAGGTAAAGACCTATGTTAAAGACCAAAGTGCTAAAGGTAAAGACCTAATGGTATATACACTAAGTATGCTCACCAAGACGTCACATCTCATGCCTACGTATCCTAATAAGGTGGAATCAGAGCATTCATAGTTCACCTAACTAGGGATTGAGGCACCATTGACTATGGTCAAAGTTCTAAGAGGAATGAGTATGATACTCATATAGAGTTAAAGAACTCCCTAAGTCTAAGTTGTAGGGGTAAGTTAATACTCATGATGATGAGAATCACATAGGGTTTTAGAACTCTATCCTAATTTTAAGTTTGGGGGTGAATGTCTCTAATGAGGCCAAAGGGAAAGGAACATCATGATGATGATGCTCACATAGAGTTGAAGAACTCTAGGTGAATCCTAAGTTGCAACGGCAGTGGCTCTAATGAGGCCAAGGAGGGAGGTAAGCATCTATAATGATAGTGCTTACAAGAGGGAAACCTAACTAGGTTGAGGTAGAAGTGGCTCCAATGAGGCCAAGGGATTGATCCTAATGAGGATAAGGGGTGGCTCTAATGAGGCCAAGGGTGAAAGATGGCTCTAATGAGGCCAAGAGGGTAATGAGCTACCTATGACTTTGAGGTCCATAGAGAGACTTTCCTTTGGAAGGAGGGGAAAACAACTACTTGTATAAACAAGTATTGAAAGAGGAGGTAAAGTAAGAGTGATATGAAATAAGAGTCAAAGGACTCAAATAGGATAAACATCCAAGAAGGGCAGTAGCATCAATCAAACACAAATCACATACATAACATCAAAATGTCAATATAAACATCCATATGGATCAACCTTAGGCATGAACAAGAGTAAGTACACAAGAACATGACAAAACATGATGAAATAATTCAAATACAATAAATCATGCATAAATGATCAAATGGGAAAACCAAAACACTCTTGAACCATGAATTCAGAACTTAACATGCTTTTCAAATCATGAATCAACACATATTCAACTTACAAGACACTTTAAGAAGTGCTACAAAGAAACTAGGTCAAAACATAGATGAAAGGAGGGTTACATTAGCATAATGTTCAAAAATTAGAAAAAAGGGATGAACAAATCCAAAACCAGGACTTAAACTCAATTTTAAACATTCAACAAGGTGTGTGTGAAGTGCTATGCAAAGATAAGCAAGATGGCTATCTCAAAACCAAACCTCCATGTGAAACACCAAGGTATCGAGCAATGAATCGAGGGTAAAACAAGAACAACTAAAACCAAACCAAAAGACCTCATTGGAGGTCATAAATTAATCTCAAAACATCCTCCTAATGTTCCCTAAGACACTCTAAAAAATCAACCCAAGAAGCTAAAGGAAAATAGTCTTTTTAAAACAACTTCACAAACTAGGTTAAAAACTACTCTTAATCTCATAAAATCAAAAATAAATATTAAAATAAAGTAAAAATGAAAATAAAAGATTTAGAAATTTAAATTAGACCTCAAAATATTAACATGTATTTTCTATGAATTTTTTATCAAGAGGAGCTATTTTTAATAAAACAAAATTGAAATCGAAATAATAATAAAATATTTGAAGAAGACCAAAACAGGGAGGGTGTATTAGCAAAATTAAAATGAACTGGGATAAGTTGTATGCGCCTTGGGCCTTTCAGACATGGAGGTGCAAATAGTGAAGTGGCATAAGCCTAGATCCAACAGCGAAAAACAATAATCGTTACAAAAAAGAAAAAGAAATTAAATGTCACAAAACTATGTCACTTAGTATCAACCGGTCATTACCACTTTAAGTGACTAGACGACAAAAATAAACCCAACCTCTCCCACACTGCCAGCTCATCGTCTTCTCCATGCAAACCTCATGAACACGAGCCCTAACTCTAACATCCAGTACACGCATGGCTTCTCTTCATTTTTCTCAAACATTTTCAACCTCATCTCTCAACCAAAAATAGCGAAATAAAATAGCATGATGTAGTACTCAGAGTGTAGAACAACATCATACCTTACATAACCCAAAACAAAGACTCTAACATAGAGAATCTGGACGCGAAAGATTAAACACCTCATGCTAAAGCAAACAAGCTAATAGTGGCAATCACCTATAACTGAATCAAACAAAGCATGCCATCATTCTAAACAATGCATATGCCAAACATGAACAATATTGAAGCCTTTAAAACCCAAATATGAAGGTATGAGAGCATGAATGAAACCTTACCAAGTGGACACAATCCACTGCTTCTTTACTTAGGAGCTTAGAAATCCAAATAGGTTCATCTTCTTCACTTCAATGATGAAAGGAAATGCCAGGAATCCCACCTTTCTTTTCAAAATGATGATATGCAAGTCACTGAAGAAGTTTGCAAACTCTGGTTGTTCTTGGTTGTTCTCACGATTTCTCTCTCTTCTCTTATGATATGTTGGTTGTGTGTTGAGATAGTGTTTCTGTTGTGTTAAGACAAGGGTTGGACATTCCTTTTATAGCCAGAACAAGTTGGTTCATTCATGAAGACACAATGGTCCTTCACTTTGTCTAAGAGAAAAAGGAGTAGATTTCAGACCCTTCACACATAGCCCCCTCTTCTTATGAGTCTTGAGCCAAGTGAAACTCTATCTTGTTGCTTGTCTTCAGGTTTAAGTCAGAAAGAAAAAGGCAGGAACCAAAAGGTTGTGGTATCAAGAATGTTTACATAATGGTCCAAAGCTTCGAAGCATAGCTAGCTTATGTATGTCAACCATCAAGTACATAGTAGATGGTACTTCGTGGATTTACTTTCGTAAGTTTCAAGTGTAAAGCACACATTGGAAATTGATGAGAAGGTCAGTAAGGTGTACTTTGGCTAGGACGGTGTTTGGATTCAGATTTTGGTTCAATATGAAGGCATAGTTTGGTGTAGTGAAACAAGATCATGGCCTCCACTTTGACACACGATAAATTCATGTCCAATGAACCAAATGAAATGGTTATTTCTCCTCTTGAAAGGTGGCATCGAATAGAGTAAGTTTGATGTTGGTGAAAGATTAGGATAGAGTCTAGAAGTACATGAAAAGTGGTGGCAAAGTTAGTGATTGAAAAGAGACAAAACTAGAATTTTTCTAAGTTGAAATTCTGGCCTATGCAGACAGCAGATGTCCTAACACATATCAAGACATTGTGCTACATAATATTTTAAACTCAGAGGCGTAACAGTAGACTGATACCTTGAATATCAGAACTGAACAATTACAGATGCCACGTCATCTGATCGAACCTGTTAATCAAGACTGAACTGAAAATAGCAGAATGATAAACAACACAGAATATGATGACCCAGTTCGGTGCAACTCACCTATATCTGGGGGATACCAATCCAGGAAGAAGTAATCACTATCAGTAGTATAGTTTTATGCAAACAACCTCAGGTTTGCAGAAAGCACCCACGCTAACCTATCACTACCCAATGAAGACTTTATCATTAGAAGTCACATCTAAATGATAAGAGAACCCCCTCTCACTTCCTAAATCACAATCAGCGATTATCTAATAGTTACTACACCATAATTGTATCTATCCTATTGAAAGACACCCCTTCCAATACAAAGTTCAGTCAAGTATCCTTGACTAACAAGTTAACTTGGATTTGCTTCAAAGCTTCATCCAAGAACATTCACGATTCATTGCCTACGGGCTTCGGAATCTGTACAAGTTCCCATGTCTACCACACTACATCAAATCGATACAGAGGGAGACTTACAAGAGAAACCTACGACTCTCAAACATAAACCCTACTTTACAAAATAGGATTCCTAAGTCTATGTCGTCTTCTCACAATCTTCTGTCTAGGTCTTGGTCTTCTTTTATAGTCTTCTGCTGAGTTGGGCTTTGTATCTTTCTTCCTTGATCCATTGCTAATCACGCCTTGAATCATGAACAGATTTAAACAAAACCTAATATGACAGTCATGATGTCGAATCTTCATGCTGTGACATTTCACTCGACATCTTTAGTCTGGGTCTGAATTCTTCATGTTGGAACATCTTTCCCAACATTATGTTTTACCAAAATTTATTCAAACTCTTGGAGCCATCAATCTCCCCCTTTTGACAAATTTTGGTTAAAACATCCTTCAACCTGATGGTGCATGCAGTGGAAAAATACTTGAAGCAATTGCCGAGGAAAAGAGAGAAGATAATTTATAGTTACCCTCTTCATTTCCTTGTGATACCGAGAACATAGTGAATGTAACTTAGGTCACGAACCACAACTTGCTTTCTAACTCTGGTCATAAAACACAACTCTCCAAGATGTTATAACCAAAATGTTGGAACATCCTTTGGAACATTTTTGCATATCACCAGCACAAAACATACACCTCTCAACAATAAGCCATTCTCCCCCCTTTTAGCCAAAAGATGGCAAAAGTGGCCCATGCATACCCAAACCCAAATGTTGCTTACCCACATCCGAACATAACTCATTTTCCCTCAACTTAAGAAGAGAGTTTACACCTCTTCTTAAATAATGAGAAGGCTATGTAGGTATAGGTAATCCAAAAGACTAGTCAAAGATTCCATCGCTTCTGACTTGTCCTCAAAACTACTTCTGAACCTTGTCCTGATACCTAACCTGATATTGTCAGGGTTATGGTCCCCACAGATAGGACTTTATTAATCCAGATTTAGCAGACTCGATTACAAGCAGAATTCTTTCAATAGCAGAGAACCAATTTCTTCCTGACAGCAACCAAGACTCTTCAATATACACAGTCTGCTTCTGTAGAGAAAAATAAATTCTCCCAGAACCAGGCCAAGATAATTTTCAAGATACTTGTACCAGTAGTGCAATGTAATGATACTTCGTCTGACATCTCAACCCCAATTGAGGCCATCTATCACAAGCTATTTGAGGCTACAAACAATTCTTTATAGGCAATCTGCACCACTACAACAACCCATCCCAGATCAAGGAGCAACTCCCCCTATCTGAGATAACCAGTGTTCCTCCAATGAACACCTAAGCTAATGAATAGAAAAAATAAAACGCATCTTCATGTCTTTAAGAGCGCACCCTCAGTTCAACTTACCAGCTGAACACAATCATCAACTCTCTTATTGCTTCCTTTGACAAGAAACACTAATCACTCACACATGATCACCATCATGCTACCCGTGAGGAAATGTATACCAACTGTCGCTCCAGGGATTTTCATCCAGGTACAAACGCGAAAGTGGCGCAGAACACAGAGTCGCCAGAAATGTATATTTATCCCAAGAGAGGGAAAGGAAACACCGCATAAACCTGAGGAAGAGGGAAAGGAATGGTCATCGCAACCATAGTCTGGGTTCGGGAGTCGGTTACGCGAGGGGAAGGTGCTAGCACCCCATGCGTCCATCGTACTCGATGGGATCCACGCTTGTTGTCTATTCTAAGGGTGAGTTATCCTAACATCTATGGTTGTACTAAAACGGGGAAGGGAAAAACAAAGACAGACTCGGTAGGATGTCGACGTCCTAGGCCTACGTACTCCCTTTGAGCAATGGGAAATTCATAGTCAACGTAGTTCAGACCAAGTTCTTTTTGTGTTTTTTATGAGCGACGTTAAGTTCGCGTCCGGCAGTTAGGGTCGATGCCTGTTTGCGACTCAGACGGAAAGTAACGTGCCCTTTTTGAAAATAGCCTTTAGTTTGACAATCCCGAAGGACAAAAGGTTTGAGATTTGTTTGTATTTTTTAAGACAGAAGTGACTTGAGTTAGTTCATAGCTCACCTTGAACCAAAGTCTATGACATGGGAATGAATGCGTCGCATGGTCGCCCCCAATGGGACGTATGCTCAACACTCTAGAAGAGAGAAGGGGGACCCCTCAATCTTCATTTCCTATGTTTAAGGCTTGTGTGCAAGGCAAGTTGACCTTATTAAGTATCTTAGAAGGGTTATGAGATGAGAAGAGGGACTCAAAAGAAATGAAAACACCAAGGGAAATCTATCCTAATGTTGTCATGCAAAAGTGGCCCTAAGGTTGAGTTTGAAAGGGGAACATCTACCTAAGTTAGCATGCATGGTTTGAATCCTAATGTCTATCCTACTCCAAGCTTAATCAAGGATTAAGTTGGACTAGGGAATCCTAAGGGAGCATACAAAAGTGAATCTAAGACTTGAACAAGTCTTAAGATCCATGGGAAGAGAAAGAGTGAAAGAGATGAAGAAGAATGAGAGGTATAAGATGAGAAATAAGATGGAACAGCAAGCACATCATACACATCATAACCAATTCACATCATTACTCATGCTTCAAATAGCGTACAAGAACATCTCAAGTACACAAGTGAAAGCACACAAGAAAGGATACAAGTATACTTGCATCAGAGTTACAATTAAGCATCTATGGACTTCACACAAAGATGAAATGGATAAAGTAAGATGAACATGAATCCAAGTCAGAACTTAAGACATCCCATAATCAATCAATTCAAACACGTAAGAATGCTTCACAACATGATGCATTATGAGCCAAAGAAGCAACAAACCAATTGATAATGATACGCATCATACAAATCAAATCATAATGAACATACGAAGTGAAAACCAAGTAATGAACTCAAGAGGGCAGTAGCATATGCATCAACAACATACCAAGATCAAACTCAAGTTACACAAGATGAATCATTAAGCAACACATTCCAAACATGCATCAAAATTAGACAAGACATCCACTTATCGTTCATGCAAGCAAACAAAGAAACATGTGAAGCAAAAAGTGAAATGAAAATCACATGATGAACCCTAAATCAAGAGGACCAGAACCTCAAGCATGTCATGCAAATCAAACAAAAGGTTTCATACATGAATTGGATCACACAAGGAAGCAATCACAAGATTAGGTTGAGCACATTAGAGGAATCAAGTCAAAACAATGTCAACTTAGAAAATCAAGAACCAATAGGAAAATGGACAAATGAAGATGAATCCAAAGCCACAAACAAGCTAAGACAGAATAGGATCAAACCAAATAATCATCTCAAGCATCATTCATACACAAGTAAGCAAATACACTCAAACCATGTCAAGTATCCAAGCATGCTTCAATCAAATTCAAGCCACAAGTAGACACCAATCAAAAATAGTAAAATTGTCCAATAAATTCCCAAAACATAATAAAAGCCAAGTTTAAACATCCAATTAACAAGTGCAAAAATATTGGAACAGAACTAGCTCAATAGCATGTTCAAAAGTGCTCCACAAGTTAAGATATGCACATAACCGAGAAAAGATCGAGGGTCCACAAAAGTTGAATGGTAAGTCACTAAAAGTAACTCAAACCATCGTCAAACCAGTACCAAAACACCCTCATATGATGGCCTAAAAGTTCCCAAGATATTGGCTTCAAATGGGTGAGCAAAGTCATAAAAATCCCTAACCCTTGATGAAGGGTATCATTGGAAACACATCTTCAAATTAAAACAAAATAAAATATTAAAAAGAAATTAAAAATAAAATAAAATTCATGAAAAAATAAAGAAGATATTAAAGAAAATAAAGTATTTTTAACAATTAAAACAAAAAACGAAAAAAAAAAGAAAATAAAAAGTAATAGAAATAGAGGGTGTATTAGTAACCCAAACAGAAGGCCACACGATTTGGGCTGGTAGTGGGGGTGTGAAAAGGAATTCGTTGGGCCCAAGATGAAGTCACTTATGTTCAGAATTTTAAAATAAAAGGAAATAAAAATAGTTATTAAAGGTGTAACAAAAGTTATGTGAGATGTTATCAATTGGTCATTCCAACTTAAGTCATAAAAGACAAAAAGGAAATAAGAAAAATAAAACAAAATGCAAAGACCAATGAGGATGCGCCACCTCATCGTCTTCTTCCCCAAGACACCCCACCCCGTCGGAAAACCTCCGACCACCACGGGACCACAGCGCCGGCGCCGACCACCACCGGAGGTGGTCCGGCCGCCAGAAAAAAAACAAAAGGGGGGGACTACCCCACCCGATTTTTCGCGTAGATTCCAAATTTGACATTATTTTTCAATTATAAAGCCTCTATCACCAAGAAATACAGCCATGAACGAAATACACACAAACTTTCATCTCATTAAATCAAGACAACCATGGTACTATCTTCAAGGAAATTTAATGTAGATTCCAAATATGCCAACCATTTTTAAAAACAACCAAAGGAAACACATGAAAGCAAGCAATAAAGTAAAGCCTAAAAAAGAAAAACTCCATGAAAACCACATATACTCAAGTTTAACCAATGCCTACCATGTAGGACTTCAGATGCGGATGCATGAACATGTTTATCACTTAAAAAACACTAGTATGAACAACAAGAAGGAATCATGGTGTTACCTAACGGAGGAGCTCCATTGGCCCTTCAAATGACGTTCAAATGACGTTAGAGCTTCAAATAAATCCTTCTATTAGCCTCCTAGTACCTCGCTGGATCTTGAATGAGCAAGAGAATGGAAGAAACTTGGAGCATAACCAAAATTCAAAGAGAGAGAAACTAGAGAGAAAAGTAGGGTTTTGGATGTCAAAACGGCAGAATGAAACCCCTCCTCCCCTTAGGGTTTGTTCTCTCCTTATATATGATGAATTATGGTGGTTTTTAGAGGCCCAAACCAAAGAAAAAAGAGTTTGGAAATTTGGTCAAAAATGGGGTGAATAGTAATACGGGTTTGGCATGGAGAGGTGTGTTGGTAGTGTTTTTTTTTATGGGCAATGAGCAAAATGGAGGTGTGAGAATCATAGAATGAGGTAGTACCATATGGAAACAAGTTTGGTGAGTTTTCTGGTTTTCCACTTTTGGCCACTTATTTGAAATATGGTGCATGGTGTATGGTGTATGTTTGATCATTTTGGGCAAAAAGATGATGATGATATATGTGGTTATGTATGGTGGGTAGTAAAATTATATGATGAGGTGTGGTGGAATTAGCAAATGGAAAGTGGGAGCTTTTGGTGAATTTGGGAATTTTCTCAATATGGCAAATTATTTGAATTTCATGACATGCATGGTACATTGTATGAAATCATAATATACATGCCACAAAATTATACCACTCTTGTACCATAAAAATCTCTTTTGAGTCACCATGCGAATGATTTCATAAGCATGACTTTTATGAAGACTTTTTGCATGATGAGTATTTGCATGAGATTCCAAAAATGGAAACTTTAGAAAACCCTAACTTGCCAAATTAGGTAAGTTTCCTCTATTCTTGATTTTTTATGATTCTTTTGACATTTCTTGATTATGAGTCATGCCTTGATGAGGTGAGGGCATTGAGGCTTTGAGGGAGCCCTAAGATTGAAAAATAAACTCAAGCTTGTCTTTGGAATAGATGCTCTTCTCCTTGAGAACCAAAATACCTTGATCCCATGCTAAGAACCAATGATATGCACAGACAATAATGCAAAATGAAATGAAACATAAGCCAGTTAGTACTAAAGTAAGGAGAGCAAATTTTGGGGTGCTCACCAACCATAACAAACTCTTGGCTTGAGATCAAAGTCCCATTGATCCCCCCCATCCTGCAACCATCTACACACCACACAAACTCCTCTTGAATTCTCATGTATAGACCTCCAGCTGCTTGAGGCACAAACCAATTAAATCAGAATGCTTCACATTCCTCAAAGAGACGCACAGGGCCCCTTAGTTTGTTATAACGATGTCAGCTATCGTATGCATGCTCCATAACATCACAGCTGCCAAACTGATCCACTACTAGCATGACTTGCAGCTAGGGGCAACATCCCCTTTGTAAGATTTTCCACTGACCTTGCCCATCCAACAATAGAGATAGACACCCCACAATCTAAGACAATCCTTATCATTCTCCCGTATGATAACCTAGAACACTTCTGATTTTCTGGTGAATATCCACTTCTGAACGAATCAGAACCTAGACCTTCATGCAATCAACATACGATCCACTTCAGTCTTCCAAAAACACTTTACATCAGACCTCCAAGACAGTTCTTCTACTCCATCATTCTCCCGTATGACAATGTAGACAATTCTTAGACATGATGCAAGTTAACCAGTTCCTCACAGAACCTGAAATCCTTCAACAAGGATAACTAACCCAAAGATGTTCTAACATCATTTATGACATCTTCCACACATCACAGACACCACACACCATGGTTCTTGATATGCTCCACCACTGGACTTACTATCAGCATAATAATCCACACTGAAGATCTTCACACAACACTGCGCCACTAGCTTGAACAAAGAATACTTCAGAAACCCAGAGAGAAATAAACTCTCATCCACCAAAAGAAGGCATGCTTCCATTCTCAACCCAAAACTTCTGCCACAAGCTCCCAGAGAACCAGAACCTCCTTACAATTTCAACTAACTACTCTTCTGTACAAGAGCTATCAGTTTCAAGCATCATGCTTGAATGCACACAATGAAACCAACCAAATTCCACTTTTTGATTGATCAAATATTCTTCAGAACTCCCACAAGATACACTGATCCACTAATGAAATCAGACCTTCAAGTCACATGAAATACTTGCCCCATAGCAAGACATCTTGGATCCACCAAGCCTCTTAGTCATGTAACATCTTCCCATCCACAGCTCCCGTAAACTGCATGAGATAGACCTTTTTGAAGCATCCATAACTTCCATTCTCCTTTAGATCACCTTATCTTAAGCTGATGTGCCACATCACCAGCTGAGACCTCTAATGTTAAGCTAGATATCAGAACATTCTAATATGACATCCAACTGTTGAATTCAGCTCCTCCTTCTGCCACTTAGAAGAACCCCCTCCCTTCGCAGAACAAGAGTTCCATGCTCTCATGGACTTGATTCAATAACCAAGTTTGAGTAAACAACCTCCATCCTGCTTTGAAACTCCAAAGACTTCACACCTGCCACGTCTGAATCTTCAGAAAATAAGTAGTCCAAGACTACACCATAGCAATACCAAAGAATGCCACTTTCCTTAGTAGAGCTGTCAGTAGAAGGCCAGAGATAACTGCCACTTATCCTTGACCTTCACAAAGAGCAAGATCCATGCTCCCAAATACCTAGTTCAGAAATAAATTGATCCAAGCAGTAACCATCAAGACTATGATGTCTTCATCTTCATCTTCAACAACATCTAAGTCCTGACAAGTTTCTTTCCAGGAAACTCTCCAGAGAACACATGCTTCTGTCACACCCGACTGAAGCCACTTCTTAGGTCACTACCTAAGACTAAAACAGATGCTAAAGCGTATGCAGTACCCCTCCCATGATTCTGCACAAGCTCTAATGATGAGATGTTCCGGCATCTTGTTGAACATCAATAATCTTGACTTTCAATGATAGTCAATTAAATACTTGTGGATTCCACAAATAGCAATTGATCTTAAATCCTTGTCCAATAACCCTTCTTCACTGTTGTAGCTGAGCTCCACCAGATCATGTCATCAACACTTATGAAGTATTCAATCTTTCTGCAAGTATCTTCTTCAAAGGACAATGTTGAGATACCAAGGCTGCCACCCTTGACTCAAGTAACTAAGACTTTCTCTGAACAAATATTATTTACCTAAACAATTCTTTAATCAGATTAGATCCACTCTTAGGTTCAAGAGAGATGAATCCTTCCTTGCTGTTTTTGGACGGTTAAAATAAATCACCTCCACTTTCTTCAGATTGTGTTTAAAAGAAACACCTTCTAGTCAGAAAAGTAACTAGAAGACTCCAGATACACGACTGAAATGTCCTTATGAGTGGACATGAAAGAATTCTCAAGTATCTTTGACAACCTAGCCGACCAATAATTTATCAAACTCCTAGAGTAAGAACCTGATAAACTTAAACTCAACTCCTCTCCTCTTCAAGTGACTTCAACTGCACCAAGAAACTAAGTGTCCAAGTACCAAGTCATCATACCAGATATCTAACCATAACTCCTTTCACTCCATCGCTCCCGACTTTGGAATAAAAGAATGCAAATATCTTCAAATATAGAGGCCGACGATTGAGACCTTCCACCAACTGTCTTCAGTAACAACTCATGAATCCCATAATTCTAGAGCTCTTTCATCAGAAACACATGCAGCGGAACCACCAAAGAACAGATCCTGCTTGCCCTAATAAGATGTCACAGCATCCTATAAGACACACCAACAAGAGAACTATGCACTTCTCTTGTAGTTGTTGTAGAATCTCCTCAGCAACATGAACAACCTCCGGATTGCTCCCTTAGATTTATAACATCCATCTCATCCATTAATACCCTTGAGTATGTCTGAGTTAATTGATTTGATCTTTAAAACTCCTCCTTGTTTAAACGCCAGAAAGTATCTCCCAAAGATCTCATCCAAAACCAGACAGGATGCCTTCTCTGATACCAATTGGAATTCTAGCCTATGCAGACAGCAGATATCCTAACACATGTCAAGACATTATGCTACGTAATATTTTAAACTTAGAGGCGTAACAGCAGACTCATACCTTGAATATCAGAACAACATAATTACAGATGTCACGACATCTGATCCAACATGTTAATCAAGACTGAACTGAAAATAGCGGAATGATAAAAAACACAGAATATGATGACCCAGTTCGGTGTAACTCACCTACATCTGGGGGATACCAATCTAGGAAGAAGTAATCACTATCAGTATTATAGTTTTATGCAAACAACCTCAGGTTTGCAGAAAGCACCCACGCTAAACTATCACTACCCAATGAAGACTTTATCATTAGAAGTCACATCTAAATGATAAGGGAACCCCCTCTCACTTCCTAAATCTCAACTGGTGATTATCTAACAGTTACTACACCATAACTATATCTACCCTATTGAAAGACACCCCTTCCAATACAAAGTTCAGTCAAGTATCCTTGACTAACAAGTTAAATTGGATTTGCTTCAAAGCTTCATCCAAGAACATTCACAATTCATTGCGTACGGGCTTCTGAATCTGTACAAGTTCCTATGTCTACCACACTGCATCAAATCGATACAGAGGGAGACTTACAAGAGAAACCTACGACTCTCAAACCTAAACCCTACTTTACAAAATAGGATTCCTAAGTCTATGTCGTATTCTTAAATTCTTCTGTCTAGGTCTTGGTCTTCGTTTTTAGTCTCCTGCTGAGTTGGGCTTTGTATCTTTCTTCCTTGATCCATTGCTAATCACTCCTTGAATCATGGAACAGATTTAAACAAAACCTGATATGACAGTCATGATGTCGAATCTTTATGCAGTGACATTTCACTCGACATCTTTAGTCTGGGTCGGAATTCTTCGTGTTGGAACATCTTTCCCGACATTATGTTTTACCAAAATTTAGTCAAACTCTTGGAGCCATCATAAGTAACAACTCAACATTGCAACATCACTACTTTAGGGCACTATATCTTGAAGAATACTACACCAATTCATGAGATTCTTGGTTCCATGTAAAGTAGGGAGATAATAGAGCAAATTTCATGTGGAAAATATCTTGAGATGAGACTTGGATGGTTGAGAGAAATGGCCATGAAATCGTGCCCAACATGCTTTCCAAAACAAGACTTAGAAAAAATTCTAAGTTAAAGATTCTTCCATTATTGAAACACCAACTTTGAAACAACATAACTTGAGATTGAATGATCCAAATGGGGAGTTCTATACATGCTTGGAAAGCTCAAAGAACAAGGAACAACTTTCATGTTGAAGAATTTTGGTTTTGAAACTTGGAATTATAAGAAAAATGGCCATGAAATTGTGTAAAACTAGGGCAAAAATGAGTAAATTTTCACTAAGTTATAACTTGATTTGGAATTCCGAGTCTCATAACTTAAAAACCAAGCCTTTTCTGAAGAAGGACCCTCTAATACACTTTGAGGTTCATGGTGAGAGCTTCAATTTGAGCTTTGAGTCACAAAAATTGGATGTGTGGTTTGAAAGTTATGACTCTTCCAAGTTTGCACAAAGAGTGAATTCCTCCACACTTAGAAAATTTCAAGAACCAAACCTTGCCCTTTTTCCAAGAAACCTCTCAAATGTTGACTTCTCATGGTCTAACTCAACATTCAAGCATGTCTTGATGAAATATGGCTTGAATGTTTCATCTTGGATCAAAATATCAAAAGTCAAAGGTTTGACTTTTTAGTCAAAACCCTAATTTCTTCAGGAATTCAACTGGATGACCTTTGATGATCTTGCTTTCTCAATCACTTCAAATACCAATGGATGGCCTCTAAGGATGTTTATGAACATATGGAATCATGTCCCAAGGCTTGGGATCATGTCTTGATCAAAAGTCAAAGGCATGATTGCCTTTTCCTGACAAAATCCTAATCTTGGGTCAGATGAAACTTGAGACTCATTGCACTTGTGATAGGAGCCAAACACACTTAATTTCTTGATGAATAAGGTCTCTTGAGTGTATGTGTTCTCAATTGGTTGATGAACCAATCAAGGCATTGACTGATCACAACAAGATTCCTTAGTGATTATTCAGGTTAAAACCCTAATTCCACAACTCTTGATCTGATGGTCTTTTTTATTTCTGTTGATCCCATCTCATGAGATTATGGCATATGATTTGAGAGCTTCATGATTAGCCTCCAAGACCAAATGGTTGAACCTTGGAGCCTCAGTTGGGTTTCTTGAACAGATGACTTCAAACACCAATCTCAATCACCTATTGGACACTTGGGGAGATTGTAGGGAGTCAAGGAGTGTCATAGGAGACTTGAAACATGTGAGAGCTTGGCTTATCGATCTTGCCCTCTTTCTTGTGCAAACCCTAACTTTCATATAAAAGAAACAAACTAGCAAGATATGGTGGTTAGTTAACAATGCCTAGATGATTGAACGCTAATGCAAGTGCAAGATGTTATGACATCTAAGGGGTAAAATTTGGGGTATAACACAATCGTTGTCAACCCTATTGTGACTATTACTCTTGGTGTTACTACCACTTCAACTATTGTTTCTTCTCCTGCTACTGTTGAAGTGTCGGTTGAGCCTGTGATTCAGCCTACAGTTCATCCGTCATGTTCTCAATCCGGGTTGAACAAGATGCATGCTGATTTTCCTTGGGGCATGCCTCCTAATTTCACTCCTCAGATTGCAAATAATGGTGCTTTCATGCCATATCAACCTTTTGTTGTACCCATGCCTAATGGAAATGCCTTTGCATATCCTTGGGGTATGCCTACTCTGATTCCACCTCCGGTGGTGAATGATGATCATGAGAATCTTCAGGTTCAGACTCGTCAGACTTCTGTGTTGGATGACATTGAAACTCTTGATGACAATGAGCATATGTATAGGGGTCCTCCTATTCATGTTCTGATTTCATCCCAAGCTGCTCAAACTGCTGTTCAGAATGTTCATTCTGGAATGCTTCACCATGGGGCATCTTCAGTCGCCATGATACCTCCGCAGAATTATCCGTTTGGTGTTCAGATTGGTCAGAACGCTGGTCAGATGGGTAATGTAATACCCCGTAAAATTCTAAACGTTTTGGATAATATTATTATGATCAACTGGGTTCCGGTGTACTCTGAGCAATTATTGGATAAAATAATTAGAGTAAACTGACGAACTCGGACAGATTAGATTAATACTATTTAACTTGGAATTTTATTAATTGGTGCAATTGAGATAATATGGATAATTAGCAGTATTACCAATTAATGTTTCCTATGTCTTTTTTCTTTTCTTTTTCCTTATTTGAAAAAGATAGTAACTTGGAGAAAGAATAGGAAGAGAAGGAAAAAGGAAGGAAAAAGGAAGGGAAAAGAAGAGGAAAATTCTCAAGAGCTCTAGGACTTGAATCATCAACCCATCTTCATCTTTTAATCTCATCTTCACCCTTCTCATCTTGTAATCCAGGTGGGTTCTAGTTAGACACTTTAGAGTAGAGTTTTATTGAGTTTTAGAGTTAGTTTGATAATGTTAGAAAATGAGAAATTTTGCACTAAAATCATGTTTTGATATTCCTTATGATTGATACATGTTAGATATGTGTTGTTGTGTATCCAATTGGTATTTTTCTGGTGTTTAGAAGTGAATTGGAAGGGAAAATGGATTATTTTCGCAGAACCAATTATGCAGGAAAAATTCTGAGTTTCCACTGCCCATACGCGTATCACCCAAGGCAATACGCGTATTGGGTAAGGTAATACGCGTATGGCAATGAAGAAAGGTGGCCAATACGCATATGGGGTTCCATTTTCTCGGCCATCTGCCCATTTGCGTAATGGTACGTGTAGGGTTTTGGGCAATACGCTTATGAAGTGAGGCAATACGCGTATTGGGGTTTTAAAAGGAATTTTTGGGAAAAATCAGTCTCTGTCCATACGCATAACACTTTGGGTATTACGCGTATGGATGGGGGAGTGAGCCAGGCAATACGCGTATGGCTTAGGGCAATACGCGTACGGCCAGGAGCAGTGCAGAATTGTGTTTTTTCGCGATACCATTTCTTGTTATGTCCATAACTTTTGACTCGTTTATCCTATGTGAGTATTCTTGGTGTCGTTATGAAGCTATGAATATCCTCTAGCTAATGGTAGTGAGGATAATTTGTTTATTGCCCGATTAAATAAATCGGAGGGAACCTTGAATTGGTGTAATGTGTGATATGTTGAATTATGTGTTTCCATTATGCGATTAATGATTATGTGCCTATACTCTTGTTGTTAAACATGTTTGAATATGTATGCATGTTAAAATATGAAATAGGTATAGTGAGGACTTACCGTAAACAATGTCGGAAAGTGTGAAATATCATAGTGACAACGCTCGCGCATGAAAGGCCGGGGCGTGTGTCTAGTAATCATAACCAGTTTATCTTACGCTGTAGTTTCATGAGACTCGAGCACCTCCTCTGAAACGTATGCACAATTACTTGGCAGATTTGATTCCCGCATGTAGTACGAATGGAACCTATATGGTAAAGAGACTTGTGATGGTTAACAGGCCATGAGAAGTGACGGTTCACGGCTAACAGGCCGATGATCCCGAATCCATTTCGTATGCCAAGTAACTCCAAGGATCCATGACTCGGGTCGTCTTATAGACGTAGAAGCAGACGCGAAAAAGGGATGCCTTGGTATGGGTATTGATTAGCGAGGTTCTTGAGTTAACAGGCTCAGGACGTACTTTGGTACTAGTGTGAGTTAACAGGCTCACGAGTGTGGATACATATATAGTGTGTGTACTCAAAGTCACTTCCCTTCCCTTGACTTGAGTTAGGTTTATTAGAACCTTGTAAAGCAGAGAGGACTTTAAGATAGGGAACTCACTGAGATTTGATGTATCTCACCCCACTGTTGTTGTTTACATCACAGGTACTGCAGGTTTCGCAAAGGGTAAGGATAAGGCTGTGTGGTTATCCTTACTTCTCTGATGGCTTTGCTTCCGTTGTGGAGTTTTTTGAGATCATTAGTGATCTAGTTCTTAGTTTTATCTTTGAAACATCTTGTATATATAACATGCCAGTGGTTGTATTAGGTAATAGTTGGGCATTTATATGTATACTGTGTTACTAGGAACTTATGTATTTCAGTACCAAACGTATTATTCATGTATGATATATGCTTTGATGAATGTATTTATATATGGGCGTTATAGTTGGTATCAAAGTAGGTCGTATCCTCGACCTAGCCATGAAATAGAATAAGTTTTTCTTTCTGTTTCATATGCAGCGTGTCGCCATTGGTCTTGCGTGTTATATTTATGGTATTGAGTCTGATTAACTTAATCCTATCTGTATGACATTCAGGAACATGCCCGACAAACGCAGAAACAACCGTGGTAGACCGAGAACCACTCCAGCAGGGATTAATCCACCAGGTGACGAGGGGAATGCCCCTTTATACCAATTTATGCAACAGATGCAGCAACAGCAGAATCAGTTTGTGCAACAAATGGTTCAGCAGATTGCAGGTGGTCTAAATCCTCCAGTGGTTGTTCCTGAAGTTGCAGGAGGAAACTTTAGGGATTTCATTCGTATGACTCCTCCGGAATTTCAGGGAGGGTTAGATCCAGTAAAGGCTCGTGAATGGATATCAGGTATGGAACGGATTTTCTTAATAGTTCAGTGCAGTGAGGAAAACTAGGTGGTCTTCGCTTCTCACTTGTTGAAGGTCCTGCCATGAGGTGGTGGGAGATCGCTGTAGCTTTAATGACAATTCAAGAGGTACCAAAGGTATGGGAGCATTTTAAGGTAACTTTTATGGAGAAATACTTTCCAAGTTCCTTGAGGTCTCAGAAGGAATTCGAGTTTCAACAATTGAGACAAGGCAACTTGACTGTGGCTTCTTATGTAGAGAAATTTGAGACTATGGCCGCTTATTCTAGACAAGCTGTGTATACCCCTGATGAGAGGTGGAAGATTGATCAGTTTCTGTTTGGTTTAAGGGCTGAAATTTCACATAGCGTATCTCAGCGGGAATTCACTAGCTATGCCGAATTGTTAAGGCAGTGTTACGTGGCAGAGCATAGTTTGAAGAAGGTACAAATGGAAGGAGATTTGAGTAGGATGAATCAAAGTGATCGAGGGAGACCGAATCAACAAGTTAGACCAAGGCAACAATCATTCAAAGGGAAGCAAGTTTAGAGTTCTAGGACTGGTGTGCCTCTGGTATGCCGTACTTGTGGAAAGAATCATTATGGTAGGTGCAGTTTGGAAGGAATAAGGTGTTATCAGTGTAATAAGGTGGGCCATGTATCGAGGGATTGTCCTCAGGGTAGGAATCAGACACAAGGGAGGAATACCGGCCGAGTGTATACCTTGGATGCGAGGAAAAAAAAGAATGATAACTCCTTAATTGTGGGTACGTGTTTTGTAAATGGACATCCTTATTTTGTTTTATTTGATTGTGGGGCAACGCATTCTTTTGTGTCCACGCGATGCGTGAAGCGACTTGGGTTGCAAGCTGTTCCTTTGTTTCCTCCTATGGTGGTTACTACTGCCATGGATGAGATTGTTGAAACACCGTTGATGTGTGAAAACTGTGTATTATCGGTGAATGAAAGAGTCTTCCAGATTGATGTTATTTGTTTGCCGCTTAAGAAAGTGGATGTTGTTCTGGGAATGGATTGGCTTTCTGCTAATTCGGTGTTTATTGGGTGTGAGGAAAAGCTGATCATTATCCCATCGACCGAGGCCACTCCGAAGGATGTATTAACTACTATTTTAGAAGGTACGGTTGGAATGATTAATTTCTTGTTTGAGGAGGAAAAGTCTGTTCTTATGATTCTTACTAAGGAGGAGAGTAGTAACATTCAAGTTTTGAGTATTCTGGTTGTTTGTGACTTTCCTGAAGTTTTCCCCGAGGATATCACTTCTCTTCCTCCAGAGCGGGAAGTGGAATTCTCTATTGACCTGATACCGGGAACGGCTCCAATATCTATTTTTCCGTATCAGATGGCACCACTTGAATTAAGGGGACTAAAGGATCAGTTGGAAGAGTTGTTGGCTAAGCATTTTGTTCGACCCAGTGTTTCGCCCTCGGGAGCTCAAGTGTTGTTGGTAAAGAAAAAGGATGGTGGAATGCGGTTATGTATTGATTACCGTCAGTTGAATAAGGTCACCATCAAGAACAAATACCCATTACCAAGGATAGACGACCTGTTAGATCAATTGAAAGGAGCCTGTGTGTTCTCGAATATTGATTTACGGTCGGGTTATCATCAGATTCGTGTGAAGAGTTCAGATGTACCAAAAATTGCGTTTATAACCCGTTATGGTCATTATGAATTTTTGGTGACGCCTTTCGGTGTGACGAATGCTCCGGCAGTTTTCATGGATTATATGAATCAGACATTTCAACCTTACTTGGACCAATTTGTGGTGATTTTCATTGATGACATTCTTATTTATTCTCGTGATCCTCAAGAGCACGGAGAACACCTAAGAATTGTTTTATCCATCTTATAAGATAAGCAACTTTTTGCTAAGTTAAGTAAGTGTGAGTTTTGGATGTCTGAGGTTAATTTTCTTGGTCATGTCATATCCCAGGGAGGTGTAGCGGTCGATCCATTAAAAGTTGAAGCAGTGATTAACTGGGAGAGACTGAAGAATGCTTCTGAAGTTAGAAGTTTCTTGGGATTGGCAGGGTACTACAGAAGGTTTATCAAAGGATTTTCGCAACTGGCTTTACCATTGACAAGACTTACTCGGAAGGATTATTCGTATGAGTGGGATTCAGCTTGTGAAATAAGTTTTAAGAATTTAAAGGAGAGATTGACGACCGCTCCTGTTTTGGTTATTCCTGATCCGAACAAGTCGTATGAGGTATATTGTGATGCATCGAAGAAGGGATTGGGCGGTGTGTTAATGCAAGAGGGACATGTAGTGGCTTATGCTTCACGACAATTGAAAGTCCATGAAGAGAATTACCCAACGCATGATTTGGAATTGGCGACAGTTGTATTTACTTTGAAAGTGTGCGTCACTATTTGTATGGTGTACGTTTTGAGATGTTTAGCGACCAAAAAAGCTTAAAATACTTATTTGATCAGAAAGAGTTGAACATGCGTTAGAGGAGGTGGATGGAATATTTGAAGGATTATGACTTGGAGTTAAAATACCATCCGGGTAAAGCAAATAAGGTGGCGGATGCATTGAGTAGAAAGGTGTTGCATAATGCCGAGTTGATGATGTTAGAGTATACTTTAATGGAAAAGTTTAGAGATCTAAATCTTCAATTTAAGTGGACTCCTAATTGTGTAATTATGGGGAATTTGAATGTCACTTCTACTCTTAGGGAAGAAATCCAACAAGAGCAAGGGTTAGACGAGAAGTTACAAGAAGTGTTATTGCATCCGGGTTTTCCGCGAGCTACCGGCGGAATTATTTTGTTTAACCAAAGGATTTGTGTTCTGGATAACACGGAGTTAAAATGAAGGATTTTGGAAGAAGCGCATAAGGGTGCTTTTACTATACATCCTGGTGCTTCAAATATGTATCAAGATTTAAAGAGGGACTATTGGTGGTCCGGGATGAAAAGAGATATTGCGGTGTATGTATCGGAATGTGCGGTGTGCCAAAAAGTGAAGATCGAGCACCAAAGACCGGGTGGCTTGTTACAACCTTTAGAAATTCCGATGTGGAAATGGGATAGTATTTCGATGGACTTCGCAGTGGGATTACCCCGTGCGCAAGGTGGTTATGATTCGATTTGGGTAATTGTGGATCGGTTAACGAAATCCGCGCATTTCTTAGCTGTGAAGACTACCTACAAGGTGAGTCATCTCGCAAGGTTGTTCATTTCAGAGATAGTGAGATTGCATGGTATTCCTACTAGTATCGTTTCGGATAGAGATCCAAAGTTTACTTCCAGATTTTGGAGAGCTTTTCAACAAGCCATGGAAACGAGGTTATGTTTGAGTACGTCGAATCATCCGCAAACAGACGGTCTGACGGAACGGACAATACAAACTATGGAGGATATGTTAAGAGCTTGTGTACTTGAAAGTGGAGGGAATTGGATAGAACTTTTGCCGTTGATCGAATTCTCTTATAATAACAATTATCATGCAAGTATCGGTATGGCACCTTATGAGGCGTTATATGGTAGGAAGTGTAGAACGCCATTATGTTCGGCGGAGGTTGGCGACAATAGAATTTTGGGACACGAGATTATTCACGAGACCACGGAAAAGATTAGAATGATTCGGGAAAAAAATTAAACAAGCCCAAGATCGTCAGAAAAGCTATGCGGACAACCGTAGGAGACCGTTGGAGTTTGATGAGGGTGATCATGTATTTTTGAAGGTTACTCCGACATTGAGATTGAAAGGACCATTTAAATCGCGGAAGTTATGTCCAAGATACGTGGGACCGTATCAAATCTTAGAATGAATTGGAGAAGTAGCTTACAGATTAGCCTTACCGCCTTCTCTGTCAGAGATGCACGACGTTTTTCATGTGTCTCAGCTTCGGAAATTTGTCCCAGATCCTCTTCAGCCACTTTTACCAGATACAATTGAGATAGAAGCCGATTTAACATTTGAGCCTCATCCGAGTCGTATCACAAGAAGAGAAACTAAGGTGTTAAGGAATAAAGAGATTCCTCTTGTTAAGGTCCAGTGGGATGAGACGCATCCGGGCGATGCAACTTGGGAATTGGAATCGGTGATGCGGGAGGTCTATCCTCATCTTTTCAAGTAATTTTTTTAAATTCGTGGGCGAATTTCTATTTAATGGGGGGAGGATGTAATACCCCGTAAAATTCTGAACGTTTTGGATAATATTATTATGATCAATTGGGTTCCGGTGTACTCTGAGCAATTATTGGATAAAATAATTAGAGTAAACTGACGAACTCGAACGGATTAGATTAATACTATTTAACTTGGAATTTTATTAATTGGTGCAATTGAGATAATTTGGATAATTAGTAGTATTACCAATTAATGTTTCCTATGTGTTTTTTCTTTTCCTTTTCGTAATTTGAAAAAGATAGTAACTTGGAGAAAGAATAGGAAGAGAAGGAAAAAGGAAGGAAAAAGGAAGGGAAAAGAAGAGGAAAATTCTCAAGAGCTCGAGGACTTGAATCATCAACCCATCTTCATCTTTTCATCTCAGCTTCACCCTCCTCATCTTGTAATCCAGGTGGGTTCTAGTTAGACACTTTAGAGTAGAGTTTTATTGAGTTTTAGAGTTAGTTTGATAATGTTAGAAAATGAGAAATTTTGCACTAAAATCATGTTTTGATATTCCTTATGATTGATACATGTTAGATATGTGTTGTTGTGTATCCAATTGGTATTTTTCTGGTGTTTAGAAGTAAATTGGAAGGGAAAATGGATTATTTTCGCAGAACCAATTATGCAGGAAAAATTCTGGGTTTCCACTGCCCATACGCGTATCACCCAAGGCAATACGCGTATTTGGTAAGGCAATACGCGTATGGAAATGAAGAAAGGTGGCCAATACGCGTATGGGGTTCCATTTTCTCGGCGATCTGCCCATTTGCGTAATTGTACGCGTAGGGTTTTGGGCAATACGCGTATGAAGTGAGGCAATACGCGTATTGGGGTTTTAAAAGGAATTTTTGGGTAAAATCAGTCTATGTCCATACGCGTAACACTTTGGGCATTACTCGTATGGATGGGTGAGTGAGCAAGGCAATACGCGTATGGCTTAGGGCAATACGCGTACGGCCAGGAGGGGTGCAGAATTGTGTCTTTTTGCGATACCATTTCTTGTTATGTCCATAACTTTTGACTCGTTTATCCTATGTGAGTATTCTTGGTGTCGTTATGAAGCTATGAATATCCTCTAGCTAATGGTAGTGAGAAATATCTATTTATTGCCCGATTAAATAAATCGGAGGGAATCGTGAATTGGTGTAATGTGTGATATGTTGAATTATGTGTTTCCATTATGTGATTGATGATTATGTGCCTATACTCTTGTTGTTAAACATGTTTGAATATGTATGCATGTTAAAATACGAAATAGGTAGAGTGAGGACTTACCGTAAACAATGTCGGAAAGGGTGAAATGTCATAGTGATAATGCTCGCGCATGAAAGACCGAGGCGTGTGTCTAGTAATCATAACCAGTTTATCTTACAGTGTAGTTTCATGAGACTCGAGCACCTCCTCTGAAACGTATGCATAATTACTTGGCAGGTTTGATTCCTGCGTGTAGTACGAATGGAACCTATATGGTAAAGAGACTTGTGATGGTTAACAGGCCATGAGAAGTGACGGTTCACGGCTAACAGGCCGATGATCCCGAATCCATTTCGTATGCCAAGTAACTTCAAGGATCCATGACTCGGGTCGTCTTCTAGACGTAGAAGCGGACGGGAAAAGGGGATACCTTGGTATGGTTATTGATTAGCAAGGTTCTTGAGTTAACAGGCTCAGGACGTACTTTGGTACTAGTGTGAGTTAACAGGCTCACGAGTGTGGATACATATATAGTGTGTGTACTCAAAGTCACTTCCCTTCCCTTGACTTGAGTTAGGTTTATTAGAACCTTGTAAAGCCGAGAGGAGTTTAAGATACGGAACTCATTGAGATTTGATGTATCTCACCCCACTGTTGTTGTTTACATCACAGGTACTGCAGGTTTCGCGAAGGGTAAGGATAAGGTTGTGTGATTATCCTTACTTCTCTGATGGCTTTTCTTCCGTTGTGGAGTTTTTTTAGATCATTAGTGATCTAGTTCTTAGTTTTATCTTTGGAACATCTTGTATATATAACATGACAGTGGTTGTATTAGGTAATAGTTGGGCATTTATATGTATACTGTGTTACTAGGAACTTATGTATTTCAGTACCAAACGTATTATTCATATATGATATATGCTTTGATGTATGTATTTATATATGGGCGTTACAGTTAATCAGGGATTCGTATATCCTTCTTAGTTCACTACTCCGCAAGTGCACGCTCTTGTCGTATCTCAGCTGCCAAATCCTCAGATCCTTGTCAGGCCCGCTGATCACAGTAGACCTGCTAATTAAAAGTTGCATAAAGACCGTATCAGAGCTATTGAAGGGTTTTGTGCTTTTGGTATGGAGTCCAAGGACTTATGTTTGGTTCCAAATGTTGTATTGCCGCAAAAGTTCAAGATACCTGAGCTTCCAAAGTATAAAGGTTTGAGTTGCCCACGTAGTCACATCACTATGTATTGCAGGAAGATGGCATCTTATATTAATAATGAGGAATTACTAGTTCATTGTTTTCAAGATAGTCTGTCTGGTG
Organism: Lathyrus tuberosus; assembly: GCA_022829125.1. Classification (NCBI taxonomy): domain Eukaryota; kingdom Viridiplantae; phylum Streptophyta; class Magnoliopsida; order Fabales; family Fabaceae; genus Lathyrus; species Lathyrus tuberosus. Next base: position 9,440,088 of record JALAZF010000187.1, read on the forward strand.
CTTCATTGGATTTGTACATGGGCTTAGAACGCAGCAAAATCTGTACCAGGAGAGATTTGTCTGAGGCATTCTTGAGATAGTACAAATATAATCTTGATCTGGCGCTTACCAGATTTCAATTGTAAAACCAGTCTCAGTGCTCAGCTAAAACATTTAAAGAGTATGCGCAAAGATGGCGCGAGATGGCATCTTGTGTATGACCGGGTCTCTCTGACAACGAGTTGGATGACATCTTTATGGGTACTTTCCAGGGTTCCTACTATGAGAAAATTGTGGGTAGTTCTTCATCAAACTTTGGTGACATCATAACCATTGATGAACGAATCCAGAATGGGTTGAAGATTGGAAAGATTCCTGGAGCTGCTTCCCAGTAGCCGACCAATAGAAAATCTTAGAACAATCAGTCAAAGAAAAAGGAAGGTGAAGCCAACGCTGTGACAGCTCAAATTTCTCCTCAATATCAAGCACCCATGGCTCCTATGCCATACTATCCATATTCGAACATCGCTGTTGCACAATATCAACAACCTCCATACTAGTATCAACAACCAATTAAGAATGCACAGAATCAGGAACAACAGCAACGTCAACAACAGACTCAACAAAACAACAGAAATAAACAGAATCAAAACTGTCAAAACAACAATAATCAAGGAAATCATAAGCGTTCAAACTTCAACAGGATTCCGGTGCCATACACTGAGTTGTTCCCTTACTTGGTTCACCAAGGGGCAATTGTTCCCAAGGAGATTGCGCCTGCAATTCCTCCCTTCAACCCAAAGCATAATCTAAATGCGTCTTGTGCCTATCACTCTCGATACATAGGACATGCAACAGAGGATTGTATTGTTTTCAAAACCAAGGTTCAGGAACTCATTGATCGAAATATTTTCACTTTTGCTGAGGAAGGTCCTAACATTCAGCATAATCTATTGCCCAATCATGGTGGACCTGCGGTAAACATGATTGAGGATAATTCAACGGCTGAATTGATCATGGATGTTGACGAGGTAAAGACCCCGATGACTGTGGTTGTCAAGAAATTGAATGAACATGGGTTGTTGAAAGGGCTGCATGGTAAGTGTCAGATTTGCGACAATAATCCCAACCAGTGTCGAAAGCTAAAGGGTTGTGTCCAAATTTTGATGAACCGAGGTGAAGTTCAATTTTCCAGATCTAAGCCTGTTGAAGAAGTCGCTACTATTGAGCCATTCACCATCGTTTATAGGAAGGTTCCTGTCGAATCCCCTAAGCAGAAGAATATACATCCTATCGTTGTTTGCCTGCCAAAGCCATTTCCGTATCAGAATTCTAAGGAGGTACCTTGGAAGTATGGATAAACTGTGTTTTCTGGAGGTCAAGAGATAAGGTTGGCAAAATCTGAGATTGTAAATGTTACCACCGTTGGAGGTATGACTCGTAGTGGGCGGGTGTTTGCTCCGAATTTCACTACGAAGCCTATTCCGGTTCCAACTGTTGTTCCTCTTAAAGATATATCTACAACCCCTATTGGTCAACAAGGGCATCTACTGCCGTATCAATGTCGGCCATTCCGTCTGAGGATGTCACAAAAAGCAAGGAGACACTCTATGATCAAGAGTTCCTTAAGCTGATTAAGAAAAGTGACTTTAAGATTGTGGATCAGCTAGGGCAAACTCCCTCAAGGATCTCAATCTTGTCCTTACTCATGAGCTCGCCTGCGCACAGATCAGATTTGTTGAAAGTGTTGACACTGCCCATGTTATGCATGATATATCCATTGTCGAGTTCGACGATGTAGTGGCCAACATAACGGCAAGTCGATACTTGGGCTTTAATGAATCAGAGTTGCCTCCTTAAGGAACTGCCCATAATCGAGCATTGCACATATCAGTAACTTGCACAGACGTTCTATTATCTCGTGTTCTAGTAGATACCGGTTCTTCTCTCAATGTGATGCCTAAGGGCCCGTTGAGTCAATTACTGGTGGAAGGAAGTGAGATGAGGCCGAGCGCTTTAACCGTCAGAGCCTTTGATGGTTCTCGAAGGCAAGTTATCGGAGAAGTGGATTTACCCATTAAGGTTGGACCGCATTTGTTTACCATTACTTTCCAAGTGATGGATATCAATCCTGCATACAGTTGCCTTTTGGGTCGACCCTGGATTCATGCCTTGCCTTGCTGGGGGCATGTAATTGATGTGGTTGAGAAGCATAATCACTTTTGATTGGGTTATCATCTTGATCGACAATCTAGCACGCATGGTCAGAAGCAATTCAATTTGATCAAGTTCAGTAGCACAGGTTTTCAAAAGGGTGGCATCGTGGCAGCCATTGAGGATGTTGGTCCCAGTAACCAGATTTTAAGCTTTATGCGCAAGTGTCCGCCGGGGTTCATGCTCAACAATTGGGCATCTACCGTGATTATAGTGGTTTTTCCAACGAACATGTAATGTGAAATTCTGGTTAAGCAGATCACGAAGATGTCAGACAGGATGTCGTGACACTTGATCTCTGCTTCTCACAAGGATCTAAGGAAGAACAAAAGTAAACAGCAGAAAGTAAACAACACAAGAATTGTTAACCCAGTTCGGTGAATAATAACACCTACGTCTGGGGGCTACCGAGCCAGGAATGAAATCACTATGTAGAATTGGTTCTAAGCTAAACTCCAACGTTTACAGCTTATCCCCTAGAAACTACCCTTCCTAGATTTCTACCTAAGACTCTCCTAGGTATAAGACCCTTCTCAATTCCCTTTCAATCACAGCAGTGACTAAAAATATTACAACTCAATATGAACGTCCTTCTCAAGTATTCACACAATACACGAGAGGCTCACAAGTACAAACCCTAGTACTTCTAAACAGCTGTAACATCCAACCACAAACTAGGTTAATTCTAACCTATTTATATTGCAAACCACAGCTAAACTTGGGTTTCTAAAACACGGTAGAAACCTTCCTCAGAATTAGCGACCTAATTCTTTCTTCAATCCCAAGTTACCGAAAATGTCTCCTTCACAAGGAAACCGTAAATCCAATTAGAATCAGAATCTCTGATTCCATAATCTCAGATGCCATCTGGAATCCTAGTCATATTCCAATCACACCTGTTACCAAAAATAGTTAGTTCAAAATTGTAACAGACAAAGAAGTCGAATCCTCCTGATAGGACATCTTATCAAACATCTCAACCTGCAGTTAGTCTAACATGTAGGATATCTTGTCCAACATCTTTCTGCTAAGTTAGTTTTACCAAAATTAATGCCAACCTCAAAAGCAGGGACTCAACAATCTCCCCCTTTGCCAGATTTTGGCTAAAACTAACTTCCATTAACCTGCAGAAACATATCAGGGAGACCACTATCAGAGCAGCAGCGGAATCAAAACATGTCTCGCCCTCAATCAGTTCAGATCTATTCCCCCTCAGTAGTTAGTAGATCATCAATAGACATCAGTGGTTATGGATGTTAGTAATTCTCCCCCTTTTTAGCCACAATATGACAAAGGTAGAAAGACTAACCCAAAAACCAGTAAACCAGTTCAAAGTAAAAGTTTATACACCTAACAGAAAAGAAAAACTATCCTGGGCATTAAGACCTTACACAACAACAAAAAAAAACAAAAAATAGTAAAGAAAACAGTAAAGAAGAAGACAACTCTCAGAGGTCATCTTCAGTCTCCTCATCATCCTCTTTTCTTTCTGCACTCCCAACATCATTTTCAGCATCATCAGCCTCTACACCACTGTTGTCTTCATCACCCTTGTCAGCATCTTCAGCATGGACTCCAGTGTCTTTGTTTTTCTTAGCATCCAGAGCTTGTATCAATCTTTCGAGCTTCTCTTTTCTTGCAATGCTTACCTTGATTATATCATCAAGTTCTTTGCAAGTGGCTTTCAGCTGATCAATGGTATCCTCTTTAGAGACTGTAGCTGTAGATGTTGAGGCAATATCTAGAACATGTTTGTTTGCAAGCAGCTTGTGATGTAGAGACAAAGGTGGCTTTCTCTTCATGATAACATCACCAGCTAGGGTGATCCTAGGATATTGTTGAAGTAACATTCCACAAATGAGTGATGGAAAGCAGATTGGATATTTTATAGCTGGTGAAGTAGCTTATTTTAGAATTTGATCAAATATATATGCTCCAAATTCAAAGGATTTTCTTCTACCAATGACATAGATAAACTTTCCAAGTCTTGTGGAGATAGTTGAAGTGTGGTTTGTAGGAACCCAATTTGCAGCACCAATTCTATGGAGACTGGCATAATTAATGTTGAGCTTCCCAGCAAAAAGTTTATGTTTGTTAGGCCATCTCTTTACAGTGTTTCCTGTAATATCTCTACATATTTGGTCATCTATATCTTTAATTTCAGCCTGACCACAATCAGATCTGCCAAGATATTTGTTTATTTCAGCAAGAGAAAATGTCACAACATTTCCTCTGACATACACTTTGAAGCAGTCCTCACTCCTTCTATCATTGCAGCTTTCTGGTATGTTTAGAACAAATTCTTTCACCAGTTGTTCATAACAGGAATCAAAATGAGAAACAGTTTTGATCAACCCAGCCTCTTTGATCAAGTTCATCACTTCTTCACACTTAAGGACATTTTGTCCCAGTTCTCTCTCTATAGCAATTTTTCTATGATATACATGGTTCCATCTGCTGACACTTACAACATCATGAAAGGAGATGTTGTCTATGGGATCCTTGGGAAGCGAACTTGCAATCTTCTTGGAAGTCGGTTTCTTAATGGCGTCATGTCCATCCTCTATCTCTTCATAGTCTGACTCACTTTCAGACTCTGCCTCCCTTTTCTTATTTTCAACAACAACTTTGCTCCAGGCTCTATGGGGCCCAACTACAGGTCTCCTAGATTGCTTATTAGAGATGGCTACACCTTTACCTTTCCTTCTTTTGAGTCGTTTCGACACACTTGGTTGAGCCTTGTAACAATGACCTCATTGTCAAAAGGAGTGTCAACTAAATTGATGATTTTGTTAACTTGTGCTGAAGTCTCTTGGGCAGTCAAGAATGTTTCATCATCTGCCTCAGCATTTTCAACAACAGAATCAGCAAGGGTATGCAGATTCCCTTCTGACATTTCAACATCATTTCCCTCTTTGTCAGCATCTGATTCCTGAGATAAATTGGGTGGCAAGATCTGTGCAAGAGGTTTGGTGATTCCAGCAATATTTACTCTGTCTCCCTTGCTTATGAGGTTCTTTATTACGTTCCCAACTTTTTCCTCTGCATTGAATTTGTCTATGCCTTCCCTAGAACTCACAAAACCATTAGAAGTATTAAAGGAATTACCTGGAGGAATATTATTGGATCTTTTGATCGGGAGCTTGTCAGTTTTGCAAGGCATGTAGTCAGCAGAACATCATCAATTACCTTTTCAGCGTGTAGCTCTTCAGACTCTAATGTCACTTCTGAGTCTTTCTCGATAGCTGGTGTTGGTGATTATTGTTGAGACATCTTCACATAATATGCCTGTTCTTTGATCGGAAGGATGAATGAGTTTGAAGGAATTATAGCAAAGTCACGATAGGTATGATTTAGAAAGTTTTGAGTAATTTGTTTTTCAAAACAGACAAACCCTTGTATACCGTTCCCATTTGTTGAGTAAAACCCTAATTTGTCCTTTAGGATTTTTCTTTTTATTTTCGTATCCCCTGAGTGATTCAAGATGCCGCCGTTGAATGTTCTGACATCTAGTATGACATTGTCCCATATCAAAACATTTTCAGAGTTAAGCTTTTGAGAATAGTTGCTCATATCTCTTATCTTAGGGGTTGTGTCAACATCTATTTCCAGTCATTTCCCTAAGCCTTGAGGCCTTTTGAAGAAGATTTTCCATTCTTGCTATAGTCTGACACTGCATCCTCATATGAGTTAGATGTGTTAATCTCCTAATGTCTGCGTCTAGGAAAGGGCTATGAAGTCTCTCCGTCTGTGAGGCAGTCCATACATAACAGTTATTTCTTGATCTGAATCCTCTCATGATAGTTCTACCTTTATCATTCAAGACTTGACATTCAGATCTGGTGAAGTTTACTTTAAGACCTTGATCACAAAGTTGACTGATGTGGATCAAGTTTGTGGTCAATCCTTTCACAAGCAACACATCATGTAGTCCAGGATTCCCAGCATGATCCAATTTTCCAACTCCTCTAATCTTTCCCTTGGATCCATCTCCAAAGGTGACATGGTTTGAGGAATGAGGCTTTACATCAACTAGATATTCCCTGACACTAGTCATGTGTCTTGAACATCCACTGTCAAAATACCATCTTTCTTCATGGTACTCATCTTGATGGTAGTGAACTACTAGAGCCATGGACTCACTCTTAGAGTTCCTTTTTCTTTCCAGTATTCCTACCTTAGGGATATCCATGTAGTTTGTAGCAATATCGTTTAATGTGACCATACTTGCCACAGTAATGACATTTCCAATTCTGTCTCCTCTGATGTCTATAATGATGTTGAGACATTTTATTTGACACTGTCTGTTTTCTTTTGACCGAGTTGTGACTGCACTTTTGATCATTGTATCTAAGTCCTCTGACATCTCCAGCATTTCTCCCAACTTGGACAATTTCGTTAAGGATCTCAGAGCCACTGTTAAGCATCCTGACATTTTTTGTCACATTTTCCAATTTGGAATTTAGTATAACCACTTCCTCCACAAGATCAGAGATGGCATCAAGATGTTTTTCTCTTTCAGCTTCAAGAAGCATTATTATCTTGTGTTGTCCTTCTCCTAGTTGACAAACCCTTTTGAAGGATTTTACTAGATCATCATAGGATAGATTTTCAATTTCAGAATCAGAATCAAACATTCATGTTATTGCAGACACCTTCTTAGTAGTCTCTTCATCGCTTGAGGATTCATCCTCAGACCATGATGTAGATAGACCCTTATTCTCCTTCTTGTGGTAAGTGGGACACTCACCTCTTGTATGTCCAAAACCTCCACATTCAAAGCACGGAATTCCTTTACCTCGGTTAGGTCGTTTATCTTATCTAGGTCTTCTCCCAAAATTCCTTGTTGTGAAAAACGATGAATTTAATCAAAGTATAAAACTGGTTTCTTGAATTATCAAGAACCAAAAACAAGGGTTAGGGTTTAACGGAAAAGAAAACAAGAAGAAGAAGAATAAGGAAACAACAAGGATTGGGCAAATATAATTCTGTTTACTATTCACTTTCTCATTAAAGTTTACAAATGATTACAAGTGAATATCACAATTTTCCACACTCACCAAACTGAGTGTACTAGCCTATTTAAAGACAAACTAGGTAACTTGCAGCCCAAGAAACCTAAACAATTGGATCCTTAATACAAGGCCCAATTTGACAGAATAAAAATATTTTGACACTACAAACTGGAACAGACTTCGACTATAATTTGTAACAATCAGGCATCAACATGTGAACAAGCTTCGACTGCATGCTTGCCTCCTGTCGAAACACACATGAAAGCTTCTCCTTCGACACAGCTGAGTTTGACCCAAATCTCACAAATCTCCACCTTGGATCTAACTCAGGAACAAAAGGAAGCAAATAGCTTTCATCATGCAGCTTTATCAACTGCATACAGTGGAAGAACTTGCAACATGGCAACGTCTTGGTGATCATATCAGTAGCATTGTCTTCAGTCGAAACCTTCAGCACCTGGACTTCACCAGGCTTGATTATATCTCTGACAAAATGCAACCTCACATCAATGTGCTTAGTTCGCTCATGATAGGCTGAATTCTTTGACAGGTGTATTGCACTTTGACTATCACATTTAACAGTGATACTTCAACCTTAAAGTTTAAGCTCCTTTGCAAAACCTTCAAGCCTCAATGCTTCTTTCACAGCTTCAGTGAGGGCAATATATTTAGCTTCAGTGGTTGATAAGGCAACAACCTTCTGAAGCGTCGATTTCCGACTGATTGTTGTGCCAAACATTGTGAAAACATATCCAGAAATAGACTTTCTGGAATCTATACAACCTGCATAATCAGAGTCAACAAATCCTTCGATTTCGACTATGCTATCACCATTACAGGCTCCACCATAAATCAGGACTCTTTTCAGAGACCCATTTATGTACCTGAGAATCCACTTTACAGCTTGCCAGTGCGCCTTTCCAGGGTAGGCCATATACCTGCTCATAAGGCTCACTCCATATTCTATGTCTGGCCTCGTACAGACCATAGCATACATCAAAGAACCCACTACACTAGCATATGGAATGCTATTCATATAGATTCTTTCAGCTTCAGCACTTGGACTTTGAGTAGTACTAAGCTTAAACTGAGGATTTGTAGGTGTCACAACAGGCTTTGAATTCGACATACCAAACTTGTCGAGAAGCTTCCGTAGGTATGTCTCTTGAGATAAGCACAACTTCGACAGCTTTGTATCTCTCCGGATGTCAATCCCAAGAATCCTGGCTGCAGCTCCCAGATCCTTCATTTCCAAATCATTACTGAGCTCAGCCTTCACCTTTGTTACATCCTCAACACTGTTGCTAGCTATGAGGATATCATCCACATACAGCAGTAACATAACAAGTGAGTTTCCAGGTCGAAATCTGATGTAAACACAGTGATCGAACTGACTTCTAGTGAAACCAATGTGTGCCATGAACTTGTTGAATCTCCTGTTCCACTGTCGAGGAGATTGTTTCAGGCCATACAAAGACCTATTCAGCTTGCACACATAATCTTATTTACCCTTTTCTGCATACCCTTCAGGTTGACGCATCAGGATCATTTCATCTAGATCACCATACAGAAATGTTGTCTTCACATCCATTTGCTCAAGTTCCAAATCGAACTTTTCCACCATGGCCAACAGCATTCGAATGGATCTATGCTTTACAATAGGTGAGAACACATCATTGAAGTCGACTTCTTCTTTCTGAGTGAACCCCCTAGCAACCAGTCTCGCCTTAAAGCGCTTCGACATCACTCCTTCGATTCCTTCCTTGACCTTGAAAATCCACTTACAACTGACTAACCTTGCTCCTGTAGGTTTCTCAATCAGCTCCCAAGTGTTATTATCATGAAGAGATTTCATCTCGTTATCCATGGCTTTTCACCATTTAGTCTTGTCTCGACTCCTTATAGCTTCCTTGTAATCTCTAGGTTCTTCGTCAAGTACCTCACTTGCAGAGATTAAGGCAAAAGCTATAAGATCTGCATAACCAAGTCTCTGAGGTGGCTTGATGACTCTTCTCGACCTATCTCTTGCCAGTAGGTAGTCATCGACAGTTTCTTTAACCTCATCAGCATCTTGCTTTTCGACTTCATCAGGGCTATGCACTTCAGCATCACTATGCTCCACCTCAACAGGCATCTCTACCTGTTCCAGCTCCTCTTTAGAGATTTCTGCACTTTGACCAGCATCACCAGTTTTCTTGAAATCCATTTCGACCTCATTGAAAACTACATCACGATTTGTGATACATCTTCTGTGACCTGGTTCTAGGCACCACAGCCTCTAACCCTTGACTCCCTGAGGATATCCAAGGAACGTGCATCTCAGAGCTCTAGGTTCGACCTTGTCTTGCCTAATGTGAGCATAGGCTAAACAGCCAAATACTCTCAATTTGTCGAGATCTGGTGGATGACCCGACCAAACTTCTTCAGGTGTCTTCATTCCCAGCGCAGTCGAGGGACATCTATTTATCATATAAGTTGTTGTCGAAACAGCCTTTGCCCAAAACAACTTCTTCAATCCAGCACTAACCAACATGCATCTAACCCTTTCAAGGATTGTTTGATTGAATCTCTTAGCTAAGCCATTTTGTTGAGGAGTACCTGCTACAGTCTTATGCCTTGCAATCCAAGACTCAACATAGTAACTGTCGAACGCTTCGTTGCAGAATTCAAGGCCATTGTCGGTTCTCAACCTCTTAACCTTTCTGCCAGTTTGAGTTTCGACCAGAATCTTCCAACTTTTGAAATTCTCAAAAGTTTAATCCTTCATCTTCTGAATGAATACCCATAGCTTTCTGGAATAGTCACCAACGATGGATAGAAAATACCTTGCACCTGAGTGTGAAGGATTCCTTGCAGGCCCCCAAAGATCAGCATGAATGTAATCAAGGGATCCATGTGTTCTTTGCTTGCCTTTGTTAAACTTCGCCCTATAGGATTTACCAAATACATAAGATTCACAAAACTCCAGCTTTTCGACTTTTTCACCTCCTAGCAGGTTATGCTTCCCCAATTCGACCAGGCCTCTTTCGCTGACATGGCCCAATCTCATGTGCCATAATTCTGTCTTTGACACAGGTTTCGTAGATACAACATTTGTCAAACCACTTACAACCTCAGCCTCAAGGGTATACAAGCCTTGTTTCTTCATGCCTCTCTGTAGCGAGCGATGTTGGACGCGGTTCTTAAGCGCTGGTCGCTCTCTGCGGTTGAGTTTTAACTACAGGTCGATTCATTTTTTATCCTATTGTGAGCTGAATAAGGAAGGGAAATAGATGTCTCCAATTAACCCTGCTTGCATACTGAGTTTTAACAGCGGTCTGTTAGGTTACGAATGCTATCAATGTGGGGGGGGGCTTTGTACTGGTTATTTGTATTTTCGCCAATACTGTTTTCTTTCTTTCTGGGATTTTCTGGCGGGGAACAAGGATTAGGTTGTTAGGACTGATGCATGAGAGTATGGGATTTTAGGTTTTTGTTTAGCGTGCTCGCTAAGATTTTTCTTTCAATCTTATGCCTACGTATTCCCGTTTACCGAAACAGGGAAATCAGAGCGTTCATAGTACCTCCTATTCTAAGGGAGGAAATGGGTGTTTTTGGTGTCTTGTTTGAAGCCCAAGACGTGAAGCGAAAAGTGGTTTGTATCTTGTTCAAAGCCCAAGATGTGAAGCTGAAGAGTTTATTTGTATCTTGTTCAAAGCCCAAGATATGAAGCTAAAAGGTGTTTGTCTTTAGAGAGAATTTGTCATCTCTAAAGAGGGGTCTGTTTGTCACAACTGTTTATAAAAGAGAATTACTTTAACCGAGATTTGTGAATCCGGAAATGCCGTAATTTCCTTTATAGGGGATTTTTACCTGAAGGAGAAGACTTTAACTCAGTGTAGAGCAATGCTTCTTTCCTTAGGAATTTCTCATGCTAAAAGAGGGACAATGGCATGGATGTACATGATCCAGAGGCTTACCGCTTACAGCGATTAGATGAAGGGGAAGGAGTACTGTGATCGAGGCACAACTTTGATGCTAAAAGGTTGATTGGATTAACCAGTGGTTTTCTTATATAAAGCCTAAGAGGAGGCTATTGGCCCAACAAGAGGGTATTTTTGTGTGTCTCATACGAAGCCCGAGAGAGAGGCTAAAAGGTTTTGACTCGACGATGGAATCTTTTGGTATCTCGTATAAAGTTCGAGATGGAGGCTAAGGATGGTGACTCACCAAGAGAATCTTTTGTATCTCGTACGAAGCCCGAGATGGAGGCGAAAGGGGTGATTGACTCAACGAGGGAGTCTCTTATGTGTCTCGTACAAAGCCCGAGAGAGAGGCTAAATGTTGTTTCAGTTAAGTGACAGGTCCAGTATACTGATTTTAAAGAGAAAATCAGTTCTTATATGAGCAACACTGTACTCATGGATTTGATTCAAGGATCCGGGTTATTCCTGTTCTTTAAGGAAGCGGGAAATCCGAAGGGGATTGAGACTGTCCAAGTCTACGGGTTTACTTCCTATTCTTGAAGGGTGCTTGAGAATGTCTTTGAGACTCAAGGAGATTAGACTGTCCAAGTCTAGAGTTTCATCTTTTATACTATGCTTTGAGAAACAGTAGTAGACTCTTTGAAAGGACTGTTCTATGCAGATGATTAAGTTCTGTTCCTATACCTCTAGGAGGTCGTCGGGACAATTTGTATGAAGCCCTAGAGGAGGCTGAAAACTTTTAAGAAGCCGAGAGGTCCTTGTATGAAGCCCAAGAGAAGGCTATCATTCCCGGAGGAAGAGGTCATTATACGAAGCCTAAGAGGAGGTTTTTAATACTTCTAAGAAGCCGACGGGTCCTTGTACGAAGCCCAAGAGGAGGCGGGGTTGCTTTTAGGAAGCCTGAGGGTCCTTGTACGATGCCCAAGAGGAGGCCGATGCTTTTAAGAGGCTGATGGGTCCCCAAACCCCGAGAAATTCAAGGCAAGCTATTCACAAGGAATAGATCAAGTCAGGAAAGTTCGAGAATTTGGAAGAAACTCAAAAGATGCCATTCACGGAGAAAAGATCATCTCTGGGGAATAGAGTTTCTTGACAAGTGCTTTTAAGAAGCCTGTGGGTCCCCAAACCCCGAGAAGTTCAAGACATGCCATTCACCGAGAATAGATCAAGCCAGGAAAGTTTGAGAATTTGGAAGAAACTCAAGAGATGCCATTCACGGAGAAAAGATCATCTCTGGGGAATAGAGTTTCTTTGACAACTTCTATGAGTGACAGTTTATGAAAGGGTTCACAGAGAATGCTGCCTTTCATGTCTCCATATTGTTTAACCCCAAGAAGAGGGAAGACTGTGTCTGGTAATCCTATGGGGATCTAGTTTAGACTATTTCTAAGAGTAATCAACGGGCTTAATGCTAGACGTAGTTGCCGGGGAAACTCTAAATATCTATACTATTATTACACAATTGATATGAGTTTATGAAAGAAGACTTACAGTGAAACAGCCCCACAATACAGTTATATGTATATGAAAGCGGTAAATGAAAGCAATAACCACTTACTCGGTTGTAGAGCTTCCATGATGTTTGGTTAGTTGTTCAACAAAGAAAGATTAAAAACAATAGTATATTCAAAATCAAAGTAGAAAGTGCTTTGAAAAAGAAAGATGTGGGGCTTACAGCTCAAGGAGAGGCCCAGGGTTTTATCAGTGAGCGCACTGTTTGAATTTGTACAGAGGGACTTATACAACGAATGAATCCCAAAAAATGTTTTCTGTACAAAGGGATGGGTCTTACACTCTCTCAAGAGACCCAAAAAAGTTTAAAGAAAAAGAGATGGGTCTTACTACTCGAGGGTAGGCCCAAAGTTTGTTTTCGTTTGAAATGGCGATCGCGCCGAGATTTTCTTTTAACGCAAAGGAACTTATACAACAAGTGAGGCCCAAAATGTTTTGGTTAAAAGCGGATTGGGTCTTACACTCTATTAGAGGCCCAATAGTTTTGAATGGGTCTTATAGCTCGAGGAGAGGCTCAAGTGAGTTTTAAGAAAAGAAATGGGTCTTACTACTCGAGGGTAGGCCCAGGGTTATTTTGAAAAGGCGACGATCACGCCGTTTATTTGAAAATGTACAGAGGGACTTATACAACGAATGAGGCCCAAAATGTTTTCTGTACAAGGGGGTTGGGTCTTACACTCTAATAGAGGCCCAAAAAGTTTAAAGAAAAAGAGTGGGGCTTATAACACGAGGGTAGGCCCAGTGTTTGTTTTTGAAATGGCGATCGCGCCGAGATTTTTGAAAATACAGTGGGACTTATACAATAAATGAGGCCCAAAATGTTTAATTTACAAAAGGGGTGGGACTTACACTCTATTAGTGGCCCAAAAGAGTTTTGAAAATGATTTATGAGGGTTGGATTAATCCAAAAACCCTAATTTGTTTTCAAAAATGTATTTAATTGAATATAAATTCAATTAAAATGATCAAAATTGTTTAACATATGGAAAATAAATTGTGATCTTGGATTAATGCTTCAAAAATTAAGTATTGACCACTTGCAGCTGGTGATCGTGATTTGTGTTGGAGGTGTTACAGCTAGGTTCCAATGATCTGGATAGCTTCCCTAGGTGCCATGGAGTGTGTATGAATGCTTGGAATGGATTGAAATGGTTTGGAGTTGAAGATGGTACCTCAACTGCAAAACTGTCATGAACTTGAGCAATTGGCTGGTGATTTTGTGAAATCAGTGTTCCAGATGTTATGTGAGTGTTTGGATCACTTCTATATGATGTATGTGAGGTGTGTGAGTGATTGGTTTGATTGGAAAAGCTCTCAAACTCAAAACCCGATAGTGACTTGCCTTAGAAGGCAAAATTGGAGTGAAAGAAGAGATTTTGAGGAAAGCATCTGTTTGATGGCTTTGGGGTACTCAAACTGATCACAATTGAGCTCTATTTATAGTAGAGCAAGTTTGTTTTGGGATCTGCAGTGAATGGCAACTACAGCAGAGGTTTGGCCAATGTTGTCCAATGGAAATCCAAGTCTCCTCTAGCCATTGACTAGAGGTTAGGGCACAGGGCTTTGGTTCCCTTGGTCTTGGATAAGTCTTGACTGAATTCAGTTGAGAATGGCTCAGTTCATGCCACCTTGATGCTTCCATTGAATGCTCCAATCCAAAATTGGAGTCTTGTCCCTATTTTGGCAATTTTAGGTTCAACATGCTATTTCTTGTTCCAAAGACTTTGGAGGCTTGGCTCAGTGATTGTCCCCTTTAGATTCATTCCTCAGAGGTGTCCAAGTGGATAGGAACATTTGGATTTGGCTAATTTTGGCAAATCGAGCAAAAATACAAATTCTGGCTTGCCTTGACAGATTTCAACAAGGCAACTTGCCAATGTCATAACTCATAGCCCAAATGGAATTTGGTAATGTTCTTGGTCATTTTGGAAAGCCCTTACATGATACAACAACTGTTCGAACATGTTTGGTTTTGATCTCTTTTGAATCCAAGTGACAAATCCCCCTACATTTGGCAAAAAGTAGGGTAATATCTGACTTAGTGAAATTTTCACTAAGTGTTTGAACAAAGTGACTTTTCTTGATTTTGATCACTCCATAACTCAAAATCCATGAGGAATTTGGACATAGGTCAGTATGAAGCTTTTGTATAGGGCAATGAGATCTACACATCAAGCTTTGAATGGGGCACAATGGCCTTGTGGTTTAGGAGTTATGGTCCTCCAAAGTTGGCACATTCGTGTAACTTTTTCCATAACTTAGAAATTTTTCTAAGTTTTTATGGTTACCCCTTTTACAAGTTATCCCACTTTCTTTGATTTTTCTTGATGAATGATGATTCAAATCATACATTAACATTATTTTAGGGTTAAAAATCCATTTTGGTGAAAAAATCTCAAAAAGTCAAAGTTGACTTTTGTGCACAGTTGACTTTTTATCAGATGAATTCCAAACTGTGCAATTCTTCAGGAAATCATGTCCTTGACCAAAATCAAACTTGATGGACATGTTCCATCGGTGTCATAGGGTATATTGATTCATGTCCTAGGGTTTGGGAGCATGTCCTGGTCAAAAGTCAAAGTTACAGTTGACTTTCCTCACGAAACCCTAATTGTGGTGCAGATGAAATTGAGACTTGTTGCTCAAGCTTCTTGGATTAATCCATTGTTCCAAATGGATAAATATAGTTCATTAGAGACCCTCAAATCCTATCTTGAGGTCTTGGCCCATGATTTTCCCTAAAAGTCAACTTAGGGGTAAATTAGGTCAAGAAACCCTAATTCCTGATTTTTGATGAATACATCCCCTGAGGTCAAATTGACTTGATGATTGGGTCCATGAGGTCCCATGGAGTATATTAGGATATGTTTTGAATAATTGGCTCATGCCCAGAGGAAAATTTCCCTTTGGAGGCCCTGATCGACCAAAACCCTAATTTGGTGACACTTTGAGACTTGATCCACCTAGAAGGGAGCAGCCTTGTGCTTAATCCTTAGAGTGGGAGTCCTTTTGATCCTTTGCAGTTACTTGAGAGGATAGACAAGTTGAAGATCATGTTGTTTCTTGACTGATCCTTTGTCTAAGGTTCTGAGAGGGCTTGAAACCCTAATTTTGATTGTAGTGGATGCTCACCCATCTTTGGGGAGACTGATGAAGTATGATGGTTCCCCCATATTGTGATGATGATTTGCACAATGATGGGAAATCTTAGTGGTCAAAATTTGGGGTATGACACTCTCAAGACTTCCTTCGACCCCTTCATGACTCTCAGGATACCTTGCTCTCCTTGGAAAACATATCGCTTTCTGTCGAATTCACCAAGAGAAATTAAACTCCTCTTAAGATCAGGTACATACCTAACCCTAGTCAATAGCTTTATTGACTCATCATGGAGCTTGAATCTAATAGATCCAATACCTGCAATCTTGCAAGCTTTATTGTTCCCCAGCAGCACTGATCCTCCATCTTGATCACATAATTCTTCAAACACATTCTTGTTTGGAGTCATATGCCAAGTACATCCAGAATCCATAAGCCACTCTTCGCAAGAGTTGCTGATCGACACCACAAGGACATCAGATGATTCATAACCATCTTGCACAATAGCTGCATTCCCATTGTCCTGACCTCCATGATTATTCAGGCGCTCAGGGCACACCTTTCTTGTATGACCCTCCTTCTTACAGTGATAACATTTGATACCAGACATATCACCACCATAAGACTTCTGTTGAACCTTTACTTTCTTCTTATCAAACCTACCATCTTTCTTGGACGATTTCCCTTTCACGGACAACCCTTCGCCAACTGATGAAGGTTTCTGCTCCTTTCTTTCGTTCAAATCCTTCAAATATAAGGCTGCTTGAACTTCTTCAAAGGTCAGGGACTCTCTTCCATACAAGAGAGTTTCTTTGAAGTGAGCATGCGATCTTGGCAAAGCACACAACAACAACAATGGTTGATCTTCATCATCAATCTTCACATCAATGTTTTCAAGATCAAGAATCAGTTTGTTGAAAGAATCCAACTGCTCAGCCAAAGCCTTTTCTTCATTCATCTTGAACGAATACAAGGCTTGCTTCAGGTAAAGACGATTCACCAAGGATATGGTCATATACAAACTTTCCAGCCTCGTCCATAATCCCGTCGCCGTCGTCTCTTTTGATACCTGCCGGAGAACCTTATCACCAAGGCTCAACAATATTGCGCTGTGTGCTTTCTCGGTCATAGCCGTCTTTTATCTTTCCGTCAACGCAATATCCATGGCTGCCATTCCCTTTAACGCTTCCAAACATCCCTGCTGCACCAGTAGGGCTTTCATCTTCAAGCGCCACAGACCGAAATTGTTCATTCCAGTGAACTTTTCAATCTCATACTTTGTTGAAGCCATCTCCTCCACGCTCACCGCACCAATTTGTTGTGAAAAACGGTGACTTTAATCGAAGTATAAAACTGGTTTCTTGAATTATCAAGAACCAGAAACAAGGGTTAGGGTTTAACGGAAAAGAAAACAAGAAGAAGAAGAATAAGGAAACAACAAGGATTGGGCAAATATAATTCTGTTTACTATTCACTTTCTCATTAAAGTTTACAAATGATTACAACTGAATATCACAATTTGCCACACTCACCAAACTGAGTGTACTAGCCTATTTATAGACTAACTAGGTAACTTGCAGCCCAAGAAACCTAAACAATTGGATCCTTAATACAAGGCCCAATTCGACAGAATAAAAATATTTCGACACTATAAACTGGTACAGACTTCGACTACAATTTGTAACAATCAGGCATCAGCATGTGACCAAGCTTGGACTGCATGCTTGCCTCCTGTCGAAACACACATGAAAGCTTCTCCTTCGACACAGCTGAGTTCGACCCAAATCTCACATTCCTTGATCTGTGGATGTCAGAAGTCTGATCCTTAACATTATCATTCGACTTCTCATCCAATTACTTTTCCAGTTGATGAAATTGTTTTTCCAAAACTCCCATAGTTTTGGTCAGGTCCTCTTTAGTGTCATTTTCTTCTTTGTTGGTCACAAAAGCAAGACTTTTCTTCTTTTCATCCTTTTGACTAATAGCCATCTCAAAGGTTTGAAGTGATCCCATAAGCTCATCTACCTTCATGGTGTTTATGTCATGAGCTTCTTCAATAGCTGTCACTTTCATGTCAAACCTCTTGGGAAGAGACCTTAGAATTTTCCGAACCAACTTAGCTTCAGGAATTTTCTCACCAAGATCACTAGATGTGTTGGAAATATCAACAATATTCATATGAAAGTCATGTATACTTTCATCTTCTCTCATTCTCAGGTTCGCAAACTTAGTGGTGAGCAGCTGAAGTTTTGAGGTTTTTACACGAGAGGTACCTTCATGAGCAGTCTTCAGGATTTTCCAAGCATCCTTCGCAGCAATACAATTTTTTATGAGTCTTAAGATGTTCTTGTCCACCCCATTGAATAAGGCATTCAAGGCTTTAGAATTCCCTTGAGCAAGCTTATCATCTTCATCATCCCAATCTTCTTCAGGTTTCAGCTCCTCAGTGAGCTCCCCGTCTTTGTCCTTGATCTTTGGTGGATCCCACCACTTGATCACAGACTACCAAGCCTTTCCATCCATAGACTTGATAAACGCCACCATGCAATCCTTCCAATAATCATAATTGGAACCATCAAGTATTGGTGGTCTATTTAGTATCTGTACTTCTTTATCCGTCGTACCAAAAAGTATCGTCCCTGAATCTCACCCAGATACATAGCAGGATGCCTGCTCTGGTACCAATTGAAATTCTGGTTAAGCAGATGACGAAGATGTCAGACAGGATGTCGTGACACTTGATCTCTGCTTCTCACAAGGATCTAAGGAAGAACAAAAGTAAACAGCAGAAAGTAAACAACACCAGAATTGTTAACCCAGTTCGGTAAACAATAACACCTACGTCTGGGGGCTACCAAGCCAGGAATGAAATCACTATGTAGAATTGGTTCTAAGCTAAACTCCAACGTATATAGCTTATCACCTAGAAACTACCCTTCCTAGATTTCTACCTAAGACTCTCCTAGGTATGAGACCCTTCTCAATTCCCTTTCAATCACATAATGACTGAAAATATTACAACTCAATATGAACGTCCTTCTCAAGTATTCACACAATACACGAGAGGCTCACATGTATAAACCCTAGTACTTCTAAACAGCTGCAACAACCAACCACAAACTAGGTTAATTCTAACTTATTTATATTGCAAACCACAACTGGACTTGGGCTTCTAAAACGCAGCAGAAATCTTCCTCAGAATTAGCGACCTAATTCTTTCTTCAATCCCAAGTTACCAAAAATGTCTCCTTCACAAGTAAACCGCAAATCTAATTAGAATCAGAATCTCTGATTCCACAATCTTAGATGCCACCTGGAATCCTTGTCATATTCCAATCACACCTATTACCAAAAACAGTTAGTTCAAAACTGTAACAGACAAAGATGTCGAATCCTCCTGATAGGACATCTTGTCAAACATCTCAACCTACAGTTAGTCTAACATGTTAGGACATCTTGTCCAACATCTTTCTGCTAAGTTAGTTTTACCAAAATTAATGCCAACCTCAAAAACAGGGACTCAACATAATGCATTTTGCTTTCTCATTCCCTCGTCCTCGCCCGAGACGAGTGAATATCTTGTAAAGGGCCTCCTGCTTTTGCAATATTATGTGATCAATAAATAAAAGCTTTTGCATTCAAAATCATGCTCCATTTTCTTTGTTTATTTTACTTTTTCACAAACTAATGGAAAAAGTTTCTTTTATTTTTACCTTTTCAAAATAGCTCATTCTAAACATATTCATAAACATGCAGAGCAAATAAATGCATTGATAACAACATGGCAAACATCCATTGTAATTCTGGAATTCTGATTAACCAAGTCGAAGAAGATGGTCAGGAAGATTTTGAATTACCGGCTGAATTAGCAAGGCTTCTTGAGCACGAGAAGAAAGAGATTCATCCGCATAGAGAGCCATTGGAATTTCTCAATCATGGTACTGATGAGGTCAGAAGAGAAGTCAAGGTTGGCGCATCTCTCGCAGAGCTTGTACACTCTGAGTTGGTCAAGCTATTGAAAGAGTATATTGATATATTCGCCTAGTCTTATCAAGATATGCATGGGTTGGATACCAACATCGTTGAACATCGCTTGCCACTCAAGCCCGAATGTCCTCCTGTCAAGCAGAAGCTCAGAAGGTCCAGAACTGACATGGCACTTAAAATTAGAGAAAAGGTGAAGAAACAGCTCGATGCTTGGTTCTTGCCCACTTCCGAATATCCTGAATGGATTGCTAACATCGTCTGGTTCCAAAGAAAGATGGGAAAGTCAGAATGTGTGTGGATTATAGAGATCTCAATAAGGCAAGCCGAAAGATGATTTTCCTTTGCCTCACATTGATGTCTTGGTAGACAACACATCGCAGTTCTCTGTCTATTCGTTTATAGACAGTTTCTCAGGATATAATCAAATCAAGATGTCCCCAGTTGATATGGAGAAGACTACTTTCATAACGCCATGAGGTACATATTGTTACAAAGTCATGCCATTCGGATTGAAGAATGCAGGGGCAAGATACCAACGTGCCATGACAACCCTCTTTCATGATATGATTCATAAAGAGAATGAGGTTAACGTGGACGATATGATTGCCAAGTCCAAAACTGAAGATGATCACTTGGTTCATCTGAAGAAGCTATTTGACAGACTCCAAAAGTTTAGACTGCGGTTGAATCCTGCGAAGTGCACCTTCAAAGTTCGATCTGGTAAACTGTTGGGCTTTACTATGAGTCAGAAGGGCATTGAAGTTGATTCCAACAAGGTTCATGCAATTCAAAACATGCCTCCTCCCAAAATAGAGAAAGAAGTCTGTGGCTTTCTGGGCAGACTTAATTACATCTCGAGATTCATTTCTCACTTGACGGCTACCTGTGAACCGATATTCAAATTGCTATGGAAAAATCAATTGGTTGAATGGAACAATGATTGTCAAGAAGCATTTGACAAAATAAAACAATATTTACAAGAACCACCGATCTTAGTACCACCGGTTCCTAGTAGGCCTTTAATCATGTATCTCACCGTTCTCGATGAATCAATGGGATGTGTATTGGGTCAACATGACGACATTGGCAGAAACGAACATGCAATTTACTATCTGAGCAAGAAGTTCACTAATTGTGAGATCAAATACTCACTCTTGGAGAAAACTTGTTGTGCTCTGGTCTGGGCTGCTCGACGCCTAAGACAATACATGATTTGCCATACTACTTTATTGATATCCAAAATGGAACCAATAAAGTACATATTCAAAAATCCCGCTGTCTCTGGAAGGATTGCTTGGTGGTAAATGTTGTTAACTGAGTATGATATCCAACATGTTACCCAGAAAGCAATAAAAGGGAGCGTCATGTCTTACTACCTTGCTCATCAACCTGTGGAGGGTTATCAATAGATAAAGTTTAACTTTCCCGATGAGGATGTTCTATTTATCAGAGATTATGAGCCTCCAGACCCTGACATAGGACCCAAACCAGGGGCGCGCTGGACGCTCATGTTCGATGGTGTATCTAATGCTAAAGGTCGTGGAATTGGTGGTATCCTCATCTCTCCAACAGGTTTTCATCTTCCCTTCACTGTCAGATTATGCTTTGCATGCACCAACAATATGGCTGAATACGAAGCATGTATCTACGGTATTAAAGTGGCAATGGACATAAGAATCAAGATTCTTGAGGTCTATGGAGATTCTGCCTTGGTTATTGGCCAAGTCAAAGGGAACTTTGTGACTCGGGATTCCAAGTTGGTTCCGTACCAAAAGCACATCGTGAAATTGATTCCTTACTTTGATGAAATCTCTTTTCATCATATCCCTAGAGAGGAAAATCAATTAGTTGATGCTCTTGCCACTCTGGCATCCATGTTCAAGGTCAAGTGGAAAAATGAAGCTCCTTATATCCGCATTGATCATTTGAACGAACCAGCGCATTGTTTGGCAATAGGATGAGTCTGATGACAAGCTTTGGTTCTACGACATCAAGAGATATCTGGAAAAACATGAATATCCTGAGGGTATCACTATCACTGATAAGAAAGCTCTTAGACAGCTTTGCGCCAAATTCTTCTTAAGTGGTTGTGTATTGTACAAGGGGAATTATGATTCTATGTTGCTCAGATGCGTGGATAGACATGAAGCAAACACGATTATAAGGTCCATACATGAGGGTTGCGAGGGTATACATGCTAAAGGTCCTGCCATGGCCAAGAAGATCCTTCGAGCCGGGTATTATTGGACAACAATGGAGGTAGATTGTTACAACTTTGCCAAAAGATGTCACAAGTGGCAAATTTATGATGACAAGAGACATGTGCCTCCAACCTCGTTGAATGTCTTGACTTCACCTTGGCCCTTCTCTATGTGGGGTATCGATATGATTGGCATGATCAAACTGAAGGCTTCCAACGGTCATCGCTTCATTCTAGTTGCTATCGACTACTTCACCAAGTGGGTTGAAGCTGCTTCTTACGCAAACATTACCCGACAAGTGGTTGCCATATTTATCAAAAAGGAGATAATCTGTCACTATGGTATTCCTAGCAGCATTATCACTGTCAAGAATTCAAGATCGAGCTAAACAACTCTTCACCATATCGGCCCAAGATGAATGGCGCCGTTGAAACAACAAACAAAAACATCAAGAGGATTGTCCAGAAAATGGTTAAGACATACAGGGATTGGCATGAAATGCTTCCCTTTGCACTACATGGCTACAGAACTGCAGTTCGCACTTCTACTGGGGCAACTCCGTATTCGTTTGTGTATGGTATAGAGGATGTTTTTCCCATTAAAGTCGAAATTCCTTCGCTCAGAGTCATCATGGAAGCAGATCTTGATGAAGCCGAATGGGTCCAATCCAGATATGACCAGCTGAATCTCATCGAAGAGAAGCGCCTTACAGCTGTTTGTCATGGTCAATTGTATCAAAGACGCCTCAAGCGAGCTTTTGACAAGAAAGTTCTCCCTTGAGCATTCCTAGAAGGTGAACTCGTGCTCAAGAGGTATTCACCAGTTCACTCGGATCCACGTGGCAAGTGGACTCCCAATTACGAAGGACCTTTTGTTGTCAAGAAGACCTTCTCAGGCGGAGCTCTAATCCTCACCACCATGGATAGGGAGGAGTTGCCATCGTCCGTGAACTCCGATGCAATCAAAAAACACTATGCCTGAAAAAAATGGTTAAAGAGCCTGCTAGATTGATATCCGCTGGGACAATCTAGGCAAAAATGGGTGTCCCGATGGACCAAAAAAAGAAATGTCCATGCAAAAGTTAGAGACAGTGCAAAAAAAAACAAAAAAAAAAACAATAACTGCCCGCTAAGTTGAAAACCCGAAAGGGCGACTTAGGAAAAAATGGGTATCCCGGTGGACAAAAAAAAAGAAATATGTCCCGGCAAAAATTAGGGACAAAAGCATTTGACTGAGAACACTTGAGCCTCT
This sequence comes from Lathyrus tuberosus, assembly GCA_022829125.1. Taxonomy (NCBI): domain Eukaryota; kingdom Viridiplantae; phylum Streptophyta; class Magnoliopsida; order Fabales; family Fabaceae; genus Lathyrus; species Lathyrus tuberosus. The sequence goes on from JALAZF010000187.1 coordinate 9,463,311, forward strand.
CTTCATCATAGCTGGAAATCAGACGGTAACATAACAATCAAGTCATCATCAACTAGCGCAAGGCGTAGGTACCTAGACACACAGTGGATGGTAGCCAATGTTGTAATCAGTGAAAAACAATTTCCCTTTACCATTTACTTTTGTTTCTCAATTTTATTGCAAATTTCCTCATCAAGGACTTTCGCATCCTCATACACATCTTATGTACATATTTTTCACATTCAATAAAAATGTGCAACACCCCCAATCTATACCCCCAAGCTATTAAAGCGATAAATAAAATTCAAAATTTCATCAGAGTATATTTAAAACATGCACGACATAGACCGGAGGGGTCGCATCAATTTGAAACAAACATACAACACCTGCTCATACAGATATGCAACAATTCAGGTAGTAATACACCCACAATTCAGAAACAGAATGAAAGCGGAAAAATCCGTAACTGAATCTCATATATATATATATATATCATAAAAGTTTGTTTGTCATATACAACATCATACATGTACGATCCAACAAATACATATACACAATTCAAAATAAATCACACTCGATCACCCCGACTACCCGGTGTCACATATCAGAGCCGACCGACAAAAGAGTGAAGACCCTAGCTTCACAAAAAGACTTCCATCAACTTTAATCTGCAATGCCTCATAGAGCATCATAAAATGGCAGAAGGGTGAGAAAAACAATCATAATACAGTTGCATATAATTATATATTAACACAGAAATGCACAAGTAAAATATTCCCACCACAAATGCACCACAATCAAATACAACACAACACAGTACAATTCTCAGGTATCCAATAATAATGCACATCAATCATAAACAATACACTCATCATCCATACAAATATACATATTCCATCTCATCAATCACATTCACAATTCCATACACAATTAATCCATGATTTATGCAAATGCATAGAGACCGACACAACGACTCTATGCAAATGTCATGTGGTACCGTCTTCCAATATTTCTCATCACTAGTTCACTCAGGAACTCTGCTGGAACCATCGCTCGTTACTTAGGATCACTCATGTAACACCCCGTCGGGCATACCATGTTCCCCGTCGCTCATACCCCACACGGGCACATGACGTCTATGGATCTCTCACACCCTACACGGGCACACGACCCGATCACACACACCCCACAAGGGCACATGATCGCCTATAATCATCGCTTTCAGTCCTCTTATTTTTAAGGCGCACGATATATCAGATCGCTTTCAGTCCTCTTATTTTTAAGGCGCATGATGTTATAGCGGATTCCCTCTAGAATCACTCCGTCACTCAAGACGTCACAACAATGCATATCATGATGCTTGGCATACAAGGACTCATGACATTTACAATGCACACATATACACCTCCATCATCATGCATATATCATCAATACCACACATCATATTTTCTTGCCGTAAGGCCACCAATCATCATCACAATATGTATTTCATGCAATTCCATCACACAACAGTACACAAGTCATACAATCTCCACACCAACATCATATTGCACATACACATCAAGTTCACACAATTAAACGGCAAAAGTGGACAACAAAACAACATATTTTCTAATTCCTGACATAATTTAATCGGCCAACAATCACAAAACCATCATCATAAAAAAGAACATTTTATAAGCTTTCTAACGCATCAAACCACGCCTCAAAGCGAATCACAGATCAAAAGTAATGCAGAAAACAAAATTGCACAAACAGCCCTGTTCGCTAGGCGAACCCTCTAGCGAGCATTCGCTACCACCTTCGCTAGGCGAATGTCCAGCAAACCCACTATCAGCTAGAAAACAGACACAAATTTCGCTAGGCGAACCCCTTGGCGAACCAAGGCAACAACCACCTGAATAAAAAACATACAAAGTTCGCTAGGCGAACAACTCAGCGAACCTTCGCTAACTGGTTCGCTAGGCAAACCCGCGAAAACATCACTCGCTACTGCTTCGCCCCAGGTTCGCTAGGCGAACCAAGGAAAACCTAGAATTTTACAGCTCTGTTTGAAAACCCAAAATGATATTTTTCCCAACCAAAACATTTTCAAAACTACATATATCAATCAGAACCTAATACAATCATGGCAACAAGTATTCTACCATGTTTACGTCGATTTCCAACCGCGAAAGTATCGATTTCTCACAAAATTATCATTTCAACCTAGAATTCACAAGCTATGTAAAAACAAGGAAACATACAAGCAAACGCATACATAATCATACACAAACATAGTATAATCGAGTTTCGCACCCTTACTCGATTTAATCGTGTTTGATAAAGTCGGGAGATTGATTTCCAAGTTTCTCTCTTTTCTTCTCTTCTTCTTTCTCTCTATTTTTCTTCTTCTCTTCTTCTTTCTCTCTATTTTTCTCTCTTTCTATTCTATCATAATTCTAAATAAACAAAATAAACGAAAATGGCCAAAATACCCCTACACTCAAATATCTCGCAAACGCTCCCAAAACGCGATAAAATATAATCACGATGAAAAATAACATATTTTCACATAAAAGTCAGAAAGAAAATATTATTATAATAAAATACTCAAAACGACTCAATTAATCAAAAAGACAAAACTGACAAAACTAACTGTGGCGTTACAACGCTCCCCCACTTAGAAATTTTCGTCCTCGATAATATTACCTGCGACGAACAACTCTGGTTACGACTCCCGCATCCGACTCTCCAACTCCCAAGTCAAATTGCCCTCAGCAGCGCCTCCCCACGCCACTTTCACAAGTGCAATATCCTTGCCCCGCAACCGCTTCAACTCGCGATCTAAAATACTCACCGGTAAAGCCTCGACCGTAAGGTTCTCCCTTACCTCAACCTCATCCATCAGAATCACATGCGACGGATCCGGAATATACTTCTGAAGCTGTGAAACATGGAACACATCATGCAAATTCGACTGATTCGGCGGCAATTGCACCCGATAAGCCACAGCACCCACTCTCGCAGATATCTGGTAAGGACCAATAAACCGAGAAGTAAGTTTCTTTGTTTTCAATGCACGACCAACACCCGTTACGGGCGTAACCCTTAGAAATACATGATCGCCCTCTTGAAACTCAAGATCCTTCCGTCTCCGATCATGGTAACTCTTTTGTATGCTCTGAGAAGCCTTCATTTTCTCACGAATAAACCTCACCTTGTCTGTAGTCTGTTGAACCAACTTCGGTCCAACCACCGCTCTCTCGCCCGATTCATGCCAACACAACGGTGTCCGACATCTTCGCCCATATAATGCTTCAAACGGTGCCATTCCAATACTAGAATGGAAACTGTTATTATACGTGAATTCCACCAACGCAAGATAACTGTCCCACGCACCACCTTGTTCCAAAACACGCGCTCGCAACAAATCTTCCAAAGACTGAATCGTTCTCTCCGACTGCCCATCTGTCTGCGGATGATAAGCCGAGCTCAACCTCAATTTAGAACCCAACGCCTTCTGTAAACTTTCCCAAAATCTCGAGTTAAACCTTGGATCTCGATCCGAAATAATACTTAATGGAAGCCCATGCAACTTCACAATCACACTGATATAAATCTCAGCTAACCGCTCCAAAGAAAAACTGATGTCAATCGGAATGAAATGAGCCGATTTAGTCAGTCTGTCCACAACCACCCAAATAGCATTATTCCCACACTGAGTGTTCGGCAATCCCGTTACAAAATCCATAGAAATGCTATCCCATCTCCATTCTGGAATATCCAACGGTTGCAACAAACCACTAGGCCTCTGATGTTCCACTTTCGACTTCTGGCACGTCAAACAAACATACACAAACTGAGCTACATCTCTTTTCAATCCAGACCACCAGAAAATCTTTTTCAAATCTTAGTACATCTTATTCGCTCCCGGATGTATACTCAAATTACTCTGGTGTCCTTCTTCCAAAATCATCCTTTTCAACTCCGCCTCATCAGGAATACAAATTCGCCCACAGAACTTCAACACACCATTAACATCCACTTGAAAATCACCACTCGCATCCTTTCCGCCAACCAACATCAAATCCACCAATTTCACATCCAACTTCTGTTTCTCACTTACCGTCATCAAAAAATCATTAGTAACCTTCAACATACCGAGCCTCACACTATCCGACGTCACTTCACATACCAAACTCAAATCTCTAAACGATTCCAAAAGCTCCCTCTCCTTAACCATTAAAACGGACATATGCAACGATTTCCGACTCAACGCATCAGCTACCACATTAGCTTTACCAGGATGGTAATTCAAGCCAAAGTCGTAGTCCTTCAAAAATTCCAACCATCTTCGTTGCCTCATATTCAATTCCTTCTGATCAAACAGATATTTCAAACTTTTGTGATCAATAATGACTTCAAACCTCGCACCAAAAAGATAATGCCTCCAAATTTTCAACACAAAAACCACAGCCGCTAACTCCAAGTAATGCGTAGGGTAATTCTTCTCATGCACTCTCAACTGCCTCGAAGCATACGCCACGACCTTACCGTCTTGCATTAGCACCCCACCTAGACCAATCAAAGACACATCACAATACACCACAAACGGTTCAGTAGGATTCGGCAAAATCAAAATTGGAGCTGTCGTTAATCTTCTCTTCAGCTCATTAAAACTTTCCTCACACCGAATATCCCAAATGAACGTTTGCCATTTACAAGTCAACTGGGTCAAAGGAAGTGCTAACTTAGAAAACCCTTCACTAAACCTTCGATAATATTCGGCCAAACCCAAAAAGCTTCGAATTTCCGTAACAGATCTCGGAACCTCCCATTGTAGAACTGCTTCTACTTTAGATGGACCCACAGCAATACCATTACCTGAAATTATGTGCCCAAGAAAACTCACCTCCGACAACCAAAATTCACACTTAGACAATTTGGCAAAAAGCTTCTTTTCCTTCAAATCCTGCAAAACAATACGCAAATGCTCCGCGTGCTCATCCCGAGACTTAGAATAAATCAATATGTCATCAATAAACACAACAACAAATCGATCCAAATGCTCATAGAAAATACGATTCATGTACTCCATAAACACATCTGGCGCATTAGAAACCCCGAACGGCATCACAAAATATTCATAATGACCGTAACGTGTCCTAAAAGCCATCTTCTGAATATCTTCCTCTTTCACCCTAATCTGATGATACCCCGACCTCAAGTCAATCTTACTGAACACACAAGCACCAACCAACTGATCCATCAAATCATCAATTCTCGGAAGAGGATACTTATTCTTAATCGTCACCTTATTCAACTGGCGATAATCAATACACAGTCGCATACTTCCATCTTTCTTTTTCACCAACAGAACTGGAGCACCCCAAGGAGAAACACTTGGCCTCACAAACCTCTTCTCCAACAATTCAATCAATTGCTTCTTCAACTCTACCAACTCAGATGCCGACATACGATAAGGTGCCATAGAAACAGGTCTAGTACCAGGAACTAGATCTATCGAAAACTCCACCTCTCTCTCTGGCGGCACATCTGAAATATCCTCAGGAAACACTTCAGGAAAATCACACACAACAGGAAACACATCAAGCGACACTTGACTATCCACAGTCAACAATGCAAACAACCCAAACAACTGAGCTTCATCCGCCAAAAGTCTCTTCAACTCTTTGGTAGATAAGAAACTCGAGTCTTCGTCTTCCTCAAGAGAAGGAAACCTTACTAACTTATGATAACAATCAATATGCACCCGATTGAATTGCAACCAATTCATTCCCAACACCACATCTAAACCCTCCAACGGCAAACACAGTAAATCCATTTCAAAGTCTTTACCATAAATGGTCAAAGGACAACTTAAACAAACCAAGGAAGTAGTTACTGACCCCATTGCTGGAGTATCAATAACCATCTCACCATCCATCAAAGACAACACAAGATTCAAACGCTTAGCGCACTCAGACGAAATAAATGAATGAGTCGCTCCAGTATCAATAATAGCAACTAAAGGCGTACTATTAATAAAACAAGTACCTCTGATAAGACGGTCTGCACTTGAAGTCTGAGTCCCCGCCAATGCAAAAACTTTCCCACCAGATGGACCTTGCTTCGGTTTCGGACACTTCGTGCTAATATGACCAGGATCACCAAAGTTAAAACACTTAGCCACATTCTTCCTTTTGCACTCAGCAACTATATGTCCTACACCTCCACAATTGGTACACTTCCTCATATCTTTCCTGCACTCAATATGACGATGCCCCAACTCACCACACCTATAACACCTCAGAGGACTAGACATACCTCCACCACTTGACCTTCGATCAAAAGTACCCCTTTGTTTACCCTTATTAGCTGGGGTTACATACGGACCACTACGGAACTGTTGCTTCCCTTTCCTATCACTCACACTCTTATAGTGAGTAGAACGAGCTTTACTTTCCTCTTCATAAATCCTACACATTCCACCAAATCAGAAAACCTTCTTATCCTTTGATAACTGATTGCCTGCTTAATCTCAGGACGCAATCCGCTCTCAAACTTCACACACTTAGAAAAATCAGCAGTCGCTTCAGCATAATGAGGATAAAACTGAACAAGCTCCATAAACTTAGCAGTATAATCAACAACAGACATACTACCTTGTTTCAATTCCAAGAACTCAATTTCCTTCTTTCCTCTAACATCCTCGGGAAAATACTTCCACAAAAACTCCCGGCTAAACAATTCCCAAGTAACTTCTTCATGCCCAGCTTCCAACACCTGACGAGTACTAACCCACCAGTCATCTACTTTTTCCTGTAACATGTGAGTTCCCAGTCTCACCTTACTGTCCTCAGCATAATCCATAACTCAAAAAATCCTTTCAAACTCTTTCAACCAAATCTGTGCACCATCAGGATCATGTCTCCCTTTAAAGACAGGTGGTTTGTTCTTCCTGAACTCATCATTACCAGCAGCATTAAGTGTACCCTGCACAGCTCGGGCCATTGCTTGAATCGCAGCAGCCAAAGCAGCATCATTCCTACCAGCCATATTCTGTTCATTTCCAATAACAAAAACAATGGTTAAACAAACAGCTCACTCCAAACGCCACACCGACAAAAACTGACACAACCAGACACGAACTGACACGGACTGACACAAACTGACACGGACTGACACAGACTAACACGGACTGACACAGACTGGCTCTGATACCACTTAATGCAACACCCCCAATCTATACCCCCAAGCTATTAAAGCAATAAATAAAATTCAAAATTTCATAAGAGTATATTTGACACATGCACGGCATAGACCGGAGGGGTCGCATCAATTTGAAACAAACATACAACACTTGCTCATACAGATATGCAACAATTCAGGTAGTAATACACCCACAATTCAGAAACAGAATGAAAGCGGAAAAATCCGTAACTGAATATCATATATATATATATATATATATATATATATATATATATATCATAAAAGTTTGTTTGTCATATACAACATCATACATGTACGATCCAAGAGATACATATACACAATTCAAAATAAATCACACTCGATCACCCCGACTACCCGATGTCACATATCAGAGCTGACCGACAAAAGAATGAAGACCCTAGCTTCACAAAAAGACTTCCAGCAACTCTAATCTGCAATGCCTCATAGAGCATCATAAAACGGCAGAAGGGTGAGAAAAACAATCATAATATAGTTGATATAATTATATATTAACACAGAAATGCACAAGTAAAATATTCCCACCACAAATGCACCACAATCAAATACAACACAACACTGTACAATTCTCAGGTATCCAATAATAATGCACATCAATCATAAACAATACACTCATCATCCATACAAATATACATATTCCATCTCATCAATCACATTCACAATTCCATACACAATTAATCCATGATTTATGCAAATGCACAGAGACCGACACAACGACTCTATGCAAATGCCACGCGGTACCGTCTTCCAATATTTCTCATCACTAGTTCACTCAGGAACTCTGCTGGAACCATCGCTCGTTACTTAGGATTACTCATGTAACACCCCGTCAGGCATACGATGTTCCCCTTTGCTCACACCCCACACGTGCACACGGCGTTTATGGATCTCTCACACCCCACACGGGCACACGACCCGATCGCTCACACCCCACAAGGGCACATGATCATCTATAATCATCGCTTTCAGTCCTCTTATTATTAAGGCGCACGATATATCAGATCGCTTTCAGTCCTCTTATTTTTAAGGCGCACGATAGCGGATTCCCTCTGGAATCACTCTGTCACTTAGGATGTCACAACAATGCATATCATGATGCTTGGCATACAAGGACTCATGACATTTACAATGCACACATATACACCTCCATCATCATGCATATATCATCAATACCACACATCGCATTTTCTTTCCGTAAGGCCACCAATCATCATCACAATATGTATTTCATGCAATTACATCACACAACAGTACACAAGTCATACAATCTCCACACCAACAACATATTGCACATACACATCAAGTTCACACAATTAAACGGAAAAAGTCGACAACAGAGCAACATATTTTCTAATTCCCAACATAATTTAATCGGCCAACAATCACAAAACCATTATCATAAAAAAGAACATTTTATAAGCTTTCTAAAGCATCAAACCACGCCTCAAACCGAATCACAGATCAAAAGTTATGCAGAAAACAAAATTGCATAAACAGTCATGTTCGCAAGGCGAACCCTCTAGCGAGCATTCGCTACCACCTTCGCTAGGGGAATGTCCAGCGAACCCACTATCAGCTAGAAAACAAACACAAAGTTCGCTAGGCGAACTCCTTGGCTAACCAAGGCCGCAACCACCAGAATCAAAAACATACAAAGTTCGTTAGGCGAACAACTCAGCAAACCTTCGCTAACCTTCGCTAACTGGTTCGCTAGGCGAACCCGCGAAAACATCACTCGCTACAGCTTCGCCCCAGATTTGCTAGGCGAATCAAGGAAAACCCAGAATTTTGCAGCGCTGTTTGAAAACCCAAAATGATATTTTTCCCAACCAAAACATTTTCAAAACACCATATATCAATCAGAACCTAATACAATCATGGCAACAAGTATTCTACCACGTTTACGTCGATTTCCAACTGCGAAAGTATCGATTTCTCACAAAATTCTCATTTCAACCTAGAATTCACAAGCTATGTAAAAACAAGGAAACATACAAGCAAACACATACATAATCATACACAAACATAGTATAATCGAGTTTCGCACCCTTACCCGATTTAATCGTGTTTGATAAAGTCGGGAGATTGATTTCCAAGTTTCTCTCTTTTCTTCTCTTCTTCTTTCTCTCTATTTTTCTTCTTCTCTTCTTCTTTCTCTCTATTTTTCTCTCTTTCTATTCTATCATAATTCTAACTTAACAAAATAAACCAAAATGACCAAAATACCCCTACACTCAAATATCTCGCAAATGCTCCCAAAACGCGATAAAATATAATCACGATGAAAAATAACATATTTTCACATAAAAGTCAGAAATAAAATATTATAATAATAAAATACTCAAAACGACTCAATTAATCAAAAAGACAAAACTGACAAAACTGACTGGGGCGTTACAAAATGCATCACTTGATTTCTCAATTCTTTTCTTTCCAGTATTTTGTTTGCAAAATGAACGATTATTTGTGATCACATAATACTATAAAGCGTTGAGAATAATAAAAATCTAAATCCATAGAGAAAGCATTATGCATTGCATATTTCATTGGTAACTCCTACGGGATAATCGGTAATATCCATTGGCAAGCCTAATACTCGGACAACACTGTGATGGTTCTTTGAAGAGGTGGTCATTTCCTCAGTTGAGCCATCATTTCCCCAGCAAGCACTGTTATGATTCTTCAGAAAGGTTGTTTACTTTCCCTTTCCCCAGCAGATCCATAATGTCCACAGGAAAGTTGCCATGATGTACCTCAAGCTAGGACGTGATTGTTCTTCAATCCTCGGCGAGGGTCGTGCATCATTCCCAGCAGATTGAAACCATCACTTTCTAATGGCAGTATGTTTCATTTTCCTGTTCTTCCGAAGCAGAGAAGATCATCCGGACCTTGTAATTCCCTTTAGCAGAGTTAGTCAAGATTGGAAGGCTCTTTCCTCAAACAGAGTCAGCTATGGTTTAAAGATCATCCTGGTTCTTTCATCCCCGGCAATGGTGGTAATAGCTTAGAAATCTGAGATATCTAAGCTATTCCCCTAGCGGAGTTGTCATCATCCGTGGGTCCATTCCCCAGCTGAAGATGTCGAGTTCTTTTTGCTACAACATCCTTGCCTAACCACCGCACAATACATCAACATGTACCTATGCATGACATGATAACAAGCATCATGTAGAACAGCACATACATAGCATATGCATCAAACATACTCCCTTTTTGGCCTGAGTCATCTTCCCAGCATATATTCAGCCCCATCCTCAATCAAGCTCTCTAAGCATTCACCTTTACCCAAACATTTCACTTGTCGTCGTCGGCCAAATTGTCGAGCTACTCTTTTATTTAATCCCATTCTACCTCGAATCATCGAAAAGCTGATGCAATTCATACAATCAGGTCCAAGAGGATTAAACAGGGGCAGCTGTCGTAACCCTAAATTTGACCTCCCTTTTGCCTTTTGCATTAGCATATGCATTTGCATCGCTGGCATAAGCATTCGCACTTTTTCTCTATGATTCTTGTTGCAGGAATATTTCAGGTTTTTTGAGCCCGATTAATCTCTGCTTCAACAAGGTCATCACATCATCAAAACAAGCACACAATAAGGGTTTCCATGGTTATTCATCAAAGCAAGAGGTGGAAAATCAAAACCGGGACTTCAACACTTGCTCATAAGCAATTTGGGCAAATTTTCCTAGAGTAACCGATTACTCAATTTCTAGGCAAAAACAGGCTAATCGATTACCCTTAATAGATTTGCACATCCTGCTGCATTTTTGGGACATCAACCTTGCCCTCTTTTTGTTCTTTGATTCTACATGGTTCTAGCCTGGTGTGGACTATTCTAGACTCTTCAAGAATTCACTTACATTTATTACAATGTATCATTTCCACTCAAGACCACCATGCACCTTATTTTCCAAACATGTGAACCATTGGATTTGAAGCTTGCCTTGGGATGTTCCCACCGAATTAACAAATAACTAACTTAGTTGACCACTAATTCAGTGAGTTAGCTGTAACTAACTCCAAACCTAATGCCAAACAACCCTAAGCTAGTTCAAAACCAAGTTCCAAACCTCTCACACTCCAAACCTATGCTCTATTTAAAGAAATCTTCACTATGTTGAAGAGGGATCCACCATTATCGACCATTATTCACCATTTCTCAATCACACTGCACTCTCTTCACTCTCAGTTCTCTCACATTCTCTCTGAATTTTTCTGCAACTTCTTCATCTTCATATCCATTTTCTTCCCAAACCTCACTATAGCTCAATTTCACCATTGAAGAGTAGTTACTTTCACCTTGGAAGTGATTATTTATTGAGCTTAACCTTCATCATCTTGCTATTTTACTTGATTTTCTAGAGTGTTATTAGCTTTTGGATTCATCTCAAGTGTTTGCTTCAAGATTCAACGGTGCAAATTCGTGTTTTAGAGATTTCGTCGAAATTTGCTCGGTTTCGATACGATTCGAATACAATTAGAGATTCCTCTAGTTTTCTTTGATTATCTTCATCAAGATTCATTTGCAACAACATCCAAGGCACATCTCAGCCTTGTAGGTTGGTGCTTCTTTACACATTTTACTGTTTAGAACGTTTTCGTATCATTCGTGATGTAGTTTGGATACTTTTTGTGTGTGAATTGATTATGCCATTGCTTGATCCATGATATTGATGAGTTAATTGATTCCATTGCTGGCTTTTTGTTGTTATTAAGCTTGATTTTCATGCACAAATTCACACCCTAGCATGTGGTAATTTGGACAAGTGATTTAGGTGCTGAAAGTGCTTTTTGAAAAGCTTTTTTGCCATTGTTACAGTTGTAATCGGTTACCGATTACTCTGCACAAATTTACACTAGCGCTTCCTTTTTCAAGCAAGTAATCGATTACCTGCTTTGTGGTAATCGATTACCACTGTACAGAGTGCCATTTTTTTGAGCTTTTTCAAGTGTGTTTGCCATGCTTTCTTCCTCTAACCTCCATGGATTGATATGATTGATTTTTATGGATGTTTTAGGTGATGTTTCACTTATGTTTGAAGCATGTTTGCTTATTTTCCAATGTTCAATCTTTCGGTTTTATGATTGTGCACATTCTTGGCCTTGCATGAACATGATCATTTTTTGCACAATTTTGTTCACATAATAACATGATTTGTGATGCATATTAAATGTTATTTGGTACTGTTTGGAACCTTCATTCATGTTTGAATTAAGTTTGTTCTTCAAGGAATAAGCTTAATCTTGTGTAATCAATAATGCACCCTTTTGCTTTAATAATTTTTCATTTCTTTGGAAAATTATTAGCATATTCCTCCCTTTGGTTAATTAATCGAAACTCCGTTTTGATTATTTGATCTTCCCTCTGGCGCTTCTCTTTAGGCTTCCTTTAGAGCTTTCTTTCTCTCTCTTCCTCACAGAGTCGGAGTTTCGCGCGACACAGGAGCACTATACAATTTGAAGTTGTTACGCTGTCCGTTTCATTTCTGCGTTACACCCTATGTGTTAGAGAAGGAATGAGAATGGAGAATTCCTACTCTCATTCTGACTAGTTCAGGTAGGGGATGAATGACCCTGTGCCTGGCTTAGTAACCTTTATCTCCAGGCGGTAGTGTATCTCCTTCCCCGGTTGAGTCGATCCTCGATCACTCTTATCTCTTTCAATCTGTCTTTTGAACCATCACTGTTCCCCCGGTTCACGATCATTAGCAATCTTCCAGAGAGTCAATCTTTTGCTCTTGTTTCAATACTCTTCTTTTTCCCCAGCATAGTGGCTAATCATTCCTTTTGTTGATTCTCCCCACGAGAGTCATAGTCACCCTTTCTTTGGTTGATCACAATCGTACTGTTAAAACCAATTCTCTTCTCCCCTGCAGTCGCAATCTTTTCCTTCGGTTAAACATAGTCTTCCTGTTAAACACCGAAACCCTTGCGGAGTTTGTAACCTTCTCTTGGTTGGTTAATCACTGCCTGTCAGTTAAAACACCAATTTGCAGTTCTTCTCAGTTAACCACAACCCGTTTGTTAACATACTGAGTGTCTTTTGAGTTAATCATCTTCTCTTGGTTAATTACTCGTTTCTTTTCGGTTAATCACAGTTTTTCTGTTCACACCGAATTACCAGCGGTTAGCAACCTCCTTTGGTTCAAATACCCCTTTTTCGTTGGTCAAGTACTGCTTTGTTCAGTCAATAACGACATCCCCAGTGGGTCACACCTTTGCTTGATTCCACACCCATTCTTTGAGTCATAACCTTCGCTTGGTTCTACATCCGTTCTTTTGGTTGATCACAACCTACCTGTTAAACCAATGGTTCTCTCCCCCAGAGTTGCAATCTTTTTCCTCGGTTAACCACTGTTTATCAGTTAATATACTGAGATCCCTTCAGAGTCTAACACCTTCTCTTGGTTCAGTACTCTTTCCTTTTAGTTCATCACAGCCTGTCTGTTGACACCAATCCCTTTGTTTCCCCACAAAGTTTTAATCTCTTTTTCTTCGGTTAACCACTGCCAGTCAGTTTACATTCCGAACCCCTATTCTCTTGGTTTCAACACCATCCCTTTGTTTGGTTCCCAACAGGGTCGCCAACCCTTTGTTCCCCAATACAATCCTTTGTTCTCTTACCTCCCCAGTGGAGTCCCTTCTATTCCTTTTGCTTCTTTACCCTCTTGGTTTCGATACCACTCTTTCACTTTGTCCTTTGCACAAGTTATCTGTTCCTTCGCACTTCTTTTTTTGGTTCTGACACCAATTCTTTCGCATCCCCATCGGATCTTTTTTCTACCTTCTTTTGCTCTTGGTTTTGACACCATCTTCTTTTTTGTCCTAGTTCCCCGAACTACGAATGCTCTGATTCTTCATTCATTCGAATGTAAGATACGTAGGCACGAGATCACGATGATATTGGTGAGAACCCTTCCACCTTCTTCCATTCTTCTTCTCTTCCCTGGTTCCATGAACTACGGCGCTCTAATTTCTTCATTGCACTATGAGGATACGTAGGCACGAGGGCCCTAATCCTCCGCGAGCACTTTCTTCTCCTTCTCTCCTCTTCTTTAGCTAGAAGCCTTTAGATAGATAACCCATCCAAGCCTAGAAGCCAGCGAAATGGTTCCCGTCGAGTACGACGGATGCGTAAGGTCCTAGTACGTTCCTTTCGCATAACCGACCCCCTGACCCGTTGCTCTTCCCTTTGGGTTTTATCGATATTTTCCCTATCCTTCAGGACTAAAGAAAGTTCAGTGGCGACTCTGTTGTATCTTTGAGTGTGAGATTCACTCAGGTATAATCCCGCTAGCTTCAGTTTGAATTTTGGAGGGAAGATGAAATTAATTTGAAATGAATCAAAACTTTGGAAGCATTCTAGATCCTTCTACAGATGTAAATGTGGAACCAAGTGATCAAAATGAGTTGAAAATGTTGCAGTGCTAAAAACTGAACTTTCTAGGCAAAGTTTCCTTGTGTTAATCGATTAACCATTTGCTAGACAAAATGTGTTAATCGATTAACACATCAAAAATTTGAACTTTGGCGCCTTTTGGGGGGGAACTTGGAAAACCACCTGTTGCCACTTGTTCTGAGCTTGTTCTACCTTTGAAACTTGTCATTTGATATTGCAACTGAATCATGCCTGAAAAAAGCAGTAAATTTCCTTTTGCACTCAAAATATCCTGCCAAAAAAAGAATGGTCAGATATCAAATCACTGAGCAAAATAAATGCTGGAGCCTCTGATGCTTAATGTTCTTGACTTTGAAATAATCAAATCACTTGCTGAGCAAAATAAATGCTCGAAAACCTTAACGGCTATCCGTTTAACTCTGAATACCACTGAAACAACTTCTGAACTGAGGAAAACTCTGAACTGCGATAAATGCACCGGGATCCCATGTCCAGAACCAATGCAATGCATAAATGAAGATTCAAAATGAAATGAAACATAAGCCAAAAAAGGTTAAGAAAGGGATGGAAAATTTTAAGGTGCTATAGTTGCCCCTATTAATCCACTTGGACCTGAAGGGATGATAGCAACGTGTTTCAGACATTCAAGGTAAACAGGGATTAAATACAAAATGAACCATAAAATTTGCACACTTTGGGTGAGAGAAAAGGTAATTGGATAAGGTGTCAGCCGAAGGGGGATTTTAAAAAGGAATGTCGGCCGAAGGCTGACTCATATCAATTTAACAAAGGTTTGTCGGTCGAAGGCGGACTCACAACCAAGGGTGTCAACCAAAGGTAGACTTAGAAAAAATGTCGACCGAAGGTGGACTCACATCAACGTAAGAAAGGTTTGTCGGTCTTAGGTGGACTCAAAACCAAGGGTACCAACCGAAGATGGACTTAGAAAGAATGTCGGTCGAAGGCAGACTCATATCAATGTAAGAAAGGTTTGTCGGCCAAAGGAGGAGTCACAACCAAGGGTGCCAACCGGAGAGGGACTTAGAAAGAATGTCGGCAGAAGGCGGACTCACATCAACGTAAGAAAGGTTTACCGGCCGAAGGTGGACTCACAACTAAGGGTGCCAACCGAAGATGGACTTAGAAAGAATGTAGCCTGAAGGCGGACTCACATCAATGTAAGAAAGGTTTACCGACCGAAGGAGGACTCACAACCAAGGGAACCAACCGAAGATGGACTTAGAAAGAATTCCGACCAAAGGCAGACTCACATCAACGTAAGAAAGATTTTCCGGACGAAGGCGGACTCACAAACAAGGGTGCCAACCAAAGATGGACTTAGGAAGAATGACGTCTAAGGCGAACTCACATTAACTTAAGAGAGGTTTGCAGGCCGAAGGCGGACTGACAACTAAGGGTGCCAACCGTAGATGGACTTAGAAAGAATTCCGGCCAAAGGCGAACACACATCAACGGAAGAAAGGTTTGTCGGCCGAATGCGGAGTCACAACCAAGGGTGCCAACCGTAGATGGACTTAGATAGAATGTCGGCCGAAGGTGGACTCACATCAATGTAAGACAGGTTTGCCAGCAGAAGGCGGACTCACAACATAGGATTTCCAACCAAAAGTTAGTTCCATTACCGGGAAGTATAATTGACGTATTCATGACCCGAAGTAAAGAGAAGATGGTTCTGCTAGGGAAAAGAGAAGCCTACACAGACAAGTCTGTAGGGTACACAAGATCATTCATCTGTAATGAAACACAATTAGGATGAACAATTCCCCTGTTTGGAGTATAAAGTTAAACGATATCTCCTGAGATATGCCATTTTCTGCTGAGGAAAATATAGGCTAGAGGGAACATCAAACCTGGCTTATGCTTCGAATGCATATGTTTGAATTTTTCTATGGCGTAATGATCCATACGAAGTGGAAATGCTATGCATTTTGAGGATGCAATGCAATGATGCTTATGATATGTAGAAGGACATTTCACCGGGAGAATGCTAAAAAACCGGAAACAATCCGTTGGGGAAGACACACTGAACTGCCTTCACGGTCATAACCTCTACTGAAGAAGACCAACTGAGCTTTAACTCTACCGGAAGGTAGGAATAACAAACACCTGCTGGAGAAACATCCCAGGAATCTGATGAAGATAAGTACCAATGACCATTGGGCTTTGAACCATCTTGGGATATCAACCGCTACTGGTTTACCTATTGAGGAAATCAATAACAAACTCTGCTTGGGGAAAAGAATTAATGATGCCAAACTCGGTGGAGGATAACACTGAGCTTACTCCTCTGTCTGGGAATTATCCTTTACCTTTACCCTGCTGAGGATAAGGAAACACCATTATTGGAGATGCAAACATGCTTGGGAAGCACAAACAAACCACTACTATCCTGTCTTGGGTAGAAAACTTCAGGACACTCGCTGGGGAGAATAATCTAAAATCTCACAGCGTTCTGCTAAGGGTGATAAAAGTTTAGCAATCTCTGACGGGTAGAGGAACTTTACTAGGGAAGAGAAATCACACCATCCTGCAACAACATAACAAACAAAAAGAATATTCTATATGCGACATGGCGACCTCGGTTACCACCCACGACACTCAAAATTTGAGCAACTTCTAATGTTTTTAGTACACTCTGTAAGGCTTTAATATTTTCACATGCAATGTTTATCAAAATATCAGACGTTTTTGCAAACAAAATAGACAGCTTTTGAATGAAATGAAATTTTACTGATCGAATTGGCCTGTAAGTAGGCATTTACATTAGGAGCCAATTCCTGGAAAGAGGTAATTGCGCAAAAGTAAAAAGAAAATACACAGGTTCGCATTGTGGAAATAGATTTCCATTAGGTTCTGATTCAGCTATGACTCATATGTCTTCGACATTCTCACATACTTTTGCCTTATGTGGAGAATGATTAAACTGATTCCTATCCTTCCAGATTCTCATATGTCAAGATGAGCTCACAGATCGAACGCAGATCCCAGCCTCTCGCTTTCAAATCCCTAACTTTTGCCTAGATCGCCCTTTCGGGTTTTCAATCCACCGGGATACTAATTTTTGCCAAAGTTGCCTTTCAGGTTTTCAACTTTGCAGGTTTATTCAATTGTTTTCTTTTATTTTATCCCTAATTTTTGCCCAAACCGTTTCCTTTTATGGTTCGCCGGGATGCCCTTTTTTACCTGGACATTTTCTTTTTGTGGTCCAGCGGGTCTCTTTTATGCGAAGTATTTTTTGACTGCATCTATGTTCACAGGGGACGTAAAATCTTCACCATCCATAGTTGAGAACAACAAGGCTCCTCCAGACAAAACCTTTCTCATAATGTATAGTCCTTCATAATTTGGAGTCCATTTACCGCTGTGAACTGTCTGAGGAGGAAGGATCCTTTTCAATACCAAGTCACCTATCTGGAAGCACCGAGGACACACTTTCTGATCAAAGGCTTTTTTCATCCTGCTCTGGTATAACCGACCTTGTGCAATGGCTTCCAGTCTCTTTTCTTTAATGAGCTTCAGCTGATTCAACCTGACCTGCACCCATTCAGCTTCATCGAACTTCACATCCTCCAAAATCCTTAAAGAAGGAATCTCAACATCCAATGGTAGGACTGCTTCCATACCATACACTAGTGAGAAAGGGGTTGCCCCTGTCGGTGTGCATACCGATGTACGATAACCATGCAAGGAAAATGACAACATCTCATGCCAATCTTTATACGTCACAACCATCTTCTGCACATCTTCTTAATATTCTTATTTGCTGCCTCGACTGCACCATTCATCTTCGGACTATATGGAGAAGAATTGTGATGTTCAATTTTAAAGCTCTGGTACAACTCCTTCATCATCTTGTTATTCAAATTCGAACCATTATCAGTAATGATTCTCTTAGGGATACTATAATGACATATGTCCTTTTTTATGAATCAAGCGACTACCTGCTTAGTAACATTATCAAATGAAGCCGCTTCCACCTACTTGGTGAAGTAATCAATGGCAACCAAAATGAAGTGATGTTCATTGGAGGTAGTCGGCTCAATCTTTATGATCATATAAATTCCCCACATAGCAAAGGGCCAAGGAGATGCCAATACATTCAGAGGAGTCAGTGGCACATACACTTTATCCGCATAAATCTGGAATTTATGACATTTTATGGCGTATTTAAAGTAGTCAGACTCCATGGTCATCCAGTAATAACCTGCTCTCAACAGTTTTCTGGCCATGGCATGCCCATTGGCATGAGTACCAAAATAGCCCTCATGAACTTCTTCCATTAACAGGCCTGGCTCGTGTTCATCAACACAACGTAGCAGGACCATGACAATGTTCCTCTTATACAACACATCATCCTCATTCAGAAAGAAATTACAAGCTAATCTCCTCAGAGTCTTCTTGCCTTTGTTAGATGCCCCAGGTGGGTATTCTTGGCTTTTGAGGAAGCACTTAATATCTGTCGCAACTGCGAAAACCAACCGACAGAAACAGAACAGAAGAGTCTCCACCCAACGTAATTTATCCCGACGCAGGGAAAGGAAACGATCGAAGAAAACCAAGAAACAGGAAAGACATGGTCATCGCAACCAAGTCCTGGTTCGGGAGTCGGTTACGGGAGGGGAAGGTATTAGCACCCCCAACCGTCCATCGTACTTGATGGAATCCACGCTTGTTGTCTAATCAAAGGGGGAGTTATCTAAAACCTACTGCTAAATGAAAACGAGAAGGGAAAAACAAAAACAGATTCGTAAGGATTATCGCAATCCTATGCCTACGTATCTTCGTGGACGAACGAAGAATCAGAGTCGATGTAGTTTGACTGACTATGCACTAATGGGGGGAAGGTTGCTCGCCAAGACGTCGCCATCTTGTGCCTATGTATCATCAATTGGGTGAGAGAGAGGAAGTCATAGCAGTCGTAGTTCTACCTACGGGTCGGTAAGTGTTTTTTATGAGCGACGTTAAGTTCGCGTCCGACAGTTAAGGTCGATGCCTGTTTGCGACTGAACTGAAATAACGTGCTCTTTTCTGAAAATAATTTGAAACACAACAATCCCGAAGGATAAAATGATTTAAACTTTGTTTGTGTTTTTTTAAACAGAAGTGGCTTAAGTTAGTTTGAAGCTCGCATTGCACTAAAGTCTATGACATGGGAGCGAATGCGTCGCATGGTCGACCCCAATGGTACGTATGCTAAACACTCTAGAAGAGTGAAGGGAGACCACTCATTCTTCATTTCACATGTACTTAAGGCTCGTGGCGCACAATGCTCGTTGTATTTATTAAGTGTTTTGGACTTGTTTTTCAGATGAGGAGAGAAGACTCAAAGTTGAAAGAAAAACACCAAGGGAGCTCCATCCTAGAAGTTATCATGCAATGGTGGCCCTATAGTTGAGGTAAGAAGGGGATTTCTACCTAATGTTAGCATATATGTATTAGCTCCTAATGTCTATCCTACTCCAAGCTTAATCAAAAATTAATTTGGACTAGGGAATCCTAAGGGAACAAGCAAGAGCAAATCTAAGACTTAAACAAGTCTTGAGATTTAGCGGAGAAGAAAGAAGTACGAGATGAAGGAGAAGATGCAAGATTAAGTAACTCAATAGATGATATAAGAAATGAAAACATCATATATAATCATTCAAGACCAGCACCAACACCACATGTATACACTTCAAAACAAACTTCAAGAATGGAAGTCAAAACAGTTAGGCAAAGCAAAGCACTAATGAACACACCAATGACTTAAAACCAAACAAGAAGTATTATCAACCATCAAATAAAGTGAAGTGAGATCAAAAGGTATGAGAACCAAGATGGGGCAGGCAGTAAGTCATGTCACATTCATCTCATGTTATTGATCAAAGGAAGAGCAAGAGAGTTCAAGGCATGCATCTTAACCACAACCAAACATTTGTTCACAAAAAGATCATGTAAGGCACATCTCAAAAGGACAAACAAGTGAGATTAAGGCATGAACTCAAGCAAGGCAGTAGCATAGCCATGTATATTAATCCAAACATCAACTCAAGAATGGAAATAAGAAACATCAAGGATCAACTTCAAAGCATGCATCAAAACTAGGCAAACATTCACTTAAGTCATTCATACAAGCAACAAAAGGTCATGTGAGGAAAGAAGTGAGAAAAGGTCACATAATGGACATCATATCAAGAAGATCATAATCTTATACATGTTATTCAAAGCAAACAAGAGTCCCCAAGCATTCATTAGATCATATGAGAAGGCATCACAAAGAAACTAGTTCACAACATCCAAGGAGTAAGGCCAAAACATAGTCAACTTGGAAAATCAACCACAAATAGAAAAATCATTAAATGAGAATGATTTCAAAGCCATAAACAAGAAAAAACAGTACATGATCACATCAAATAATCATTTCAAGGTTCACTTAAGCACAAGTGATCAAAAAGATCCAAACTAGGTCGAGTATCAAAAACAATTCAATCAATGTTCAAACCACGTGTAAGCATCAACCAAAAATAGAAACATGCCTTGTAAAAATCCAAATAAATTCTAAAACTCATATTATATCCATCAAGAATGAGTTTTCAAAAGATCTCAACAAGAATCACAAAATTTCATCATCAAATGGATCAAAACATCACACATATCAAGCTAATTGAGCAACAATCGAGGAGCATCAAAAGCCATATGGAAAATAATCAAACATTGATCATCAAAGCAACAATAGGACACTCAAACATTACTTATCCAAGTGTGAACACATGTTCAAAAAATAAGCTCAAGACAACATGGCAAAGTCATTCAAAACATAAACCCTAGTTCAAGTTTAAACATGTAAAAGCACTTCACAATTTAATTCAAAATAAAATATGAAAATAAATTGAAAAATAAAATAAAAATCATGAAAATTCTCACAAGACATCAAATAATCAGAAGTATATTTTTTTTTTATTTTTAAAAATGATTAATCAATTAAAAATAAAATGAAAACCAAAATAGAAAAGAAACAAAAATAAAATAAAAGAGAGAAGCATAGGGGTGTGAAAGCAGAAAACAGATACAAAGGAAATCAGTTCATCACGCATATGGGTTCAATACAAGGGTGGTGCGAAAAGCAAAGAAACACCAGGCCCAGTCCAGTTGCAATCAGAAACAAACAAATAAAGGTTGCGTGGCATGCCCAGTCAGCCTCATTAATTGAGGTGTCATCCACGCAACATATCAAACGGTTAAGATTAAAACAACTCAACACATTCAAATTTAAAAATAAGGCGCCAATGGCCACATCATCACCTTCAACCTTCAGATGCCAGAGCCCTAGCTCCGATCGTCTTCTCCGACCAACCACCGCCGGAGCTCCTCCCAATCACCCAGAAATGCACCAAAACACCGCCATCTTAACCAAAATCTCACGTAGATCATGAATCTACCATCCATTTCCAAAAATAAATAGCATAAAGCACTGAATCAAAGCAAAATTTAAAACCCTAACAAAACTGAAAAGCTCCATTACAAGCACATATAGCAAAGTTTCACAGATCTTCAGCAAACACACACAACATACAACATAAATACATCCAGAAAATGAAGAACACATGCTTAGACAAACAAATCCAAGTGACTGAAGATGTTACCTAACGGAGAACAGTCCGTTGCTTCTTCAACAAGCTTAAAAGCTTCAAAAACATTGTTGTGAACTTGCTTGAGCTTTGAGAAACCTAGATCAATGCTTAATTTTCCCAGACTCCTCTTTAAATTCTCAAAACAAACTTGGACAATTGATGAAGATGATGGAACTGTAATACTCAATATGATGCTTCTAGATATGATTTCTTGCATACAGAATGTAGTAAACACTTGATTGAAGACAAATCAATCAAGAAATGAGAGGAAACCTTGAGGAAAAATGAGATTCGAAGATGAGAAGTTTGGAGGAGTAAATGAATCTCAGATATGAAAAATAGAGAATGAGGCTCAGGTTTCGAGTTTTTTTTTCTTATATATGACACAATTTTAGGTTTGGGATCAAAGCCGAGGCTTGGGAACAGTTATTATGGCTTGGCAGTAGAAGAATGCAAAAATTCACTCACATGTGTGGCATAGGTTTTTTCTTTGGTTTCAGGTTTGGACACTGGCTTAGTATGAGCTTTTGTGTAGTGGTTTGGACTTTAAGAAAACATAACTTTTGATTCACACATCTAAATGGGGCATTCTTATACTCTTTGAAAAGGTGGAATTACCCTCTACAATTTTCATTTGGACAAGATTTAAAAATGGAGCTTGGATCATGGAGAAAATTGGCCTTGAAAGTTGTTAAATAAACATGAGAACTTTCCAAAGATAGCAACTTCCTAAAACCCTAACTTTCCAAATATGGAAACTTTTCCAAATCCTTGATTTTTGATAATTCCTTGAACATTTCTTGATCAAATCTCATCCATTGGTCATCTTTGACTTGAAAAACACAAAGTTGACCTCAAAAAGTCAAGAGTTGACTTTTTCACTGCCCAGTTGACTTTATCCCTGATTTTACTGATTTTCAATCATCTGATCAAATGAAGGCCTTCTGCTTCAAATTAGTGATCAATCCTCCATCCCTAGACACTTAAGAACATATAGGAGGCCATGGAATCAAACCTTGCTCAATGAATCATAAATAAACTGATTTTATCACAAACCCTAATTTTGGTCCTTACAGTCTAGGAGATGAGTGCACATATCTAAAACCCTAATTCCTCTGGTCATGATGTGGAATTCTTTAAACAAAGATGATGTGTGAGGCAAAATGATGAAAAAGCTTCCAAATCCTTGCCCACAAAGGTGCCACACTCCCAAATGTTCACAACCCTAGCTTGATGATCAATAGATAGGAGAAGATGATCCACTTCAAACCTCTTGCCAATTTCAATCATTTGATGAGGTGATGGACATACTAGGATGCCTTGAGGCCTAAGAAACCTTTGTAGCTTGAGTGATGGTGATATTAAGAACATCTCTTCTCTTGATATCTTGAACAATATTCATCTATGCACACACGATCTATTGCTTGAACTTCTGAGAAATATACTCTCCTCTTGAGCTAACAAGGATACCCTGATCCCATACATAGAACCAATGACATGCACAAATGATAATGCAAAAATGAAATGAAACATAAGCTAGTTAGTGTTAGAAAAAGGAGGGAAATTTTGGGGTGCTACAACTGCCCCTATTCAATCGACCTGGTCCTAAAGGAATGACAGCAGCGGCTTTCAGACATTCAGGATGTAATGAGATTGAATACCAAAAGAACCCAGAAATTTACAACCTATGGGGAAATATAATAAAGAGTGTTTGCCAACCGAAGGTGGACTCAAAGTGAGGATGCCAACTCAAAAGTGGACTTGTAATAAAATTATTTAAGAAGGAAAGAATGTCGGCCGGAGGCTGACTCACATCAAAACAGAGATTGTGGTTTAAGAAGAATGCCGGCTGGAGGCGGACACACAACTAAACAAAGGTTTACCAGCTGAGGGTGGGTTCACAACCAAAAGATAACATGGGAATGCCGGCCTGAGGCGGACTCACAACCAACAAGAAACAAGGGTGTCGGTCAAGTCGGATTCGCAACGAATGATTTAAAAGGAAAGTCACCCGAAGGAGGACTCACGACCTGACAAAGGTTTACTAGCCGAAGGTGGGTTCACAATCAAAGGATAACAGAGGTAGACCGACACGAAGGTGGACTCATAACCAGAGGTTACCATCACAGGAAGGATTTTCAAAAGGAATGCCGACACGAAGGCGGACTCAGATCCCAAACACAAAGGTAGGCCGACACGAAGGCAGATTCTTAACCAAAGGTTACCATCACAAGATGGATTTTCAAACAGAATGCCGACACGAAGGCGGACTCAGATCCCAAACACAAAGGTAGGCTGACTCATAACCAAAGGTTACCATCACAGGATGGATTTTTAAAAGGAATGCTTACACGAAGTGAACTTAGATCCCAAACACGAAGGTAGGCCGACATGAAGGCGGACTCATAACCAGAGGTTACCATCACAAGATGGATTTTCAAAAGGAATGCCGACACGAAGGCGGACTCAGATCCTAAACAAAAAGGTAGGCCGACATGAAGGCGGACTCATAACCAGAGGTTACCATCACAAGATGGAATTTCAAAAGGAATTCCGACACGAAGGTGGACTCAGATACCAAACACAAAGGTAGGCCGACACAGAGGCGGACTCATAACCAAAGGTTACCATCACAAGGTGGATTTGAAAAGGAAAGTCGACACGAAGGCGGACTCAGATCCCAAACACAAAGGTAGGTCGACACAAGGCGGAATCATAACCAGAGGTTACCATCACAAGATGGATTTTCAAAAGGAATGCCGACACGAAGGCGGACTCAGATCCCAAACACAAAGGTAGGCCGACACAAAGGCGGGCTCATAACCAGAGTTTACCATAACAAGATGTATTTTCAAAAGGAATGCCGACACGAAGGCGATCTCAGATTCTAAACACAATGGTAGACCGACACGAAGGCGGACTCATAACCAAAGGTTACCATCACAAGATGGATTTGAAAAAGAAAGTCGACACGAAGGCGGACTCAGATCCCAAACACAAAGTTTGGTTGACACGAAGACGGATTCATAACCACAGGTTACCATCAGAAGATGGATTTTCAAGAGGAATGCCTACACGAAGGCGGACTCAGATCCCAAACACGATGGTAGGCCGACATGAAGGCGGACTCATAACCAGAGGTTACCATCACAAGATGGATTTTCAAAAGTAATGCCGACACGAAGACAGACTCATATCCAAACACAAAGGTATGCTGACACGAAGGCGGTCTCATAACTAGAGGTTACCATCACAAGATGGATTTGAAAAGGAAAGCCGAAACGAAGGCGGTCTCAGATCCCAAGGTTAGTAGCATCAACAGATCTACAAAGATGACTCTGCTGGCGAAAAGAGAAATCTAAATAGATAACTCTACAGGGGAGCATGAGATAGTTCAAAAGGAAGGACGAATCCATTGGTTGGGGTATAAAGTCGAACAACATCTCCTAAGTTATGCCACTTTCTGCTGGGGAAAAAGTCTGGCAAAGGATTTCAAACCTGGCCTATGCTTTAGATGCATATGTTTGAATTTTTCTATGGCGTAATGCTCCATATGAAATGGAAATGATACACCTTTGGAGGATGCAATGCAAATGATGCTTATGATATGCAAAAGGAACACCTCAGCGAAATAAACGCTGAAAAAGAAGGAAATTCACCGGGGTCCCATACCCCAAATTTTGACCACTAAAATTCTCCATCATTCTGTAAATCATAATCACAATATGGAGGAGCCGTCATACTCCCTAGTCTCCCCAAAGATGGGTGAGCATCCACTACAATCAAAATTAGGGTTTCAAGCCCTCTCAGAGTTCTTAGGCAAATGATCAATCAAGGAATGACATGATCTTCAACTTGTCTAACCCCTTAAACATACAATGGATCAAGAGGACTCCCACTTCAAGGATCAAGCACAAGGCTGCAGCACTCCAAGTGGATTAAGCTTCAAGATCGCCAGTGTCACCAAATTAGGGTTTTGGTCGACCAGGGCGTCCAGATGGAAATTTTCTTCTGGCCATGAGCCAATACTTCACAATACAACCTAAGATGCTCCAAGGGACATCATAAACCCAATCATCATGTCAATTTGGCCTCAGGGGATGCATACATCAAAAATCAGGAATTAGGGTTTCTTGACCTAATTCACCCCTAAGTTGGCTTTTGGGACAAAACATTAGCCAAGACCTCAAGAGAGGATTTAAGGGTCTCTGACACACTACATTGATCCATTTGTAACAATGGATTAATCCCAGAAGCTTGACCAATAAGTTTCAATTTCATCAGAACCACAGTTAGGGTTTGGCAGGAAAAGTCAACTGTACCTTTGACTTTTGAACCAGGCATGCTCACAAACCTTGGGACATGATTCAATACACCCTATAACACACATGGAACATGTCCATCAAATTTGATTTAGGTCAAGGACATGATTTCATAAAAGATTGCACAGTTTGGAATTCATCTAACAAAAAGTCAACTGTGCATAAAAGTCAAACTTTGACTTTTTGAGATTTTTCACAAATATGGTTCTTTGACCCTAAAATGATGTTAATGTATGATTGGAATCATCATTCATCAAGAAAAATCAAGAAAAGTGGGATAACTTGTAAAAAGGGTAACCATAAAAAACTTAGAAAATTTTCTAAGTTATGGAATAAAGTGGCTAGGGTACCAACTTTGGAGGATCATAACTCCTAAACCACAAGGCCATTTTCCCCATCCAGAGCTGGATTTGTAGCTCTCGTGGCCCTCTACAAAAGCCATCAAGCAGATGCTTTCCTCAAAATCACCTTCTCACTTCCAATTTTGCCTTCTAAGGCAAGTCACTATCGGGTTTTGAGTTTGAGAGCTATTCCAATCAAACCAATCACACACACACACCTCATAAACATCATATAGAAGTGATCCAAACACTCACATAACATCTGGAACTCCAAAATCACAAAATCACTAGCCAATTGCTCAAGTTCTTGATAGATTTGTAGTTGGGGTACCATCTCAGGTTCCAAATCATTTCAATCCACTCCAAGCATCCAGACACACTCCATGGCACCTAGGGAAGCTATCCACATCATTGGAACCTAGCTGTAACACCTCTAACACAAAACATGATCACCAGCTGTAAGAGAATAGACATGATCGTGAGGTGAAAACGAGTAGATTGATATGTAGATTGCATGATATCATCATGTATTCAATGAGATTGGATAGAAAACGCAAATCTGCAGAAACAGAGGGAGGGCGCGTGTTCTTGCCATGTTCTTGGCGCCCTTTTTCAAACATTCAAATATTTGAATTTTGTGATTTTATTTAATTGATTCAAAAATTAATTTCTCTCTGAGTTTTAATGATTTTGAGTTGATTCTTTTTTTATTAATTAAAAAAAATGTTAAAATATTTTATTTTACCCAAATCTCAAAAAAAAAATTATTTATTTCATATAATTGATATTTTTGCAAAGAATTAATATTTTAATTTTTTTGACATTTAAAATATTTTTACCTTTTTAATTTTGTAAATTTTAATGATTTCTAATCATTTTGTAGGGCAAAACTTGATTTTTGAAACATTAATCCAAGATCACAATATGTTTCCACACATGCTTAACAATTTTGATCATTTTAATTGAATTTTTATTCAATTAAAATACATTTTGAAAACAAATTAGGGTTTTGATTAATTTAACCCTCATTAAGCTTTTTTAAACACACTTTGGGCCTCTAATAGAGTGTAAGACCCAATCCCCTTTTAACCAAAATAATTTGGGCCTCAGACATTGTATAAATCCCCTTGCGTTAAAAGAAAAATCCCGGCGCGATCGCCAGTTCAAAAACAAATCATTTGGGCCTACCCTCGTGTTATAAGCCCCATTTCATTTCTCTAAACACTTTGTGGGCCTCTGGAGAGAGTGTAAGACCCATCCCTTTGTACAGAAAACCATTTGGGCCTCAGTCACTTGTATAAGTCCCACTGTACAAATTCATACCACAGTGCAATCACTGATGAAACCTCGAGCCTCTCCTTGAGCTGTAAGCCCCGACAATCTTTTCAAAGCACTTTCTCCTTTGATTTTGAATATACTGTTGTTTTCAATTTTTCTTTGTTGAACGACTAACCAAACAGCATGGAAGCTCTACAACCGAGTAAGTGTTTACCCGTTTTCTTTATCCGCTTTCATATATATATATATATAACTGTATTGTGGGGCTGCTCATTGTAAGTCTTCTTTCACATACTTTATATATTGTGTAATACTAGTATAGATATTTAGAGTTTTCCCCAGAAACTACGTCTAGCACCAGGTAAAGCCCTATTGATTACTCTTAAAAATAGACAAAACAAGATCCCCTGTAGGAGCACCAGATACAGTCTTCTCTTCGGCTGTCACCCTTAGAAATTGTCAAAGAAACTCTAACTCCTCAGAGATGATCTTTTCTCCGTGAATGGCATCTCTTGATTTTCTTCCAAATTCTCAAACTTTCCTGGCTTGATCTATTCTCTGTGAATAACCTGTCTTGAATTTCTCGGGGTTTGCGGACCCACAAGCTTCTTAAAAGTATCCCCGCCTCCTCTTGGGCATTGTACAAGGACCCGTCGGCTTCTTAGAAGTTTTCACAGCGTCCTCTTAGGCTTCGTATAATGATTCTTCCTCAGCGAAGAGAGCCTCCTCTTAGGCTTCATACAAATTTCCCCTTTCGGCTTCCTAAAAGTTTACAGCCTCCTCTTGGGGTTTGTACAAATTGTCCCGACGACCTCTTAAAGATATAGGAACAGAAACTAGTCATCTTAGTAGAGAAGTCTTTCAAAAGAGTCTAGACCTTTACCCCTTAACGTTCCAGCCTTCACTTAGGCATCATACAACATGCCTTCGCTATCTGAGAATATACTTCTCAAATGCCAGTAGACTTGAACAGTCTCAATACCCTTGGGATTTCCCATTTCCATAAAGAACAGGAAATAACCCTGATTCTACGATCACAACCTTATTCATAATCTTTCTTTTCATAAGAACTGATTTTCTCTTTTATCCAACACACTGGACCTGTCACTCAACTGAAACAGTCACCAGCATATTTAGCCTCCTCTTGGGCTTTGTACAAATAATTCTCCCCAGCGGAGCTAACCTTTTCAGACTCTCTTGGTGAGTCACCAACCTTTAGCCTCCGTCTTGGGCTTCGTACAAGACACCAAAACACTCACTTGTTGAGTATAAAAGACTCTCTTGTTGAGTCAGTCCCCCTTAGCCTCCATCTCGGGCTTTGTACGAGATACAAATCACTCTCTTGTTGAGTATAAAAGACTCTCTTGTTGGGTCACCCAATCCTTTAGCCTCCGTCTTGGGCTTCGTACAAGACACAAAAAGAACACTCTCTTGTTGAGTATAAAAAACTCTCTTGTTGAGTCACCAAAATTTTTGCTTCCATCTCAGGCTTCGTTCGAGATACAAAAACACTCTCTTGTTGAGTATAAAAGACTCTCTTGTTGAGTCATCAATCCTTTAGCCTTCGGCTTGGGCTTCGTACAAGACACATAATCACTCTCTTATTGAGTATAAAAGACCCTTGTTGAGTGAATAAACCTTTTAGCATCAAGGTTATGCCTTGCTCACAGCATACAAACATCAACAACTCCTCTTTAGAGATGACAAATTCTCTCTCAGTCAAATAGACCCTTCAGCTTCACATCTTGGGCTTTGAACAAGATACATATACTCCCTCTAGCTTCACGTCTTGGGCTTTAAACAAGACACCAAAACGACTTTTTCCTCCCATAGAATAGGAGGAACTACGATCCCTCTAATTTCCCTATCCTGGGAATACGTAGGCATAAAATTGAAAAATCTTAGTGAGCATACTAATCAAAAACCCAAAATACCATATATCAATTGAAAATCACCCAATCCCACCGTCTTACAAAAAAAACCCACCAATAGCCCAAGCATTCTGATCTTAACAAAATAACCAAAGATTAGGCCCTACATCCACATAGCATCTGTAACCTAACAGACCACTGTTTAAACTCAGTATGCAAGCAGGGTTAATTGGAGACATCTATTTCCCTTCCTTAGTCAGCTCAATAGGATAAAAAATGAATCGACCTGTAGTACCCCAGAGCGGCAGTGCTTAAGAACCACGTCCAAAATTGCTCGTTACAGAAAAATGGCACCCACTGTGGGGCCTACTTCTCTTTCTTACAATCTTCGATAGAAACCTTAAGTTTAGAAACGACATAGAAAGGGCGACTTCACTTGGGACGATCATTCTTTCCTTTATCTCTTGGATTGAAATTCCAAGTTCACAGAAATGGCAACTTTGCTGGGGAGCCGTTGTCTGTTAGGATGATAGGATCATAAAGGTCTAGGATGATTAAGACAAATATATATACTGCTTTTCCTAAGTGATACCTGTGTTTATTTTTCTGCTAATGGGAATGCGTGTGATGCCGCATGTGGAAAGATTGAGTATACACCTAAGATAAGTGATGGCAATGCGGGTAATATTACTGGGAGTGAATTCCAGTTAAGAGCCCCCGATCGACCATCAAACTCAGTGGAGACTCCCTTTGCAGATACATTGCCTATACGACTTCGGTTGTTGAAAGTAGTGTGGTCGACTAGGTTATCTGAGAAGCTTAGGTTTTTAGTAGACTTAAGCCATTTTGTAGTGCCGAAGCTATCAGAAATCGTTGTCACGCGATACTACCCTCATCTGAGATCACTCTAGGATACATCAGCTCGCTGGCGATCCGCTTGCTGTTGTTATCCCAGAGGGGTCAATGATTTTCCGGACAGGTACAAAACATCACCAGTATAAACCTTTGGGGGGGAGGTAGAGCCTTGACTTCATGACACCGACCCTTTGACCCCATGTTTTTTCTATGTTTTTGTGTGCTGCATTCATGCATTCATTTAAAAAACATTAAAACAAAAAAAAATTCTCTTCTAGTCTCTCTTTTTCAAACTAAATTAAGACAATGATTGCAAATGTCAGATAAAAAGATTGCGCTAATGGATTTCGGTAGGAGGAAAACTCATAAGTACACTTTCAAGGTTCCAAAGTTAGAGGATTTAAGAGGTTTTGCAAGGATGATAATCAACCACGAGGCTTTCAGAGCCAAGTACGGAGGACTGCTGTCCTTGTTAAGGGTCCATGTTATTGAAGGGATCGTGTCCACACTAATCCAGTTCTATGATCCGGTTTATCACTGTTTCACATTCCCGAATTATCAACTAGCACCAACGCTGGAGGAATACTTTCACCTGACTGATCTGCACATTACTGATCAAGCTCCATTTTCTGGACTGGAAGAAATTCCAAAGGATAAAACCATTGCAAGGGAAATTCATTTGGACGAGTCAGAAGTCAGGACCCACATGACCACTAAGGGTGGCATCCAAGGTTTGCCAGCCCAGTTCTTGACAAAGAAAGCTCTATACTTTGCTAGTATAGGGAACGTGGCCGCTTTCGAGAGAATCTTTGTTTTGCTCACCTACGGGTTATATTTGTTTCCCAACATTAATAACTTCGTAGATGTCAACGCCATTAAGATTTTCCTAATTGGAAACACTGTACCAACTCTGCTCGCAGATGCGAATCATTCGGTACATTTAAGGAATTTGTACAGTGGAGGAATGATCACATGCTGTGTACCTCTGCTATACAAATGGTTCACTTCCCATTTACCCAAGTCTGCTGCATTTTGGGATCCTAAGAATACTTTACGTTGGTCGCAGAGAATCATGTCTCTTACCAACTCTGACATTGATTGGTACAATCGAATCTATGACGGGATCAGAATCATTGACCGTTGTGGAAATTTCCCAAATGTACCCCTTATAGGAACTAAAGGAGGAATAAACTACAATCCAATTCTCATTCGTCGTCAATTTGGATACCCGATGAGGCATATCCCGAGTAATGCTCATCTGGAAGGTCTTTTCTTCAAGGAAGGAGAAAGTGATAGGGCACTAAAGACAAAAATAGTGCATGCTTGGAAACACGTTCAAAGAAAAGGACGAGAGTCTCTGGGAACACCAGACTGCATCTCGGTGGAACCTTATCTCCACTGGGTCCAAACCAGAGCTCTCAAGCTGAGGATGCCTTACCCTCGCCAGGAAGTTCTTCCATTGAGGGACTCTGCCCTTTATTTTATGTTTGAGACGGAAAAACTTCAGGTTACTCAGCAAAGTTCAGCAGAAGATGAGGTCTTGGAGGAACAAGTACCGTATTCTCAATGTGGAGTGTAAGAAAATACAGCAACTATTGAGAGATAAGGATGCTCTGATTGAGATTTTAGAGCAACATGCTGTGGAGAATCAAGAAGACCAAAGGAACTTGCTCGCTCCTTTCACTTGGCAAAGGAATGATGACCCGACAATGGCTGAAGAGCCCCGGTCAAAGAAAAGGAAAGTACCAGAATCAGCACCTGAGCTCCCCTCAGAAAGGCCTCAGGATCCATAAGCTTAGATTTTCTTTTCCAGCACTTTGTAATCCACTGTATTTCCATTTCCGTAATCCTTTGAATTCAATAAAAGGGGGTTTCCCCACTGTTTGATATTAACAATCCAATTGTCGAAGTTTACTTTGAATAAACAAAATATGTACAGTTAATATAATCATTGTATATCATTCATCATTCTCGCATAACGCATTCTTCTTACCTACGAATCTCACATTTGCGTCTCGATTCTAGAGTCAAACTGTCTCATTTGTACAATACTCGAGCCAATCGTTAGAAAAAGATGGATGATCTCGAGGAAAAGAATAGAGAGTTGAGAGAAGATATCGACACTCTGAAAGAGGTCTGAGAAAGCTTCATAACGACATGCAAGCTCTAGTCGAAGCTCAGATGTAGCAACAAAGGACTGTGATCTCAGAGATCACATCAACGCCCATAGTGGAGAAGTATGATCCTAGGTACAGAATCCCGAAAGATCGTCCCTGGGGAATTCCACTTAACTATATCCCGGAAGGATATATTCCACCGATCACTAGAGATCCGGAAACTTCAGCAGTTGCAGTTGGGCCTGAAGGTTACAAACTTCAGGGAAGCGAAGATGCTAGGGGGACACCAACAACTCCTGAAGGCTACAAACTTCGGGAGGCACTAAGATTCGCTCCCATAGTAACAGTACCACCCCCTGTGGTGCACACTATCCCGGAAGGACAAGTTCTAACAATACCTTCTAGAAGAAGGGAAAGTATGTTCGACAGAATGGATGAGTTCTAGGAACAGTTCCTGGAAATGCAGAAAGAACTGCAGGCCCCTCGCGGTCAGGATTTATTTGGAAAGGACGCCGCAGACATGTGTTTGGTCCCCGATGTGAAGGTTTCGCACAAGTTCCAGGTACCCGATTTTGAAAAGTACAAGGGCAACTCTTGAGCTCAAAGCCACTTGGTGATGTATGCTCGGCGTATGTCAGCTCAGACAAAAAACCTAGAGCTACTGATCCACTATTTCCAAGATAGTTTAACTGGTGCCGCACTCAAATGGTACATGGGTTTAAACCGCACTGAGATCAGCACTTTTAGAGATCTTGGCGCTGCCTTCGTTCAACAACATAAATACAATTTGGACATGGCACCAGACAGAGATCAACTCCGATCAATGTCATAAAAACACAATCAAAACCTTTAAAGAATACGCTCAGAGATGGCGTGAAATTTTCGCTCAGATTTCTCCACCTCTTGAGGAAAAAGAGATGACAAAGATCTTCTTAAAGACCTTGAGCTCATTTTACTGCGATAGAATGGTTGCCAGTGCGCCCAGTGACTTTACCGAAATGGTCGGTATGGGGGTGCGTCTTGAGGAAGCCGTTCGAGAAGGACGTTTAGTTAAAGACGCTGGATCATCAAGTAGTACAAAACGATACGGTAGTGCTCTCCCTAAGAAAAAAGAGCAAGATATCGGGAATATCTCTCTCGGAAAGCAAAGGCGGCGGTATCAACCAGTAGCAGCTGTAACTCCTGCTATTAACTCTCTGCCTATTCCTACGTATCAACCTTAGGTTGCTCAGAGCCAACCGAATCCACAACAATTTCAGCAAAGGACACAACAGCCTCTTCAGCAGGCTCGTCCTCCGTACAACAACAACCGTACAACTCGACCACCAGGATTCGATCCTATACTAGTGTTGTACGCCGAACTATTTCCTTTATTACTGGTCAAGGGGCATGTTCAAACAAGGGCTCCTCTTACGATAATGGAAAATCCGCCTTTTTGGTTCAAAGCGGATCATACTTGCCCTTATCATCAAGGAGGACCAGGGCTTAACATATAAAACTGTCTCAGTTTCAAATCCGACGTGCAAAAGTTTGTTAGGAGCGGGGTCTTATCTTTCAAAGATACGAATCCTAATGTTTTCACGAACCCGCTGCCTCAACATGAGAAAGCTACAGTTAATTTGATAGAAGGAGAGTCTAGCGACAACTATCAAATTCATGATGTACTCTTATTAAGGGCCAACTTGGTCAAGATGCATTATAGACAGAGCGGATACTGCCATGTGCCACCTCATAACTATCACCAGTGTGATATCTGCTCTAAAGACAATCAAGGATGTTCTGTAGTGCAATCCGCTCTGCAGGAATAATTGGATCTTGGATGGATCCAACAACACCGAATTCGTGGGGTCAACATGGTTTATACGAATTCCAACATCGTTCAAAATCACAATATTCTAGTAATGAATGCCAACTTGGTGGCAATGCACTTAAGGGAAAGCCAGTATCATAACTTGCCACGGCACGATTACAATTCCTGTCTGATTTGCTCGGCAAACAAACAGGGATGCTCTTTTGTACAAGAGGCCCTCCAACGTCAGATGGATCTTGGGTGGATCCAGGACTACCATGATAGAAATCCCTCTCATATTAACATGGTTTAAATCTTCGATATTCATTTGATGAATACTAGCTTGGTGGAGTTACACGCCAGGCAGGTCCAGCTCGGTTTTCTCACTTCGCATGATTGTCTGAGCTGTAAAGCATGTTATGAGACTAACCAAAGGTGCACTCTCATTCAAAGAACTTTGCAACACTTTTTGAACCACTGGTGGCTTCCAATCTATATGGATGAAGACACGCAGCAAATCAGTGTGGTTGACGGGAACCCTACTCGGCATCAAAGTCAGGATGTCCGATCAACAGAAACAGACCTAGTAAGGTTACACTACATTCAGAGTGGACGTGGCCAGGTGCCACCGTATAACTACGAATGTTGTATGGCCTGCTCGGAAAATAATCAAGGATGCTACCTCGTGCGAGCAGCTCTTCAGGGTCAGTTGGACCGCAAAGAGATTCAACAATAACCAAGTTCTGGGTTCATCAACTGGACGCCAGACTATTTTTCTGATCAAATCAAAGATGTTATTGTAATCTCCGATCATCAAAGAACGAGGATGTTTGTGCCATCATCCCCCTACTAGACGAATCAAAGGTTCCTAACCGGGAATTGATTGAAGTTACATACGACAGTCATAGAAGTCAGAAGGTTCCTGTAGTTATCTATCTACCGGGACCATTACCGTATGAATCAACTAAGGCTATCCCTTATAAATATGATACAACAACAGTTGAAAATGGAAAGGAAATTCCATTACCCTTCGTCGTGAATATTGCAGACATCAGTCAAGTAACATAGAGTGGTAGAATCTTCAACAGAGGAGTTGGAGAACCCAGCAGAAAAAAGGAACCTCAAACAGAAGTTCCTAATTCACCAGTCAGTCAATCCAGTGATCCCTACCTTTCAAAGAACAATGATGAGATGCTGAAGCTCATCCAAAGAAGTGAATACAACATTGTTGATCAGCTGTTACAAACTCCTTCGAAGATCTCGGTGCTGTCACTTTTACTCAGTTCCGAAGCCCACAGGGAGGCTCTACAGAAAGTCTTAGAGCAGACCTTTGTGGAACAAGATGTGTCAATATGACAGTTCGATAGTATCATCTCTAACATCACTTCCTGCAACAACTTGGGGTTTAGTGATGAGGAATTGCCAGAAGAGGGCAAAAGCCACAACATGGCGCTCAATATCACAGTTAACTGCCAGGACGATGCCTTGGCCAGCGTACTGGTAGACACCGGATCGGCTCTCAACATTATGCTGAAGTCCACTTTAATGCAACTATCATTTAAAGGACCTCCGATGAGAGGCAGTGAGGTCGTCGTCAAAGCATTTGACGGGTCCAAAAAAATAGTTATTGGCGAAGTCGACCTTCCCATAACCATCGGTCCTCACACTTTCCTAGTCACTTTCCAGGTCATGGACATCCGGGCAACATACAGTTGCTTATTAGGAAGACCTTGGATACACCAGGCTGGGGCAGTCACTTCGACACTTCACTAGAAGCTGAAGTTTGTAAAGAACGACCAACTCGTCACGATCTACGGAGAACAGGCACTGATCTTGAGTAACCTTTCATTATCCACTTGTGTAGAACCCGGGGAGGTTGTTGGGACTCAGTTCCAAGCGCTTTCGGTGGGCAATGAGGGTCAACTAGAGAAAGGAACATCGATTTCCTCGTATAAAGATGCTCTCAAAATAATCGAGAGCAACGGTGCAATAGGATGGGGACAACTTGTCATTCCTACCGATAATAAAACAAAGAAGGGTCTTAGTTTTTCTGCAACCTGTACTCAGACAGCTGCTAATGGTGAAAGTCTTCATCCCATTCAGGATTTCTTCCACAGTGGAGGTTTCCTTCACCCAGTGTCTCAAGAAGTACATACCATCAACGAGGGAGATTCCTCCGACATGAATGAAGAATGGGAGTCCTATCTTAATGAGGACCGTTATTTGTCTCAGGAAGAGGTGCCTACGCCATTTTTCTATCCCGCACAAAGTCCGAGATTTATACCAAGGTCAGATGTCTAAATGATGTACAGAGATTGTGATCCGGAAGGATGTCGTGCTCCGCCAAATTCATTAGAGTAAGACACTCTGATGAAATACAACTTTGACCATGTCTATTACGGCCCGATGGATGGCCTGCCTATCTGGTAGTTGTACCCAAGAGACTTGGAGCAAGAAAATCAGCCGAACATTGAAAATCAGCTGAGCATCATTGAACAGAATACCTGCGTCCCCACCATGTCATGGGATCATCACTCAGGTTATTCAGAAATTACCCAATACGACGATGAATTGGTATAGCTTGCCGGACTAGAATTCATCAACTACGCTTTTCCCGAGGTCAACGTCATCGAGAAGGATGACTCCTCCAGTTCCACAAAAGTGTGGGACACCTTAGGACAACCAAGTGGAAAATTCGACTTCATGGTTAAATACATTGCTCCCGAAAGCTCTCGCATCAGGCTCGAAGACATCCATCCAACTGGATGGGGAGACATACCTGAGAGCACAAATACTATGCAAAATAAAACTGAGGAATCCTCCTACGACAACTCT
This sequence comes from Lathyrus tuberosus, assembly GCA_022829125.1. Taxonomy (NCBI): domain Eukaryota; kingdom Viridiplantae; phylum Streptophyta; class Magnoliopsida; order Fabales; family Fabaceae; genus Lathyrus; species Lathyrus tuberosus. The sequence goes on from JALAZF010000187.1 coordinate 9,500,967, forward strand.
GCCTAGGAGATAGATTATAATGACACAGCTCCGCCAAAAATCAGCTTCATTTCTGAGGACAAATCAACAAGGAAGGTACCAGACTTTGTGATTCACCGAGGAGTTCGCCGCCGATGGGTTGCAGTCGATGTTTCGAAGATTGTGCATGAGTCCAAGTAATTTCCATCTTTACTTTAACCTTTCACCCTGCCCAGGTGAAACGGATGTTTTGATAGGGCTCACTTTCTGTAAATATCCCTCTTCGCTTCGCCCAAAGCGACAGCGTTTTGTTTTATAGGGATGTAGTTTCAAGAATCGACAAAATCATAAATAAATAAACATCGTTCTGTAATTTCCGCATTAATTGTTGTTTTCTCTTTTTGCTTTTCTTAGAAAATTGTAATCCTAAAAAACAATTCAATTAATAAAAACAAGCAGTTTTCCAAAGAAAATACGCTGCACACACTCTTGCATTCTCTCAGTCTCTTCTAAACATAAATCATCACGTCATGCAAATTGCTTGTTTTAAACCCCATTGAAACATACGATCTGATGCCTTCTCCCAACTTTGAATTCCCGGTATTTGGGGCTGAAGAAGAAGAGGACGAAGAAATTCCTGAAGAGATCTCCTGATTACTCAGGCAAGAGGAAAGGTCCATTAAACCTCACAAAGAGCCGTTGGAAACGATCAACTTGGGTTCAGAGGAAGAAAGAAAAGAAGTCAAGATTGGGGCACTACTCAGTCCAACTGTTAAAGAAAGTTTAATAAAGCTTCTCAAAGAGTTTCCCGATGTATTCACTTAGTCCTATCAGGATATGCCAGGGTTCGATACCAGCATCGTGGAACATCATCTACCGTTGAGATCAGAATGTCCGCCAGTAAAACAGAGGTTGAGACGGACTCACCCGGACATGGCCATCAAAATCAAAGAGGAGGTCCAGAAACAGATTGACGCAGGTTTCCTCGCCACATCCGAATATCCTCAATGGTTAGCCAACATCGTACCCATTCCGAAAAAGTATGGAAAGGTCAGAATGTGTGTAAATTACAGAGATCTAAACAAGGCTAGTCCAAAGGACGACTTTCCTTTACCACACATTGACATGCTGGTTGACAGTACAACAAAGTTCAAAGTTTTCTCCTTCATGGATGGATTCTCGGGCTATAATCAAATCAAAATGGCACCGAAAGACATGGAGAAAACCTCCTTTATCACCACATGGTGTACCTTTTTCTACAAGGTAATGTCGTTCAGTTTGAAGAACGCCGGGGCAACCTATCAACGGCCAACGACTACTCTTTTTCATGACATGATACACAAGGAAATCGAGGTATATGTCAATGACATGATTGCCAAATATAAAACAGAAGAGGAGCATGTGACCCACCTGTCAAAATTATTCGAGCGGCTTAGAAAGTACAAACTCAGCTTGAATCCCAATAAATGCACATTTGGTGTTCGCTCAGGGAAACTTTTAGGGTTCATCGTCATCCATAAAGGAATTGAGGTTGATCCTGACAAAGTCAAGGCCATTCAAGAAATGCCTTCTCCAAAGACTGAAAAACAAGTCAGGGGATTCCTGGGACGTTTGAATTATTTTTCCAGATTCATATTCCTCATGACTACGACGTGCGCGCCGATCTTCAAATTACTCAAAAAAGATCAGGACTCTGTTTGGACAGAAGACTGCCAAACCGCCTTCGACAGTATCAAAGAGTACCTATCGAACCCACCGATTCTATCACCTCTAGTGGAAGGAAGACCACTGATCATCTACTTAACAGTCTTTGAAGACTCAATGGGGTGTGTACTTGGCCAACAGGATGAAACCAAAAGGAAAGAGTCTTCCATCTACTATCTGAGCAAAAAGTTCACCGACTGCGAGACTCAATACACTATGCTCGAGAAAACTTGCTGCGCTCTGGCTTGGCAGCCAAACGTCTTCGCCAGTACATGATTCGTCACACTACTTGGTTAATCTCTGAAATGGATCCAATCAAGTATGTTTTTGAAAAACCTGCTCTCACTGGAAAAATTGCCCGTTGGCAGATGTTGTTATCAGAATATGACATAGAATACCATGCTCAGAAAGTTGAATTTGACTTCCCACACGAAGATGTCATGTATCTAAAAATGAAAGACTGCGATGAACCGCTACCCAGTGAAGGGCCAAAACCAGGTTCTTAGTGGGGACTAATCTTTGACGGAGCTGTCAATCATTATGGAAACGGAATTGGGGAAATCATCATAACACCTCAGGGTACCCATATTCCTTTCACTGCCAGACTTACATTCAAGTGCACGAACAACGAGGCCAAATATGAAGCTTGTATCATGGGTCTCGAGGAAGCGATCGACTTAAGGATCAAAAACTTGGATATATATGGTGACTCAGCCTTGGTTATCAATCAGATCAAAGGAGATTGGAACACATACCAATCAATACTAATTCCTTACAAAGACTATGCGAGAAGATTGTTACCATTCTTCAACAGAATCGAGTTTCATCATATCCCTTGTGAAGAGAATCACATGGATGATGCGTTAGCCACCCTCTCTTCCATGATTAGCATAGTTTAATAGAACGACTTACCTAAAATTAACATAATGCGCCTTGAACGACCCGTTTACATCTTCACGATCGAAGTAGTCATAGACGACAAACCTTGGTACCACGATATCAAATGCTTCCTTCAGAAACAAGAATACCCACCTGGGGCACTAAGGAAGGACAGAAAAACCCTCAGAAGGCTGGCTGGCAGTTTCTTCCTGAGCGGTGATACACTCTATAAGAGAAATTTTGACATGGTTTTGCTTTAATGCATCGACAGACCAGAAGCAGACATGATGATAAAAGAAATTCACGAAGGATCCTTGGGCACTCATGCCAACGGACACACAATGGGGAGAAAAATTCTAAGAGCAGGGTACTACTAGTTGACCATGGAATCCGACTGCTACAAGTACATGAGGAAGTGTCACATGTGTCAGACATACTCAGACAAAATTCATGTACCGCCAACGCATCTCAAAGTTCTCTCTTCCCCATGGCCTTTTTCCATATGGGGAATCGACATGATTGGCATGATTGAACCCAAGGCTTCGAACGGACATTGATTCATTCTGGTAGCCATTGATTACTTCACCAAGTGGGTCGAAGCAGCGTCATACGCCAATGTAACCCGACAGGTGGTAGTCGGCTTTATCAAAAACAATCTCATCTGTCGTTATGCTGTTCCAAGCTAGATCATTACTGACAATGGATCAAACTTGAACAATAAGATGATGAAAGAGTTGTGCGCTGAGTTCAAGATCGAACACCATAACTCATCTCCCTACCGACCCAAGATGAACGGAGCGGTAGAAGCGGTTAACAAGAACATCAAGAAGATCGTTCAAAAGATGGTTGTAACCTACAAAGATTGGCACGAGATGCCGCCCTTTGCTCTTCACGGTTATCGCACATCTGTCCTCACTTAGACAGGGGCAACCCCTTTCTCTCTAGTATATGGCATGGAAGCAGTACTTCCCAGAGAAGTAGAGATCCCATCAATCCGGGTATTGATGGAAACTAAGTTAACAGAGGCTGAATGGTGTCAAAGTCGACACGACAAACTGAATCTGATCGAAGAAAAGAGAATAACGGCACTATGCCATGGTCAGTTGTAACAGCAAAGAATGAAGAAGGCATTCGACAAAAAGGTCCGACCTCGCGTCTTCAGGAAAAGAGACCTCGTCCTAAAAAAGATACAATCATTTCTCACTGATTCTCGGGGCAAGTGGACCCCAAACTATGACGGTCCCTATGTGGTCAAGAAAGCTTTCTCAGGCGGCGCCTTGAGACTTGTAACCATGGATGGAGGGGAATTTTCCTACCCCACGAATGTTGACGTAGTCAAGAAATACTTCGCCTAAATTAAAAAAAAAACCGTCTCGGTGGATTGAAAACCCGAAAGGGCGGTCCAGGCAAAAATTAGAGACATAATAAAAAATCATCCCGTTGGATTGGAAATCATCACAGTACAATCCAGGCAAAAGTTAGGGATAATGGCAAGTAACTACGTTCAACAGGGGAAAGTCCCTCAGCAGCAGCTACACCATCAGGAAAAACTCCTGTCAAGGTCATCTTCGACAGAAGCTCAGGATGTCCAGAATTCAAAGTTGGTAGAAGGATAGTGGTCGTTATGTTTCAATGCAACCCTCTTCCCTTAAATTACCATTTTCTAACTTTGTAAATACTCTATGGAATCACGCCCTTGGCTAATTTCCATCCCATCAATAAATTTGAGCCCTTGTGTTTTTGTTTGCAATTCTCATTTGTTTTAGCTTTACAGAACGACATTTTAACATGATTAATGATTCTTGAAATAAAACAAAAATGAATTTACTTATTAAAACTTTTTTTCCTTTTAAAATAAAGATGGCATTTTCTTTTTGACTGTTGAACATCGAAAGAACATCGATCGTGCCTCCAGAAGTAATCGAGCCTCAAAGTGCAGAATCAAAGTACTCCTTCTAAATCAGAGCACCTGAATGAAGGATCAACTGTGTCAGAGACCGAGTTTCATCTGACATCCTCGGCAGAGTCCTTATCTCCTAAGCCCGACCAACATAGCTCCCAACAGGGACTATCTCTCCTAAGCAAGGCAGAATTGCTACCTTTGGACCAGTGATAACTCTTCGTCCCCCGCAGTGGCTGAGTATCCCGTCGTGTTCATCCACTAGTCTGTATGTCGCGTTAGTTTTGTCATCATAAACATACATATATCATGCATCGTTGATTTACATTCATATTCATGTTGCATCACTATCACTCTAGTCGGTCTTGTTCCCTAGTGATAAAAGTTATCTCAATGAGTTGTTAGTTCTTTCCTCGTCAGGAAACGACTCGTCTAAACGGCCTCGCCTCCAGTTGATTTCTGGAGTGAAACCGGCCATTGACCACTTTGATAACTTGAACCTCTGAAAGGCCAGAGAACCTTCAGCCAATGTCACTCTTCGCCATTGAAGATGATGTCCTCGCTTTCCCGGATTAAGGAAAATCCCCAGAGAAAGCCTCTGAATCAGAGATTCGGCGGTACGACAGTTTTTTTCTGAAAAATCCGCTGATGGAAAAGTCATCAGCACCTCAAAATTGGATCACATCATATGGCGTTTCTCCAAGAAGATTCCGATAAAAGTATGATGTAATATCCCCAAGCGAAAACAGTCTCTCAAGAGACTCGTTTTACCCAGTAGAGTCAACAAATGGCATCTCCAATATAGAAGTATGTACACCTCTGCAGCTCATACAGACGGGTTTCCCCAGCAAGTCTGACATCAAAATCTTTTTCTGTCAAATTGCATCTCTCCAGGAAAATTCGGCGAGAAGTTCGAGGAAAAACCGCTACGAATAGCGTCCCTTGTCAAAAAAGTTTATTGACAAAAAAAACTGAGACCAGTTCCTTGGTAGGAAACCAGGATCGAGGGGAAGTTTATTTTAGAAACTTAGACCAGTTCTTTGGTAGGAAACCAGGATCGAGGGGAAGTTTATTTCAGAAACTAAGACCAGTTCCTTGGTAGGAAACCAGGATCGAGGGGAAGTTTATTTCAGAAACTAAGGCCAGTTCCTTGGTAGGAAACCAGGATCGAGGGGGAGTTTACCTTTTCTGAGCATCATTGCTGTAATACCCCGTAAGTTTATAAACGCTCTAGTTAATATTATTATGATCAACTGGGTTCCGGAGTACTCTGAGCAATTATTTGGTAAAATAATTAGAGTAAACTGGCGAACTCGGAGTTGATTAATTTAATAGTGTTTAACTTTGAGTTTTATTAATTGATGCTTTTGAGCTAAATTGGACATTTAGTAGTGTTACTAAATATGATAGTTTCTATACTATCTATTTTCTTTTCTTTTCATTGAAAAACCAAACAAAAGCTAAAAGAGAAAGAAAGAAAAGGAAAAAGGGAAGGAAGGAAAGGAAAAGAAAGAGGAAGAAGAGAAATTTTCCAAAAGCTCAAGAATCATCATCAATTCATATGTTCTTCGTTTAATCGTCTCAGTATCAACCTCCTCGTCTAGTAATCCAGGTGGGTTCTAGTTAGACTCTTTAGAGTAGGATTATTTTGAGTTTAGAGTTAGATTGGAAATTGGGAAAAAATGGGTATTTTGGTATAAAATCATGAATCTAACTGTTAAAATTCAATGTTTGATTATATGTTATACTGGTTGTGATGTTATAACATGTTTTGATGCATTTTGATTGATGAAAAATGGGATTTGGGGTTGATTTTGGATCAACCCGTAGCAGAAGAAATTCTGTAGGAACTTCTGCATTTTTCTCTGCCCATACGCGTATGGAGCATGTCAATACGCGTATGGGGCTTATCATTACGCGTACGGCAAGGGCAATACGCGTACGACAATTTTAAAAGGAATTTTCAAGGAAAAACGTTTCTGCCCATACGCGTATGGCTTTGGGCAATACGCGTATGGATGGCCGGGCATTTTGAGCAATACGCGTATCGCTTGGGGAAATACACGTATGGCTGGGCGAGGATTTTAGGCAATACGCGTATGGGATGTGCCAATACGCGTATGGCCAGGAGAAATACAGAAATTCTGCTGTTGTGAAATTTTCCCAATCGATTGTTTCCAATGCCGTAACTTTTTATCCGTGACCCAGATTGGAACAATTTTGGTATCGTTGGAAAGGTATTAAAATGTACTTTCTTATTACATTGGTTTTAAGATTGTCGGCCAATTTAATTATATCGGGATTGTTGGAATCGTGTCGCTTTGTTGATTTTAGTGTTTAATGCTGTGTAATTTTAGTTGAAAAATGTATGCATGACAAAACATAAAATAAGTAGAGGGAGGACAATTACCATAAGCAGTGTCGGACAGATTAGAACGAATAAACACTAGTATGGAACATGTGTGTTAACCGTTTGGTTATTTTAAGGCATTATGGCCTTGTGATTATCGAATACGATCACGACTGTGTATGATCACGTAATCGTAACCGATTATTTTTGCGAGTGCGTTTCATGGGTCTCGAGCTCCTCTGAAACTTGTGCACAACTACTTGACAGGTTTGATTCCCGTGTGCAGTACGAATGGCGCTCTGGGAGCGTATGCTTGTGACGGTTTATGGCCCGCGTGAAGCGACGGTTCATAACGGTTTATGGCCCGTAGGACCCGAATCAATTCGTATGACAAGTAGGTTCAAGGATCCATGACTCGGGTCGTCTTCTAGACGTAGAAGCGGACGGAAAAAGGGGATGCCTTGGTGTGGTTACGGATTAGTGATATTGTGAGTAGATGAACTCATAGCATGTGTCCATATAGTGTGTGTGTACTCAAGGTCACTCCCCTCTTTCCCTTTTGACTTGAGTTAGGTTTGTTAGAACCTTGTAGAGCCGAGAGGACATTAAGATAGGGAACTCACTGAGATTTGATGTATCTCACCCCACTGTTGTTGTTTACATCACAGGTTCTGCAGGTTCGGCGAAGGGTAAGGACAAGGTTATTTGACTTTCCTTACGGATCGTGGTTTTGTGATGGCATGGGTTCCGCTATGGCGTTTATGTTTTGAGATCATTGTATTGATCTAGTTCTTAGTTTTTATCATTTTGAACATCTTGTATATGTAATGCCTTAGACTTTTAGTTCTTTTGTATTAGAGGCATTTATGTATATAATGTGTTAACTAGGAATTTATTATATTTCAGTACCAAAAGTGAAACTCATGTATAATATATGATTTGATGCATGTATTAGTATATGGTCTTTACTGTTGGTATCAGAGCAGGTCGTATCCTCGACCTAGCCATGAAATAGGATAAGTTTTCTTTCCATTTCATATGCGGCGTGTCGCCATGGGTCTTGTCTGTTATATTTATGGTATTGAGTTTGATCAACTTAATCCTATTTGTATGGAATTCAGGAACATGGCTGATAGACGCAGAAACAACCGTGGAAGACCAAGGACTACTCCAGCTGGGACAGTTCCACAAGGTGATGAAGGGAATGCCCCTTTGTACCAATTTATGCAACAGATGCAGCAACAGCAGAATCAGTTCATGCAAGGAATGATGCAACAAATGGCTGATGGTCTGCATCCTCTAGTGGTTGTTCCGGAAGTTACAGGAGGAACCTACCGGGAATTTGTTCGTATGAATCCTCCGGAGTTTCAAGGAGGGCTAGATCCGGTGAAGGCACACGAATGGATAACAGGTATGGAACAGATTTTTCTGATAGTTCATTTCAGTGAGGAGAATAAGGTGGTCTTTGCCTCTCACTGGTTGAAGGGTCCTGCTATGAGGTGGTGGGAGAGCGCTTCAGCCTTGATGACAATTCAGGAGGTGCCAAAAGTGTGGGAACAGTTTAAAGTAATCTTTATGGAGAAATATTTTCCGAGTTCTTTAAGGTCGCAAAAGGAATTTGAGTTCCAACAGTTGAGACAGGGCAACTTATCAATGGCTTCCTATGCTGAAAAATTTGAGAACATGGCTGACTATTCTAGACAGGCCATGTATGCTCCTGATGAGAGGTGGAAGATTGATCAGTTTCTGTTTGGGTTAAGGGCTGAGATTTCACACAGCGTGTCTCAACGGGAATTTTCTACTTATGCTGAAATGTTAAGACAATGTTATGTGGCGGAAAATAGTTTGAAAAAGGTACAAATGGAGGTGGATTCGAACAGGGCAACTCAAGGTGACCGAGGGAGGTCGAATCAACAGTTTAGGCAAAGTCAACAGTTTTCCAAAGGGAAGCAGGTCCAGAGTTCTAGAACTAGTGTACCTCCGGTGTGTCATACTTGCGGTCGGAATCATTACGGCCGATGTGGTATTGAAAGTGTGAGGTGTTATCAGTGTCAGAAGGTGGGCCATTTGGCGAGGGATTGTCCTCAGGGTAGAAATCAGACACAAGGGAAGACTACTGGCTGAGTGTATACCTTGGATGCAAGGAAGACGAAGGGTGACAACTCCTTGATTGCGGGTACGTGTTTCGTAAATGGACATCCTTGTTTTGTTTTATTTGATTGTGGAGCAACGCATTCTTTTGTGTCCACGCATTGTGTGAAGCGACTGGGGTTGCAAACTATTCCTTTGTTTCCTCCTATGGTGGTTACTACTGCCATGGATGAAATGGTTGAAACACCGCTGATGTGTGAAAATTATGTGTTGTTCGTTAACGAAAGGGTTTTCTAGATTGACCTTATCTGTTTACCGCTTAAGAAAGTGGATGCTGTTCTGGGTATGGATTGGCTTTCTGCTAATTCGGGTTTTATTGGGTGTGATGAAAATTTAATCATTATTCCATCTGCTGAGGCTACTTCAAAAGATGTCTTATCAACGATTTTAGAAGGTACGGTGGGAATGGTAAATTTCTTATTCGAGAATGAGAGATCTGTTTTAATGGTTATTACAAAGGAAGGAAGTAGTGAACAGTAAGTTCTGAATATTCCAGTAGTGTGTGAGTTTCCTGAAGTGTTTCCTGAGGATATTTCTTCTCTTCCTCCGGAGAGGGAAGTTGAGTTCTCTATTGACCTGATACCGGGAACGACTCCTATATCCGTTTCTCCGTATCGGATGGCACCGCTTGAACTAAGAGAGTTAAAGGACCAATTGGAAGACTTGATGTCTAAGCATTTTGTTAGACCTAGTGTTTCACCTTGGGGAGCTCCAGTGTTGTTGGTAAAGAAGAAAGATGGGGGAATGCGATTGTGCATTGATTATCGTAAACTGAATAAAGTTACTATTAAGAACAAGTACCCTTTACCAAGGATAGACGACTTGTTAGATCAATTGAAAGGAGCCTGTGTGTTCTCGAAGATTGATTTACGGTCAGGTTATCATCAGATTCGAGTGAAGAGTTCCGATGTGCCAAAGACTGCATTTAGGACACGTTACGGTCATTATGAATTCTTAGTGATGCCTTTCGGTGTGACTAATGCTCCAGGTGTTTTCATGGATTACATGAACCGTATATTTCAGGCTTACTTGGACCAATTTGTGGTAATCTTTATTGACGACATTCTTATTTATTCTCGTACTCCACAAGAGCACGGAGAACATCTGAGAATTGTCTTATCGGTATTGCAAGAGAAGCAATTGTTTGCTAAGTTGAGCAAGTGTGAGTTTTGGATGTCGGAAGTTAATTTTCTTGGACATGTTATATCTCAAGGTGGTGTGGCAGTGGATCCATCGAAAGTAGAAGCAGTGATTAATTGGGAGAGACAGAGAAATGTTTCAGAAGTTAGAAGTTTCTTGGGATTGGCAGGATACTATAGAAGGTTCATTAAAGGATTTTCTCAATTGGCCTTACCAATGACGAAACTTACTCGGAAGGATGTTACTTTTGAGTGGGATTCAGGTTGCGAACAAAGTTTTATGCATTTGAAGGAAAGTTTGACGAGTGCTCCAGTATTAATTATTCCTGATCCTAATAACTCTTATGAAGTATTCTGTGATGCTTCTAAGAGGGGATTAGGGGGCGTTCTGATGCAAGGTGGTCAAGTGGTAGCTTATGCTTCTCGACAGTTAAAAGTTCATTAGAAGAATTATCCAACTCATGATTTGGAACTAGCTGCCGTAGTGTTTGCACTGAAGGTGTGGCGTCATTATTTATATGGTGTACGCTTTGAAATGTTCAGTGACCACAAAAGTTTGAAGTATTTGTTTGACCAAAAGGAGTTGAATATGCGACATAGAAGGTGGATGGAGTACTTAAAGGATTATGACTTAGAATTGAAGTATCACCCAGGAAAGGCGACTAAAGTAGCGGATGCTTTAAGTCGGAAAATGGTTCATAGTGCGGAATTGATGATTTTGGAATATTCGTTGTTGGAAAAGTTTAGAGATCTTAATCTCCAGTTTGTGTGGACTCCGAATGGTGTAATCATGGGAAATTTGAATGTCAATTCTACTTTAAGAGTTGAGATTCAAAAAGAACAATTGTTAGAAGAGGAGTTACAAGAGTTGTTACTTCAGCCGGGTTTTACACGAGCGACAGATGGGATTGTTCTATTTAATCAAAGGATTTGTGTTCCGAAGGATGAGGCATTAAAAAGGAAGATTCTAGACGAAGCTCATAAAGGTACTTTTACGATACATCCGGGTTCTTCGAAGATGTATCAGGATTTAAAGAAGAATTATTGGTGGTCTGGAATGAAAAAGGATATAGCGGAATATGTGTCAGAATGTGCAGTGTGTCAACAGGTGAAGATTGAACACCAAAGACCGAGTGGTTTGTTACAACCTTTGGATATTCCAGTTTGGAAGTGGGATAGTATTTCTATGGACTTTGCAGTGGGTTTACCCCGTACCCAAGGTGGGTATGATTCTATTTGGGTAATTGTAGATCGACTAACGAAATCTGCACACTTCTTAGCCGTAAAGACTACTTATAAGGCAAGTCATCTTGCAAGGTTGTTTATTGCTGAGATTGTGAGATTGCATGGTATCCCTTCTAGTATTGTGTCCGATAGAGATCCGAAGTTTACTTCGAGATTTTGGAAAGTGTTCCAACAAGCGATGGGTACGAATTTACGTTTGAGCACGTCGAATCATCCTCAGACGGATGGTCAGACTGAGCGAACAATACAAACGATGAAGGATATGTTAAGAGCTTGTGTGTTAGAGAGTAGAGGGAATTGGAAGGAACTTTTGCCGTTAATTGAGTTTTCCTATAACAATAGTTACCATGCGAGTATCGGTATGGCTCCTTATGAAGCATTGTATGGGAGAAAGTGTGGGACACCTTTGTGTTGGGCTGAAATTGGCGAAGATAGAATTTTGGGACCCGAGATTATTCAAGAGACTACGGAAAAGATTCAAATGATCCGTGAGAAAGTTAAACAAGCACAAGATCGTCAAAAGAGTTATGCGGGCAATCGTAGGAGAACTTTGGAATTTGAGGAAGGTGACCATGTATTTCTGAAAGTTACTCCGAGGTTGAGGTTGAGAGGTCCGTTTAAATCACGGAAATTAAGTCCAAGATACGTGGGACCGTATCAGATTCTAGAAAGGATTGGGGAAGTTGCTTACAGATTAGCCTTACACCCTCTCTATCTAAAATGCATGATGTTTTTCATGTATCTTAGCTCCGTAAGTTTATTCCTGATCCTCTTCAACCCATTCTACCCGAATCAGTGGAAATTGAAGCGGATTTGACTTTTGAACCACAACCGAGTCGTATTGTGGGAAGAGAAACAAAAGTGTTAAGGAACAAAGATATTCCACTTGTTAAGGTGCAATGGGATATGACGCATCCGGGCGATGCTACATGGGAACTAGAATCGGAAATGCGAGATTCTTATCCACATCTGTTCAGGTAGCCATCTAAATTCGAGGACGAATTTCTATTTAAGGGGGGGAGGATGTAATACCCCGTAAGTTTATAAACGCTCTAGTTAATATTATTATGATCAACTGGGTTCCGGAGAACTCTGAGCAATTATTTGGTAAAATAAATAGAGTAAACTGGCGAACTCGGAGTTGATTAATTTAATAGTGTTTAACTTTGAGTTTTATTAATTGATGCTTTTGAGCTAAATTGGACATTTAGTAGTGTTCCTAAATATGATAGTTTCTATACTATCTATTTTCTTTTCTTTTCTTTTCATTGAAAAACCAAACAAAAGCTAAAAGAGAAAGAAAGAAAAGGAAAAAGGGAAGGAAGGAAAGGAAAAGAAAGAGGAAGAAGAGAAATTTTCCAAAAGCTCAAGAATCATCATCAATTCATCTGTTCTTCGTTTAATCGTCTCAGTATCAACCTCCTCGTCTAGTAATCCAGGTGGGTTCTAGTTAGACTCTTTAGAGTAGGATTATTTTGAGTTTAGAGTTAGATTGGAAATTGGGAAAAAATGGGTATTTTGGTATAAAATCATGAATCTAACTGTTAAAATTCAATGTTTGATTATATGTTATACTGGTTGTGATGTTATAACATGTTTTGATGCATTTTGATTGATGAAAAATGGGATTTGGGGTTGATTTTGGATCAACCCGTAGCAGAAGAAATTCTGCAGGAACTTCTGCATTTTTCTCTGCCCATACGCGTATGGAGCATGTCAATACGCGTATGGGGCTTATCATTACGCGTACGGCAAGGGCAATACGCGTACGGTAATTTTAAAAGGAATTTTCAAGGAAAAACGTTTCTGCCCATACGCGTATGGCTTTGGGTAATACGCGCATGGATGGCCGGGCATTTTGAGCAATACGCGTATCGCTTGGGGCAATACGCGTATGGCTGGGCGAGGATTTTAGGCAATACGCGTATGGGATGTGCCAATACGCGTATGGCCAGGAGAAATACAGAAATGTTGCTGTTGTGAAATTTTCCCGATCGATTGTTTCCAATGCCGTAACTTTTTATCCGTGACCCGGATTGGAACAATTTTGGTATCGTTGGAAAGGTATTAAAATGTACTTTCTTATTACATTGGTTTTAAGATTGTCGGCCGATTTAATTATATCTGGATTGTTGGAATCGTTTCGCTTTGTTGATTTTAGTGTTTAATGCTATGTAATTGTAGTTGAAAAATGTATGCATGACAAAACATAAACTAAGTAGAGGGAGGACAATTACCATAAGCAGTGTCGGACAGATTAGAACGAATAAACACTAGTATGGAACATGTGTGTTAACCGTTTGGTTATGTTAAGGCATTATGGCCTTGTGATTGTCGAATACGATCACGACTGTGTATGATCACGTAATCGTAACCGATTATTTTTGCGAGTGCGTTTCATGGGTCTCGAGCCCCTCTGAAACTTGTGCACAACTACTTGACAGGTTTGATTCCCGTGTGCAGTACGAATGGCGCTCTGGGAGCGTATGCTTGTGACGGTTTATGGCCCGTGTGAAGCGATGGTTCATAACGGTTTATGGCCCGTAGGACCCGATTCCATTCGTATGTCAAGTAGGTTCAAGGATCCATGACTCGGGTCGTCTTCTAGACGTAGAAGCGGACGGGAAAAGGGGATGCCTTGGTGTGGTTACGGATTAGTGATATTGTGAGTAGATGAACTCATAGCATGTGTCCATATAGTGTGTGTGTACTCAAGGTCACTCCCCTCTTTCCCTTTTCACTTGAGTTAGGTTTGTTAGAACCTTGTAGAGCCGAGAGGACTTTAAGATAGGGAACTCACTGAGATTTGATGTATCTCACCCCACTGTTGCTGTTTACATCACAGGTTCTGCAGGTTCGACGAAGGGTAAAGACAAGGTTATTTGACTTTCCTTACGGATCGTGGTTTTGTGATGGCATGGCTTCCGCTATGGCGTTTATGTTTTGAGATCATTGTATTGATCTAGTTCTTAGTTTTTATCATTTTGAACATCTTGTATATGTAATGCCTTAGACTTTTAGTTCTTTTGTATTAGAGGCATTTATGTATATAATGTGTTAACTAGGAATTTATTATATTTCAGTACCAAAAGTGAAACTCATGTATAATATATGATTTGATGCATGTATTAGTATATGGTCTTTACAATTGCTTAGGAATAGAAGAAGGATGCGTGAACTACCATTCTTAACCACCATCAAAATTTCGGGTATTCCGATATTTAATCCTCTTGCACCATGAATGCCCGAATACCTTCGCCATTCACACCTTCGGGTCCAAGAAGATTAAATTGGGGCATCTGTCATACCCCAAATTTTGACCACTAAGATTCTCCATCATTGTGCAAATCATAATCACAATATGGAGGAGCCATCATACTCCCTAGTCTCCCCAAAGATGGGTGAACATCCACTACAATCAAAATTAGGGTTTCAAGCCCTCTCAGAGTTCTTAGGCAAATGATCAATCAAGGAATGACATGATCTTCAACTTGTCTAACCCCTCAAACATACAATGGATCAAGAGGACTCCCACTTCAAGGATCAAGCACAAGGCTGCAGCACTCAAAGTGGATTAAGCCTCAAGATCGCCAGTGTCACCAAATTAGGGTTTTGGTCGACCAGGGCATCCAGATGGAAATTTTCCTCTGGTCATGAGCCAATGCTTCACAATACAACCTAAGATGCTCTAAGGGACATCATAAACCCAATCATCATGTCAATTTGGCCTCAGGGGATGCATACATCAAAAATCAGGAATTAGGGTTTCTTGACCTAATTCACCCCTAAGTTGACTTTTGGGACAAAACATGAGCCAAGACCTCAAGAGAGGATTTGAGGGTCTCTGACACACTACATTGATCCATTTGTAACAATGGATTAATCCCAGAAGCTTGACCAACAAGATTCAATTTCATCAGAACCACAGTTAGGGTTTCGTGGGAAAAGTCAACTGTACCTTTGACTTTTGACCCAGGCATGCTCCCAAACCTTGGGACATGATTCAATACACCCTATAACACCCATGGAACATGTCCATCAAGTTTGATTTAGGTCAAGGACATGATTTCATAAAAGATTGCACAGTTTGGAATTCATCTGACAAAAAGTCAATTGTGCATAAAAGTCAAACTTTGACTTTTTGAGATTTTTCACAAATATGGTTCTTTGACCTCAAAATGATGTTAATGCATGATTGGAATCATCATTCATCAAGAAAAATCAAGAAAAGTGGGATAACTTGTAAAAGAGGTAACCATAAAAAACTTAGAAAATTTTCTAAGTTATGGAATAAAGTGGCTAGGGTACCAACTTTGGAGGATCATAACTCCTAAACCACAAGGCCATTTTTCCCCATCCAAAGCTGGATTTGTAGCTCTCATGACCCTCTAAAAAAGCCATCAAACAGATGCTTTCCACAAAATCACCTTCTCACTTCCAATTTTGCCTTCTAAGGCAAGCCACTATCGGGTTTTGAGTTTGAGAGCCATTCCAATCAAACCAATCACACACACACCTAATGAACATCATATAGAAGTGATCCAAACACACATAACATCTGGAACACCAAAATCACAAAATCACTAGCCAATTGCTCAAGTTCTTGATAGATTTGCAGTTGGGGTACCATCTCAAGTTCGAGATCATTTCAATCCACTCCAAGCATCCATACACACTCCATGGCACCTAGGGAAGCTATCCACATCATTGGAACCTAGCTGTAACACCTCTAACATAAAACACAATCACCAGCTACAAGAGAATTTAGGATTCTTGAGGTTTCTCTTTGACTTCTTATTCCATGCTTAAAATAAATGAAATTAAAGACCATAGACATGATCGTGAGGTGAAAACGAGTAGATTGATATGTAGATTGCATGATATCATCAAGTATCCAATGAGATTGGATAGAAAATACAAATCTCCAGAAACAGAGGGAGGGCGCGTGTTCTTGCCATGTTCTTGGCGCCCTTTTTCAAACATTCAAATATTTGAATTTTGTGATTTTATTTAATTGATTCAAAAATTAATTTCTCTCTGAGTTTTAATGATTTTGAGTTGATTCTTTTTTAATAATTCAAAAAAATGTTAAAATATTTTATTTTACCCAAAACTAAAAAAAAATATTATTTATTTCATATAATTGATATTTTTGCAAAGAATTAATATTTTAATTTTTTTGACATTTAAAATATTTTTACCTTTTTAATTTTGTAAATTTTAATGATTTCTAATCATTTTGTAGGGCAAAACTTGATTTTTGAAACATTAATCCAAGATCACAATTTGTTTCCACACAAGCTTAATAATTTTGATCATTTTAATAGAATTTTTATTCAATGAAAATACATTTTGAAAACAAATTAGGGTTTTGATTAATTTAACCCTCATTAAACTTTTTCAAACACACTTTGGGCCTCTAATAGAGTGTAAGACCCAATCCCCTTTTAACCAAAATAATTTGGGCCTCAGACATTGTATAAGTCCCCCTGCGTTAAAAGAAAAATCTCGGCGCGATCGCTAGTTCAAAAACAAATCATTTGGGCCTACCCTCATGTTATAAGCCCAATTTCTTTTCTCTAAACACTTTGTGGGCCTCTTGAGAGAGTGTAAGACCCATCCCTTTGTACAAAAAACCTTTTGGGCCTCAGTCACTTGTATAAGTCCCACTGTACAAATTCATACCACAGTGCAATCACTAATAAAACCTCGGGCCTCCCCTTGAACTGTAAGCCCCAACAATCTTTTCAAAGCACTTTATCCTTTGATTTTGAATATACTATTGTTTTCAATTTTTCTTTGTTGAACAACTAACCAAACAGCATGGAAGCTCTACAACCGAGTAAGTGTTTACCCGCTTTCTTTATCCGCTTTCATATATATATATATAACTGTATTGTGGGGCTGCTCACTGTAAGTCTTCTTTCACATACCTGATATAACGTGTAATACTAGTATATATGTTTAGAGTTTTCCCCGGCAACTACGTCTAGCACTAGGTAAAGCCCTGTTGATTACTCCTAAAAATAGACAAAACTAGATCCCCTGTAGGAGCACCAGATACAGTCTTCTCTTCGGCTGTCACCCTTAGAAATTGTCAAAGAAACTCTAACTCCCCAGAGATGATCTTTTCTCCATGAATGGAATCTCTTGAGTTTCTTCCAAATTCTCGAACTTTCCTGGCTTGATCTATTCTCTGTGAATAGCCTGTCTTGAATTTCTCGGGGTTTGGGGACCCACAGGCTTCTTAAAAGCATCCCTGCCTCCTCTTGGGCATTGTACAAGGACCCGTCGGCTTCTTAGAAGTTTTCACAGCCTCCTCTTAGGCTTCGTATAATGATTATTCCTCAGCAAAGAGAGCCTCCTCTTGGGCTTCATACAAATTATCCCTTTCGGCTTCCTAAAAGTTTCCAGCCTCCTCTTGGGATTTATACAAATTGTCCCGATGGCCTCTTAAAGGTATAGGAACAGAAACTAGTCATCTTAATAGAGAAGTATTTCAAAAGAGTCTAGACCTTTACCCCTTAACGTTCCAGCCTTCACTCACGCATCATACAACATGCCTTCGTTATTTGAGAATATACTTCTCAAACGCCAGTAAACTTTAACAGTCTAAATACCCTTGGGATTTCCCATTTCCTTAAAGAACAAGAAATAACCTTGATTCTCCGATCACAACCTTATTCATAATCTTTCTTTTCATAAGAACTGATTTTCTCTTTTATCCAACACACTGGACCTGTCACTCAACTGAAACAATCACCAGCATATTTAGCCTCCTCTTGGTCTTTGTACAAATTATTCTCCCCAGCGGAGCTAACCTTTTCAGACTCTCTTGGTGAGTCACCAACCTTTAGCCTCCGTCTCGGGCTTTGTACAAAACACCAAAACACTCACTTGTTGAGTATAAAAGACTTTCTTGTTTAGTCAGTGCCCCTTAGCCTCCATCTCGGGCTTCGTATGAGATACAAATCACTCTCTTGTTGAGTATAAAAGACTCTCTTGTTGGGTCACCCAATCCATTAGCCTCCGTCTTGGGCTTCGTACAAGACACAACAATAACACTCTCTTATTGAGTATAAAAGACTCTCTTGTTGAGTCACCAAACTTTTTGCCTCCATCTCGGGCTTCGTACGAGATACAAAAACACTCTCTTGTTGAGTATAAAAGACTCTCTTGTTGAGTCATCAATCCTTTAGCCTCCGTCTTGGGCTTCGTACAAGACACATAATCACTCTCTTGTTGAGTATAAAAGACCCCGGTTGAGTCAATCAACCTTTTAGCATTAAGTTTGTGCCTTGCTCACAACATACAAACATAAACAACTCCTCTTTAGAGATGACAAATTCTCTCTCAGTCAAATAGACCCTTCAGCTTCACATCTTGGGCTTTGAACAAGATACATATACTCCCTTTAGCTTCACGTCTTGGGCTTTGAACAAGACACCAAAATGGCTTTTTCCTCCCATAGAATAGGAGGAACTATGATCGCTCTGATTTCCCTATCCCGGGAATACGTAGGCATAAGATTGAACAATCTTAGCGAGCATACTAATCAAAAACCCAAAATCCCATATATCAATCGAAAAGCACCCGATCCCACCGTCTTACAAAAAAAACCCACCAATAGCCCAGGCATTCTGATCTTAACAAAATAACCAAAGATTGGGCCCCACATCCACATAGCATCTGTAACCTAACAGACCGCTGTTTAAACTCAGTATGAAAGTAGGGTTAATTGGAGACATCTATTTCCCTTCCTTAGTCAGCTCAATAGGATAAAAAATGAATCGACCTGTAGTACCCCATAACGGCAGTACTTAAGAACCACGTCCAAAATTGCTCGCTACACGGGGAAGACAAACTGAGTTGTCTCTGAGGTCACAAACCCTACTGAGGAAGTCATACTGAACGACTTTCCTGATCACAACCTCTGCTGAAGATGAAACCCAAAGAGAACTCTCCCTCTGTTGGGGACTACAAATAACCCTTGCTGAAGATAAAACCAAAAAACCTGATATTGAAAAGTGCCAATAACAATTGGACTTAAAAACCTGGTGGAGAGAAGTCAATAATACCAAACCTATCGGGGGATATCATTAAACTTAAACCACTACTGGAGGAATGACTTTACCCTTTCGGGGGTTAGAGTATACAGTTGCTGGTGAAAATACACTTCCTGACCTGCTGAGGGAACTGGATACCAAGACTCTGTGGGGAAAATAAAATCTCTGCCCGGGAAAGGTATCCAACAAGTTCCTGCTGGAGACGTAGTATTGTCCTCCCTGGGGAAATTAACTTCTGAATGCTTGTTGGGGAATAATAAACCAATCTGACCTGGGAAAGCAATCCTCTACACTCTTGCTGGGGAGATTATGCTCTCCTGAGGATGATGAAATTTCAATGCTGGGGAGAGAAACTCTACTGGGGAGAAATGATCCTGCTATCCTGCAAACACACTACAACCACATAATGTTCTATATGCAAAATGGCTACCTCGGTTACCATCCACAATATCCATTGCACAAGCAATTTCCATTATTTTCCGATATGCTTCGCAAAACGTAACATTTTCACATGCAATGTTTATAAAAAATATTGGACGTTTTTTGCAAACAAAACAGTAAAAGTAAAAACGGAAATGGAAAGCTCTTTGAGTGAAATTAAAACTTTATTGAATGAATTGGCCTGTAAATAGGCATTTTACAAATGGAAGCAATTCCTAAAAAGAGGTAATTGCGCAAAAGTGAAAAGAAAATACACATGTCGGCAATGTGGGAACAAATATCCACCATGTTTCGATTCAACTATGACCCATATGCCTTGCTTATCAGCGGATGCTTTGACTTTCGAAGAGACTGACTTGACTGATTCCTTTCCTTCGAAATTCCCAAGTGTCAAAAGTGCTCACAAATCCAACGCAGACCGCAGTCTCTCGCTTTCGAATCCCTAAGTTTTTCCTGGAACACCCTTTCGGGTTTTCAATCCACCGGGGTATCCATTTTTGCCAAAGTTGCCTTTTCAGGTTTTCAACTTTGCGGGTTTATTCTTTTTCTTTTTCTTGTATCCCTAATTTTTTCCTGAACCTTTTCTTTTTATGGTTCGTCGGGATACTCCTTTTTGCCTGGACTTTCTTTTTATGTCCAGCGGGTCTCTTTTTATGCGAAGTATTTTTTGACTATGTTTGTGTTCACAGGGGATGTAAAATCTTCGCCATCCATAGTCGAAAGTAATAAGGCTCCACCAGAGAAAACCTCTTTTACTACATATGGCCCTTCGTAGTTTGGAGTCCATTTTCCCCTGTGATCTGTCTGAGGAGGAAGGATCCTTTTCAAAACCAACTCACCTGTTTGAAAACACCGAGGACGCACTTTCTGATCAAAGGCCTTTTTCATCCTACTCTGATACAATTGACCATGTGCAATGGCTGCCAATCTCTTCTCAATTAGTTTCAGTTGATCCAACCGGGAACGTACCCACTCGCCTTCATCAAGCTTTACATCTGCTAGAATTCTTAAAGAAGGAATCTCAACCTCTAATGGTATGACTGCTTCCATACCATACACCAGTGAGAAAGGAGTTGCCCCGGTTGATGTAAGCACCGAAGTACGATAACCGTGTAGAGCAAATGGAAATATCTCATGCCAGTCGTTATACATTACCACCATTTTATGCACAATCTTGATATTCTTATTTGCTGCTTCCACATCGCCATTCATCTTTGGACGATATGGAGAAGAGTTGTAATTCTCAATTCTAAAGCTCTGGCATAGCTCCTTCATCATCTTATTGTTCAAATTTAAACCATTATCAGTAATGATTCACTCCGGGACCCCATAACGGCAGATGATGTCCTTCTTTATAAATCGGGCTACCACTTGTCTGGTGACGTTGGCAAACGAGGTTGCTTCCACCCACTTCGTGAAATAATCAATGGCAACCAAGATGAAACGATGCCCATTGGAAGCAGTCGGCTCAATCTTTCCAATCATGTCATTACCCCACATGGTAAAGGGCCAAGGAGAAGTCAATACATTAAGAGGAGTAAGCGGTACATGCACCTTATCAGCATAAATCTAACATTTATGGCATTTCCTGGCGTATTTGAAACACTCAGACTCCATAGTCATCCAGTAGTACCCTGCCCTAGACAGTTTTCTAGCCATAGCATGCCCATTGGCATAAGTACCAAAAGAACCCTCGTGAACCTCTTCCATCAACAGGCCTGCCTCGTGTTCATTAACATAATGTAGCAAGACCATGTTGAAGTTTCTCTTGTAAAGCACATCGTCTTCATTCAGAAAGAAATTGCCTGATAACCTCCTCAGAGTTTTCTTATCCTTGGTAGATGCCCCAACTGAGTACTCTTGACTCTTGAGAAAACACTTAATGTCATGACACCAAGGCTTGCCATCTGATACCTCTTTAACTACAAACACAAAAGCTGGTCTATCAAGCCGCATAATTCTGATTGACGAAGCTTCATTCCACCGATTCACCTTATACATGGAAGCCAACGTTGCCAACGCATCGGCCATCGGATTCTCAGCCTGGGATACATGATGAAATTCCACCCTATCAAAGAACGGTAACAACCTTCTGGCATAATTCCTATAAGGCACCAAATTTTCCTGACGAGTCTCCAATTCTCCTTTGATCTGATTAATCACCAACTCAAAATCACCATGCACATCGAGGTTCTTGATTCTCAAATTAATAGCTTCTTCTAACCCCATAATGCATGCTTCATACTCTGCCTCGTTGTTGGTGGATATGAACGCAAATCAGGCAGTGAAGGGTATATGAGAATCCCTTGGAGTTGTAATGATTGCCCCGATTCTGTTACTGTATGAAATAATGGCCCCATCAAAGACTAATTTCCGTTGAGATCCAACTTCAGGTCCTTTGTCGGGCAAAGGCTCATCACAATCTTTCATCTTCAGAAACATGATATGCTCATCCGGAAATTCAAACTTCATCGGTTGATAATCCTTGATCGGTTGTTGAGCAAGATATTCTGACAAAACACTTCCCTTAATGTCCTTCTAGGAGACATACAGAATATCGTATTCTGTCAAAACCATCTGCCAACGAGCTATTCTCCCAGAAAGTGCTTGCTTTTCAAACACATACTTAATCAGATCCATCTTTGAAATCAACAGGGTCATGTGGCTTAACATATACTGCCTTAAACGCTTAGCTACCCAAGCGAGTGCACAACATGTTTTTTCTAGCATGGAGTACATCGACTCACAATCAGTGAAATTTTTGCTCAGGTAATAGATGGCATGTTCTTTCCTACCTGACTCGTCTTGTTAACCGAGCACACACCCCATTGAATTCTCAAGAACCGTAAGATACATAATCAATGGTCTTCCTAGCACTGGCGGTATGAGGATCGGAGGTTCCTGCAAATATTCTTTTATTTTATCAAATGCCTTTTGACAATTTTCATTCCACCTGACCTCTTGATCTTTTCTTAGCAATTTGAATATTGGTTCACATGTGGCTGTAAGATGAGAGATGAATCTAGCAATGTAGTTCAATCTCCCTAAGAAACCACGAACCTCTTTCTCCGTTCTCGGTTCAGGCATTTCTTATATGGCTTTCACTTTAACAGGATCTACCTCGATACCCCTTTCACTAAAAATAAATCCCAGCAGTTTACTAGATCTCACACCTAAGGTGCACTTGTTCGGATTCAACCTTAGTCTGAACTTCCTCAACCTTTCAAACAACTTCTGCAAATTCACCAAATGTTCTTCCTCCGTTTGTGACTTCGCAATCATGTCATCAACATAGACTTCAATCTCTTTGTGAATCATATCATGAAAGAGAGTCACCAACGCCTGCTGATAGGTTGCCCCAACATTTTTTAATACAAAGGGCATTACCTTATAGCAGAAAGTTCCCCACGGTGTTGTGAACGTCGTCTTCTCCATGTCCTCTGGGGCCATTTTGATTTGGTTATACCCAGAGCAGCCATCCATGAAGGAAAATATGAAATACTGAGCGATGTTGTCCACTAACACGTCAATATGGGGAAGCGGGGAATCATATTTTGGGCTTGCTCTGTTCAAGTCTCGATAATCAACACACATCCTGACCTTTCCATCCTTCTTCGGTACAGGAACAATACTAGCAGCCCACAGAGGATAATTTGTCACAGCAAGAAAACCAGCGTCTAACTGTTACTGAACCTCTTCATTGATTTTGACATCCATGTCCGGTTTTGTTCTCCTAAATTTCTACTTAACCGGAGTACAACCCTCTTTAAGCGGCAACCGTTGTGCAACAATATCAGTGTCAAGCCCGGGCATGTCTTGGTAAGACCAAGCGAAGATATCTACATACTCTTGAAGCATTTCAACCAATCTGCCTTTAACACTGTCTTCCAAGACGGCCCCAATTCTTACCTCTTTTTTTGCGTCCTCGGTGCCCAAATTAACAGTCTCAATGTCCTCCTGATGAGGTAAAATAATTCGTTCCTCCTGTTTCAACAATCTGGCTAACTATTCACGCAAGTCACAATCTTTGTCAGCCTCTTCTTCAGCCTGATAAATGGGATTGTCGAAGTCATATCGAGCCATAGTTGAATCATTATCGATAGAATGTGAATATATAAACCTGCATGATTGATGTTTTATGTTTATTATGAATGCAACAAACAAAAACACATTGCCATTTTACTTTGAATAAATGCAGAAAGTAAAAATAGAAAAACAGGGATCAAAACATTTGAATGCGAAAAACGTCCTTTATTAATGATGAAATTGAAAGCAAAACATCATAGCCCTACAGGAAAAGAATCACTACGTCTTGGGGCAGAACATAGGACTTAACATATGCAAAAAACAATAACAATAACTCTTTGCTGGTCACTTGGATGATTTCCTCAGAAGACCAGTTGTACAAACTCTAACCAGGAATACAAGGACATATCGAATCATCCATATCACAGTCACTGTCACCTTCATCCTCAACTACGTTGATCTTGTTGAAGAAAACCCCAACACTTGTAAACTAAATTGGACAATTATACCTTGGAGGCCGTTGAGATTGTTTGGGGAGCTTGTATCTCAAACCATACATATCCTTCTTCATCTGCACGTCTATCACCTGAACCCATTTCTAGGAATTATCGGCTTCAACCACTGCACGCGAATCCTTGAATGAGGACATTGAAACTTCAGGCTCATTGACCTCTATAGGAGGCTCCTTAGGAATCTGTACAACTTCAAAAGCCTGACACAAAGTTTCATGTATTTGTAGCACGATTTTTGTGGTCCTGAGTCACGATCGCTTGGGTACTATAGTTCAATTCATTTTTTATCCTATCGCTTGGGTCTCCAATCACTACTACGAAAACCCCATTTAACGATGCCAGGTTTACCACGGTTTCGTATCCCACGGTTGTAACAGGATTAAAAATTTATAACGCCATATTTAACGACGGTTATATTACATAACCGTTGTAATACAAGCTGTGTAACAAGCTTCGATTCCCAACTACTATATTTTTTTTTCCATATTTTTACATTTTAACACGCTTATATTAGAAGACCGTTGTAATACATGTATCACGCTTCGATTCGCAGCAATATATTTTTTGTCATATTTTTAGATTTTAAACATGTATTAATTTTTTAAACATGTCTAACGCCATGTAATGTATGATGTATATTCCCAGCAATGTATTCTTTAGTATTTTTAAGTGCAATAGAGTATATATATAACTTTAAAAATAAAATTGTAAGAGATGAACATATATAGAGATAATTTTTTTTTAATATTCCATTGAGAGTACATTGATAAACATATTACATATCAAGATCATTGTCAGAGCCTATAGCATAAAATGCATCTTCATAATCTAGACATCTCTCCTCACTCCCCTCATCGGAATCATAATATACAGGCCTCCTTTTCTTCTTTATCTTCTTCTTCTTCGGCTTCTTCTTCTTCTTCTTCTTCTTCTTCTTCTTCTTATCTTTCCTTACCCTTAAGGCATCCATGAAGTTGGCAATTGCTGGTTGGACGACCTCTTGGATTGGCGCCTGACGTTCCTCATTGAGGTTTCTAGGATTCTCATTTGTTGAACTCGTTGTTACGAAGAATATATTATTTAGATATGTAAAATTGTCTATTTATAGATGAGGTTGAAGATGAAAAGATTGATAGTTTAATGCTTGTAATGATAATAACTTGTAAACCGTTCATATTCTGGAACGATATTTTCTTGTAAACCGTTCATATGTTGGGAAGTGCAATGGTTAATAATATTACGACAGTTATAAGTAATGACCGTAGCGATATCACTTATAATCTAGGCATAATTTTAGGAAAATGTTGTTGCCTGGTGTCGAACCTTGTACCACGTATAAGGGGTATCGCTACGGTTATTATAACTAACCGTTGTGATATTATTAAATTATTATACAATCTATCATAACGGTTATTTAAGAAAACCATTGTGAAAAATTTACCTATATAAGGGAATTAACTTTCCATTTTTGACAGTCGCGCCGTTTCCTTCACAGCAAAACCCTAGCACCCAAACTTCATCTTTTTTTAGAATCTGCGAAAAGAAATTCAAGAAGTGTGAAGCTTTAGATTTAAGCTTTTTCCTCCTTGAATTCCTTCTTGCAGAGTCTAAAACTAGATGAACATGGTGATGATGCTGACGGTAGCAAGCGTAATGTACATATTGTTTATGGAAAATAAGGTAGTCTTCTACTTCAATCTTTTTGTTAGATAGTTCCCATTATCTCGTTTTCTTCATGTTGTTTTTGTTGATTGTTCTCATTTTGTGCAGATTCGACTTCAATGCTTCACAAGCAAGGTGAACTTCATTATAATGGTACAGTCCCACTTCTTAGGGTTTTGTTTCAACTTTTGGTTGTTTTGTTTTGAATACTAACTAATTTTCTTCATTGCTTCCCACTTCTTAGGGTTTGTTTCACATGGTGATGATGATGGTGGTACATATATATATGAATTCATTTTGATAAGGTACATATATATGAATTCATTCTTATATTGTATATGAAATTTAGTTTATTATATATATACTATGTATATTGTTTGTTTCACTATCCTTTTATTGAAAATGCAATTAGTTAAATTGATATAGAACATTAGTTTATTATATATATACTATGTATATTGTATATAGTTAAATTTAATACTAATTAATTTTCTTCATTGCTTCCCACTTCTTAGGGTTTGTTTCACATGGTGATGATGATGGTGGTACATACATATGAATTCATTCTGATAAGGTACATATATATGAATTCATTCTGATATTGTATATGAAATTTAGTTTATTATATACTATGTATATTGTTTGTTTCACTATCCTTTTATTGAAAATGCAATCAGTTAAATTGATATAGAAACTTATAATCTGAAAATTAGGATGTATTTGAAAACCAACCTTTATCATGTCAATGTTTTCCGAATTGCATCCATTTCATTCAGCACATTTAATGTTCCTTAACATAAAATTTATGGTCCAATGGTCCGTTTGCTTCAATTCATCAATATCTTTTCTTATAGATTACCTCATCGTCGTCACTAATCATCGTGGTTGTTAAGATCATGATTGTTATGATGATAAAATCGTGATGATTTTTGGCGATGATGAGGTAAACTATAATAAAAGACATCGATGGATTGAAGGAAACCGACCATTGAACCATAAATTTTATGTTAAGGAACATAAAATGTGCGGAATGAAATGGATTTAATTCGTAAAACAGTGGTCTGTTTAAGTTGGTTTTCAAGAACAGTTTAATTTTCAGATTATATAGTTCTTTACCAATTTTAATGGCTGTATTTCTTGAATTTGGTGGATGGTAAAACAAGCAATACACATTTGTATTTAATAAACTAAGGGTACATTCCACAACGGTTAAAATACATAACCGTTGTGATAGTTAATATATATGACAACGGTTGATACTGATAACCATTGTTATAGTTAATATATATGACAACGGTTGAAATACCTAACCGTTGCAATATATCGCACGCTTCCAGAATACAACAACGGTTTCCAGACCGTTGTAGAAACGACGAACTTACAACAACAATCTACATAACAACGCCTTCGCTCGCGTCATTATATGTCATTCCCAACCGTTTCTAAATGGGTTTTTTCGTAGTAGTGAATTAACCCTGCTTGCATACTGAGTTTGAACAGTGGTCTGTTAGGTCACAGATGCTATGTGGATGTGGGGCCTTTCTTCGGTTTATTTTGTTAAGATTCGAATGTCTGGATCATTTGCGAGGTTTCTGGTAAGATGTCAGGATTTGGTGCTTTTAGGGTTGATATATGGGTTTTTTGATTAGTATGCTCGCTAAGATTTTTGCAATCTTATGCCTACGTATTCCCGTTTAACGAAACAGGGAAATCAGAGTGATCGTAGTTCCTCCTAGTCTATGGGAGGAAAAAGGTGTTTTGGTGTCTTGTTCAAAGCTCAAGACGTTAAGCTAAAAGGTTGACTGAGAGAGAATTTCTCATCTCTAAAGAAGAGTTATTGATGTTTGCATGCTGTGAGCAAGGCATGACTTTGATGCTAAAAGGTTGATTGACTCAACCGGGGTTTTCTTTATACAAAGCCTAAGAGGAGGCTATTGACCCAATAAGAGGGTGTTTATTATTTGTCTCGTACGAAGCCCGAGATAGAGGCTAAAAGGGTTGACTCAACAAGAGAGTACTAACAAGTGACTGACTCAACAAGAGAGTGCCTTTATCTGTCCTGTATAAAGCCCAAGACGGAGGATAAAAAGGTTGACTCAACAAGAGAGTCTGAAGGTGATTGACTCAACAAGAGAGTCTGAAGGTTGTTTGACTCAATAAGAGAGTCTTTGATACTCAACAAGAGAGTGTTTTATATGTGTCTTGTATGAAGCCCAAGACAGATGCTAAAAGTTTGACTCAACAAGTGAGTCTTTTATACTCAACAAGAGAGTATTTTATATCTCGTACGAAGCCCGAGATGGAGGCTAAAAGTTTGACTCAACAAGAGAGCCATTTATATCTCGTACGAAGCGCGAGATGGGGGCTAAAAGTTTGACTCAACAAGAGAGTCTTTTATACTTAACAAGAGAGTGATTTTCTATCTCGTACGAAGCCCGAGATGGAGGCCAAAAGTGGGTGACTCAACAAGAGAGTCTAAAAAGGTTAGCTACGCTGGGGAGAATCATTTGTACAAAGCCCAAGAGGAGGCTAACTGTGCTGGTGACTGTTTCAGTTTAGTGACAGGTCCAGTGTGTTGGATAAAAGAGAAAATCAGTTCTTATAAAGGGAAAGATTATAGGTAAGGTTGGTTCTTTAGTATTGATCAGAGGATCAGGGTTATTTCCTATTCTTTAAGGAAATGGGAAATCCCAAGGGTATTGTGATTGTCCAAGTCTACTGGTGTTCTGAGAAATCGATTCTCAGATAGTGAATGATCTTTGTATGATGCCCAAGAGAAGGCTGGTATGTTAAGGGATGAAAGTCAACCCATTAAATGGTATGACACTTGACTCAGAAAGACAGCTCTAGCAAATCGATGACTAGGTTCTATTCCTGTATCTGTAGAGGTCTCGGGGTACTTGTACTAAGCCCAAGAGAAGGCATGTGAGCTTGTAAGAAGCCGAAGGGTCCTTGTACGACGCCCAAGAGGAGGCGGGGATGCTTTTAGGATGCCTGTGGGTCCCCAAACCCCGAGAAGTTCAAGACATGCTATTCACCGAGAATAGATCAAGCCAAGAAAGTCCGAGAATTTGGAAGAATCTCAAGAGATGCCATTCACGGAGAAAAGATCATCTTTGGGGAGTTAGAGTTTCTTTGAAAATATCTAAGGGTGACAGTCTGAGAAAGGGTTCACCGAGAATGCTGCCTTTCACGTCTCCATATTATTTAACCCCAAGAGGAGGGAAGACTGTATCTGATAATCCTATGGGGATCTAGTTTTGTTTGTATTTAAGAGTGACCAACAGGGCTTTACCTAGTGCTAGACGTAGTTTCCAGGGAAAACTCTAAATAACTATACTAGTATTACATAGTAGATATGTGACAAGTATATAAAAGTTTGTGAAAGAAGACTTACACTGAAACAGCCCCACAATACAGTTATATACATATGAAAGCGGTAAATGAAAGCGGATAAACACTTACCCGTTGTTAGGGGTGGAAATAGGCTGGGCAGAGCTAAGCTTTGCCAAGCCTAAGCCTGGCCTGCCAAAAAATCTAAATCCTAAGCCTGGCCTATAGCCTGTCATTGGCTTATTTTTAGGCTTGAGTCTGGCCTTTTCTAAGGCCTGGTTAGCCTGTTAGCCTACATCAAAGCCTATTATTTTAGACATATGTAAATAAGCAATTAAAGTACTGTTTAAATAAACTAACAAACTAAAAAACCAGTGAGATTAAAAATTTATTTGCAATGACTTATTTTAACTTACCTATTAGCATAAGTTTAGCGAGACTATTAATTTAAGATAACTTATAAAAACAACTGATAACATTGTTCATAAGATTTTTTCAGCTTATTTTCATAAGTTCTCTAAGATAACTAATTTTTATTTATGTATTTTAACTCAAAGTACAAAACATAACATAATGATAATAAAAAATTATTCATATTTATTTAAATAGGCCAGCCTGTTAGGCTTAAAAGGCTTTTTTTATGGCCTGAGGCCTAGCCGTTTTAACTAAATAGGCTTATAAAAAAGCCTAGGCCTTTTCTATTTAAAAAAAAATCTTGGCCTGGCCTGAGCCTGTGTAGGCTCGCCTGTAGGCCCCTGTTATCGGCCTGGCCTATTTCCACCCCTACCCGTTGTAGAGCTTCCATGTTGTTTGGTTAGTTGTTCAACAAAGAAAGTTGGATAACAACATATTCAAGATCAAAGTATTTTGAAAAGATTGTTGGGGCTTACAGCTCAAGGAGAGGCCCAAGGTTTTATCAGTGATTGCACTGTTGTTTCGAAATTGTACAGGGACTTATACAAGTGACTGAGGCCCAAAAGGTTTTCTGTACAAAGGAATGAGCCTTACACTCTATTAGAGGTCCAAAGGTGTTTAAAGAAATGAATGGGGCTTATAACACGAGGGTAGGCCCAGATGACTTGATTTTTGAACTGGCAATCGCGTCGAGGTTTCTTTAAGGTACTGGGTCTTATACAATGCATTGAGGCCCAAAAAGGTTTCGGTTAAAAAGGGGGTTGGGTCTTACACTCTATTAGAGGCCCAAAAAAATTTTTTTGCACAAGAGATGGGGCTTACAATTCAAGGAGAGGCCCATAGGTTATTTGTTTGGCAACGGCAATCGCGCCGAGGTTTTTTGAAAACACAGTGGGTCTTATACAATATCTGAGGCCCAAATCATTTTGGTTTCAAAAAGGGGTTGGGTCTTACACTCTATTAGATGCCCATTGTATAAAGATGGGTCTTATAGCTATAGGAGAAGCCCAGTTGATTTGTTTTTGAACTGGCGATTGCGCCGAGATTTTTTCTTTTAACGCAGAGGGACTTATACAATGTCTGAGGCCCAAAATGGTTTTGGTTAAAAGGGGATTGGGTCTTATAATCTATTAGAGGCCCAAAGTGTTTTGAAAATGATTTGTTTAGGTTGATTAAGATCAAAACCCTAAATTAATTTCAAAATGTATTTTAATTAAATAAAAACTTAACTAAAATGATCAAAATTATCAAACATGTATAAAAAACAAGTTGTGATCTTGGATTAATGTTTGAAAAATCATGTTTATATCCACAAAATGATTGGAAATCAATTATGTTTGGAAAATCAAGAAGGAACAAATATTTCAAATGTTAAAAACAAATAAAATATTAATTCTTTGAAAAAATATCAAATATAAGAAATAAATAATATTTTTGGGAATTTTTGGCAAAATAAAATATTTTAACATTTTTTTGAATTATTAAAAAAAGAATCAACTCAAAATAATTAAAATTCAAAGAGAAATTAATTTTTGAATCAATTAAATAAAATCACTATAATGCCCTGTATAATATATGTCTAGAATAATACAATACACGCATTAATTTGGTACTGACACCATCATAAGTGCCTAATGACATAGTTCACATACTTGTCCATTTCTAAACATAAGTACACTACATGGCACAAGTCATGGAAACTAGCCAAAAGAAATAACAAAAACTAAGAACATTATACAATATTCCTCATTGTACAAGAACAATAAAATACACAGCGGAAATAAGATTAACTAAGCTTCTCTTGAAACATCCGAGCATCGCTCCACTTGTAACCAAACCTGCACCTGAAATAAAGCAACTATAGTGGGGTAAGATACATCAAATCTCAGTGAGTTCCCTATCCTATAAGTTCTCTCGGCTTTACAGGGTTCTATCAAGCCTAACTCAAGTCAATGGGAAGGGAAAAGACCTTGAGTACACAATCTCACAATCTCACAATCTCACACTATATGGAAACACGTTATTAAGTCCATTACTCAAAAGTTTATCACTAATCAATATTTTCACTCTTATCCCGTAGGATTTTCCACAACTTTCTAACGGCTATCCCTACACTGCAATCGGACTTATGATCCAAAAGATATAGATTCCAACGTTTCACAAAACATTACTTTCCTTCTTTTTATCGGATGGAGGGTCGTCATAGCTTTCTAATGACACCAAGAATGTCTCGATCCGAGTTACGGATCAAAAGTTATGAAAGAAACAAGTTGGAGGATCTGCTATGTTCGCAATGCGAAGCAGCCAGCGAACACTCGCTTTCTTATTCGCAGTGCGAAGCTCCCAGCGAATGCCTAAATACACTGGGTTCGCTGTCCCATTCGCAGTGCAAACGTCTGGCGAACCATGGCAGAACCAAAATAGGGTAATGTTCGCAGTGCGAACCTCTGGCTTATGCTCGCCTTCACCTTCGCCATGCGAACAACCAGCGAATGTTCAATTTCCCTTCGCTAGGGGACTCGCAGTGCGAACCTGCGAAAACCTAGAATTCCGCAGTAACGTACAGCAGTTCATTTTCACTAATTATCTCATCCAAAACATGATCAAACACATAAGTAAGCATTGATAGATGATTACATATAGATATCAACCATATTACTCAGATTACAACTCGTTTTATCCGTTAGATTTCATTTTCTCTCGATTTAACCTAATTCCAATTCGTCAGTTTCTAGCACTTAGATTGTCTAACTAGAACCCACCTGATAATCGGAGAGGAGTTTGAAGAAGATGATGAATCGATGAAGATGATCCACAAGCTTTTCTTCTTCATCCATGGCTTTTTCCCTCTTTCTCTTGTTTCTATCTTTCTCTTTTTCTTTTCTTTACATACATATATATATATATATATATATATATATATATAATATGCTTATTATATAATATAATTCCAACAGGGTAAAATATCTCCAATTGATATTTTATCGTCACAACTAAATTGATCAATTATTAAAGTTACCTTAAAATCCTTTCGTGAATTGAAATAATTGATCTCTTCAGAGTTCAACAGTTGCTCTATTGATCCCAAATGTCAATACTTAAGGTACTTAGAGAATTCCATTAATCCAATATACCAAAGATAAAGCACATAGATACTCATCTGATCTCATCTGATATCCAATTGAGCAATTAGATAATATGGGGTATTACAATCACAAAATTCAAATATTCAAATATTAAAAAATGGCGCCAAGAACATGGCAAGAACACGCGCCACCCTCTGTTTCTGTAGATTTACATTTATTATTCAATCCCACTAAATACTTGAGATATCGTGCAATCTACATATCAATCAGCTCATTTTCACCCCACGATCATGTCTATGGTCTTTCAATTCATTTATTTTAAGCATGGAATAAGAAATCAAAGAGAAACCTCAAGAACCATAAAATTTGCATGAAGGCTCAGAAATTCCATACACGATTCAAACAAAGTAAGGGATTGAGGGTAATCACTCTATGCATGATTATAAACTTATGGCCAAATTATTGTGTAGCAAAAAATGCATGGTTCATAGAGTTAGAAGAGCTCATGCTTACCTCTTGCAGCTGGTGATCATTTTTTGTGTTAGAGTTGTTGCAAGCTGGTTCCAATGGTTTGCACAGTTTCCTTAGGTGCCAAGTGACGTGTCTGAATGCTTGGAGTGGTTTGAAACAAGCTGGAACTGAAGATGGTACCCCAACTGCAAGTCTGCTAAAAGCTTGAGCAGTTGGATGGTGATTCTTAGAAATCAGTGTTACAGTTGTTATTTAAGTGTTTGGATCACTTCTATATGATGTTTATGAGGTGTGTATATGATTGGTTTGGTTGGAATTGCTCTCAAACTCAAAACCCGATAGTGACTTGCTTTGGAAGGCAAATTTAGAAGTGAGAAGGTGATTTTGAGGAAAGCATTTGTTTGATGGCTTTGGTGTACTCAAACTGATCACAAATGATGTCTATTTATAGTGCAAGAAGTTTGTTTTGCAAGCAATAGTGAATGGCAACTGCTGTAGAGGTTTGGCCAATGTTGATCAATAGGAATCCAAGTCTCCTTTAGCCATTGACTAGAGGTTAGGGCACAGGCTGCTGGTTCCCTTGGTCTTGGATATGTCTTGACTGAATTCAGTTGGAAGAGGCTCAGTCCATGCCACCTTGGTGCATCCATTGAATGCTCCAAAACAAAATTGGAGTCTTGCCCCCTCTTTAGGGATTTCTAGGTTTGGCATGCTATTTTTAGTTCCAAAGACTTAGGAGGCTTGGGATCAGTGTTTGTCCCTCCTTGGTCCCTAACTGAGGTGTTCAAATGGATAGACATGTTTGTCATTTACACAAATTTGGCAAATTGAGCAAAATGCACAAATCTGCCTTGCAAAGACAGTTTGCAGGAAGCCATATTGGCATGATCATATCTCATGGATCAAGTGGATTTTCATGGAGTTCTTGGCCATTTTGGAAAGCTATTATATGATACAACATATGTGTGATCATAGTTTGTCTTGATAATTTTTGGATCCAAGTGAAAAATGCCCCTACATTTGGAAAAAAGGGAAGGCAGATTCTGACTTAGTGAAAATTTCACTAAGTGTTGGAAAAAAGTGACATTTTCACTTTTTGTGATTTTGGCCATTCCATAACTTGAAATCCATGGCGAGTTGGAATGAGTGGTAGTTGAAGATTTTGTAGATGGCCATGAGAGCTACAACTCTAGCATTGATTGGGAAAAAAATGGCCTTGTGGTTTAGGAGTTATGATCCTCCAAAGTTGGTACCCTATCCACTTTGTTCCATAACTTAGAAAATTTCTAAGTTTTTTATGGTTACCCCTTTTACAAGTTATCCCACTTTTCTTATTTTTCATGATAAATGATGATTCCAATCACACATTAACATCATTTTAGGGTTAAGGAACCATAATTGTCAAAGTTGAAGTTTTGTGCACAGTTGACTTTTTGTCAGAAGAATTCCAAATTGTGCGATCCTCTATGAAATCAAGTCCTTAACCTAAATCAAACTTGATGGACATGTTCCATGGGTGTTATAGGGTGTATTGAATCATGTCCCAAGGTTTGGGAGCATGCCTGGGTCAAAAGTCAAAGGTACAGTTGACTTTTTCCTCAAAACCCTAATTGTGGTTCTGATGAATTTGAAACTTGTGAATCAAGCTTCTTGGATTAATCCATTGTTGCAAATGGATCAATGTAGTGTGTTAGAGACCCTCAAATCCTCTCTTGATGTCTTGGATCATGTGTTGTCCCAAAAGTCAACTTAGGGGTGAATTAGGTCAAGAAACCCTAATTCCTGATTTTTGATGTATGCATCCCCTGAGGCTAAATTGACTTGATGATTGGGTTCATGATGTCCCTTAGAGCATATTAGGTTATTCTTTGAAGCATTGGCTCATGCCCAGAGGAAAATTTCCATCTGGAGGCCCTGGTCGACCAAAACCCTAATTTGGTGACACTGGCGATCTTGAGGCTTAATCCACTCAGAATGTTGCAGCCTTGTGCTAAATCCTTGTGGTGGGAGTCCTCTTGATCCATTGGGCATGTTTGAGAGGTTTAGACAAGTTGAAGATCATGTCATTCCTTGATTGATCCTTTGTTTAAGAGCTTTGAGAGGGCTTGAAACCCTAAATTTGATTGTAGTGGATGCTCACCCATCTTTGGGGAGACTATTGAGGCATGATGGTTCATCCATATTGTGATGATGATTTGCACAATGATGGGGAATCTTAGTGGTCAAAATTTGGGGTATGACAGATGCCCCTATTTAATCTTCTTGGACGCGAAGATGTGAATGGCGAAGGTATTCGGGAATTCGGGGTTCAAGAGGATTAAATATTGGAATACCCAAAATTTTGATGGTGGTCATGAATGGTAGCTTACACATTCATCTTCTTTTGCTAAGCGATGATGCTTCGAAAAGGTAGAAAACTTCCCCTCGATCCTGGTCTTCAGCCAAGGAACTGGTTTTAAGTTTCTTTTGAAATAAACTTCCCCTCGATCTTGGCTTCCTACCAAGGAACTGGTCTTAGTTTCTAATTTAAACTTCCCCCCGATCCTGGTTTCCTACCAAGGAACTGGTCTAAGTTTCTAATTTAAACTTCCCCTCGATCCTGGTTTCCTACCAAGGAACTGGTCTAAGTTTCTGATGTAAACTTCCCCTCGATCCTAGTTTCCCACCAAGGAACTGGTCTTAGTTTCTGATGTAAACTTCCCCTTGATCCTGGCTTCTTACCAAAGAACTGGTCTAAGTTTCCGATGTAAACTTCCCCTCGATCCTGGCCTTCAGCCAAGGAACTGGTCTCGGTTTCTGATGTAAACTTCCCCTCGATCCTGGCCTTCATCCAAGGAACTGGTCTCGGTTTCTAATGTAAACTTCCCCTCGATCCTGGCCTTCAGCCAAGGAACTGGTGTTAGTTTCTTTTGTCAATAAACTTTCTTAACTAGGGACGCTGTTCGTAGCGGCTTTCCTCAAACTTCTCGCTGAATTTTCCTGGGGAGATGCCATTTGATGGAAAAAGATTTGATGTCAGAGTTGCTGGGGAACCCAGTCGTCTGAGTTGTAGAAGTGTACAAACTTCTCTGTTGGAGATGCCATTCGTTGACTCTCTTGGGGGAAAATGAGTCTCTTGAGAGACTGCTTTCGCTTGGGGTTGCTACATCATACTTTTCTCGGGATCTTCTCGGAGAAATGCCATATGATGTGATCCAATTTTGAGGTATCGATGACCTTTTCGTCAGCGAATTTTTCAGAGAAAAAATTGCTGTACTGCCGAATCTCTGATTAAGAGGCTTTCTCTGGGGATTTTCCTTAATCCGGGAAAGCGAAGATATCATCATCAATGGCGAAGAGTGATGTTTGTTGAAGGTCTCCTTGTCTTTCAGAGGTTCAAGTTATCAAAGTGGTCAAGGGACCGGCCTCAATCCTGAAATAAGCTGGAGAGAGATTGCTTAGATGATTCACTTCCTGACAAGGAAAGAATTGACAACTCGATTGAGAGGACTTTTATCACTAGGGGATAAGACTGACTAGAGTGATAGTGATGCAATATGAATGTGAATGATAATCTATAATGCATATGTATGTATGTACATGCTGACAAAACTGACGCGACATACTGTAGCAAGCGATTCTGGACATGGTTCTTAAGCACTGTCGCTCTTTTGGGGGTACTACAGGTCGATTCATTTTTTATCCTATTTAAGTTGATAAAGGAAGGGAAATAGAAGTCTCCAACTAACCCTGCTTACATACTGAGTTTAAACAGCGGTCTGTTAGGTTACAGATGCTATATGGAGGTGGGGCCTCTTTCTTCTTACTTTGTTTAGAGTGAAAAACCGGAATTGTTCATAGGTAGGGGATTAGGCTGATGCTTTTCAATTGATGTATGAAGGTATGGGATTTTGAGTTTTTTATTAGTGTGCTCGCTAAGATTTTTCTTTCAATCATATGCCTACGTATTCCCGTTTACTGAAATAGGGAAATCAGAGTGATCGTAGTTCCTCCTATTCTATGGAAGGAAATGGTGTTTTGGTGTCTTGTTCAAAGCCCAAGACGTGAAGCTAAAGTTGATTTGTATCTTGTTCAAAGCCCAAGATATGAAGGTAAAGTTGGTTGGTATCTTGTTCAAAGCCCAAGATATGAAGCTGAATTGGGTTGACTTTAGAGAGAATTTGTCATCTCTAAAGGGGTCTGCTTGTCACAACTGCTGGGTGACTGGTTATAAAGGAGGATTACTTTAACTGGGATATGTGAATCCAGCAATGCCATAATTTTCTTTATAGGGGATTTTAACCTGTAGGGGAAGACTTTAACTTAGTGTAGAGCAATTCCATCTTTCCTTAGGAATTTCTCATGCTAAAAGAGGGACAATGGCGTAGATGTAAATAATCTAGAGGCTTGCTGCTTACAGTAGTTAGATGAAGGGGTTGTTGATGTTTGTATACTGTGAATGAAGTACAACTTTGATGCTAAAAGGTTGATTGTCTCAACCGGGGTTTTCTTATACAAAGCCTAACAAGAGGCTATTGGCCCAACAAGAGGGTGCTTTTTATGTGTCTCGTATGAAGCCCGAGAGAGAGGCTAAAAGGGTAGTGACTCAACAAGAGAGTCCTTTTGGACGTATCTCGTACGAAGCCCGAGATGGAGGCTAAAAGTTTGTCTGACTCAACAAGAGAATCTTTTATACTCAATAAGAGAGTGATTTGGTGTCTCATATGAAGCTCGAGACGGAGGCTAAAGGTGATCGACCCAACGAGAGTCTTTTTGTATCTTGTATAAAGCCCAAGATGGAGGCTAAAAGATGTTTGACTCAACAAGAGAGTCTTTTATACTCAACAAGAGAGTGTTTTATATCTCGTACGAAGCCCGAGATGGGGGCTAAAAGGTCACTGTTTCAGTTGAATGACCAGTATGTTGGTTCAAAGAGAAAATCAGTTTTTATATGAGTAATGTTGCACTCATAGATTTGATCAGAGGATCGGGATTATTTCTTGTTCTTTAAGGAAACGACGAGTCCAAAGGAGCTTTAGACTGTCTGAGTCTACGGGTTTTATCTTTCGTACTATGCGTAAGAAACAGTAGCAGTAGGATCTAGACTCTTTGAAAGACTGTTCTATTAAGATGACTAATTTCTGTTCCTATATCTCTAGGAGGTCGTCGAGACAATTTGTACGAAGCCCAAGAGGAGGCTGGAAAATTTTAAGAAGCTGAGGGACAATTTGTACGAAGCCCAAGAGGAGGCTATCATTCCCGGAGGAAGAATCGTTATACGAAGCCTAAGAGGAGGCGGTGAATACTTCTAAGAAGCCGACGGGTCCTTGTACAACGCCCAAGAGGAGGCGGGGATGCTTTTAGGAAGCCTGTGGGTCCTTGCACTAAGCCCAAGAGGAGGCTGATGAATAGTTCCAGAAGGGGTTTCACATGGAACAGTGGCCTTCTGTATATGAACTGTTCAAAGGGGAAGATTTCCTAGATCTAGTTATCTAAAATTGTTGTAATGCTCTGTCTAATTATAGACATATTTGTCGGGGAAACTCTGAATATCTATACTATTATTACACAGTTGATATGAGTTTATGAAAGGAGACTTACAGTGAAACAGCCCCACAATACAGTTATATACATATGAAAGCGGTAAATGAAAACGGGTAAAAACTTACTCGATTGTAGAGTTTCCATGTTGTGTTGTTAGTTTGTTCAACAAAGAAAGCTTTGATAATAATATTATATTCAAAATCAAAGGGGAAAGTGCTTTGAAAAGAAAAATTGAGGCTTACAGCTCCAGGAGAGGCCCAAGGTTGTATCAGTGATCGCACCATTGTTTCGCATTTGTACAGAGGGGCTTATACGAGTGACTGAGGCCCGGGAAAGATTTTCTGTACAAAGAGATAGGTCTTACACTCTCTCAAGAGACCCAAAGATTTAAAGAATGGGGCTTATAACACGAGGGTAGGCCCAGATGACTTTTTTTGCTTGAAATGGCAATCGAGCCGAGATTTTGAAAACGCTGTGGGTCTTATACAATGACTGAGGCCCAAGAATGATTTGGTTATCAAAGGGGTTGGGTCTTACACTCTAATAGAGGCCCAAAAGTTTTGAATGGGTCTTATAGCTCGAGGAGAGGCCCAAGGTTTGTTTTTGAAACGGGCGACGATCGCGCCGAACTTTTTTGAAATACAACAGGACTTATACAATAAGTGAGGCCCAAAAAGGTTTTGGTTAAAAGGGGATTGGGTCTTACACTCTATTAGAGGCCTATGAGTGTTTGAAAATGATTTGTGAGGGTGAAAATCAAAGAAACCCTAATTTGTTTTCCTTTAAAAGTAAATATTTAAAGAAAATCAAATAAAAATGATAAAGATACCAAATAAATTTGAATAAACCACTTGTGATTTTTGTTTTAGGTATAAAAAATGAGATTTTAATCACAAGAGACATTAAAACTCATTTGGTTTTGATTTTCAAAGTAAATATTCATTTTTAAAATGTTTAAAAACACTTAAAAAGGAATTTATTCACAAAAAAACTAATTATATTAAATAAATAATATAAGTCTAATTTTTTTGAGGAATAAAATATTTCAATATTTTTGTGATTTTTTGCAAAAAGAACCAATCAAAAATAATTAAAGTTGAGTGAGTTATTAATTTTCCAATTAATTAATAAAACATAAAAATATTGGAAAAATAGCAAAAAAGTGAAAAAACACAAAATGGCATGGGTGGGGTTTGAACCCACGACCTCAAGGTTATAGGGCGCGCGCCTTACCAATGGGGTGGTGATACATCCATTGTTTGAAGTGAAATCACAAATATACAAGGCTTGCCTTGTTTTCTAGGCTTGGTCAAGGCAAGGCAAGGCAAATTTTGGGTCAAAAACGTGAATGTCATAACTTTCTCATTTCTCCATGTTTTGAGACAAAATTTATATGAATCTGGCCTAGAATTTCACAAGGAATCCAATGGTGGTGGTATTTTTTTCAGATCATACTCCCTCCTCAAAATCCGATAGGGGTTTTGAAAAAAGGCCTATAATTGCATTTTCTATGCTACACTTTGACACAAGCATGAATTACATGATCAATTGGTTCAAACACAACATATATGACATGCATAGGAGATGCATGCTCAGTGGACCTAAAAACAATGCATATTTTGGAAATTTCAAGTCATGAGGCTTACCTCCTTTTGAGCTTTTTGGAGTTTTTGTTCAATCTTTCAAACCCTTTGTTCCAAAAATGATTTGATGCTTTGGACACACTCAAATGATCCCTTATAATCTTTTAGGATGAGTGGAATCAACTGGTACCTGCAAAAACACAAACTGGCCCTTTCTTGCAAAAAGGGTTAAAATGGCCAAAATATCAACTCTCTCAAATGGTGTTCTAGATAGGGGGAACCATTTGGGACAGTTCAAGGATGATATTCGGAGTGTGTTTGAGGTTTTATCTGGTTTGGAAAATGATTGAATCAAGACATAGCTTGAAAAATGCACAAAAGCCCTATTTTGAGGTTTTGAGAGGTGACTTTCTGATTTTGGTGTTACAGGTCACTTGTGAGAGTTTAGATCACCTACATATGATGTTTATGAGGTGTGTGTGTGATTGGTTTGATTGGAAATGCTCTCTAACTCAAAAACTCGGAGTTACCTTGCTAAAGAAGGCATTTTGGCCAAGAGAAAGGGATTTTGAGGAAAGCATCTGTTTGATGGCTTTCGTGTACTCAAACTGAGCACAAATGAGCTCTATTTCTAGTAGAGCAAGTTTGTTTTGGGATCAATAGTGAATGGCAACTGCAGCAGAGGTTTGGCCATTGTTGAGCAATAGAAATCCAAGTCTCCTCTAGTCATTGACTAGAGGTTAGAGTACAGAGCTTTGGTTCCCTAGTTGTTGGATCATTCTTGACTGAATTTAGTTGTAAATGTGTCAGTCCTTGCCACCTTGAAGCATCTATTAAATGCTCCAATCCAAAATTGGAGTCTTGTCCCTCTTTTAGGGATTTATAGGTTTGGCATGCTACTGCTTGTTCCAAGGACTTTGGAGGCTTGGCTCAGTGTTTGTCCCCTTTGGTTTTGATCCTCAGATGTGTCCCAGATGATGACAAGGCTTGGAATTGGCTAATTTTGCCAAATTGACCAAAAATTCAAATTTTTGCCTAGCCTTGGCAGTTTTCAGCAAGGCATATTGGCAAGGTCATATCTCCTGGCTTAAGTGGAATTTGATGGAGTTCTTGGCCATTTTGGAAAGCCCTCATATGATACGACAACTATTTGATCATATTTGGTTTTGATACCTTTTGGATCCAAGTGAAAAATCCCCCTACATTTGGAAAAAAGTGAAGGCAGATTCTGACTTAGTGAAAATTTCACTAAGTGTTGGAAAAAACTGACATTTTCACTTTTTGTGATTTTGATCATTCCATAACTCAAAATCCGTGAGGAATTTGGAAGAAGGTCAGTTTTAAGCTTTTGTAGAGGGCCATGAGAGCAACAAATCAAGCTTTGGATGGGGAAAAATGGCCTTTTGGTTTAGTAGTTATGATTCTCCAAAGTTGGTACCCTTGCCACTTTGTTCATAACTTAGAAAATTTTCTAAGCTTTTATGGTTACCCCTTTTACAAGTTATCCCACTTTCTTTGATTTTTCTTGATGAATGATGATTCAAATCATACATTAACATCATTTTACGGTTAAAAATCCATTTTTGTGAAAAATCTCAAAAAGTCAAAGTTGACTTTTGTGCACAGTTGACTTTTTATCCGATGAATTCCAAACTGTGCGATCCTCTATGAAATCAAGCCCTTGACTTAAATCAAACTTGATGGATTGATTTCATGGGTGTTATAGGGTGTATTGAATCATGTCCTAGGGTTTGGGAGTATGTCCTGGTCAAAAGTCAAAGATACAGTTGACTTTTCTCGCGAAACCCTAACGGTGGTACTGATGAAATTGAGACTCGTTGCTCAAGCTTCCTGGGATCAATCCATTGTTCAAAATGGATCAATGTGGTGTATTAGAGACCCTTAAACCATATCTTGAGTTCTTGGATCATGTTTTATCCCAAAAGTCAACTTAGGGGTGAATTAGGTCAAGAAACCCTAATTCCTGATTTTTGATGAATGCTTCCCCAGAGGCTAAATTGACTTGATGATTGGGTCCATGAGGTTCCATGGAGCATATTAGGTTATTCTTTGAAGTATTGGCTCATGCCCAGAGGAAAATCTCCATCTGGAGGCCCTGGTCGATCAAAACCCTAATTTGGTGACACTGGCGATCTTGAGGCTTGATCCACCTAGAAGGGAGCAGCCTTGTGCTTAATACTTGATGTGGGAGTCCTCTTGATCCATTATGGATGTTTGAGAGGTTAGACCAGTTGAAGGTCATGTCATTCCTTGATTAATCCTTTGTCTAAAAGCTTTGAGAGGGCTTAAAACCCTAAGTTTGATTTTAGTGGATGCTCACCCATCTTTGGCGAGACTAATGAGGCATGATGATACCCCCATATTGTGATCATGATTTGCACAATGATGGGAATCTTAGTGGTTAAAATTTGGGATATGACAGATGCCCCTATTAAATCTTCTTGGACCCGAAAGTGTGAATGGCGAAGGTATTCGGGCATTCGGGGTGCAAGAGGATTAAATATCCGAATACCCAAAATTTTGATGGTGGTTATGAAGGGTAGCTCACACATCCTTCTTCTTTTGCTAAGCAATGATGCTTAGAAAAGGTAAACTTCCCCTCGATCTTGGTTTCCTACCAAGGAGCTGGTCTCAGTTTCTGAAATGAACTTCCCCTCGATCCTGGTTTCCTACCAAGGAACTGGTCTTAGTTTCTGAAATAAACTTCCCCTCGATCCTAGTTTCCTACCAAGGAACTGGTCTTAGTTTCTGAAATAACCTTCCCCTCGATTTTGGTTTCCTACCAAGGAACTGGTCTTAGTTTCTGAAATAAACTTCCCCTCGATCCTGGTTTCCTACCAAGGAGCTGGTCTCCGTTTCTGAAATGAACTTCCCCTCGATCCTGGTTTCCTACCAAGGAACTGGTCTTAGTTTCTGAAATAAACTTCCCCTCGATCCTGGTTTCCTACTAAGGAACTGGTCTTAGTTTCTGAAATAACCTTCCCCTCGATCCTAGTTTCCTACCAAGGAACTGGTCTTAGTTTCTGAAATAAACTTCCCCTCGATCCTGGTTTCCTACCAAGGAACTGGTCTTAGTTTCTGAAATAAACATCCCTTCGATCCTGGTTTCCTACCAAGGAACTGGTCTCAGTTTCTTTTGTCAATAAACTTTATTGACAAGGGACGCTATTCGTAGCGGTTTTTCTCAAACTTCTCGCCGAATTTTCCTGGGGAGATGCCATTTGACGAAAAAAGTTTTGACGTCAGACTTGCTGGGGAACCTAATCGTCTGAGTTGTAGAGTTGCACAAACTTCTCTATTGGAGATGCCATTTGTTTCTACTAGGGAAAGCGAGTTTCTTGAGAGACTGCTTCCGTTTGTGGTCTTACATCATACTTTTCTCGGGGTCTTCCCGGAGAAATGCCATATGATGGGATCCAATTTTGAGGTGCTGATGACCTTTTCATCAGTGGTTTTTCGGAGAAAAACTGTCATACCGCCGAATCTCTTGATTAAGAGGCTTTCTCTGGGGATTTTCCTTAATCCGGGAAAGCAAGGATATCATCTTCAATGGCAAAGAGTGATGTTTGTTAAACGTTTCTCTGGCCTTTCAGAGGTTCAAGTTATCAAAGTGGTCAAGGGCCAACTTCAATCCAGAAATAAACTAGAGGAGAGATTGTTTAAATGATTCACTTCCTGACGAGGAAAGAACAGACAACTCAATTGAGAGGACAGTTATCACTAGGGAACAAGACCGACTAGAGTAATAGTGATGCAATATGAATGCGAATGCAAATAAAATGCATGATGTATGTACGTATAAGTTGACAAAACTGACACGACATACAACCTAATGGATGAACATGACGGGATACTCGTCCATCGTGGGGCGAAGACGTGCCTGTTGGTCCAAATGTAGCAATTCTACCTTGCTTAAGAGATATAGTCCCTACGTGGAATACCGTTGGTCGGGTTTAGGAGATAAGAACTCGGCCGAGGGTGTCAGATAAAACCTGGTCTCTGACACAGTTGATCTTTCATTCAGGTGTACTGGCTAAGAAGGAGTACTTTGATTCTGCACTTTGAAGCTCGACTACTTCTGGAGAAGTGATCGACGTTCTCTCGGTGTTCAACAGTCAAAAGAAATTGCCATCTTCATTTTAAAAGCAGAAAAAGTTTTAACAAGTAAATTCATTTT
Source organism: Lathyrus tuberosus (assembly GCA_022829125.1). Classification (NCBI taxonomy): domain Eukaryota; kingdom Viridiplantae; phylum Streptophyta; class Magnoliopsida; order Fabales; family Fabaceae; genus Lathyrus; species Lathyrus tuberosus. The sequence continues at coordinate 9,545,608 of JALAZF010000187.1, forward strand.
TGTTTTATTTCAATAATCGTTAATCATGTTAAAATGTCGTTCTGTAAAGCTAAAACAAATGAGAATTATATACAAAAGCACAAGGGCTCAAATTTTATTGATAGGATGGAAATTAGCCAAGCGCGTGATTCTAAAGAGTATTTACAAAGTTAGAAAATGGTAATTTAAAGGAAAAGGGCAACGTTGAAATATGACCTTGACTGGAGGTTTCCGACAAACAAAGTAACTGCTGCCGAGGGATTTGCCCCTGTTGGACATAGTTACTTGTCATTATCCCTAATTTTTGCCTGGATTGTACTATGATGATTTCCAATCCACCGGGATGATTTTTGATCACGTCTCTAATTTTTGCCTGGACCGCCCTTTTGGGTTTTTAATCCACTGAGACGTTTTTTTTTCTTTTTTTTTGTTTAGGCGAAGTATTTCTTGACTACATCAACATTCAACATTCGTGGGGTAGACAAACTCCTCTCCATCCATGGTCGCAAGTCTCAAGGCGCCGCCTGAGAAAGCTTTCTTGACCACGTAGGGGCCGTCATAATTCGGAGTCCATTTGCCCCGAGAATCAGTGAGAAACGATTGTATTTTCTTGAGCACAAGGTCTCCTTTCCTGAAGACGCGGGGTCAGACATTTTTATCAAACGCCTTCTTCATTCTTTGTTGATACAACTGACCATGGCATAGTGCCGTTATTCGTTTTTCTTCGATCAGACTAAATTCATCATGTCGACTTTGACACCATTCAGCTTATGTTAGCTTAGCTTCCATCAATACCCGGATTGATGGGATCTCTACTTCTATGGGGAGCACTGCTTCCATGCCATATACTAGAGAAAAAGGGGTTGCCCCTGTTGAAGTGCGGACAGATGTGCGATAACCGTGGAGAGCAAAGGGTAGCATCTCGTGCCAGTCTTTGTAGGTTACAACCATCTTTTGAACAATCTTCTTGATGTTCTTATTAGCGGCTTCTACCGCTCCGTTCATCTTAGGCTGGTAGGGAGATAAGTTATGGTGTTCAATCTTGAACTCAGCGCACAACTCTTTCATTATCTTATTGTTCAAGTTAGATCCATTATCTGTAATGATCTGGCTTGGAACACCATAATGGCAAATGATATTGTTTTTGATGAATCAGACCACCACTTGTCGGGTTACATTAGCGTATGACGCTGCTTCGACCCACTTGGTGAAGTAGTGAATGGCTACCAGGATGAACCGATGTCCGTTCGTAGCCTTGGGCTCAATCACGCCAATCATGTCGATTCCCCATATGGAAAAAGGCCAAGGGGAAGAGAGAACTTTGAGATGTGTTGGTGGTACATGAATTTTGTCCGAGTATATCTAACACATGTGACACTTCCTCATGTATTTGTAGCAGTCGGATTCCATGGTCAAACAGTAGTAACCTGCTCTCAGAATTTTTCTCGCCATTGTGTGTCCGTTGGCATGAGTGCCAAAGGATCCTTCTTGAATTTCTTTTATCAGCATGTCTGCTTCTGGTCTGTCTACACATCGGAGCAAGACCATGTCAAAATTCCGCTTATAGAGTGTATCACCGCTCAGGAAGAAGCTGTCGGCCAGCCTTCTTAGGGTCTTTCTGTCCTTTCTTAGTGCCCCAGGTGGGTACTTTTGTTTCTGAAGGAAGCATTTGATATCATGATACCAAGGTTTGTCGTCTATGACTGCTTCAATCGTGTAGATGTAAGGGGGTCGTTCAAGGCGCATTATGTCGATCTTAGGTATGTCATTCCATTGAACTACACTAATCATGGAAGAGAGAGCGGATAAGGCATCCGTCATGTGATTCTCCTCACGAGAGATATGATGAAACTCGATTCTGTTGAAGAAGGGTAACAACCTTCTCGCATAGTCTTTGTAAGGAATCAATCCAGATTGGTATGTGTTTCAATCTCCTTTGATCTGATTGATGACCAGGGCTGAATCTTCTTTGTGCTCTCAGCTATATCTCCTCATCCAGTTGGCTGAATGTCTTCGAGCCTGATACGAGAGCTTTCAGGAGCAGTGTACTTAACCATATAGTCGTACTTTCCACTTGGTTGTCCCAAGGTGTCCCACACTTCTTTGGAACTGGAGGAGTCATCCCTCTCGATGACGCTGACCTAGGGAAAAGCATAGTTAATGAATTCTAGTCCTACAAACGTTGAGAATTCATCGTCGTACTGGATATTTTCTGAATGACCTGAGTGATGCTCCCATGACATGGTGGGGACACAAGTATTCTGTTCAATGATGCTCAGCTGATTTTCATTGTTCGGCTGGTTTTTTTGCCCCAAGTCTCCTGGGTAAGGCTGCCACATTGGCAGGCCATCCATCGGGCCATAGTAGCTGTGATCAAAGTTGTCTTTCATCAGAGTGTCTTCCTTTAATGAGTTTGGAAGAGCACGGCATCCTTCCGGATCACAATCTCCATACATCATTTCGACGTCTTACCTTGGTATAAATCTCGGACTCTGTGTGGGATAGCAAAATGGTGTAGGCACCTCTTCTTGAGACATATAACTGTCCTCGTTGAGATAGGACCTCCATTCTTCCTCCGTATCGGATGAATCTCCCTCATTGACAGCGTGCACTTCTTGAGTCACTGGTTGAAGGAAGCCTCCACTGTGGAAGAGGTTCTGAATGGGATGAAGAATTTCATCATTGGCAGCTGTCTGGGTACAGGTTGCAGAAAAACCAAGACCCCTCTTTGTTTTTTTGTTAGTAGGGATGACAAGCTGTCCACATCCTGTTGTATTAGCACTCCCGACTGCTTTGATAGCATCTTTGTACGAGGAAATCGAAGTTACCCCTTTTGATTGATTGTTCTTGGGTAACGAAAGCGTTTGGAACTGGGTTCCGATTATCCCTTCTGGTTCCACATAGGTGGATTACGATAAATTGCTCACGAGCAAAGCCTGTTCCCCACAGACTATGACGAGTTGACCGTTCTGGACAAACTTTAACTTTTGGTGGAGGGTCGAGGTGACCGCCCCAGCCTGATGTATCCAAGGTCTTCCTAGTAAACAACTGTACGTTGGTCGGATGTCCATGACCTGGAAAATGACTTGGAAAGTGTGAGGACCTATGGTTATGGGAAAGTCTACTTCGCCGATAACCGTTTTTCTGGATCCATCGAACGCTTTGACGATGACCTCGCTGGTTCTCATCGGAGGGCCTTTGAATGATAATAGCATCAAAGTGGACTTCGACATAACATTCAGGGCTGACCCTGTGTCTCCCAGTACGCTGGCTAAAGCATCGTCCGTGCAGTTGACTGTAATATTGAGTGCCATGTTATGACTGCGACCTTCTTCAGGTAATTCCTCATCACTAAATCCCAAATTATTGCAGGAAGTGATGTTAGAGACAATGCTATCGAACTGTCTATAGTTACATCCTGTTCCACAAAGGCTTGCTCCAAGACTTTCTGTAGAGCCTCCCTGTGCGCTTCTGAACTAAGTAACAGTGATAATACCGAGATCTTTGAAGGAGTTTGTAACAGTTGATCGACAATGTTGTATTCACTCCTTTGGATGAGTTTCAGCATCTCATCACCTTTTTTCGAAAGGTCGGGATCACTGGATTGACCGACTGGTGGATTGGGAACTTCTGATTGAGGTTCCTTCTCTTTGCTGGGTTCTCCAACTCCTCTGTTGAAGATTCTATCACTCTGTGTTACTCGACTGATGTCTGCAATAGTCACGACGGGGGGCAATGGAATTTTCTTTCCATTTTCAATTATCCTTGCACCGTATTTATAAGGGATTGCCTTAGTTGATTCATACGATAATGGTTCTGGTAGATAAATAACTACAGGAGCCTTCTGATTTTTCTGACCATCGTACGTAATTTCGATCTGTTCCTGGTTAGGAACTCTTGATTCGTCAAGTAGAGGGACGATGGCGAAAATATACCTAGTCCTCGGATGATCAGATATTACGACAATATCCTCAATTTGATCAACAAGGTAGTTCGGCATCTAGTTGATGGGTCCGGAGCCCGGAGAGGGGCGAATTTCTCCCCGATCCACCTGACCCTGCAGAGCTGCTCGCACAAGGTAGCATCCTTGGTTACTTTCCGAACAGACTTTACAACATTCATAGTTATGTGGCGGCACCTGGCCACACCCGCTTTGAATACAATGTAACCTCACTAGGTTAGCTTCCACAGATCGGACATCTTGACTTTGACGCCGAGTAGGGTTCCTGTTATTGATACTAATTTGCTGAGTATCTTCATCCATATAGATTGGCATCCACCAGTGATTTAAAAAGTGCTAAAGTGCTTCCTGGACAAGGGTACACCCCTGGTCGTTTTCGCAACCCGCTTTACAACTTTGATAGTCATGTGATTTCAGGAACCCGAGTCAGACCTGCTCAGCATGTAACTCTAACAGGTTGGTATTCATTAAACGAATATCAAAGATCTGAACCATGTTGATCTGATAGTGGTTCCTATCATGGTAGTCTTGGATCCATCCAAGATCCATCTGATGCTGGAGGTCCCCCTGTACAAAAGAGCATCCCTGTTTGTTTACCGAGCAAGTCAGACAAGAACTGTAATCGTCCCGTGGAAAATTATGATACTGGCTTTTCCTTGAGTGCATTGCCACCAAGTTGACATCCATCGCACGGAAGTCGTGGTTTTGAATGACGTTGGAATTCATATAGACCGTGTTAACTCCGCGAACTCGGTAATCTTGGATCCTTCCGAGATCCATTTGTTCCTGTAGAGCTGATTGCACCACAGAACATCCTCGATTACTTTTAGAGCAGACATCACATTGATGATAATTATGAGGTGGAACATGCCCATATCCACTTTGTCTATAATGCATCTTGACCAGATTGGTCCTTAACAAGAGTACATCGTGAATTTGATAGACATTGTTAGACTCTCCCTCTATCAGGTTGACTGCAGCTTTCTCATGTTGAGGCAGCGGGTTTGTGAGAACATTGGGATTCAAATCTTTGAAAGATAAGAGCCTGCTCCTAAAAAGCTTTTGTACGTCAGACTTGAAATTAAGACAATTCTCTATGTTATGCCCTGGTCCTCCTTGATGATAAGGGCATGTTTGGTCTACCTTAAACCAAAAAGGTGGACTTTCCGGTACTGTAAGAGGGGACTTAGTCTAGATGTGCCCCTTGGCCAGTAGTAACAGAAATAGTTATGCGTACGATATGGGTATAGGATCAAATCCTGGTGGCCGCATTGTACGGTTGTTGTTGTATTGAGGACGAGCCTGCTGAAGAGACTGTTGTGTCCTTTGCTGATTAGGTTAGCTTTACGCAACCTGAGGCTGATACGTAGGAATAGGTGCAGGGTTGATAGCAGGAGTCACCGCTGCTACTGGTTGATAACGTCGCCTTTGCTTTCCGAGAGAGATATTCCCAATATCTTGCTCTTTTTTCTTAGGGAGAGCACTACCGTATCTTTTTGTACCACTTGATGATCCAGCGTCTTCTACTAAACGTCCTTCTCAGACGGCTTCCTCAAGACGAACTCCCATACCGACCATTTCGGTAAAATCACTGGGCGCACTGGCAACCATTCTGTCATAGTAAAATGAGCTTAAGGTCTTTACGAAGCTTTTTGTCATCTCTTTTTCCTCAAGAGGTGGAAAAATTTGGGCGGCGATCTCACGCCATCTCTGAGCGTACTCCTTAAAGCTTTCCTTGTCCTTTTGTGACATCGATCTGAGCTGATCTCTGTCTGGTGCCATGTCTAAATTGTATTTGTATTGTTGGACGAAGGCAGTGCCAAGATCTCTGAATGTGCTAATCGTAGCGGGGTTTAAACCCATGTACCATTTTAATGCGGCACTGGTTAAACTATCCTGAAAGTAGTGAATCAGTAGGTCCTGATTCTCCGTCTGAGCTGACATTCGCTGAGCGTACATCACCTGGTGACTCTGAGGGCAAGAGTTACCCTTGTATTTTTCAAAGTCGGGCACTTGGAACTTGTGCGGAACTTTCACATTGGGGACCAAACAGAGGTCCGCGGCGTTCTTTCCAAATAAATCCTAACCACAGATGGCTTGCAGTTCCTTTTGCATTTCCAGGAACTGCTCCTGGAACTCGTCATTTCTATCGAACATAGTTTCCTTTCTACCAGAAGGCATTTGTGGAATTTGTCCTTCAGGGACAGTGTGCACCACAGGGGGTGGTACCGTTACTACGACAGTGAATCTTGGCATTTCACGAAGTCTGTAACCTTCAGGAGTCCTCAATATGCCTCTGGCATCCTCGCTTTCCCGAAGTTTGTAACCTTCAGGCCCAACGGCTTCTGCTATGATTCCCTGATCTTCAGTGATCGGCGGAACATATGCTTCCGGGATATAATTAACAAGCATGCCCCAGGGACGATCTTTCGGAATTTGATACCTAGGATTATACTTCTCCACTATGGGCGTTGAGGTGATCTCTGAGATCACAGTTCTTTGTAGCTGAGCTTCTTCCATAGCCTGCATGTCGTTACGAAGCTTTCTCATATCCTCTCTCAGAGCGTCGATCTCTTCCTTCAACTCTCTGTTTTCTTCCTCAAGATCATCCATCTTTTTCTGACGATTGGCCCGAGTACTGTACAAATGAGACAGTTTGACTCTCTAGAACCGAGACACAAATGTGAGATTCGTAGGTAAGAAGAATACGTTACGGGAGAATAATGAATGCAATGATTATATTAATTGTTTTTTGTTTTAATAAAAGTAAACTTCGACAATTAGATTGCAAATACCAAACAGTGGGGAAACCTCGTTTTATTGATTTAAAAGGATCGCGAAATTGAAAATTCAGCGAATTACAAAGTGCGGAAATAGAAACCTAAGCTAATGGGTCCCGAGTCCTCTCTAAGAAGAAATCAGGTGCTGATTCTGGTACTTTCCTTTTCTTGGACCGGGGCTCTTGTGTCGTTGTCGGGTTGTCATTCCTTTGCCAGGTGAAAGGAGTGAGCAAGTTCCTTTGGTCATCCTGATTCTCTACAGCATGCTGCTCCAAAATCTCAATCAGGGCATCCTTATCTTTCAGTAATTATTGTATTTTGATACACTCCACATTGAGAATGCGGTATTTGTTCTTCCAAGACCTCCTCTCCCGTTCAACTTTGTTGAGAGTAACCTGGAGTTTTTCCATTTGAGTCATGAAGTACATGACAGATTCCCTTAGCGGAAGAACTCCGTGACGAGGATAAGGCATCTCTAGCTTGAGAGCTCTAGTTTGTACCCAGTGGAGATAAGGCTCCACCGAGACACAGTCTGGTTTTCCTAGAGACTCTCATCCTTTCTTATGAACATGTTTCCAAGCGTGCACTATTACCATCTTTAGTGCTCTGTCATTTTCTCCTTCCTTGAAGAAAAGACCTTCTAGATGAGCATTCTGTGGAACGTGCCTCATCGGGTATCCAAATTAACGATGAATGAGAATTGGATGGTAGTTGATTCCTCCTTTAGTTCCTATGAGGGGTATGTTGGGGAAGTTTCCACAACGGTCAATGATCCTGATTCCCTCATAAATCCTATTGCACCAATCTATGTCAGAGTTGGTAAGAGACATGATTTTCTGCGACCAACGTAAGGCACTCTTGTGATCCCAAAAAGCAGCAGACTTAGGAAAATGGGAGATAAACCATTTGTATAGCAGAGGTACAAAACATATGATCTCCCCTCTGGTGTACAAATTACCTAAGTGTATAGAATGATACGCGTCTGCAAGTAAAGTCGGTACAGGGTTTCCAATGAGAAAAACCTGAATGGAGTTGATATCTACGAAGTTATTAATGTTGGGCAACAGAAATAACCTGTAGGTGAATAAAAAAAAGATGCTTTCAAAAGCAGTCACGTTCCCTATACTAGCGAAGTACAGGGCCTTCTTTGTCAAGAACTAGGCTGGCAAACCTTGTATGCCACCCTTAGTAGTCATGTGAGCCATGACCTCCGACTCGTCCAAACAAATTGCTCTTGCAATGGTCTGATCCTTTGGAATTTCTTCCAGTCCAGAAAAAGGAGCTCGATCAGTGATGTGTAAATCAATCAGATGAGAATATTCCTCCAGCGTCGGTGCGAGCTGATAATCCGGGAATATAAAACAGTGATAAACCGGATCGTAAAACTGAATGAGTGCCTCCAGGATTCCTTCAATCACATGGACCCTTAATAGAGATAGTATACCTCTGTACTTGGCTTTGAAAGCTTCAATGTTAGTGACCATTCTCGCTAAACCTCTCAAGTCCTCTAGTTTTGGAACCTTGAAAGTGTACTTATGAGTTCTCCTTCTACCGAAATCAATTAGCGCAATCCTTTTCTCTGACATTTGCAATCAGTGTCTTAGTTTAATTTGAAAAAGAGAGACTAGAAGAGAAGATTTTTTTGTTTTAATATTTTTTAAATGAATGCATGAATGCAGCACACAAAAATATAGAAAAAACATGGGGTCAAAGGGTCGGTGTCATGGAGTCAAGGCTCTACCCGTCCCAAAGGTTTATACTAGTGATTTTTGTACTTGTCTCTGAACATCATCAACTCTTGTCGAGAAAAAACCAGCGGGCTGGGAACCGTGCTAGGTGGTGTTTTTCGAAGAATCATCAGAAGAGGGTGGTATCGCGTGACAACTATTTCCGATAGCTTCTGCACCACTAAAAGGGGTTTTTCCTAGGTGTATACTCAATCTTTCCACACGCGGCATCACACGAATTCCCATTAGTAGAAAAATAAACACATATATCAATTAGGAAAAGCAGTATATATATTTTTCCTAATGTCCTAGACTTTTTAAGAGCTTTGAATCCTATGTTCCTGACAGAAAATGGCTCCCCGGCGGAGGCGCCACTCTGTGGTTCCTTCCCAATTTAAAGGTTTTAACCTAAGATCCTAGTGAAGGCCGATCCTAGTAATAATGACATCCCCCGATGAAACCATCATAAAAATAACTTGTCCAAGGGCTTTTACCCTAGTTTGTAAGGAAGAAAGAAAACCGACCCCACGGTGGGTGCCACTTTTCTGTAGCGAGCGATTCTAGACGTGGTTCTTAAGCATTGTCCCTCTTTTGGGGGTACTACAAGTCGATTCATTTTTTATCCTATTGAAGATGATGATGGAAGGGAAATAGATGTCTCCAACTAACCCTGCTTGCATACTGAGTTTAAACAGCGGTCTGTTAGGTTACAGGTGCTATATGGAGGTGGGGCCTCTTTCTTCTTACTTTGTTTAGAGTGAAAAACCGGGACTGTTCATGGGTAGGGGATTAGGACTGATGCTTTTCGATTGATGTATGAAGGTATGGGATTTTGGGTTTTTTATTAGTGTGCTCACTAAGATTTTTCTTTCAATCTTATGCTTACGTATTCCTGTTTACCGAAACAGGGAAATCAGAGCGATCGTAGTTCCTCCTATTCTATGGGAGGAAATGGTGTTTTGGTGTCTTGTTCAAAGCCCAAGACGTGAAGCTAAAGGTGATTTGTATCTTGTTCAAAGCCCAAGATATGAAGCTAAAGTTGGTTGGTATCTTGTTCAAAGCCCAAGATATGAAGCTGAATTGGGTTGACTTTAGAGAGAATTTGTCATCTCTAAAGGGGTCTGTTTGTCACAACTGCTGGGTGACTGGTTATAAAGGAGGATTACTTTAACTGGGATATGTGAATCCAGAAATGCCATAATTTCCTTTATAGGGGATTTTAACCTGTAGGGGAAGACTTTAACTCAGTGTAGAGCAATGCCATCTTTCCTTAGGAATTTCTCATGCTAAAAGAGGGACAGTGGCGTGGATGTAAATAATCTAGAGGCTTGTCACTTACAGCAGTTAGGTGAAGGGGTTGTTGATGTTTGTATACTGTGACCAAGGCACAACTTTGATGCTAAAAGGTTGATTGTCTCTACCAGGGTTTTCTTATACAAAGCCTAAGAGGAGGCTGTTGGCCCAACAAGAGGGTGTTTTTTATGTGTCTCGTACGAAGCCCAAGAGAGAGGCTAAAAGGGTAGTGACTCAACAAGAGAGTCCTTTTGGATGTATCTCGTACGAAGCCCGAGATGGAGGCTAAAATTTTATCTGACTCAACAAGAGAATCTTTTATACTCAACAAGAGAGTGATTTGGTGTCTCGTATGAAGCCCGAGACGGAGGCTAAAGGTGATCGACCCAACGAGAGTCTTTTTGTATCTCGTATAAAGCCTGAGATGGAGGCTAAAAGATGTTTGACTCAACAAGAGAGTCTTTTATACTCAACAAGAGAGTATTTTGTATCTCGTACGAAGCCCGAGATAGGGGCTAAAAGGTTACTGTTTCAGTTGAGTGACCAGTATGTTGGTTCAAAGAGAAAATCAGTTTTTATATGAGTAATGATGTACTCATAGATTTGATCAGAGGATCGGGATTATTTCCTGTTCTTTAAGGAAACGAGGAGTCCAAAGGAGCTTTAGACTGTCCGAGTCTACGGCATTTATCTTTCGTACTATGCGTAAGAAACAGTAGCAGTAGGATCTAGATTCTTTGAAAGACTGTTCTATTAAGATGACTAATTTCTATTCCTATACCTCTAGGAGGTCGTCGGGACAATTTGTACGAAGCCCAAGAGGAGGCTATCATTCCCGGAGGAAGAATCATTATACGAAGCCTAAGAGGAGGTTGTGAATACTTCTAAGAAGCCGACGGGTCCTAATACAACGCCCAAGAGGAGGCGGGGATGCTTTTAGGAAGCATGTGGGTCCTTGCACTAAGCCTAAGAGGAGGCTGATCAACAGTTCCAGAAGGGGTTTCACATGGAAGCATGGCCTTCTGTATATGAAATGTTATCTAAAATTGTTGTAATGCTCTGTCTAATTCTAGACGTATTTGCTGGGGAAACTCTGAATATCTATACTATTATTACACAGTTGATATGAGTTTATGAAAGGAGACTTACAGTGAAACAGCCCCACAATACAGTTATATACATATGAAAGCGGGTAAACACTTACTCGGTTGTAGAGCTTCCATGCTGTGTTGTTAGTTTCTTCAACAAAGAAAGCTTTGATAACAATATTATATTCAAAATCAAAGGGGAAAGTGCTTTGAAAATAAAAATTGGGGCTTACAGCTCAAGGAGAGGCCCAAGGTTGTATCAGTGATCGCACCGTTGTTTCGCATTTGTATAAAGGGGCTTATACGAGTGACTGAAGCCCGGGAAAGGTTTTTTGTACAAAGGGATGGGTCTTACACTCTCTCAAGGGGCCCAAAGATTTAAATAATGGGGCTTATAACACGAGGGTAGGCCCAGATGACTTTTTTTTCTTGAAATGGCAATCGCGCCGAGATTTTGAAAACGTCGTGGGTCTTATACAATGACTGAGGCCCAAGAATGATTTGGTTTTCAAAGGGGTTGGGTCTTACACTCTAATAGAGGCCCAAAACTTTTGAATGGGTCTAATAGCTCGAGGAGAGGCCCAAGGTTTGTTTTTGAATCGGGCGACGATCGCGTTGAACTTTTTTGAAATACAACGGGACTTATACAATAAGTGAGGCGCAAAAAGGTTTTGGTTAAAAGGGGATTGGGTCTTACACTCTATTAGAGGCCCATGAGTGTTTGAAAATGATTTGTGAGGGTGAAAATCAAAGAAACCCTAATTTGTTTTCCTTTAAAAGTAAATATTTAAAGAAAATCAAATAAAAATGATAAAAAATACCAAATAAATTTGAATAAACCACTTGTGATTTTTGTTTTAGGTTTGAAAAATGAGATTTTAATCACAAGAGATATTAAAACTCATTTGGTTTTGATTTTCAAAGTAAATATTCATTTTTAAAATGTTTAAAAACACTTAAAAAGGAATTTATTCACAAAAATACTAATTATATTAAATAAATAATATAAGTCTAAGTTTTTTGTGGAATAAAATATTTCAATATTTTTGTGATTTTTTTTTCAAAAAGAACCAATAAAAAATAATTAAAATTGAGTGAGTTATTAATTTTCCAATTAATTATTAAAACATAAAAATATTGGAAAAATAGCAAAAATGCGAAAAAACACAAAATGGCATTGGTGGGGTTTGAACCCATGACCTCAAGGTTATAGGGCGCGCGTCTTTCCACTAGAGTAGTGATACATCCATTGTTTGAAGTGAAATCACAAACATACAAGGCTTACCTTGTTTTCTAGGCTTGGTCAAGGCAAGGCAAGGCAAGTTTTGGGTCCAAAACGTGAAGGTCATAACTTTCTCATTTCTCCATGTTTTGAGACAAAATTTATATGCATCTGGCCTAGAATTTCACAAGGAATCCAATTGTGGTGGTATTTTTTTCAGATCATACTCCCTCCTCAAAATTCGGTAGGTGTTTAGAAAAAGGCCTATAATTGCATTTTCTATGCTACACTTTGACACAGGCATGAGTTACATGATCAATTGGTTCAAACACAACATATATGACATGTATAAGAGATGCATGCTCATAGGACCTCAAAACAATGCATATTTTGGAAAGTTCAAGTCATGAGGCTTACCTCCTTTTGAGCTTTTTGGAGTTTTTGTGCAATCTGTCAAACCCTTTGTTCCAGAAATGATCTGATGCTTTGGACACACTCAAATTATCCCTTAGAATCTTTTAGGATAAGTGGAATCAACTGGTACCTGCAAAAACACAAACTGGCCCTTTCTTGCAAAAGAGGTTAAAATGGCCAAAATAACAACTCTCTCAAATGGTGTTCCAGATGGGGGAACCATTTGGAACAGTTCAAGGATGATATTTGGTGTGTGTTTGAGGTTTTATCTGGTTTGGAAAAAGAGGGAATCAAGACATGTCTTGAAAAATGCACAAAAGGCCTATTTTGAGGTTTTGAGAGGTGACTTTGTGATTTTGGTGTTACAGGTCACTTGAGAGAGTTTGGATCACCTACATATGATGTTTATGAGGTGTGTGTGTGTGTGTGTGTGTGATTGGGTTGATTGGAAATGCTCTCTAACTCAAAAACTCAGAGTTACCTTGCTAAAGAAGGCATTTTGGCCAAGAGAAAGGGATTTTGAGTGAGCTCTGTTTGATGGCTTTCGTGTACTCAAACTGAGCACAAATGAGCTCTATTTATAGTAGAGCAAGTTTGTTTTGGGATCAATAGTGAATGGCAACTGCAACAGAGGTTTGGCCAATGTTGAGCAATAGAAATCCAAGTCTCCTCTAGCCATTGACTAGAGGTTAGAGTACAGAGCCTTGGTTCCCTAGTTGTTGGATCATTCTTGACTGAATTCGGTTGCATATACATTAGCCCATGCCACCTTAAAGCTTCTATTAAATGCTCAAATCCAAAATTGGAGTCTTGTCCCTCTTTTAGGGATTTCTAGGTTTGGCATGCTACTTCTTGTTCCAAGGACTTTGGAGGCTTGGCTCAGTGTTTGTCCCCTTTGAATTTGATCCTCAGATGTGTCCAAGATGATAACAAGGCTTGGAATTGGCTGGTTTTTCCAAATCGACCAAAAATACAAAATTCTGCCTAGCCTTGGCAGTTTTCAGCAAGGCATATTGGCATGGTCATATCTCATGGCTTAAGTGGAATTTGATGGTGTTCTTGGCCATTTTGGAAAGCTCTTATATGATACAACAACTGTTTGATCATATTTGGTTTTGATACCTTTTGGATCCAAGTGAAAAATCCCCCTACATTTGGAAAAAAGTGAAGGCAGATTCTGACTTAGTGAAAATTTCACTAAGTGTTGGAAAAAAGTGACATTTTAACTTTTTGTGATTTTGATCATTCCATAACTCAAAATCCATGAGGAATTTGGAAGGAGGTCAGTTTTAAGGTTTTGTAGATGGCCATGAGAGTTACAAATCAAGCTTTGGATGGGGGAAAATGGCTTTGTGGTTTAGGAGTTATGATCCTCCAAACTTGGTACCCTTGCCACTTTGTTCCATAACTTAGAAAATTTCTAAGTTTTTTATGGTTACCCCTTTTACAAGTTATCCCACTTTATTTGATTTTTCTTGATGAATGATGATTCAAATTATACATTAACATCATTTTAGGGTTAAAAATCCATTTTTGTGAAAAATATCAAAAAGTCAAAGTTGACTTTTGTGCACAGTTGACTTTTTATCCGATGAATTCCAAACTGTGCGATCCTCTATGAAATCAAGCCTTTGACCTAAATCAAACTTGATGGATTGATTTCATAGTTGTTATAGGGTTTTTAAATCATGTCCTAGGGTTTGGAAGTATGTCCTGGTCAATAGTCAAAGATACAGTTGACTTTTCGCGCGAAACCCTAACTGTGGTACTGATGAAATTGAGACTCGTTGCTCAAGCTTCTTGGGATCAATCCATTGTTACAAATGGATTATTGTGGTGTATTAGAGACCCTCAAACCATCTCTTGAGGTCTTGTCTCATTCTTTGTCCCAAAAGTCAACTTAGGGGTGAATTAGGTCAAGAAACCCTAATTCCTGATTTTTGATGAATGCTTCCCCAGAGGCTAAATTGACTTGATGATTGGGTCCATGAGGTTCCATGGAGCATATTAGGTTATGTTTTGAAGTATTGGCTCATGCCTAGAGGAAAATCTCCATCTGGAGGCCCTGGTCGATCAAAACCATAATTTGGTGACACTAGCGACCTTGAGGCTTGATCCACCTAGAAGGGAGAAGCCTTGTGCTTAATCCTTGATGTGGGAGTCCTATTGATCCATTGTGGATGTTTGAGAGGTTAGACCAGTTGAAGATCATGTCATTCCTTGGTTGATCCTTTGCCTAAAGGCTCTGAGAGGGCTTGAAACCCTAAGTTTGATTGTAGTGGATGCTCACCCATCTTTGGGAGACTAATGAGGTATGATGATACACCCATATTGTGATCATGATTTGCATAATGATGGGAATCTTAGTGGTCAAAATTTGGGGTATTACACATACAGACTAATAGATGAACATGACTGGATACTCGGCCACTGCGGGGGACGAAGAGGTATCGCTGGTCCACAAGTAGGAATTCTGCCTTGCTTAGGAGAGATAGTCCCTGTTGGGAGCTATGTTGGTCGGGCTTAGGAGGTAAGAACTCGGCCGAGGATGTCAGATGGAACATTCGCATCAGACACAGTTAATCCTTCATTAAGGTGCACTGGTTCAGAAGGAGTACTTTGAAGTTAAATCACTTCCGAGGAAGCTGTCGATGTTCTTCCAGACGTTTAAAGTCAAAAGGAAATACCATCTTTATTTTAAAAGCAGAAGAAAATTTTTGCAAGTAAATTCATTTTTGTTTTATTTCAAGAATCGTTGATCATGTTAAAATGTCATTCTATAAAGCTAACACAAATAAGAATTGCAAATAAAAGCACAAGGGCTCAAATTTTATTGATAGGATGGAAGTCATCCAAGCACGTGATTCCATAGAGGATTTACAAAGTTAGAACATGGTAATTAAAGGGAAAAGGGCTACATCGAAACATGACGACCACTATCCTTCTACCAACTTTGAATTCTGGGCCTCCTGAGCTTCTGTCGAAGATGACCTTGACTGGAATTTTCCTGGATGACGTAACTGCGGCGGGGAATTTGCCTCTATTGGATGCAGTTACTTGCCATTATCCCTAACTTTTACCTGGTTTGTACTCTGAGATTTGCAATCCATCGGGATGATTTTGATTATGTCTCTAATTTTTGCCTGGACCGCCCTTTCGGGTTTTCAATCCACCAAGACATTTTTTTTCTTTTTTTTTTAGTTTAGGCGAAGTATTTCTTGACTACGTCAACATTTGTGGGGTAGGAAAATTCTTCTCCATCAATGGTTACGAGTCTCAAGGCGCCGCCTAAGAAGGCTTTCTTGACCACATAGGGGCCGTCATAGTTTGGAGTCCATTTGCCCCGAGAATCAGTGAGAAATGATAGTATCTTTTTTAGCACAAGGTCTCCTTTCCTGAAGACACGAGGTCGGACTTTTTTGTAAAATGCGTTCTTCATTCTTTGTTGATACAACTGACCATGGCATAGAGCCGTGATTCACTTTTCTTTTATCAGATTCAGTTCGTCATGTCGACTTTGACACCATTCAGCCTCTGTTAGCTTAGCTTCCATCAATACCCGGATTGATGGGATCTCTACTTCTATGGGGAACACTGCTTCCATGACATATACTAGAGAGAAAGGGGTTTCCCCTGTTGAAGTGTGGACAGATGTGCGATAACCATGAAGAGCAAAAGGTAGCATCTCGTGCCAGTCTCTGTAGGTTACAACCATCTTCTGAACAATCTTCTTGATGTTCTTGTTAGCCGCTTCTACCGCTCCGTTCATCTTGGGTCGGTAGAGAGATGAGTTATGGTGTTCGATCTTGAACTCAGCGCACAACTCTTTCATCATCTTATTGTTCAAGTTGGATCCATTATCAGTAATGATCTGGCTTGGAACACCATAACGACATATGAGATTATTTTTGATAAATCGGACCGCGACCTGTCGGGTTACATTGGCGTATGACGCTGCTTCGACCCACTTGGTGAAATAGTCAATGGCTACCAGGATGAACCGATGTCCGTTTAAAGCCTTAGGTATAATCATGCCAATCATGTTGATTCCCCATATAGAAAAAGGCCATGGGGAAGAGAGAACTTTGAGATGCGTTGGCGGTACATGGTTTTGTCAGCGTATATGTGACACTTGTGACACTTCCTCATGTACTTGTAGCAATCGGATTCCATTGTCAACCAATAGTACCCTGCTTTTAGAATTTTTCTCGCCATTGTGTGTCCGTTGGCATAAGTTCCAAAAGATCCTTCATGAATTTACTTCATCAGTATGTTTGCTTCTGGTCTGTCTACACATAGAAGCAAGACCATGTCAAAGTTTCTCTAATAGAGTGTGTCACCGCTCAGGAAAAAGCTGCCTGCTAGCCTCTTGAGGGTTTTTCGGCCCTTTCTGGATGCCCCGTGTGGGTACTCTTGTTTCTGAAGGAAGCACTTGATATCGTGATACCAAGGCTTGTTGTCTATGATTGCTTCGATCGCGAAGATTAAAGCGGGCCGTTCAAGGCGCATTATGTCAATCTTAGGTAAATTGTTCCATTGACCTATGCTAATCATGGAAGATAGAGTGGCTAATGCATCAGCCATGTGATTCTCCCCACGAGGGATATGATGAAACTCGATTCTATTGAAGAAGGGCAACAACCTTCTTGCGTAATATTTGTAAGGAATCAGTCCTGATTGGTATGTGTTCCAATCTCCTTTGATCTAATTGATAACCAGGGCTGAGTCGCCGTAAACATCCAAGTTCTTGATCCTTAAGTCGATCGCTTCCTCGAGACCCATGATACAAGCTTCGTACTCGGCCTCGTTGTTTGTACCCTTGAACGTAAGTCTACCGGTGGAAGGAATGTGGGTACCCTGAGGTGTTATAATGATTGCCCCAATTCCATTTCGATAATGATTGACAGCTCCGTCAAAGATTAGTACTCATTGGGAACCTGGTTCTGGCCCTTCAGTGGGTAGCGGTTCATCGCAATCTTTCGTTTTTAGATACATGACATCTTCATTCGGGAAATCAAATCTGACTAATTCCTAATCGTCAATCGGTTGATGAGCCAAATGATCGGCTAAAACACTTCCTTTAACGGCTTTCTGAGCAAGGTACTCGATTTTGTATTCTGACAACTACATCTGCCAATGCGCAATCCTTCCCGTGAGAGCAGGTTTTTCAAAGACGTACTTGATTGGATCCATTTTTGAGATTAACCAAGTAGTGTGACGAATCATGTACTGGGGAAGATGTTTGGCTGCCCAAGCCAGAGCACAGCAAGTTTTCTCAAGCATAGTGTACAGAGTCTAGCAGTCGGTGAATTTCTTGCTCAAGTTGTAAATGGCAGACTCTTTCCTTTTGGTTTCTTCTTGTTGTCCAAGTACACAACCCATTGAGGTGATAGAATCGGTGGGTTCAACAGATATTCCTTGATACAGTCGAAGGCGGTTTGGCAGTCATTTGTCCAAACGCATTCCTGATTCTTTTTAAGTAATTTGAAGATCGGCGCACATGTCGCGGTCATGAGGAATATGAATCTGGAAATGTAATTCAAACGTCCCAGGAATCCCCTGACTTGTTTTTAAGTCTTTGGAGAAGGCATCTCTTGAATGGCCTTGACCTTGTCAGGATCAACTTCAATTCCTTTATGGCTGACGATGAACCCTAAAAGTTTCCCTGAACGGACATCGAATGTGCACTTATTGGGAATCAAGCAGAGTTTGTACCTCCTAAGATGCTCGAATAACTTTGACAGATGAGTCACATGCTCCTCTTCTGCCTTATATTTGGCAATCATATCATCGACATATACCTCGATTTCCTTGTGTATCGTCTCATGAAAAAAAGTAGTCATGGCCCTTTGATAGGTTGCCCCTGCGTTCTTCAGACCGAGTGGCATTACCTTGTAACAAAAGGTACCCCATGGGGTAATGAATGAAGTTTTCTCCATGTCTTTCAGCACCATTTTTATTTGATTATAGCCCGAGAATCCATCCCTGAAGGAGAATACTTTGAATTTTGTTGTACTGTCAACCAGCGTGTCAATGTGTGGTAAAGGAAAGTCGTCTTTGGACTAGCCTTGTTCAAATCTCTGTAATAGACACACATTCTGACCTTTCCGTCCTTTTTCGGAATGGGTACTATGTTGGCTAACCATTGAGGATATTTCGACGTAGCGAGGAAACCCACGTCAATTTCTCTCTGTACCTCCTCTTTGATTTTGATGGCCATGTCTGGATGAGTCCGTCTCAACCTTTGTTTTATTCGCGGACATTCTGATCTCAATGGTAGATGATGTTCCACGATGCTGGTATCCAACCCTGGCATGTCCTGGTAGGACCAAGCGAATACATCAGGAAACTCTTTGAGAAGCTTTGTCAAACTTTCTTTGACAGTTGGACTGAGCAGTGCCCCAATCTTGACTTCTTTCCTTTCTTCCTCTGAACCTAAATTGGCCATTTCCAATGGCTCTTTGTGAGGTTTAATAGACCTTTCCTTTTTTCTGAGTAATCAGGAGATCTCTTCTGGAATTTCGTCGTCATCTTCTTCTTCAGCCTCAAATACCGGGAATTCAAAGTTGGGAGAAGGCATCGAATCGTATGTTTCAATGGGGTTTAAAACAAGCAATCTGCAGGACATGATGTTTTGTGTTTAGAAGAGATAGAGAAAATGCAAGAGTGTGTGCTGTGTATTATTTTTTTACTGCTTGTTTTTTTTATTTGAACTATTTTTTAGGATTACCATTTTCTGAAAAATGAAAAGGGAAAACAGCAATAAATGCGGAAATTACAGAACGACGTTTATTTATTTATGATTTTGTCGATTCTTGAAACTACAGCCCTATAAAACAAAACTCTATCGCTTTGGGCGAAGCAAAGAGCGATATTTACAAAAAGTGAGCCCTATCAAAACATCCGTTTCTTCTGGGCAGGGTGAAAGGTTAAAGTAAAGATGGCCATTACTTTGACTTATGGACGACTTTTGGGATATCGACAGCGACCCGTTGGCGGCGAACTCCTCGGTGAATCACAAAGTCTGGTACCTTCCTTGATTTCTCTTCAGAAATAACACTGATTTCTGGTGGAGCGGGATCATTGGAATCTGTCTCCCAAGCAGAGTTGTCGTAGGAGGATTCCTCAGTTGTATTTTGCATAGTATTTGTGCTCTCAGGTATATCTCCCCATCCAGTTGGCCGGATGTCTTCGAGCCTGATACGAGAGCTTTAGGGAGCGGTATACTTGACCATAAAGTCATACTTCCCACTTGGTTGTCCCAGGGTATCCCACACTTCTTTGGAACTGGAGGAGTCATCTCTCTCGATGACGTTGACCTCGGGAAAAGCATAGTTAATGATTTCTAGTCCTGCAAACTTTACGAATTCATTGTCATGCTGGATATTTTCTGAATGACCTGAGTGTTGATCCCATGACATGGTGGGGATGTAGGCATTCGTTTGAGTGATGCTCAGCTGATTTTCATTGTTCGGCTGACTTTTTTGCCCCGAGTCTCCTGGGTACGGGTGCCAGATAGGCAAACCATCCATCGAGCCATAATAATCGTGATCAAAGTTATCTTTCATCAGAGTGTCTTCCTCTAATGAGTTTGGTGGAGCACATATATCATTTCGTCGTCTAACCTCGGTATAAATCTCGGACTTTGTGCCAAAAAGCAAAATGGCGTAGGCACCTCTTCCTGAGACATATAACAGTCCTTATTAAGATAGGACTCCCATTCTTCATCTGTATCGGAGGAGTCTCCCTCGTTGATAGTGTGGACTTCTTGGGACACTGGGTGAAGGAAACCTCCACTATGGAAGAAGTCCTGAACGGGATGAAGACTTTCACCGTTAGCGGCAGTCTGGGTACAGGTTGCAGAAAAACCAAGACCCTTCTTTGTTTTGTTATCGGCAGGAATGACGAGCTGTCCCCACCCTTTCGTATTATTACTTTCAATTGCTTCGAGAGCATATTTGTACGAGGAAATCGAGGTTCCTCTTTCTGCCTGATTATCATTGCTCACCGAAAGTGCTTGGAACTGGGTTCCGATTATCTCCTCCGGTTCCACACAGGTGGATGATGATAAGTTACTCACGATCAAGGCCTGTTCTCCGCAGATCGTGACGAGTTGGTCGTTTTTGACAAACTTCAGCTTCTGGTGAAGTCTCGAAGTGACTGCCCCAGCCTGGTGTATCCAAGGTCTTCCTAATAAGCAACTGTATGTTTCCCGGATGTCCATGACCTGGAAAGTGACTAGGAAAGTATAAGGACCGATAGTTATGGGAAGGTCGACTTCGCCGGTAACCGTTTTTCTGGACCCATCAAATGCTTTGACGACGACCTCATTGGCTCTCATTGGAGATCCTTTGAATGATAGTCACATTAGAGTGGACTTCGGTATGACATTGAGAACCGATTCGGTGTCTACTAGTACGCTGGCTAAAGCATCGTTCTGGCAGTTGACTGTGATATTGAACACCAAGTTGTTGCAGGAAGTGATGTTAGAGATGATGCTATCGAATTGTCGTATTGCCACATCCTGTTCCACAAAGGCCTGCTCTAAGACTTTCTGTAGAGCCTCTCTG
Organism: Lathyrus tuberosus; assembly: GCA_022829125.1. Taxonomy (NCBI): domain Eukaryota; kingdom Viridiplantae; phylum Streptophyta; class Magnoliopsida; order Fabales; family Fabaceae; genus Lathyrus; species Lathyrus tuberosus. The sequence continues at coordinate 9,566,642 of JALAZF010000187.1, forward strand.
TGGGCTTCGGAACTGAGTAAAAGTGATAGCACTGAGATCTTTGAAGGAGTTTGTAGCAGTTGATCAATAATGTTGTATTCACTCTTTTGGATGAGCTTCAGCATCTCATCATCATTCTTGGAAAGGTCGAGATTACTTGATTGACCGACTGGTTGATCAGGAACTTCTGTTTGAGGTTCCTTTTCTCAGCTGGGTTCTCCAACTTCTCTGTTGAAGATCCGACCGCTCCGTGTTACTCGACTGATGTCTGCAATATTCACGACGGAGGGTAATGGAATTTCCTTTCCATTCTCAACTGTTGTTGTACCGTATTTGTAAGGGATAGCCTTAGTTGATTCATAGGGCGCTGGTCTCGGTAGATAGATAACTACAGGAGCCTTCTGATTTTTCTGACTGTCGGAAGTAACTTCAATCAATTCTCGGTTAGGAACTTTTGACTAGTCAAGTAGAGGGATGATGGCGCAAACATCTTTGGTCCTCTCATGATCAGAGATCACAACAACATCCTTAATCTTATCAGCGAAATAGTCAGGCGTCCACCCGATAGACCCCGAAACTGAATATTGTTGAATCTCTTTGCGGTCCAACAGACTCTGAAGGGCTGCTCGCACGAGGTAACATCCTTGATTATTTTCTGAGCAAATTCTACAGCGCTCGTAATTATGTGGTGGCACCTGGCCACATCCGCTTTGAATGCAGTGTAACCTCACTAGATCTGTTTTCATAGATCAGGCATCCTGACTTTGATGCCGAGTAGGGTTCCCATCAACCACACTGATTTGTTGCGTGTCTTCATCCATATAGATTGGAAGCCACCAGTGGTTCAATAAGTGTTGCAAAGTTCTTTGAATGAGAGCACACCCTTGGTTACTTTCACAACATACTTTACAGCTCAGATAATCATGTGAAGTGAGAAAACCAAGTTGAACTTGCTTGGCGTGTAACTCCACCAAGCTGGTATTCATCAAACGAATATCGAAGATTTGAACCATGTTAACCTGATAAGGATTTCTATCATGGTAGTCCTGGATCCACCCAAGAACCATCTGACTCTGGAGGGCCTCTTGTACAAAAGAGCAACCTTGTTTGTTTATCAAGAAAGTCAGACAGGAATTGTAATCGTGCCGCGGCAGATTATGATACTGGCTTTCCCTTGATTGCATTGCCATTAAGTTGACATTCATTGTACGGATGTCGTGGTTCTGAATGATGTTGGAACTCGTATAAGTCATGTTAACCCCAGGAACTCGGTGCTCCTGGATCCATTCGAGATCCAATTGTTCCTGTAAAGCTGCTCGCACCACAGAACATCTCTGATTGTTTTTAGAGCAGATATCACATTGGTGATAATTATGAGGTGGCACATGGCCGTATCCGCTCTGTCGACAATGCATCTTGACCATGTTGGCCCTCAATAAGAGTACATCGTGAATTTGATAGCTGTTGTTAGCCTCTCCTTCTATCAAATTTACCACAGCTTTCTCGTGTTGAGCCAGCGGGTCCCGCTCCTAACAAGCTTTTGCACGTCAGATTTGAAACTGAGACAACTTTCTATGTTATGCCCTGGTCCTCCTTGATGATAAGGGCAAGTCTGATCCATTTTGAACCAGAACGATGGATTTTCCGGTATTGCGAGAGGAGCCTTGGTCGGGACATGCCCCTTGACCAGTAGTAATGGAAATAATTCTGCATACAACACATGTATAGGATCAAACCCTGGAGGTCGCGTTACACGGTTGTTGTTGTACGGAGGACGAGTCTGCTGAAGAGGCTGTTGTGTCCTTTGCTGAAGTTGCTGTTGATTAGGTTGGCTCTGAACAACCTGAGGTTGATACGTAGGAACAGGCGCGGGATTGATAGCAGTAGTTACAGCTGCTACTGGTTGATATTGTTGCCTTTGCTTTCTGAGAGAGATATTCCCATTATCCTGCTCTTTTTTCTTAGGGAGAGCACTACCGTATCATTTTGTACTGCTTGAGGATCCAGTGCTTTAACTAAACGTCCTTCTCAGACCGCTTCCTCAAGACGAACTCCCATGCCCACCATCTCGGTGAAGTCACTGGGCGCACTGGCGACCATTCTGTCATAGTAAAATGAGCTCAAGGTCTTTAAGAAGATCTTTGTCATCTCTTTTTCCTCAAGAGGTGGACAAATCTGGGCGGCCGTTTCACGCCATCTCTGAGTGTACTCCTTAAAGGTTTCCTTGTCCTTTTGTGACATCGATCTGAGTTGATCTCTGTTTGGTGCCATGTCTAGGTTATACTTATATTGTTGAATGAAGGCAGCGCCAAGATCTCTGAAAGTGGTGATCTTAGTGCGGTTTAAACCCATGTACCATTTTAATGCGGCACCGGTTAAACTATCCTAAAAGTAGTGGATCAGTAACTCTTGGTTCTTTGTCTGAGCTGACATTCGTCGAGCGTACATCACCAAATGGCTCTCAGGGCAAGAGTTACCCTTGTACTTTTCAAAATCGGGCACTTGGAATTTGTGCGGGACTTTCACATTAGGGACCAAACAAAGGTCTGCGGCGTCCTTTCCAAATAAATCATGACCGCGAAGGGCTTGCAGTTCTTTCTACATCTCCAGGAATTGTTCCAGGAACTCATTCATTCTGTCGAACATCCTTTCGTTTCCACCAGAAGGTATCTGGGGAATCTGTCCTTTTGGGACAGTGTGTACCACGGGCGGTGGTATAGTCATTATGGCCGAGACTCTCGGTGCCTCCCAAAGTTTGTAACCTTCAGGAGTTGTTGTCATGCCCCTGGCATCCTCACTTTCCCGAAGTCTGTAACCTTCAGGCCCAGCGGCTCCTACTAAAGTTTTTGGATCTTCAGTGATCGGAGGAATATATCCTTCCAGGATATAGTTGAGTGGCATGCCCCAGGGACGATCTTTCGGCATTTTGTACCTAGGATCATACTTTTCCACTATGGGCGTTGACGCAATTTCTGAGATCACAGTCCTTTGTTGTTGCATCTGAGCTTCTACTAGAGTTTGCATGTCATTAAGAAGCTTTCTCATATCCTCTTTCAGAGTGTCAATCTCTTCCCTCAACTCTCTGTTCTCTTCCTCGAGATCATCCATCCTTTTCTGACGATTGGCCCGAGTGTTGTACGAATAAGACAGTTTGACTCTAGAATCAAGACGCAAATGTGAGATTCGTAGGTAAGAAGAATGCGTTATGCGAGAATGATGAATGCAATGATTATTGTATATTTTTGTTTAATCAAAGTAAACTTTGACAATTAGATTGCAAATATCAAACAGTGGAAAAACCCTGTTTTATTGAATTCAAAGGATTGAGGAAATGGCAATACAGTAATTTACATAGTGCTGCGAAAGGAAATCTAAGCTAATGGATCCCGAGTCCTCTCTGAGGGGAGCTCAGGTGCTGGTTCTGGTATTTTCCTTTTCTTTGACCGCGGCTCTTCGGTCGTTGTCGGGTTGTAATTCCTTTGCCAAGTCAAAGGAGCGAGCAATTTCCTTTGGTCTTCTTGATTCTCCACAGCATGTTGCTCTAAAATCTCAATCAGAGCATTCTTTTCTCTTAACAGTTGCTGTATTTTCTTGCACTCCACATTGAGAATACGGTACTTGTTCCTCCAAGACCTCTTCTCCTGCTGAACTTTGCTGAGAGTAACTTGAAGTTTTTCCGTCTCAGACATAAAATAAAGGGCAGAGTCCCTTAATGGAAGAACTTTCTGACGAGGGTAAGGGATCCTCAGCTTGAGAGCTCTAGTTTGTACCCAGTGGAGATAAAGTTCCACCGAGACACAGTCTGGTTTTCCTAGAGACTCTCTTCCTTTCCTGTGAATGTGTTTCCAGGCATGCACTATTTCTGTCTTTAGTGCCCTGTCATTTTCTCCTTCCTTGAAGAAAAGACCTTCCAGATGAGCATTACACGGGACATGGCCTCATCGGGTATCCAAATTGACGACGAACTAAAACTGGTGGATAATTGATTCCTCCCTTAGTTCCTATAAGGGGTACATTTGGGAAATTTCCACAATGGTCAATGATTCTGATCCCGTCATAGATTCAATTGTACTAATCGATGTCAGAGTTAGTAAGAGACATGATTCTCTGCGACCAACATAAAATATTCTTTTGATCCCAAAATACAGCAGACTTGGGCAAGTGGAAAGTGAACCATTTGTACAACAGGGGTACATATCACGTGATCATTCCTCCGCTATACAAATTTCTTAAGTGTACCGAATGATAACCATCTGCGAGCAAAGTCAGTACAGGGTTTCCAATAAGGAAAATCTTAATGGCGTTGATATCTACAAAGTTACCAATGTTGGGAAACAGAAATAACCCGTAGGTGAGCAAAAAAAAGATGCTCTCGAAAGCGGCCACGTTCCCTATACTAGCAAAGTCTAGGGCTTTCTTTGTCAAGAATTGGGCTGGAAAGCCCTGGATTCCACCCTTAGTGGTCATGTGAGTCCTGACTTCTGACTCGTCCAAATAAATTGCCCTTGCAATGGTTTGATCCTTTGGAATTTCTTCCAGCCTAGAAAATTGAGCTTGATCAGTAATGTGCAGATCAGTCAGGTGAGAGTACTCCTCCAATGTTGGTGCAAGCTGATAATCTGGGAATGTGAAACAGTGATAGACCGGATCGTAGAACTGGATTAATGTGGACATGATTCCTTCAATTACGTGGACCCTTAACAAGGACAGCAACCCTCCATACTTGGCTCTAAAAGCCTCGTGGTTGGTTATCATCCTCGACAGACCTCTTAAATCCTTTAGTTTTGGAACCTTGAAGGTGTACTTATGAGTTTTCCTTCTACCGAAATCCATTAGCGCACTCTCCTTTCTCTAACATTTGCAATCATAGTCTTAGTTTAATTTGAAAAGGAGAGACTAGAAGAGAAGATTTTTCTTTGTTTTAATGTTTTTTAGATGAATGCATGAATGCAGCACACAAAAACATAGAAAAAACATGGGTCAAAGGGTCTGTGTCATGAAGTCAAGGCTCTACCCCCCCTCAAAGGTTTATACTGGTGATTTTTTGTACCTGTCCGCAAAATCATTGACCCCTCTTGGGATAACAACAGCAAGCGGATCGCCAGTGAGTTGATGTATCCTAGAGTGATCTCAGATGAGGGTAGTATTGCGTGACAACTATTTCCGATAGCTTCCACACTACAAAATGGTTTCGGCCTACTAAAAACCTCAGCTTCTCAGATAACCCAGTCGACCACACTACTTTCAACAACCGAAGTCGTATAGGCAATGTATCTGCAAAGGGAGTCTCCACTGAGTTTGATGGTCGATCGGGGAATCTTAACTGGGATTCACTCCCCGCAAGATTACATGTATTGCCATCACCTATCTTAGGTATATACTCAATCTTTCCACATGCGACATCACACGCATTCCCATTTGCAGAAAAATAAACACAGATATCAATTAGGAAAAGCAGTATATATATTTGTCTTAATCATCCTAGTCCTCTAGTCTTATGATCCTATGCAGACAATGACTCCCCAGCAGAGTTGCCATTTCTGTGGCATCTTGTTGAATTTAAAGGTTTCCACCAAAGATTGTAAGAAAGAGAAGAGGGCCCCACGGTGGGCACCATTTTTCTGTAGCGCGATTTTTGTGGTCCTGAGTCACGATCACTTGGGTACTACAATTCGATTCATTTTTTATCCTATTGAGCTGATTAAGGAAGGGAAATAGATGTCTCCAATTAACCCTGCTTGCATACTGAGTTTGAACAGCAGTCTGTTAGGTCACAGATGCTATGTGGATGTGGGGCCTTTCTTCGGTTTATTTTGTTAAGATTTGAATGTCTGGATCATTTGCGAGGTTTCTGGTAAGATGTTAGGATTTGGTGCTTTTGGGGTTGATATATGGGTTTTTTTATTAGTATGCTCGCTAATATTTTTGCAATCTTATGCCTACGTATTCCCGTCTAACAAAAAAGGGAAATCAGAGCGATCGTAGTTCCTCCTATTCTATGGGAGGAAAAAGGTGTTTTGGTGTCTTGTTCAAAGCTCAAGATGTGAAGCTAAAAGGTTGAGTGAGAGAGAATTTGTCATCTCTAAAGAGGAGTTATTGATGTTTGCATGCTGTGAGCAAGGCATGACTTTGATGCTAAAAGGTTGATTGACTCAACTGGGGTTTTCTTTATACAAAGCCTAAGAGGAGGCTATTGACCCAACAAGAGGGTGTTTATTATTTGTCTTGTACGAAGCCCGAGATAGAGGCTAAAAGGGTTGACTCAACAAGAGAGTACTAACAAGTGACTGACTCAACAAGAGAGTGCCTTTATCTATCCTGTATAAAGCCCAAGACGAAGCCTAAAAAGGCTGACTCAACAAGAGAGTCTGAAGGTGATTGACTCAACAAGAGAGTCTGAAGGTTGTTTGACTCAACTAGAGAGTCTTTTATACTCAACAAGAGAGTGTTTTATATGTGTCTTGTATGAAGCCCAAGACGGAGGCTAAAAGTTTGACTCAACAAGAGAGTCTTTATACTCAACAATAGAGTGTTTTATATCTCGTACGAAGCCCGATATGGAGGCTAAAAGTTTGACTCAACAAGAGAGTCATTTATATCTTGTACGAAGCCCGAGATGGAGGCTAAAAGTTTGACTCTACAAGAGAGTCTTTTATACTCAACAAGAGAGTGATTTTCTATCTCGTACGAAGCCTGAGATGGAGGCTAAAACTGGGTGACTCAACAAGAGTGTCTGAAAAGGTTAGCTCCGCTGAGGAGAATCATTTGTACAAAGCCCAAGTGGAGGCTAACTGTGCTGGTGACTATTTCAGTTTAGTGACTGGTCCAATGTGTTGGATAAAAGAGAAAATCAGTTCTTATTCAGGGAAAGATTATAGGTAAGGTAGGTTCTTTAGTATTGATCAGAGGATCAGGGTTATTTCCTGTTCTTTAAGGAAATGAGAAATCCCAAGGGTATTGAGACTGTCCAAGTCTACTGGTGTTCTGAGAAATTGATTCTTAGATAGTGAATGATCTTTGTATGATGCCCAAGAGAAGGCTGGTATGTTAAGGGATGAAAGTCAACCCATTAACTGGTCTGACACTTGACTCAGAAAGACAGCTCTAGCAAATTGATGACTAGGTTATGTTCGTATACCTGTAGAGGTCACTGGGTCCTTGTATTAAGCCCAAGAGAAGGCATGGGAGCTTGTAAGAAGTCGAAGGGTCCTTGTACGACGCTAAAGAGGAGGCGGGGATGCTTTTAGGAAGCCTGTGGGTCCCCAAACCCCGAGAAGTTCAAGACATGCTATTCACCGAGAATAGATCAAGCCAGGAAAGTCCGAGAATTTGGAAGAAACTCAAGAGATGCCATTCACGGAGAAAAGATCATCTCTGGGGAGTTAGAGTTTCTTTGACAATATCTAAGGGTGACAGTCTGAGAAAGGGTTCACCGAGAATGTTGCCTTTCACGTCTCCATATTGTTTAACCCCAAGAGTAGGGAAGACTGTATCTGGTAATCCTATGGGGATCTAGTTTTGTTATATTTAAGAGTGACCAACAGGGCTTTAGCTAGTGCTAGACGTAGTTGCCGGGGAAAACTCTAAATAACTATACTAGTATTACACAGTAGATATGTGACAAGTATATAAAAGTTTGTGAAAGAAGACTTATAGTGAAACAACCCCTCAATATAGTTATATACATATGAAAGCGGTAAATGAAAGCGGATAAACACTTACCCGTTGTAGAGCTTCCATTCTATTTGGTTAGTTATTCAACAAAGAAAGTTGGATAACAACATATTCAAGATCAAAGTATTTTGAAAAGATTGTCGGGGCTTACAGCTCAAGGAGAGGCCCAAGGTTTTATCAGTGATTGGACTGTTGTTTCGAAATTATACAGGGACTTATACAAGTGACTAAGGCCCAAAAAGGTTTTCTGTGCAAAGGCATGGGCCTTACACTCTATTAGAGGACTAAAGGTGTTTAAAGAAAGGAATGGGGCTTATAACACGAGGGTAGGCCCAGATGACTTGATTTTGGAACTGGCAATCGCGCCGAGGTTTCTTTAACGTACTGGGTCTTATACAATGCATTGAGGCCCAAAAAGGGTTCGATTAAAAAGGGGGTTGGGTCTTACACTCTATTAGAGGTCCAAAAAATGATTTTTCCACAAGAGATGGGGCTTACAATTCAAGGAGAGGCCCATGGGTAATTTGTTTGGCAACGACGATCGCGCTGAGGTTTTTTGAAAACATAGTGGGTCTTATACAATATCTGAGGCCCAAATCATTTTGGTTTCAAAAAGGGGTTGGGTATTACACTCTATTAGAGGCCCATTGTATAAAGATAGGTCTTGTAGCTCAAGGAGAAGCCCAGTTGATTTGTTTTTGACCTGGCGATTGCGCCGAGATTTTTTCTTTTAACGCAGAGGGACTTATACAATGTCTGAGGCCCAAAATGGTTTTGTTTAAAAGGGGATTGGGTCTTACACTCTATTAGAGGCCCAAAGTGTTTTGAAAATGATTTGTTTAGGGTGATTAAGAGCAAAACCCTAAATTAATTTCAAAATGTATTTTAATTAAATAAAAACTTAATTAAAATGATCAAAATTATCAAACATGTATAAATAACAAGTTGTGATCTTGGATTAATGTTTTAAAAATCATGTTTATATCCACAAAATGATTTGAAATCAATTAAGTTTGGAAAATCAAGAAGGAACAAATATTTCAAATGTTAAAAACAAATAAAACATTAATTCTTTGCAAAAATATCAAATATATGAAATAAATAATATTTTTGGGGAATTTTTGGTAAAATAAAATATTTTAACATTTTTGTGAATTAATAAAAAAAGAATCAACTCAAAATCATTAAAATTCAAAGAGAAATTAATTTTTGAATCAATTAAACAAAATCACAAAATTCAAATATTCAAATATTCAAAAATGGCGCCAAGAACATGGGAAGAACACGCGCCACCCTCTGTTTCTGCAGATTTACATTTTCTATCCAATCTCACTGAATACTTGATGATATCATGCAATCTTCATATCAATCTACTCGTTTTCACCTCACGATCATGTCTATGGTCTTTAATTTCATTTATTTTAAGCATGGAATAAGAAATCGAACAGAAACCTCAAGAAACCTAAAATTTACATGAAGGCTCAGAAATTCCATACACGATTTAAACAAAGCAAGGGATTGCGGGTAAACACTCTATGCATGATTATGAACATATGGCTAAATTATTGTGCAGCAAAAAATGCATGTATCATAGAGTTAGAAGAGCTCATGATTACCTCTTGCAGCCGGTGATCGTGTTTTGTGTTTGAGGTGTTGCAAGCTGGTTCCAATGGTTTGCACAACTTTCTTAGGTGCCAAGTGATGTGTCTGAATGCTTGGAGTGGTTTGAAACAAGCTGGAACTGAAGATGGTACCCCAACTGCAAGTCTGCTAAAAGCTTGAGCAGTTGGATGGTGATTATGAGAAATCAGTGTTATAGTTGTTGTTTAAGTGTTTGAATCACTTCTATATGATGATTATGAGGTGTATGTGTGATTGGTTTGGCTGGAATTTCTCTCAAACTCCAAACCCGATAGTGACTTGCTTTGGAAGGCAAATTTGGAAGTGAGAAGGTGATTTTGAGGAAAGCCACTGTTTGATGGCTTTGGTATACTCAAACTGATCACAAATGATGTCTATTTATAGTGCAACAAGTTTGTTTTGCAAGCAATAGTGAATGGAAACTGCTTCAGAGGTTTGGCCAATGTTGATCAATAGGAATCTAAGTCTCCTCTAGCCATTGACTAGAGGTTAGGGCATAGGCTGCTAGTTCCCTTGGTCTTGGATATGTCTTTACTGAATTCAGTTGGAAGAGGCTCAGTCCATGCCACGCTGGTGCATCCATTGAATGCTCCAAAACAAAATTGGAGTCTTCTCCCCTCTTTAGGGATTTCTAGGTTTGACATGCTATTTTTAGTTCCAAAGACTTGGGAGGCTTGGGATCAGTGTTGGTCCCTCCTTGGTCCCTCACTGAGGTGTTCAGATAGATAGATATGTTTGTCTTTTTAAAAAATTTGGTAAATCAAGCAAAATGCACAAATCTGCCTTGCCAAGACAGTTTGCAGCAAGGCATATTGGCATGATCATATCTCATGGCTCAAGTGGAGTTTCATGGAGTTCTTGGCCATTTCGGAAAGCTCTTATATGATACAACATATGTGTGATCATAGATTGTCTTGATACTTTTTGGATCCAAGTGAAAAATGCCCCTACATTTGGAAAAAGGGAAGGCAGATTCTGACTTAGTGAAAAATTCACTAAGTGTTGGAAAAAAGTGACATTTTCATTTTTTGTGATTTTGGCCATTCCATAACTTGAAATCCATGGGGAATTGGAATGAGTGGTAGTTGAAGCTTTTGTAGAAGGCCATGAGAGCTACAAATCCAGCTTTGAATGGGGGAAAATGGCCTTGTGGTTTAGGAGTTATGATCCTCCAAAGTTGGTACCCTAGCCACTTTGTTCCATAACTTAGAAAATTTCTAAGTTTTTTATGGTTACCCCTTTTACAAGTTATCCCACTTTTCTTGACTTTTCTTGATGAATGATGATTCCAATCACACATTAACATCATTTTAGGGTTAAGGAACCATAATTGTGAAAAATCTCAAAAAGTCAAAGTTGACTTTTGTGCACAGTTGACTTTTTGTCAGATGAATTCCAAACTGTGCGATCCTCTATGAAATTAAGTCCTTGACCAAAATCAAACCTAATGGACATGTTCCATGGATGTTATAGGGTATATTGAATCATGTCCCAAGGTTTGGGAGCATGCCTGGGTCAAAAGTCAAAGGTACAGTTGACTTTTTCCTCAGAACCCTAATTGTGGTTCTGATGAATTTGAAACTTGTGAATCAAGCTTCTTGGATTAATCCATTGTTGCAAATGGATCAATGTAGTGTGTTAGAGACCCTCAAATCCTCTCTTGAGGTCTTGGCTCATGTTTTGTCCCAAAAGTCAACTTAGGGGTGAATTAGGTCAAGAAACCCTAATTCTTGATTTTTGATGTATGCATCCCCTGAGGCGAAATTGACTTGATGATTGGGTTCATGATGTCCCTTAGAGCATCTTAGGTTATTCTTTGAAGCATTGGCTCATGCCTAGAGTAAGATTTCCATATGGAGGCCTGGTCGACCAAAACCCTAATTTGGTGACACTGGCGATCTTAAGGCTTAATCCACTCAGAATGTTGCAGTCTTGTGCTTAATCCTTGAGGTGGGACTCCTCTTGATCCATTGGGGATGTTTGAGAGGTTTAGAAAAGTTGAAGATCATGTCATTCCTTGATTGATCCTTTGTCTAAGAGCTCTAAGAGGGCTTGAAACCCTAAATTTGATTGTAGTGGATGCTCACCCTTCTTTGGGGAGACTATTGAGGAATGATGGTCCATCCATATTGTGATGATGATTTGCACAATGATGGGGAATCTTAGTGGTAAAAATTTGGGGTATGACAGTATTTCCCCCTCCACTTCTACATACTTGAATGTTGACAAGTGGCTCACCATTATATCCTCTTCACCGCAAACTGTAACCACATGACCTTCCACCATATACTTCAACTTTTGGTGCAATGTTGATGTCACTTCCCCCGCTCCAAGGATCCAAGGGCGAACAAATAAACAACTGTATGCAGGTTGGATATCCATGATGTAGAATGTAGTGTTGAAAACTTATGGGCCAACCTTAATGGGTAACACAATCTCCCCAAACACAAACCTCTTTGACCCATCAAAAGCTTGCACCACCAAATCACTTGGTGTGTAGATCAAACCTCATGTATCCAACTTTATTAAAGCTTTCTTCGGCAACACGTTCAATGAAGACCCTGTATCGACCAACACGTGAGACATCAAAGAACCTCTGCATTCCAAAGAAATATGAAAAGAATTGTTATGATTCTTCCCTGCCGGAGTTAAATTCAAATCTGTGAAGCCCAAAACATTTCTGGCGTTTACATGCGCTACAACCCCTTCCAACTGATTCAATGATATTTCCTGTGGTACATAGGCGGTATTCAAAACTTTTAACAAAGCATTTTTGTGCGATTCTGAGCACAACAATAGCGACAGAATGTAGATCTTTGACGGCGTTTGATTAAACTGATCTACGATCTTGTAATCACTCTTTCTTATCAATCTTATGAATTCTTCTACATTTTCTAAAAAAGAGTTTTCAACCTGCTTTAGTACCGAATCATTCACAATTGGTCTTTGTACAGAATCATCAACTACTTTTTTTCCCTTGTCCTTCCTTGAACTACCCACTAGGTCATTAGATGGAGAAAAAACCCTACCACTCCTTGTGATAGCTCCAGCCTCAACAGTATTTTCGATTCCTGAACCCACAACTGACGGCCATACCAGCTCCTGCTTCTTCCCATTATAGAACACCTCGGCCCCATAATTCCATGGAACAGCCTTGGTACTCTCATAAGGTATTGGTCCTGGGACAGTGATGATAATCGGCATTGGCCTTGCCGATATTGATATATTAATTTTTTTGTATGGAATGGATATCGTAGCAATGTCATCCCCCTTATCAACAACCTTCCTCTAACTGTTAACCCAGTCGAATTACAACTGCCCATCATTGATCAACTTCTAGATACCTGACTTTAGCAAAGCACAACCCTCAGATTGTAGCAAACATTCTGGACAACCATCTGCGCACCCGGGAAATACTCCCCCTTTCAACAATCTTTCTTTAACCACTGACAAAGGAGTTTTCATCTCATTCACATCAAATATCAGATCCAAAGGCTCCCCATCTTCAATGGAATTGGTCCTTGCCCCACCGTGATTGGGCATCGGGTTCTGGTTTACATTCGAAGTATCGTTGGTGAAATTAATGGCTTTGGAATCAAGCAAATCTTGGACCTTGTGCTTGAATGCCTTACAGTTGTCAATATGATGCCCCGGCGCTCCAGAATGGAACTCGCAATGGGCATTGGCGTCATAATCAGGTGGAGGATTGCCAGTAAGAGGAGCCAAAGTCCTCTTCTGAACCAACTGTAGATGTAGTAGATGTTGCAACAATTGTGAGTAAGGCATGGGTGTTGCCTCAAAATGCATGTTTTGCTTAGGCTTGTCTTGATATCAGCGCGGAGCGGAGTTTTGTTACTGTGGTGCGGCCAGAATAGCCACTGTAGCAACCTATTGGGTATAATTTTGATGAGCTCTTCCCTTACCACGATAAGACGAAACAGAATTTGTATCCCCTTCTTTCTTCTTAAAATTCCCAGCGTATGGTTTCTTACCTCCTCCAGATGAGGATCCATCGTTGGTCAGTATCTTACCAGACTTAATTCCGCTCTCTACTCACTCACAAGCTAGAACCAAATCAGAAAATCCCGCCGATAAACAACATACCAACCTCTCTTAGTAAGGCCTCTGAAGAGTGGCCATGAACATATCAATCAATTCCCTCTCCACCATAGGAGGTTGAACCCTGGCAGCCAACTCACGCCACCTCTGGGCGTACTCTTTGAAACTTTCTTTGTTCTTTTGTGAAAGGCTCTGTAATTGCATACGGTTGGGAGCCATATCTGTGTTATACTGATAATGTCTAACAAATGCCTCATCCAATTCACGCCAACTGCGGATACGACCCCTTTCAAGTTGCATGTACCATTCCAGGGATGCCCCAACCAGGCTATCCTGGAAGAAATGCATTAACAGCTTCTCGTCCTCCGAGTATGCGGACATCTTCCTGTAATAGACTCTAATGTGAGTCTTAGGACATGTAACTTGATAAGTGCAAATTGTACCTATTTTTGTATATGAGTTTTGTTGCACTTATCCATACTTTTTGGTTAATATCGTTCAAATAAACCCCAATTTGTTTATAATTACGTTTACTGTATGTTTTAGTGTATATATTGCATATCGTGTAAATATCATTGAGTTTAATTGATTTTATCTCATTTTGTAGCTATTGAGGTGTATTTGGAGCATTAGCAATAAAGTGTCGAAGACACGGCTTCAAACGCGCGATTTTGAGGAACTCATCAACGAATAAGGCTCAAAATGAGGATAATATAAATCACAAATTTGGTTGACATTTATTCATTGTTAGATATGAAATTTAATAAGCTTTCCAACGCTTCGAACCGGGCAAAAAACGGAGTTACGGTTCTCAAGTTATGGCTGAAACATTTTTCAAGGCAGCAGGTTACGCGCTCAGTGCACTTGGAGCCCACTGAGCGCGCTTTTAAGGCGGCTTAACCATTTTTTAGAGCGCGTTGAGCATCCGTAGAGCGCTCGGTGCGGTCTGCGATGACGACATCAATAAATATGGGTTAAAAACACATTTTTAGGGATGGTTTTGGGTATTTTTTGCTCCCAACTACATCAAACTTCATTTTTCTTGTAGATTAGCTTAGAAAACATCATTGGAGCTTGCATTCTGAAGATCTGGAGTCGAATCTCTCGTCGATTGGTGTTGACAAACCAAGAAATGTTTGGTTCCTCTTCTCTCTTCTCTTTGTAATTTCTTTTTGTTGGGTATTGTATAGTTACTATGAACATATGTATCTTTGTTGATCATAATATTATATGAAATTTGCTTTACAAATCATTATCGATGTCTTCCTTGATCTTTTTGCATTTATGTTTGGATTTGTGTTGTATTAGAGATAAACATCACAAATTTTGATTAGGGATGGATATCTATTGTCTAGATGCTAGAGATAGATTTAGATGATAATCTTTTTGGTATCAGAACTTAATGTCTTCCGTGTTTCGAGGCTTCGTGCAGAGAGTGACGAAGAGAGTTATACGGTTGTCTCTCAGCTCAGTGTGCCAGAGATGGACACTATTGTGAGCGATGCTGGATGATTTTGACGAGTATTGCAGGTGGAGTATAATTGGTCGGTAAATTTATGTTTGTGACGAGTGGATTATATGTATGCTTGATAAGTTCATCTTGTTGAAGAATGAATTGTTTTTATGTTTTTATTTACTTTTCTGTTTTTATGCTTTAAACCGTTTTAAAACCAAACTCATTAACAATTAAATTGTCGAACGGCAGTTCAGTAGCACCGATCTCTGTGGACACGATAATTCCCGGAAAAATACTTCGAAATCTTTTTGTTGCTTACCGCTATTCCGCTTCAAAAAAATGGCGCTGTTGCCGGGGATTGGTGTTTTTATTGGATCGCATTGCGATAGTTTCTTTGTTTTTTAGTTTTGTAGATATCGTATATATTGTATATTTCACTTGTTTATATTGATACTTATATATGTTTACCATATTTGTGAATTTTACATGTTTTGCATAATTGTGAATATATTGTATATGTTTATTTCTCTTCACGTTTGCTAAGTGTTTGGTTAGGTTTCGTCGTCGGTGAGCGCTAACCGTGTAAAGAGGCAACTTGGAGAAGTGTGTATAAATAATAGGCGTCGAGCTTACGACGTAAAACAAGCATGTTTTATCGTTTTTTGCTCCATTATTACTTTTTCATTATGAGATTTTGTATATGAGATTGTGTAGGTGTTAAGTGGAGGCGTACACCAGAACCCTGTTGATGTACTGATTTTTCTGGTTTTGGTGTAGCGCGCTCAGCGCGAGTCTGCGCGCTTAGTGCGCTCTGCTGTGCTGAGCCAGTGGATTCTTTTAATTGTTCACTTGGTTCCCCCTTCTTCCACTTCCACCAAGGCCTTATATAGTAGTAATTATTAGTAATTTAACTGATTCTTTTGTTGTTGTTTGGACTCAAATTTTGGTCTGATTGCTTGAAGTCGCATTCGGTGATTTTTCCGATTTTGATCGTTTCAACTTGCGAATGCGTGGTAATGATAGTGATTAAAGTTTGGTACGTGTCCAAGGTATGTGTTTATCGCTTTCTTGACTTTTGCATATTCATGATACTTTGGCTTTTTACAAACATTCATGCCATTCATTCTTTTGTATACTTGTTCTTGTTGTGAATCACTTTAGGTCCCAACCTTTTTGTGAGGAAGCCTTCCATTGTTATATGCTCGAAGTACCGACAATTTTGTTTTACTAGATTTTATTATGTTGAATCTTTTATTTGTATTGCTTATATGAATGCATGAAAAGGATAAAGGGATTTGTTTCATTTTGAGCACAACCACCCTAGCCAAATAGTCAATTCACCTTGTGAGTGTGTGAGAATTTGTAACCCCTTTGAGCTTTTTGATCCATGTTTTTATTTGAACTTAATGCTTGTCTATGAGTATTTAGTTCAATTATGTTTGAATGGATTTTGTTTTTTCTTGGACCTCAATTTTGTGTTGTTGTATGGATTTTTTTCCTTGCCTTAGAAAGTAGGGAGTATTCACATGATGGTGCGGTTGAATTCAAGTAGGGGAGAGAATGATTGTGTATTCATTAGTTGGATTCTATGAGGATTGAAAAAGAAAAGAAAAAAGAAAAAAAAATGTGACAAAGAAATGGAAAGAAAAAAAAGAGAAAAAGAAAATCCTTGAAAAAGGAAACAAAAAGAGTTTCAATAATTGTGCTAAATAAGTAGTGTTGTTGTGTAACACTTGGGTTTTGTGTGAAGTTTGATTGAAATTTTGGTGTTTGAAACTTTGTGAGTTGATCACTCCCTTAGGTTTAGGCAAGTTTTTGTTTCAATTACCTTTAGAAATCGCCCCTTGTTTGTTTACCCAACCACGTTACAACCTTAAAGTCCTTGTGATTCTTGCCTTTGTATGTTCAATGTGAATTTTTGGATGGATGCATAATTTAGTCTTTTGTTTGCAAGATTTTTGTGTGAGTGAAAGTACCTCATTTTATGTTTTTCATCTACCGATGATTGTTTTTTCTAGGTGTGATTCACATTTGAACTTGTGTTGTTTTAGAATGTTTGGCAGGACTTTTGTATTTAGCATTTGTTTCGTGATTATGTTATCGTGTAGTTTAGTGGTAAGTATTTACTTTGTGTGTACCAATTTCGATTGAACCATTGCATTTGTTTTTGTTTGTGAAAACTTGTTGTTGCGTGATTTCTTGGATTTCGCTTTTGTTCCTTTTGATGTTGGCTTTGTTTGAGGACAAACAATTATGTAAGTTGGGGAGAGTTTGATAAGTGGAAATTGTACCTATTTTTGTATATGAGTTTTGTTGTACTTATCGATACTTTTTGGTTAATATCGTTCAAATAAACCCCGATTTGTTTATAATTACATTTACTGTACGTTTTAGTGTATATATTGCATATCGTGTAAATATCATTGAGTTTAATTGATTTTATCTCATTTTGCAGCTATTGAGGTGTATTTGGAGCATGAGCAATAAAGTGTCGAAGACACGGCTTTAAACACGCGATTTTGAGCAACTCATCAACGAATAAGGCTCAAAATGAGGATAATATAAATCACCAATTTGGTTGATATTTATTCATTGTTAGATAGGAAATTGAATAAGCTTTCCAACGCTTCGAACCGGGCAAAAAACGGAGTTACGGTTCTCAAGTTATGGCTGAAACATTTTTCATGGCAGCAGGTAGCGCGCTCAGCGCGCTTGGAACCCACTGAGCGCGCTTTTAAGGCGGTTTAACCATTTTTTAGAGTGCGTTGAGCACCCGTAGCACGCTCGGTGCGGTCTGCGATGACGACAACAATAAATATGGGTTAAAAACACATTTTTAAGGATGGTTTTGGGTATTTTTTGCTCCCAACTACATCAAACTTCATTTTTCTTGTAGATTAGCTTAGAAAACATCATTGGAGCTTGCATTTGGATGATCTGGAGTCGAATCTCTCGTTGATTGGTGTTGACAAACCAAGAAATGTTTGGTTCCTCTTCTCTCTTCTCTTTGTAATTTATTTTTGTTGGGTATTGTATAGTTACTATGAACATATGTATCTTTGTTGATCATAATATTATATGAAATTTGCTTTACAAATCATTATCGATGTCTTCCTTGATCTTTTTGCATTTATGTTTGGATTTGTGTTGTATTAGAGATAAACATCACAAATTTTGATTAGGGATGGATATCTATTGTCTAGATGCTAGAGATAGATTTAGATGATAATCTTTTTGGTATCAGAACTTAATGTCTTCCGTGTTTCGAGGCTTCGTGCAGAGAGTGACGAAGAGAGTTATACGGTTGTCTCTCAGCTCAGTGTGCCAGAGATGGACACTGTTGTGAGCGATGCTGGATGATTTTGACGAGTATTGCAGGTGGAGTATAATTGGTTGGTAAATTTATGTTTGTGACGAGTGGATTATATGTATGCTTGATAAGTTCGTCTTGTTGAAGAATGAATTGTTTTTATGTTTTTATTTACTTTTCTGTTTTTACGCTTTAAACCATTTTAAAACCAAACTCATTACCAATTAAATTGTCCAACGGCAGTTCAGTAGCACCGATCTCTCTGGACACGATAATTCCTGGAAAAATACTTCCAAATCTTTTTGTTGCTTGCCGCTATTCCACTTCAACAAAATGGCGCCGTTGCGGGGGATTGGTGTTTTTATTGGATCGCATTACGATAGTTTCTTTGTTTTTTAGTTTTGTATATATCGTATTTATTGTCTATTTCACTTGTTTATATTGATACTTGTATATGTTTACCATATTTGTGAATTTTACATGTTTTGCATAATTGTGAATATAGTGTATATGTTTATTTCTCTTCACGTTTGCTAAGTGTTTGGTTAGGTATCGTCGTCGGTGAGCGCTAACCGTGTAAAGAGGCAACTTGGAGAAGTGTGTATAAATAATAGGCGTCGAGCTTACGACGTAAAACAAGCATGTTTTATCGTTTTTTGCTCCATTATTACTTTTTCATTATGAGATTTTGTATATGAGATTGTGTAGGTGTTAAGTGGAGGCCTACACCAGAACCCTGTTGATGTACTGATTTTTCTGGTTTTGGTGTAGCGCGCTCAGCGCGGGTCTGCACGCTTAGTGCGCTCTGCTGTGCTGAGCCAGGGGATTCTTTTAATTGTTCACTTGGTTCCCCCTTCTTCCACTTCCACCAAGGCATTATATAGTAGTAATTATTAGTAATTTAACTGATTCTTTTGTTGTTGTTTGGACTCAAATTTTGGTCTGATTGCTTGATGTCGCATTCGGTGATTTTTCCGATTTTGATCGTTTCAACTTGCGAATGCGTGGTAATGATAGTGATTAAAGTTTGGTACGCGTCCAAGGTATGTGTTTATCGCTTTCTTGACTTTAGCATATTCATGATACTTTGGCTTTTTACAAACTTTCATGCCATTCATTCTTTCGTATACTTGTTCTTGTTGTGAATCACTTTAGGTCCCAACCTTTTTGTGAGGAAGCCTTCCATTGTTATATGCTCGGAGTACCGACAATTTTGTTTTACTAGATTTTATTATGTTGAATCTTTTATTTGTATTGCTTATATGAATGCATGAAAAGGATAAAGGGATTTGTTTCATTTTGAGCACAACCACCCTAGCCAAATAGTCAATTCACCTTGTGAGTGTGTGAGAATTTGTAACCCCTTTGAGCTTTTTGATCCATGTTTTTATTTGAACTTAATGCTTGTCTATGAGTATTTAGTTCAGTTATTTTTGAATGGATTTTGTTTTTTCTTGGACCTCAATTTTGTGTTGTTGTATGGATTTTTTTTCCTTGCCTTAGAAAGTAGGGAGTATTCACATGATGGTGCGGTTGAATTCAAGTAGGGGAGAGAATGATTGTGTATTCATTAGTTGGATTCTATGAGGATTGAAAAGGAAAAGAAAAAAAAAATGTGACAAGGAAAAGGAAAGAAAAAAAAGAGAAAAAGAAAATCCTTGAAAAAGGAAACAAAAAGAGTTTCAATAATTGTGCTAAATAAGTAGTGTTGTTGTGTAACACTTGGGTTTTGTGTGAAGTTTGATTGAAATTTTGGTGTTTGAAACTTTGTGAGTTGATCACTCCCTTAGGTTTAGGCAAGTTTTTGTTTCAATTACCTTTAGAAATCGCCCCTTGTTTGTTTACCCGACCACGTTACAACCTTAAAGTCCTTGTGATTCTTGCCTTTGTATGTTCAATGTGAATTTTTGGATGGATGCATAATTTAGTCTTTTGTTTGCAAGATTGTTGTGTGAGTGAAAGTACCTCATTTTATGTTTTTCATCTACCGATGATTGTTTTTTCTAGGTGTGATTCACATTTGGAACTTGTGTTGTTTTAGAATGTTTGGCATGACTTTTGTATTTAGCATTTGTTTCGTGATTATGTTATCGTGTAGTTTAGTGGTAAGTATTTACTTTGTGTGTACCAATTTCGATTGAACCATTGCATTTGTTTTTGTTTGTGAAAACTTGTTATTGCGTGATTTCTTGGATTTCGCTTTTGTTCCTTTTGATGTTGGCTTTGTTTGAGGACAAACAATTATGTAAGTTGGGGAGAGTTTGATAAGTGGAAATTGTACCTATTTTTGTATATGCGTTTTGTTGTACTTATCAATACTTTTTGGTTAATATCGTTCAAATAAACCCCGATTTGTTTATAATTACATTTACTGTACGTTTTAGTGTATATATTGCATATCGTGTAAATATCATTGAGTTTAATTGATTTTATCTCATTTTGCAGCTATTGAGGTGTATTTGGAGCATGAGCAATAAAGTGTCGAAGACACGGCTTCAAACACGCGATTTTGAGCAACTCATCAACGAATAAGGCTCAAAATGAGGATAATATAAATCACCAATTTGGTTGATATTTAGTCATTGTTAGATAGGAAATTGAATAAGCTTTCCAAAGCTTCGAACCGGGCAAAAAACGGAGTTACGGTTCTCAAGTTATGGCTGAAACATTTTTCATGGCAGCAGGTTGCGCGCTTAGCGCGCCTGGAGCACGCTTAGCGCGTATGAAGCCCGCTGAGCGCGGTTTTAAGGCGGTTTAACCATTTTTTAGAGCGCGTTGAGCGCCCGTAGCGCGGTCTGTGATGATGACAGCAATAAATATGTGTTAAAAACACATTTTTAGGGATGGTTTTGGGTATTTTTTGCTCCCAACTGCATCAAACTTCATTTTTCTTGTAGATTAGCTTAGAAAAAATCACTAGAGCTTGCATTTGGATGATCCGGAGTCGAATCTCTCGTCGATTGGTGTTGACAAACCAAGAAATGTTTGGTTCTTCTTCTCTCTTCTCTTTGTAATTTCTTTTTGTTGGGTATTGTATAGTTACTATTAACATATGTATCTTTGTTGATCTTAATATTATATGAAATTTTCTTTACAAATCATTATCGATGTCTTCCTTGATCTTTTTGCATTTATGTTTGGATTTGTGTTGTGTTAGAGATAAACATCACAAATCTTGATTAGGGATGAATATCTATTGCCTAGATGCTGGAGATAGATTTAGATGATAACCTTTTTGGTATTGGAACTTAATGTCTTCCGTGTTTCGAGGCTTCGTGCGCGAGAGTGATGAAGAGAGTAATACGGTTGTCTCCCAGCTCAATGTGCCAGAGATGGACACTGTTGTGAGCGATGCTGGATGATTTTGACGAGTATTGCAGGTGGAGTATAATTGGTCGGTAAATTTATGTTTGTGACGAGTGGATTATATGTATGCTTGATAAGTTCGTCTTGTTGAAGAATGAATTGTTTTTATGTTTTTATTTACTTTTCTGTTTTTACGCTTTAAACCATTTTAAAACCAAACTCATTACCAATTAAATTGTCCAACGGCAGTTCAGTAGCACCGATCTCTCTGGACACGATAATTCCTGGAAAAATACTTCCAAATCTTTTTGTTGCTTGCCGCTATTCCGCTTCAACAAAATGGCGCCGTTGCCGGGGATTGGTGTTTTTATTGGATCGCATTGCGATTGTTTCTTTGTTTTTTAGTTTTGTAGATATCGTATATATTGTTTATTTCACTTATTTATATTGATACTTGTATATGTTTACCATATTTGTGAATTTTACATGTTTTGCATAATTGTGAATATAGTGTATATGTTTGTTTCTCTTCACGTTTGCTAAGTGTTTGGTTAGGTTTCGTCGTCGGTGAGTGCTAACCGTGTAAAGAGGCAACTTGGAGAAGTGTGTATAAATAATAGGCGTCGAGCTTACGACGTAAAACAAGTATGTTTTATCGTTTTTTGCTCCGTTATTACTTTTTCATTATGAGATTTTGTATATGAGATTGTGTAGGTGTTAAGTGGAGGCCTACACCAGAACCCTGTTGTTGTACTGATTTTTCTGGTTCTGGTGTAGCGCGCTCAGTGCGGGTATGCGCGCTTAGTGCGCTCTGCTGTGCTGAGCCAGTGGATTCTTTTAATTGTTCACTTGGTTCCCCCTTCTTCTCACTTCCACCAAGGCCTTATATAGTAGTAATTATTAGTAATTTAACTGATTATTTTGTTGTTGTTTGGACTCAAATTTTGGTCCGATTGCATGAAGTCGCATTCGGTGATTTTTCCGATTTTGATCGTTTCAACTTCCGAATGCGTGGTAATGATAGTGTTTAAAGTTTGGTACGCGTCCAAGGTATGTGTTTATCGCTTTCTTGACTTTATCATATTCATGATACTTTGGCTTTTTACAAACTTTCATGCCATTCATTCTTTCGTATACTTGTTCTTGTTGTGAATCACTTTATGTCCCAACCTTTTTGTGAGGAAGCCTTCCATTGTTATATGCTCGGAGTACCGACAATTTTGTTTTACTAGATTTTATTATGTTGAATCTTTTATTTGTATTGCTTATATGAATGCATGAAAAGGATAAAGGGATTTGTTTCATTTTGAGCACAACCACCCTAGCCAAATAGTCAATTCACCTTGTGAGTGTGTGAGAATTTGTAACCCCTTTGAGCTTTTTGATCCATGTTTTTATTTGAACTTAATGCTTGTCTATGAGTATTTAGTTCAGTTATTTTTGAATGGATTTTGTTTTTTCTTGGACCTCAATTTTGTGTTGTTGTATGGATTTTTTTCCTTGCCTTAGAAAGTAGGGAGTATTCACATGATGGTGCGGTTGAATTCAAGTAGGGGAGAGAATGATTGTGTATTCATTAGTTGGATTCTATGAGGATTGAAAAGGAAAAGAAAAAAAAAATGTGACAAGGAAAAGGAAAGAAAAAAAAGAGAAAAAGAAAATCCTTGAAAAAGGAAACAAAAAGAGTTTCAATAATTGTGCTAAATAAGTAGTGTTGTTGTGTAACACTTGGGTTTTGTGTGAAGTTTGATTGAAATTTTGGTGTTTGAAACTTTGTGAGTTGATCACTCCCTTAGGTTTAGGCAAGTTTTTGTTTCAATTACCTTTAGAAATCGCCCCTTGTTTGTTTACCCGACCACGTTACAACCTTAAAGTCCTTGTGATTCTTGCCTTTGTATGTTCAATGTGAATTTTTGGATGGATGCATAATTTAGTCTTTTGTTTGCAAGATTGTTGTGTGAGTGAAAGTACCTCATTTTATGTTTTTCATCTACCGATGATTGTTTTTTCTAGGTGTGATTCACATTTGGAACTTGTGTTGTTTTAGAATGTTTGGCATGACTTTTGTATTTAGCATTTGTTTCGTGATTATGTTATCGTGTAGTTTAGTGGTAAGTATTTACTTTGTGTGTACCAATTTCGATTGAACCATTGCATTTGTTTTTGTTTGTGAAAACTTGTTATTGCGTGATTTCTTGGATTTCGCTTTTGTTCCTTTTGATGTTGGCTTTGTTTGAGGACAAACAATTATGTAAGTTGGGGAGAGTTTGATAAGTGGAAATTGTACCTATTTTTGTATATGCGTTTTGTTGTACTTATCAATACTTTTTGGTTAATATCGTTCAAATAAACCCCGATTTGTTTATAATTACATTTACTGTACGTTTTAGTGTATATATTGCATATCGTGTAAATATCATTGAGTTTAATTGATTTTATCTCATTTTGCAGCTATTGAGGTGTATTTGGAGCATGAGCAATAAAGTGTCGAAGACACGGCTTCAAACACGCGATTTTGAGCAACTCATCAACGAATAAGGCTCAAAATGAGGATAATATAAATCACCAATTTGGTTGATATTTAGTCATTGTTAGATAGGAAATTGAATAAGCTTTCCAAAGCTTCGAACCGGGCAAAAAACGGAGTTACGGTTCTCAAGTTATGGCTGAAACATTTTTCATGGCAGCAGGTTGCGCGCTTAGCGCGCCTGGAGCACGCTTAGCGCGTATGAAGCCCGCTGAGCGCGGTTTTAAGGCGGTTTAACCATTTTTTAGAGCGCGTTGAGCGCCCGTAGCGCGGTCTGTGATGATGACAGCAATAAATATGTGTTAAAAACACATTTTTAGGGATGGTTTTGGGTATTTTTTGCTCCCAACTGCATCAAACTTCATTTTTCTTGTAGATTAGCTTAGAAAAAATCACTAGAGCTTGCATTTGGATGATCCGGAGTCGAATCTCTCGTCGATTGGTGTTGACAAACCAAGAAATGTTTGGTTCTTCTTCTCTCTTCTCTTTGTAATTTCTTTTTGTTGGGTATTGTATAGTTACTATTAACATATGTATCTTTGTTGATCTTAATATTATATGAAATTTTCTTTACAAATCATTATCGATGTCTTCCTTGATCTTTTTGCATTTATGTTTGGATTTGTGTTGTGTTAGAGATAAACATCACAAATCTTGATTAGGGATGAATATCTATTGCCTAGATGCTGGAGATAGATTTAGATGATAACCTTTTTGGTATTGGAACTTAATGTCTTCCGTGTTTCGAGGCTTCGTGCGCGAGAGTGATGAAGAGAGTAATACGGTTGTCTCCCAGCTCAATGTGCCAGAGATGGACACTGTTGTGAGCGATGCTGGATGATTTTGACGAGTATTGCAGGTGGAGTATAATTGGTCGGTAAATTTATGTTTGTGACGAGTGGATTATATGTATGCTTGATAAGTTCGTCTTGTTGAAGAATGAATTGTTTTTATGTTTTTATTTACTTTTCTGTTTTTACGCTTTAAACCATTTTAAAACCAAACTCATTACCAATTAAATTGTCCAACGGCAGTTCAGTAGCACCGATCTCTCTGGACACGATAATTCCTGGAAAAATACTTCCAAATCTTTTTGTTGCTTGCCGCTATTCCGCTTCAACAAAATGGCGCCGTTGCCGGGGATTGGTGTTTTTATTGGATCGCATTGCGATTGTTTCTTTGTTTTTTAGTTTTGTAGATATCGTATATATTGTTTATTTCACTTGTTTATATTGATACTTGTATATTTTTACCATATTTGTGAATTTTACATGTTTTGCATAATTGTGAATATAGTGTATATGTTTGTTTCTCTTCACGTTTGCTAAGTGTTTGGTTAGGTTTCGTCGTCGGTGAGTGCTAACCGTGTAAAGAGGCAACTTGGAGAAGTGTGTATAAATAATAGGCGTCGAGCTTACGACGTAAAACAAGCATGTTTTATCGTTTTTTGCTCCGTTATTACTTTTTCATTATGAGATTTTGTATATGAGATTGTGTAGGTGTTAAGTGGAGGCCTACACCAGAACCCTATTGTTGTACTGATTTTTCTGGTTCTGGTGTAGCGCGCTCAGCGCGGGTATGCGCTTAGTGCGCTCTGCTGTGCTGAGCCAGTGGATTCTTTTAATTGTTCACTTGGTTCCCCCTTCTTCTCACTTCCACCAAGGCCTTATATAGTAGTAATTATTAGTAATTTAACTGATTATTTTGTTGTTGTTTGGACTCAAATTTTGGTCCGATTGCATGAAGTCGCATTCGGTGATTTTTCCGATTTTGATCGTTTCAACTTCCGAATGCGTGGTAATGATAGTGTTTAAAGTTTGGTACGCGTCCAAGGTATGTGTTTATCGCTTTCTTGACTTTATCATATTCATGATACTTTGGCTTTTTACAATCTTTCATGCCATTCATTCTTTTGTATACTTGTTCTTGTTGTGAATCACTTTAGTTCCCAACCTTTTTGTTAGGAAGCCTTCCATTGTTATATGCTCGGAGTACCGACAATTTTGTTTTACTAGATTTTATTATGTTGAATCTTTTTTTGTATTGCTTATATGAATGCATGAAAAGGATCAAGGCATTTGTTTCATTTTGAGAACAACCACCCTAGCCAAATAGTCAATTCACCTTGTGAGTGTGTGAGAATTTGTAACCCCTTTGAGCTTTTTGATCCATGTTTTTATTTGAACTTAATGCTTGTCTATGAGTATTTAGTTCACTTATTTTTTAATGGATTTTGTTTTTTCTTGGACCTCAATTTTGTGTTGTTGTATGGATTTTTTTCCTTGCCTTAGAAAGTAGGGAGTATTCACATGATGGTGCAGTTGAATTCAAGTAGGGGAGAGAATGATTGTGTATTCATTAGTTGGATTCTATGAGGATTGAAAAAGAAAAGAAAAAAGAAAAAAAAATGTGACAAAGAAAAGGAAAGAAAAAAAAGAGAAAAAGAAAATCCTTGAAAAAGGAAACAAAAAGAGTTTTAATAATTGTGCTAAATAAGTAGTGTTGTTGTGTAACACTTGGGTTTTGTGTGAAGTTTGATTGAAATTTTGGTGTTTGAAACTTTGTGAGTTGATCACTCCCTTAGGTTTAGGCAAGTTTTTGTTTCAATTACCTTTAGAAATCGCCCCTTGTTTGTTTACCCGACCACGTTACAACCTTAAAGTCCTTGTGATTCTTGCATTTGTATGTTCAATGTGAATTTTTGGATGGATGCATAATTTAGTCTTTTGTTTGCAAGATTGTTGTGTGAGTGAAAGTACCTCATTTTATGTTTTTCATCTACCGATGATTGTTTTTTCTAGGTGTGATTCACATTTGGAACTTGTGTTGTTTTAGAATGTTTGGCATGACTTTTGTATTTAGCATTTGTTTCGTGATTATGTTATCGTGTAGTTTAGTGGTAAGTATTTACTTTGTGTGTACCAATTTCGATTGAACCATTGCATTTGTTTTTGTTTGTGAAAACTTGTTGTTGCGTGATTTCTTGGATTTCGCTTTTGTTCCTTTAGATGTTGGCTTTGTTTGAGGACAAACAATTATGTAAGTTGGGGAGAGTTTGATAAGTGGAAATTGTACCTATTTTTGTATATGAGTTTTGTTGTACTTATCAATACTTTTTGGTTAATATCGTTCAAATAAACCCCGATTTGTTTATAATTACATTTACTGTACGTTTTAGTGTATATATTGCATATCGTGTAAATATCATTGAGTTTAATTGATTTTATCTCATTTTGCAGCTATTGAGGTGTATTTGGAGCATGAGCAATAAAGTGTCGAAGACACGGCTTCAAACACGCGATTTTGAGCAACTCATCAACGAATAAGGCTCAAAATGAGGATAATATAAATCACCAATTTGGTTGATATTTAGTCATTGTTAGATAGGAAATTGAATAAGCTTTCCAACGCTTCGAACCGGGCAAAAAACGGAGTTACGGTTCTCAAGTTATGGCTGAAACATTTTTCATGGCAGCAGGTTGCGCGCTTAGCGCGCTTGGAGCACGCTTAGCGCGCATGAAGGCCGCTGAGCGCGCTTTTAAGGCGGTTTAACAATTTTTTA
This sequence comes from Lathyrus tuberosus, assembly GCA_022829125.1. Classification (NCBI taxonomy): domain Eukaryota; kingdom Viridiplantae; phylum Streptophyta; class Magnoliopsida; order Fabales; family Fabaceae; genus Lathyrus; species Lathyrus tuberosus. The sequence goes on from JALAZF010000187.1 coordinate 9,594,156, forward strand.
GAGCACGTTGAGCGCCCGTAGCGCGGTCTGCGATGATGACAGCAATAAATATGGGTTAAAAACACATTTTTAGGGATGGTTTTGGGTATTTTTTGCTCCCAACTGCATCAAACTTCATTTTTCTTGTAGATTAGCTTAGAAAACATCACTGGAGCTTGCATTTGGATGATCCGGAGTCGAATCTGTCGTCGATTGGTGTTGACAAACTAAGAAATGTTTGGTTCCTCTTCTCTCTTCTCTTTGTAATTTCTTTTTGTTGGGTATTGAATAGTTACTATTAACATATGTATCTTTGTTGATCTTAATATTATATGAAATTTTCTTTACAAATCATTATCGATGTCTTCCTTGATCTTTTTGCATTTATGTTTGGATTTGTGTTGTGTTAGAGATAAACATCACAAATCTTGATTAGGGATGAATATCTATTGCCTAGATGCTGGAGATAGATTTAGATGATAACCTTTTTGGTATTGGAACTTAATGTCTTCCGTGTTTCGAGGCTTCGTGCGCGAGAGTGATGAAGAGAGTAATACGGTTGTCTCTCAGCTCAGTGTGCCAGAGATGGACACTGTTGTGAGCGATGCTGGATGATTTTGACGAGTATTGCAGGTGGAGTATAATTGGTCGGTAAATTTATGTTTGTGACGAGTGGATTATATGTATGCTTGATAAGTTCATCTTGTTGAAGAATGAATTGTTTTTATGTTTTTATTTACTTTTCTGTTTTTACGCTTTAAACCATTTTAAAACCAAACTCATTACCAATTAAATTGTCCAACGGCAGTTCAGTAGCACCGATCTCTCTGGACATGATAATTCCTGGAAAAATACTTCCAAATCTTTTTGTTGCTTGCCGCTATTCCGCTTCAACAAAATGGCGCCGTTGCCGGGGATTGGTGTTTTTATTGGATCGCATTGCGATTGTTTCTTTGTTTTTTAGTTTTGTAGATATCGTATATATTGTTTATTTCACTTGTTTATATTGATACTTGTATATTTTTACCATATTTGTGAATTTTACATGTTTTGCATAATTGTGAATATAGTGTATATGTTTGTTTCTCTTCACGTTTGCTAAGTGTTTGGTTAGGTTTCGTCGTCGGTGAGTGCTAACCGTGTAAAGAGGCAACTTGGAGAAGTGTGTATAAATAATAGGCGTCGAGCTTACGACGTAAAACAAGCATGTTTTATCGTTTTTTGCTCCGTTATTACTTTTTCATTATGAGATTTTGTATATGAGATTGTGTAGGTGTTAAGTGGAGGCCTACACCAGAACCCTATTGTTGTACTGATTTTTCTGGTTCTGGTGTAGCGCGCTCAGCGCGGGTATGCGCTTAGTGCGCTCTGCTGTGCTGAGCCAGTGGATTCTTTTAATTGTTCACTTGGTTCCCCCTTCTTCTCACTTCCACCAAGGCCTTATATAGTAGTAATTATTAGTAATTTAACTGATTATTTGTTGTTGTTTGGACTCAAATTTTGGTCCGATTGCTTGAAGTCGCATTCGGTGATTTTTCCGATTTTGATCGTTTCAACTTCCGAATGCGTGGTAATGATAGTGTTTAAAGTTTGGTACGCGTCCAAGGTATGTGTTTATCGCTTTCTTGACTTTATCATATTCATGATACTTTGGCTTTTTACAATCTTTCATGCCATTCATTCTTTTGTATACTTGTTCTTGTTGTGAATCACTTTAGTTCCCAACCTTTTTGTTAGGAAGCCTTCCATTGTTATATGCTCGGAGTACCGACAATTTTGTTTTACTGGATTTTATTATGTTGAATCTTTTGTTTGTATTGCTTATATGAATGCATGAAAAGGATCAAGGCATTTGTTTCATTTTGAGAACAACCACCCTAGCCAAATAGTCAATTCACCTTGTGAGTGTGTGAGAATTTGTAACCCCTTTGAGCTTTTTGATCCATGTTTTTATTTGAACTTAATGCTTGTTTATGAGTATTTAGTTCACTTATTTTTGAATGGATTTTGTTTTTTCTTGGACCTCAATTTTGTGTTGTTGTATGGATTTTTTTCCTTGCCTTAGAAAGTAGGGAGTATTCACATGATGGTGCAGTTGAATTCAAGTAGGGGAGAGAATGATTGTGTATTCATTAGTTGGATTCTATGAGGATTGAAAAAGAAAAGAAAAAAGAAAAAAAATGTGACAAAGAAAAGGAAAGAAAAAAAAGAGAAAAAGAAAATCCTTGAAAAAGGAAACAAAAAGAGTTTCAATAATTGTGCTAAATAAGTAGTGTTGTTGTGTAACACTTGGGTTTTGTGTGAAGTTTGATTGAAATTTTGGTGTTTGAAACTTTGTGAGTTGATCACTCCCTTAGGTTTAGGCAAGTTTTTGTTTCAATTACCTTTAGAAATCGCCCCTTGTTTGTTTACCCGACCACGTTACAACCTTAAAGTCCTTGTGATTCTTGCATTTGTATGTTCAATGTGAATTTTTGGATGGATGCATAATTTAGTCTTTTGTTTTCAAGATTGTTGTGTGAGTGAAAGTACCTCATTTTATGTTTTTCATCTACCGATGATTATTTTTTCTAGGTGTGATTCACACTTGGAACTTGTGTTGTTTTAGAATGTTTGGCATGACTTTTGTATTTAGCATTTGTTTCGTGATTATGTTATCGTGTAGTTTAGTGGTAAGTATTTACTTTGTGTGTACCAATTTCGATTGAACCATTGCATTTGTTTTTGTTTGTGAAAACTTGTTGTTGCGTGATTTCTTGGATTTCGCTTTTGTTCCTTTTGATGTTGGCTTTGTTTGAGGACAAACAATTATGTAAGTTGGGGAGTGTTTGATAAGTGGAAATTGTACCTATTTTTGTATATGAGTTTTGTTGTACTTATCGATACTTTTTGGTTAATATCGTTCAAATAAACCCCGATTTGTTTATAATTACATTTACTGTACGTTTTAGTGTATATATTGCATATCGTGTAAATATCATTGAGTTTAATTGATTTTATCTCATTTTGCAGCTATTGAGGTGTATTTGGAGCATGAGCAATAAAGTGTCGAAGACACGGCTTCAAACACGCGATTTTGAGCAACTCATCAATGAATAAGGCTCAAAATGAGGATAATATAAATCACCAATTTGGTTGATATTTAGTCATTGTTAGATAGGAAATTGAATAAGCTTTCCAACGCTTCGAACCGGGCAAAAAACGGAGTTACGGTTCTCAAGTTATGGCTGAAACATTTTTCATGGCAGCCGGTTACGCGCTTAGCGCGCTTGGAGCACGCTTAGCGCGCATGGAGCCCGCTGAGCGCGCTTTGAAGGCGGTTTAACCATTTTTTAGAGCGCGTTGAGCGCCCGTAGCGCGGTCTGCGATGATGACAGCAATAAATATGGGTTAAAAACACATTTTTAGGGATGGTTTTGGGTATTTTTTGCTCCCAACTGCATCAAACTTCATTTTTCTTGTAGATTAGCTTAGAAAACATCACTGGAGCTTGCATTTGGATGATCCGGAGTCGAATCTCTCGTCGATTGGTGTTGACAAACCAAGAAATGTTTGGTTCCTCTTCTCTCTTCTCTTTGTAATTTCTTTTTGTTAGGTATTGTATAGTTACTATGAACATATGTATCTTTGTTGATCTTAATATTATATGAAATTTGATTTACAAATCATTATCGATGTCTTCCCTGATCTTTTTGCATTTATGTTTGGATTTGTGTTGTATTAGAGATAAACATCACAAATTTTGATTAGGGATGGATATCTATTGTCTAGATGCTGGAGATAGATTTAGATGATAATCTTTTTGGTATCGAAACTTAATGTCTTCCGTGTTTCGAGGCTTCGTGCGCGAGAGTGATGAAGAGAGTAATACGGTTGTCTCTTAGCTCAGTGTGCCAGAGATGGACACTATTGTGAGCGATGCTGGATGATTTTGACGAGTATTGCAGGTGGAGTATAATTGGTCGGTAAATTTATGTTTGTGACGAGTGGATTATATGTATGCTTGATAAGTTCGTCTTGTTGAAGAATGAATTGTTTTTATGTTTTTATTTATTTTTCTATTTTTACACTTTAAACCATTTTAAAACCAAACTCATTAACAATTAAATTGTCGAACGGCAGTTCAGTAGCACCGATCTCTGTGGACACGATAATTCCCGAAAAAATACTTCCAAATCTTTTTGTTGCTTGCCGCTATTCCGCTTCAACAAAATGGCGCCGTTGCCGGGGATTGGTGTTTTTATTGGATCGCATTGCGATTGTTTCTTTGTTTTTTAGTTTTGTAGATATCGTATATATTGTTTATTTCACTTGTTTATATTGATACTTGTATATTTTTACCATATTTGTGAATTTTACATGTTTTGCATAATTGTGAATATAGTGTATATGTTTGTTTCTCTTCACGTTTGCTAAGTGTTTGGTTAGGTTTCGTCGTCGGTGAGTGCTAACCGTGTAAAGAGGCAACTTGGAGAAGTGTGTATAAATAATAGGCGTCGAGCTTACGACGTAAAACAAGCATGTTTTATCGTTTTTTGCTCCGGTATTACTTTTTCAATGTGAGATTTTGTATATGAGATTGTGTAGGTGTTAAGTGGAGGCCTACACCAGAACCCTGTTATTGTACTTATTTTTCTGGTTCTGGTATAGCGCGCTCAGCGCGGGTATGCGCGCTTAGTGCGCTCTGCTGTGCTGAGCCAGTGGATTCTTTTAATTGTTCACTTGGTTCCCCCTTCTTCTCACTTCCACCAAGGCCTTATATAGTAGTAATTATTAGTAATTTAACTGATTATTTTGTTGTTGTTTGGACTCAAATTTTGGTCCGATTGCTTGAAGTCGCATTCGGTGATTTTTCCGATTTTGATTGTTTCAACTTCCGAATGCGTGGTAATGATAGTGTTTAAAGTTTGGTACGCGTCCAAGGTATGTGTTTATCGCTTTCTTGACTTTATCATATTCAAGATGCTTTGGCTTTTTACAATCTTTCATGCCATTCATTCTTTTGTATACTTGTTCTTGTTGTGAATCACTTTAGTTCCCAACCCTTTTGTTAGGAAGCCTTCCATTGTTATATGCTCGGAGTACCGATAATTTTGTTTTACTGGATTTTATTATGTTGAATCTTTTGTTTGTATTGCTTATATGAATGCATGAAAAGGATCAAGGCATTTGTTTCATTTTGAGAACAACCACCCTAGCCAAATAGTCAATTCACCTTGTGAGTGTGTGAGAATTTGTAACCCCTTTGAGCTTTTTGATCCATGTTTTTATTTGAACTTAATGCTTGTCTATGAGTATTTAGTTCACTTATTTTTGAATGGATTTTGTTTTTTCTTGGACCTCAATTTTGTGTTGTTGTATGGATTTTTTTCCTTGCCTTAGAAAGTAGGGAGTATTCACATGATGGTGCAGTTGAATTCAAGTAGGGGAGAGAATGATTGTGTATTCATTAGTTGGATTCTATGAGGATTGAAAAAGAAAAGAAAAAAGAAAAAAAAATGTGACAAAGAAAAGAAAAGAAAAAAAAGAGAAAAAGAAAATCCTTGAAAAGGGAAACAAAAAGAGTTTCAATAATTGTGCTAAATAAGTAGTGTTGTTGTGTAACACTTGGGTTTTGTGTGAAGTTTGATTGAAATTTTGGTGTTTGAAACTTTGTGAGTTGATCACTCCCTTAGGTTTAGGCAAGTTTTTGTTTCAATTACCTTTAGAAATCGCCCCTTGTTTGTTTACCCGACCACGTTACAACCTTAAAGTCCTTGTGATTCTTGCATTTGTATGTTCAATGTGAATTTTTGGATGGATGCATAATTTAGCCTTTTGTTTTCAAGATTGTTGTGTGAGTGAAAGTACCTCATTTTATGTTTTTCATCTACCGATGATTGTTTTTTCTAGGTGTGATTCACATTTGGAACTTGTGTTGTTTTAGAATGTTTGGCATGACTTTTGTATTTAGCATTTGTTTCGTGATTATGTTATCGTGTAGTTTAGTGGTAAGTATTTACTTTGTGTGTACCAATTTCGATTGAACCATTGCATTTGTTTTTGTTTGTGAAAACTTGTTGTTGCGTGATTTCTTGGATTTCGCTTTTGTTCCTTTTGATGTTGGCTTTGTTTGAGGACAAACAATTATGTAAGTTGGGGAGAGTTTGATAAGTGGAAATTGTACCTATTTTTGTATATGAGTTTTGTTGTACTTATCGATACTTTATGGTTAATATCGTTCAAATAAACCCCGATTTGTTTATAATTACATTTACTGTACGTTTTAGTGTATATATTGCATATCGTGTAAATATCATTGAGTTTAATTGATTTTATCTCATTTTGCAGCTATTGAGGTGTATTTGGAGCATGAGCAATAAAGTGTCGAAGACACGGCTTCAAACACGCGATTTTGAGCAACTCATCAATGAATAAGGCTCAAAATGAGGATAATATAAATCACCAATTTGGTTGATATTTAGTCATTGTTAGATAGGAAATTGAATAAGCTTTCCAACGCTTCGAACCGGGCAAAAAACGGAGTTACGGTTCTCAAGTTATGGCTGAAACATTTTTCATGGCAGCCGGTTGCGCGCTTAGCGCGCTTGGAGCACGCTTAGCGCGCATGGAGCCCGTTGAGCGCGCTTTTAAGGCGGTTTAACCCTTTTTTAGAGCGCGTTGAGCGCCCGTAGCGCGGTCTGCGATGATGACAGCAATAAATATGGGTTAAAAACACATTTTTAGGGATGGTTTTGGGTATTTTTTGCTCCCAACTGCATCAAACTTCATTTTTCTTGTAGATTAGCTTAGAAAACATCACTGGAGCTTGCATTTGGATGATCCGGAGTCGAATCTCTCGTCGATTGGTGTTGACAAACCAAGAAATGTTTGGTTCCTCTTCTCTCTTCTCTTTGTAATTTCTTTTTGTTGGGTATTGTATAGTTACTATGAACATATGTATCTTTGTTGATCTTAATATTATATGAAATTTGATTTACAAATCATTATCGATGTCTTCCTTGATCTTTTTGCATTTATGTTTGGATTTGTGTTGTATTAGAGATAAACATCACAAATTTTGATTAGGGATGGATATCTATTGTCTAGATGCTGGAGATAGATTTAGATGATAATCTTTTTGGTATCGAAACTTAATGTCTTCCGTGTTTCGAGGCTTCGTGCGCGAGAGTGATGAAGAGAGTAATACGGTTGTCTCTAAGCTCAGTGTGCCAGAGATGGACACTGTTGTGAGCGATGCTGGATGATTTTGACGAGTATTGCAGGTGGAGTATAATTGGTCGGTAAATTTATGTTTGTGACGAGTGGATTATATGTAAGCTTGATAAGTTCGTCTTGTTGAAGAATGAATTGTTTTTATGTTTTTATTTATTTTTCTATTTTTACGCTTTAAACCATTTTAAAACCAAACTCATTAACAATTAAATTGTCGAACGGAAGTTCAGTAGCACCGATCTCTGTGGACACGATAATTCCCGAAAAAATACTTCCAAATCCTTTTGTTGCTTGCCGCTATTCCGCTTCAACAAAATGGCGCCGTTGCCGGGGATTGGTGTTTTTATTGGATCGCATTGCGATTGTTTCTTTGTTTTTTAGTTTTGTAGATATCGTATATATTGTTTATTTCACTTGTTTATATTGATACTTGTATATTTTTACCATATTTGTGAATTTTACATGTTTTGCATAATTGTGAATATAGTGTATATGTTTGTTTCTCTTCACGTTTGCTAAGTGTTTGGTTAGGTTTCGTCGTCGGTGAGTGCTAACCATGTAAAGAGGCAACTTGGAGAAGTGTGTATAAATAATAGGCGTCGAGCTTACGACGTAAAACAAGCATGTTTTATCGTTTTTTGCTCCGTTATTACTTTTTCATTATGAGATTTTGTATATGAGATTGTGTAGGTGTTAAGTGGAAGCCTACGACAGAACCCTGTTGTTGTACTGATTTTTCTGGTTCTGGTGTAGCGCGCTCAGCGCGGGCATGCGCGCTTAGTGCGCTCTACTGTGCTGAGCCAGTGGATTCTTTTAATTGTTCACTTGGTTCCCCCTTCTTCTCACTTCCACCAAGGCCTTATATAGTAGTAATTATTAGTAATTTAACTGATTATTTTGTTGTTGTTTGGACTCAAATTTTGGTCCGATTGCTTGAAGTCGCATTCGGTGATTTTTCCGATTTTGATTGTTTCAACTTCCGAATGCGTGGTAATGATAGTGTTTAAAGTTTGGTACGCGTCCAAGGTATGTGTTTATCGCTTTCTTGACTTTATCATATTCATGATGCTTTGTCTTTTTACAATCTTTCATGCCATTCATTCTTTTGTATACTTGTTCTTGTTGTGAATCACTTTAGTTCCCAACCCTTTTGTTAGGAAGCCTTCCATTGTTATATGCTCGGAGTACCGATAATTTTGTTTTACTGGATTTTATTATGTTGAATCTTTTGTTTGTATTGCTTATATGAATGCATGAAAAGGATCAAGGCATTTGTTTCATTTTGAGAACAACCACCCTAGCCAAATAGTCAATTCACCTTGTGAGTGTGTGAGAATTTGTAACCCCTTTGAGCTTTTTGATCCATGTTTTTATTTGAACTTAATGCTTGTCTATGAGTATTTAGTTCACTTATTTTTGAATGGATTTTGTTTTTTCTTGGACCTCAATTTTGTGTTGTTGTATGGATTTTTTTCCTTGCCTTAGAAAGTAGGGAGTATTCACATGATGGTGCAGTTGAATTCAAGTAGGGGAGAGAATGATTGTGTATTCATTAGTTGGATTCTATGAGGATTGAAAAAGAAAAGAAAAAAGAAAAAAAAATGTGACAAAGAAAAGGAAAGAAAAAAAGGAGAAAAAGAAAATCCTTGAAAAAGGAAACAAAAAGAGTTTCAATAATTGTGCTAAATAAGTAGTGTTGTTGTGTAACACTTGGGTTTTGTGTGAAGTTTGATTGAAATTTTGGTGTTTGAAACTTTGTGAGTTGATCACTCCCTTAGGTTTAGGCAAGTTTTTGTTTCAATTACCTTTAGAAATCGCCCCTTGTTTGTTTACCCGACCACGTTACAACCTTAAAGTCCTTGTGATTCTTGCATTTGTATGTTCAATGTGAATTTTTGGATGGATGCATAATTTAGTCTTTTGTTTTCAAGATTGTTGTGTGAGTGAAAGTACCTCATTTTATGTTTTTCATCTACCGATGATTGTTTTTTCTAGGTGTGATTCACATTTGGAACTTGTGTTGTTTTAGAATGTTTGGCATGACTTTTGTATTTAGCATTTGTTTCGTGATTATGTTATCGTGTAGTTTAGTGGTAAGTATTTACTTTGTGTGTACCAATTTCGATTGAACCATTGCATTTGTTTTTGTTTGTGAAAACTTGTTGTTGCGTGATTTCTTGGATTTCGCTTTTGTTCCTTTTGATGTTGGCTTTGTTTGAGGACAAACAATTATGTAAGTTGGGTAGAGTTTGATAAGTGGAAATTGTACCTATTTTTGTATATAAGTTTTGTTGTACTTATCGATACTTTTTGGTTAATATCGTTCAAATAAACCCCGATTTGTTTATAATTACATTTACTGTACGTTTTAGTGTATATATTGCATATCGTGTAAATATCATTGAGTTTAATTGATTTTATCTCATTTTGCAGCTATTGAGGTGTATTTGGAGCATGAGCAATAAAGTGTCGAAGACACGGCTTCAAACACGCGATTTTGAGCAACTCATCAACGAATAAGGCTCAAAATGAGGATAATATAAATCACCAATTTGGTTGATATTTAGTCATTGTTAGATAGGAAATTGAATAAGCTTTCCAACGCTTCGAACCGGGCAAAAAACGGAGTTACGGTTCTCAAGTTATGGCTGAAACATTTTTCATGGCAGCCGGTTGCGCGCTTGGAGCACGCTTAGCGCGCATGGAGCCCGTTGAGCGCGCTTTTAAGGCGGTTTAACCATTTTTTAGAGCGCGTTGAGCGCCCGTAGCGCGGTCTGCGATGATGACAGCAATAAATATGGGTTAAAAACACATTTTTAGGGATGGTTTTGGGTATTTTTTGCTCCCAACTGCATCAAACTTCATTTTTCTTGTAGATTAGCTTAGAAAACATCACCGGAGCTTGCATTTGGATGATCCGGAGTCGAATCTCTCGTCGATTGGTGTTGACAAACCAAGAAATGTTTGGTTCCTCTTCTCTCTTCTCTTTGTAATTTCTTTTTGTTGGGTATTGTATAGTTACTATGAACATATGTATCTTTGTTGATCTTAATATTATATGAAATTTGATTTACAAATCATTATCGATGTCTTCCTTGATCTTTTTGCATTTATGTTTGGATTTGTGTTGTATTAGAGATAAACATCACAAATTTTGATTAGGGATGGATATCTATTGTCTAGATGCTGGAGATAGATTTAGATGATAATCTTTTTGGTATCGAAACTTAATATCTTCCGTGTTTCGAGGCTTCGTGCGCGAGAGTGATGAAGAGAGTAATACGGTTGTCTCTTAGCTCAGTGTGCCAGAGATGGACACTGTTGTGAGCGATGCTGGATGATTTTGACGAGTATTGCAGGTGGAGTATAATTGGTCGGTAAATTTATGTTTGTGACGAGTGGATTATATGTAAGCTTGATAAGTTCGTCTTGTTGAAGAATGAATTGTTTTTATGTTTTTATTTATTTTTCTATTTTTACGCTTTAAACCATTTTAAAACCAAACTCATTAACAATTAAATTGTCGAACGGAAGTTCAGTAGCACCGATCTCTGTGGACACGATAATTCCCGAAAAAATACTTCCAAATCCTTTTGTTGCTTGCCGCTATTCCGCTTCAACAAAATGGCGCCGTTGCCGGGGATTGGTGTTTTTATTGGATCGCATTGCGATTGTTTCTTTGTTTTTTAGTTTTGTAGATATCGTATATATTGTTTATTTCACTTGTTTATATTGATACTTTTATATTTTTACCATATTTGTGAATTTTACATGTTTTGCATAATTGTGAATATAGTGTATATGTTTGTTTCTCTTCACGTTTGCTAAGTGTTTGGTTAGGTTTCGTCGTCGGTGAGTGCTAACCATGTAAAGAGGCAACTTGGAGAAGTGTGTATAAATAATAGGCGTCGAGCTTACGACGTAAAACAAGCATGTTTTATCGTTTTTTGCTCCGTTATTACTTTTTCATTATGAGATTTTGTATATGAGATTGTGTAGGTGTTAAGTGGAGGCCTACACTAGAACCCTGTTGTTGTACTGATTTTTCTGGTTCTGGTGTAGCGCGCTCAGCGCGGGCATGCGCGCTTAGTGCGCTCTACTGTGCTGAGCCAGTGGATTCTTTTAATTGTTCACTTGGTTCCCCCTTCTTCTCACTTCCACCAAGGCCTTATATAGTAGTAATTATTAGTAATTTAACTGATTATTTTGTTGTTGTTTGGACTCAAATTTTGGTCCGATTGTTGAAGTCGCATTCGGTGATTTTTCCGATTTTGATCGTTTCAACTTCCGAATGCGTGGTAATGATAGTGTTTAAAGTTTGGTACGCGTCCAAGGTATGTGTTTATCGCTTTCTTGACTTTATCATATTCATGATACTTTGGCTTTTTACAATCTTTCATGCCATTCATTCTTTTGTATACTTGTTCTTGTTGTGAATCACTTTAGTTCCCAACCTTTTTGTTAGGAAGCCTTCCATTGTTATATGCTCGAAGTACCGACAATTTTGTTTTACTGGATTTTATTATGTTGAATCTTTTGTTTGTATTGCTTATATGAATGCATGAAAAGGATCAAGGCATTTGTTTCATTTTGAGAACAACCACCCTAGCCAAATAGTCAATTCACCTTGTGAGTGTGTGAGAATTTGTAACCCCTTTGAGCTTTTTGATCCATGTTTTTATTTGAACTTAATGCTTGTCTATGAGTATTTAGTTCACTTATTTTTGAATGGATTTTATTTTTTCTTGGACCTCAATTTTGTGTTGTTGTATGGATTTTTTTCCTTTCCTTAGAAAGTAGGGAGTATTCACATGATGGTGCAGTTGAATTCAAGTAGGGGAGAGAATGATTGTGTATTCATTAGTTCGATTCTATGAGGATTGAAAAAGAAAAGAAAAAAGAAAGAAAAAATGTTACAAAGAAAAGGAAAGAAAAAAAAGAGAAAAAGAAAATCCTTGAAAAAGGAAACAAAAAGAGTTTCAATAATTGTGCTAAATAAGTAGTGTTGTTGTGTAACACTTGGGTTTTGTGTGAAGTTTGATTGAAATTTTGGTGTTTGAAACTTTGTGAGTTGATCACTCCCTTAGGTTTAGGCAAGTTTTTGTTTCAATTACCTTTAGAAATCGCCCCTTGTTTGTTTACCCGACCACGTTACAACCTTAAAGTCCTTGTGATTCTTGCATTTGTATGTTCAATGTGAATTTTTGGATGGATGCATAATTTAGTCTTTTGTTTTCAAGATTGTTGTGTGAGTGAAAGTACCTCATTTTATGTTTTTCATCTACCGATGATTGTTTTTTCTAGGTGTGATTCACATTTGGAACTTGTGTTGTTTTAGAATGTTTGGCATGACTTTTGTATTTAGCATTTGTTTCGTGATTATGTTATCGTGTAGTTTAGTGGTAAGTATTTACTTTGTGTGTACCAATTTCGATTGAACCATTGCATTTGTTTTTGTTTGTGAAAACTTGTTGTTGCGTCATTTCTTGGATTTCGCTTTTGTTCCTTTTGATGTTGGCTTTGTTTGAGGACAAACAATTATGTAAGTTGGGGAGAGTTTGATAAGTGGAAATTGTACCTATTTTTGTATATGAGTTTTGTTGTACTTATCGATACTTTTTGGTTAATATCGTTCAAATAAACCCCAATTTGTTTATAATTACATTTACTGTACGTTTTAGTGTATATATTGCATATCGTGTAAATATCATTGAGTTTAATTGATTTTATCTCATTTTGCAGCTATTGAGGTGTATTTGGAGCATGAGCAATAAAGTGTTGAAGACACGGCTTCAAACACGCGATTTTGAGCAACTCATCAACGAATAAGGCTCAAAATGAGGATAATATAAATCACCAATTTGGTTGATATTTAGTCATTGTTAGATAGGAAATTGAATAAGCTTTCCAACGCTTCGAACCGGGCAAAAAACGGAGTTACGGTTCTTAAGTTATGGCTGAAACATTTTTCATGGCAGCCGGTTGAGCGCTTAGCGTGCTTGGAGCACGCTTAGCGCGCAAGGAGCCCGTTGAGCGCGTTTTTAAAGTGGTTTAACCATTTTTTAGAGCGCGTTGAGCGCCCGTAGCGCGGTCTGCGATGATGACAGCAATAAATATGGGTTAAAAACACATTTTTAGGGATGGTTTCGGGTATTTTTTGCTCCCAACTGCATCAAACTTCATTTTTCTTGTAGATTAGCTTAGAAAACATCACTGGAGCTTGCATTTGGATGATCCGGAGTCGAATCTCTCGTCGATTGGTGTTGACAAACCAAGAAATGTTTGGTTCCTCTTCTCTCTTCTCTTTGTAATTTCTTTTTGTTGGGTATTGTATAGTTACTATGAACATATGTATCTTTGTTGATCCTAATATTATATGAAATTTGATTTACAAATCATTATCGATGTCTTCCTTGATCTTTTTGCATTTATGTTTGGATTTGTGTTGTATTAGAGATAAACCTCACAAATTTTGATTAGGGATGGATATCTATTGTCTAGATGCTGGAGATAGATTTAGATGATAATCTTTTTGGTATCGAAACTTAATGTCTTCCGTGTTTCGAGGCTTCGTGCGCGAGAGTGATGAAGAGAGTAATACGGTTGTCTCTTAGCTCAGTGTGCCAGAAATGGACACTGTTGTGAGCGATGCTGGATGATTTTGACGAGTATTGCAGGTGGAGTATAATTGGTCGGTAAATTTATGTTTGTGACGAGTGGATTATATGTATGCTTGATAAGTTCGTCTTGTTGAAGAATGAATTGTTTTTATGTTTTTATTTATTTTTCTATTTTTACGCTTTAAACCATTTTAAAACCAAACTCATTAACAATTAAATTGTCGAACGGCAGTTCAGTAGCACCGATCTCTGTGGACAAGATAATTCCCGGAAAAATACTTCCAAATCTTTTTGTTGCTTGCCGCTATTCCGCTTCAACCAAATGGCGCCGTTGCCGGGGATTGGTGTTTTTATTGGATCGCATTGCGATAGTTTCTTTGTTTTTTAGTTTTGTAGATATCGTATATATTGTTTATTTCACTTGTTTATATTGATACTTGTATATGTTTACCATATTTGTGAATTTTACATGTTTTGCATAATTGTGAATATAGTGTATATGTTTGTTTCTCTTCACGTTTGCTAAGTGTTTGGTTAGGTTTCGTCGTCGGTGAGTGCTAACCGTGTAAAGAGGCAACTTGGAGAAGTGTGTATAAATAATAGGCGTCGAGCTTACGACGTAAAACAAGCATGTTTTATCGTTTTTTGCTCCGTTATTACTTTTTCATTATGAGATTTTGTATATGAGATTGTGTAGGTGTTAAGTGGAGGCCTACACCAGAACCCTGTTGTTGTACTGATTTTTCTGGTTCTGGTGTAGCGCGCTCAGCGCGGGCATGCGCGCTTAGTGCGCTCTACTGTGCTGAGCCAGTGGATTCTTTTAATTGTTCACTTAGTTACCCCTTCTTCTCACTTCCACCAAGGCCTTATATAGCAGTAATTATTAGTAATTTAACTGATAATTTTGTTGTTGTTTGGACTTAAATTTTGGTCCGATTGCTTGAAGTCGCATTCGGTGATTTTTCCGATTTTGATCGTTTCAACTTCCGAATGCGTGGTAATGATAGTGTTTAAAGTTTGGTACGCGTCCAAGGTATGTGTTTATTGCTTTCTTGACTTTATCATATTCATGATACTTTGGCTTTTTACAATCTTTCATGCCATTCATTCTTTTGTATACTTGTTCTTGTTGTGAATCACTTTAGTTCCCAACCTTTTTGTTAGGAAGCCTTCCATTGTTATATGCTCGGAGTACCGACAATTTTGTTTTACTGGATTTTATTATGTTGAATCTTTTGTTTGTATTGCTTATATGAATGCATGAAAAGGATCAAGGCATTTGTTTCATTTTGAGAACAACCACCCTAGCCAAATAGTCAATTCACCTTGTGAGTGTGTGAGAATTTGTAACCCCTTTGAGCTTTTTGATCCATGTTTTTATTTGAACTTAATGCTTGTCTATGAGTATTTAGTTCACTTATTTTTGAATGGATTTTGTTTTTTCTTGGACCTCAATTTTGTGTTGTTGTATGGATTTTTTTCCTTGCCTTAGAAAGTAGGGAGTATTCACATGATGGTGCAGTTGAATTCAAGTAGGGGAGAGAATGATTGTGTATTCATTAGTTGGATTCTATGAGGATTGAAAAAGAAAAGAAAAAAGAAAAAAAAATGTGACAAAGAAAAGGAAAGAAAAAAAAGAGAAAAAGAAAATCCTTGAAAAAGGAAACAAAAAGAGTTTCAATAATTGTGCTAAATAAGTAGTGTTGTTGTGTAACACTTGGGTTTTGTGTGAAGTTTGATTGAAATTTTGGTGTTTGAAACTTTGTGAGTTGATCACTCCCTTAGGTTTAGGCAAGTTTTTGTTTCAATTACCTTTAGAAATCGCCCCTTGTTTGTTTACCCGACCACGTTACAACCTTAAAGTCCTTGTGATTCTTGCATTTGTATGTTCAATGTGAATTTTTGGATGGATGCATAATTTAGTCTTTTGTTTTCAAGATTGTTGTGTGAGTGAAAGTACCTCATTTTATGTTTTTCATCTACCGATGATTGTTTTTTCTAGGTGTGATTCACATTTGGAACTTGTGTTGTTTTAGATTGTTTGGCATGACTTTTGTATTTAGCATTTGTTTCGTGATTATGTTATCGTGTAGTTTAGTGGTAAGTATTTACTTTGTGTGTACCAATTTCGATTGAACCATTGCATTTGTTTTTGTTTGTGAAAACTTGTTGTTGCGTGATTTCTTGGATTTCGCTTTTGTTCCTTTTGATGTTGGCTTTGTTTGAGGACAAACAATTATGTAAGTTGGGGAGAGTTTGATAAGTGGAAATTGTACCTATTTTTGTATATGAGTTTTGTTGTACTTATCGATACTTTTTGGTTAATATCGTTCAAATAAACCCCGATTTGTTTATAATTACATTTACTGTACGTTTTAGTGTATATATTGCATATCGTGTAAATATCATTGAGTTTAATTGATTTTATCTCATTTTGCAGCTATTCAGGTGTATTTGGAGCATGAGCAATAAAGTGTCGAAGACACGGCTTCAAACACGCGATTTTGAGCAACTCATCAACGAATAAGGCTCAAAATGAGGATAATATAAATCACCAATTTGGTTGATATTTAGTCATTGTTAGATAGGAAATTAAATAAGCTTTCCAACGCTTCGAACCGGGCAAAAAACGAAGTTACGGTTCTCAAGTTATGGCTGAAACATTTTTCATGGCAGTCGGTTGCGCGCTTAGCGCGCTTGGAGCACGCTTAGCGCGCATGGAGCCCGTTGAGCGCGCTTTTAAGGCGGTTTAACCATTTTTTAGAGCGCGTTGAGCGCCCGTAGCGCGGTTTGCGATGATGACAGCAATAAATATGGGTTAAAAACACATTTTTAGGGATGGTTTTGGGTATTTTTTGCTCCCAACTGCATCAAACTTCATTTTTCTTGTAGATTAGCTTAGAAAACATCACTGGAGCTTGCATTTGGATGATCCGGAGTCGAATCTCTCGTCGATTGGTGTTGACAAACCAAGAAATGTTTGGTTCCTCTTCTCTCTTCTCTTTGTAATTTCTTTTTGTTGGGTATTGTATAGTTACTATGAACATATGTATCTTTGTTGATCCTAATATTATATGAAATTTGATTTACAAATCATTATCGATGTCTTCCTTGATCTTTTTGCATTTATGTTTGGATTTGTGTTGTATTAGAGATAAACATCACAAATTTTGATTAGGGATGGATATCTATTGTCTAGATGCTGGAGATAGATTTAGATGATAATCTTTTTGGTATCGAAACTTAATGTCTTCCGTGTTTCGAGGCTTCGTGCGCGAGAGTG
The DNA here is from genome assembly GCA_022829125.1 of Lathyrus tuberosus. Classification (NCBI taxonomy): domain Eukaryota; kingdom Viridiplantae; phylum Streptophyta; class Magnoliopsida; order Fabales; family Fabaceae; genus Lathyrus; species Lathyrus tuberosus. The sequence continues at coordinate 9,611,253 of JALAZF010000187.1, forward strand.
ATGAAGAGAGTAATACGGTTGTCTCTTAGCTCAGTGTGCCAGAGATGGACACTGTTGTGAGCGATGCTGGATGATTTTGACGAGTATTGCAGGTGGAGTATAATTGGTCGGTAAATTTATGTTTGTGACGAGTGGATTATATGTATGCTTGATAAGTTCGTCTTGTTGAAGAATGAATTGTTTTTATGTTTTTATTTATTTTTCTATTTTTACGCTTTAAACCATTTTAAAACCAAACTCATTAACAATTAAATTGTCGAACGGCAGTTCAGTAGCACCGATCTCTGTGGACACGATAATTCCCGGAAAAATACTTCCAAATCTTTTTGTTGCTTGCCGCTATTCCGCTTCAACCAAATGGCGCCGTTGCCGGGGATTGATGTTTTTATTGGATCGCGTTGCGATAGTTTCTTTGTTTTTTAGTTTTGTAGATATCGTATATATTGTTTATTTCACTTGTTTATATTGATACTTGTATATGTTTACCATATTTGTGAATTTTACATGTTTTGCATAATTGTGAATATAGTGTATATGTTTGTTTCTCTTCACGTTTGCTAAGTGTTTGGTTAGGTTTCGTCGTCGGTGAGTGCTAACCGTGTAAAGAGGCAACTTGGAGAAGTGTGTATAAATAATAGGCGTCGAGCTTACGACGTAAAACAAGCATGTTTTATCGTTTTTTGCTCCGTTATTACTTTTTCATTATGAGATTTTGTATATGAGATTGTGTAGGTGTTAAGTGGAGGCCTACACCAGAACCCTGTTGTTGTACTGATTTTTCTGGTTCTGGTGTAGCGCGCTCAGCGCGGGTATGCGCGCTTAGTGCGCTCTGCTGTGCTGAGCCAGTGGATTCTTTTAATTGTTCACTTGGTTCCCCCTTCTTCTCACTTCCACCAAGGCCTTATATAGCAGTAATTATTAGTAATTTAACTGATTATTTTGTTGTTGTTTGGACTCAAATTTTGGTCCGATTGCTTGAAGTCGCATTCGGTGATTTTTCCGATTTTGATCGTTTCAACTTCGGAATGCGTGGTAATGATAGTGTTTAAAGTTTGGTACGCGTCCAAGGTATGTGTTTATCGCTTTCTTGACTTTAGCATATTCATGATACTTTGGCTTTTTACAATCTTTCATGCCATTCATTCTTTTGTATACTTGTTCTTGTTGTGAATCACTTTAGTTCCCAACCTTTTTGTTAGGAAGCCTTCCATTGTTATATGCTCGGAGTACCGACAATTTTGTTTTACTGGATTTTATTATGTTGAATCTTTTGTTTGTATTGCTTATATGAATGCATGAAAAGGATCAAGGCATTTGTTTCATTTTGAGAACAACCACCCTAGCCAAATAGTCAAATCACCTTGTGAGTGTGTGAGAATTTGTAACCCCTTTGAGCTTTTTGATCCATGTTTTTATTTGAACTTAATGCTTGTCTATGAGTATTTAGTTCACTTATTTTTGAATGGATTTTGTTTTTTCATGGACCTCAATTTTGTGTTGTTGTATGGATTTTTTTCCTTGCCTTAGAAAGTAGGGAGTATTCACATGATGGTGCAGTTGAATTCAAGTAGGGGAGAGAATGATTGTGTATTCATTAGTTGGATTCTATGAGGATTGAAAAAGAAAAGAAAAAAGAAAAAAAAATGTGACTAAGAAAAGGAAAGGAAAAAAAAGAGAAAAAGAAAATCCTTGAAAAAGGAAACAAAAAGAGTTTCAATAATTGTGCTAAATAAGTAGTGTTGTTGTGTAACACTTGGGTTTTGTGTGAAGTTTGATTGAAATTTTGGTGTTTGAAACTTTGTGAGTTGATCACTCCCTTAGGTTTAGGCAAGTTTTTGTTTCAATTACCTTTAGAAATTTCCCCTTGTTTGTTTACCCGACCACGTTACAACCTTAAAGTCCTTGTGATTCTTGCCTTTGTATGTTCAATGTGAATTTTTGGATGGATGCATAATTTAGTCTTTTGTTTGCAAGATTGTTGTGTGAGTGAAAGTACCTCATTTTATGTTTTTCATCTACCGATGATTGTTTTTTCTAGGTGTGATTCACATTTGGAACTTGTGTTGTTTTAGAATGTTTGGCATGACTTTTGTATTTAGCATTTGTTTCGTGATTATGTTATCGTGTAGTTTAGTGGTAAGTATTTACTTTGTGTGTACCAATTTTGATTGAACCATTGCATTTGTTTTTGTTTGTGAAAACTTGTTGTTGCGTGATTTCTTGGATTTCTCTTTTGTTCCTTTTGATGTTGGCTTTGTTTGAGGACAAACAATTATGTAAGTTGGTGAGACTTTGATAAGTGCAAATTGTATCTATTTTTGTATATGTGTTTTGTTGCACTTATCGATACTTTTTGGTTAATATCGTTCAAATAAGCCCTGATTTGTTTATGATTACGATTACTGTACGTTATAGTGTATATATTGCATATCGTGTAAATATCATTGAGTTTAATAGATTTTATCTCATTTTGTAGCTATTGAGGTGTATTTGGAGCATAAGCAATAAAGTGTTGAAGACACGGCTTTTAACGCGCGATTTTGAGCAACTCATTAACAAATAAGGCTCAAAATAAGGATAATATAAATCACCAATTTGGTTGATATTTTTTCATTATTAGATAGGAAATTGAATAAGCTTTCCAACTCTTCGAACCGGGCGAAAAACGGAGTTACGGTTCTCAAATTGTGGCTGAAACATTTTTCATGGCAGCAGGTTGCGCGCTCAGCGCGCTTAACGCGCTTGGAGCTCGCTGAGGGCGCTTTTAAGGCGGTTTAACCATTTTTTAGAGCGTGTTGAGCGCCCGTAGCGCGCTCAGCGCGGTCTGCGATGATGACAGCAATAAATATGGGTTAAAAACACATTTTTAGGGATGGTTTTGGGTATTTTTTGCTCCCAACTCCATCAAACTTCATTTTTCTTGTAGATTAGCTTAGAAAACATCATTGGAGCTTGCATTTGGATGATCCGGAGTCGAATCTCTCGTCGATTGGTGTTGACAAACCAAGAAATGTTTGGTTCCTCTTCTCTCTTATCATTGTAATTTCTTTTTGTTGGGTATTGTATAGTTACTATGAACATATGTATCTTTGTTGATCTTAATATTATATGAAATTTGCTTTACAAATCATTATCGATGTCTTTCTTGATCTTTTTGCATTTATGTTTGGATTTGTGTTGTGTTAGAGATAAACATCACAAATCTTGATTAGGGATGAATATCTATTGTCTAGATGTTAGAGATAAATTTAGATGATAATCTTTTTGGTATCGGAACTTAATGTCTTCCGTGTTTTGAGGCTTCTTGCACGAGAGTGACGAAGAGAGTAATAGGGTTGTCTCTCAGCTCAGTGTGGCAGAGATGGACACTGTTGTGAGCGATGCTGGATGATTTTGACGAGTATTACAGGTGGAGTATAATTGGTCGGTAAATTTATGTTTGTGACGAGTGGATTATATGTATGCTTGATAAGTTCATCTTGTTGAAGAATGAATTGTTTTTATGTTTTTATTTACTTTTCTGTTTTTACGCTTTAAACCATTTTAAAACGAAACTCATTAACAATTAAATTGTCGAACGGCAGTTCAGTAGCACCGATCTCTGTGGACACGATAATTCCCGGAAAAATACTTCCAAATCTTTTTGTTGCTTGCCGCTATTCCGCTTCAACAAAATGGCGCCGTTGCCGGGGATTGGTGTTTTTATTGGATCGCATTGCGATAGTTTCTTTGTTTTTTAGTTTTGTAGATATCGTATATATTGTTTATTTCACTTATTTATATTGATACTTGTATATGTTTACCATATTTGTGAATTTTACATGTTTTGCATAATTGTGAATATAGTGTATATGTTTGTTTCTCTTCACGTTTGCTAAGTGTTTGGTTAGGTTTCGTCGTCGGTGAGTGCTAACAGTGTAAAGAGGCAACTTGGAGAAGTGTGTATAAATAATAGGCGTCGAGCTTACGACGTAAAACCAGCATGTTTTATCGTTTTTTGCTCCGTTATTACTTTTTCATTATGAGATTTTGTATATAAGATTGTGTAGGTGTTAAGTGGAAGCCTACACCAGAACCCTGTTGCTGTACTGATTTTTCTGGTTCTGGTGTAGCGCGCTCAGCGCGGGTATGCGCGCTTAGTGCGCTCTGCTGTGCTGAGCCAGTGGATTCTTTTAATTGTTCACTTGGTTCCCCCTTCTTCTCACTTCCACCAAGGCCTTATATAGTAGTAATTATTAGTAATTTAACTGATTCTTTTGATATTGTTTGGACTCAATTTTTGTCCAATTGCTTGAAGTCGCATTCGGTGATTTTTCCGATTTTGATCGTTTCAACTTGCGAATGCATGGTAATGATAGTGTTTAAAGTTTGGTACGCGTCCAAGGTATGTGTTTATCGCTTTCTTGACTTTAGCATATTCATGATACTTTGGCTTTTTACAACCTTTCATGCCATTCATTCTTTTGTATACTTGTTCTTGTTGTGAATCACTTTAGTTCCCAATCTTTTTGTTAGGAAGCCTTCCATTGTTATATGCTCGGAGTACCGACAATTTTGTTTGACTGGATTTTATTATGTTGAATCTTTTGTTTGTATTGCTTATATGAATGCATGAAAAGGATCAAGGCATTTGTTTCATTTTGAGAACAACCACCCTAGCCAAATAGTCAATTCACCTTGTGAGTGTGTGAGAATTTGTAACCCCTTTGAGCTTTTTGATCCATGTTTTTATTTGAACTTAATGCTTGTCTATGAGTATTTAGTTCACTTATTTTTGAATGGATTTTGTTTTTTCTTGGACCTCAATTTTGTGTTGTTGTATGGATTTTTTTCCTTGCCTTAGAAAGTAGGGAGTATTCACATGATGGTGCGGTTGAATTCAAGTTGGGGAGAGAATGATTGTGTATACATTAGTTGGATTCTATGAGGATTGAAAAAGAAAAGAAAAAAGAAAAAAAAATGTGACAAAGAAAAGGAAAGAAAAAAAAAAGAGAAAAAGAAAATCCTTAAAAAAGGAAACAAAAAGAGTTTCATAACAAAAAGAAAATCCTCCAAAGTTGGTACCCTAGCCACTTTGTTCCATAACTTAGAAAATTTCTAAGTTTTTTATGGTCACCCCTTTTACAAGTTATACCACTTTTCTTGATGAATGATGATTCCAATAACACATTAACATCATTTTAGGGTTAAGGAACCATAATTGTGAAAAATCTCAAAAAGTCAAAGTTGACTTTTGTGCACAGTTGACTTTTTGTCAGATGAATTCCAAACTGTGCGATCCTCTATGAAATCAAGTCCTAGACCAAAATTAAACTTAATGGACATGTTCCATGGGTGTTATAGGGTATATTGAATCATGTCTCAAGGTTTGGGAGCATGCCTGGGTCAAAAGTCAAAGGTACAGTTGACTTTTTCCTCAGAACCCTAATTGTGGGTCTGATGAATTTGAAACTTGTGAATCAAGCTTCTTGGATTAATCCATTGTTGCAAATGGATCAATGTAGTGTGTTAGAGACCCTCAAATCCTCTCTTGAGGTCTTGGGTCATGTTTTGTCCCAAAAGTCAACTTAGGGGTGAATTAGGTCAAGACACCCTAATTCTTGATTTTTGATGTATGCATCCCCTGAGGCTAAATTGACTTGATGATTGGGTTCATGATGTCCCTTAGAGCATGTTTGGTTATTCATTAAAGCATTGGCTCATGCCTAGAGGAAAATTTCCATCTGGAGGCCCTGGTCGACCAAAACCCTAATTTGGTGACACTGGCAATCTTGAGGCTTAATCCACTCAGAATGTTGCAGTCTTGTGCTTAATCCTTGAGGTGGGAGTCCTCTTGATCCATTGGGGATGTTTGAGAGGTTTAGAATAGTTGAAGATCATGTCATTCCTTGATTGATCATTTTTCTAAGAGCTCTGAAAGGGCTTGAAACCCTAAATTTGATTGTAGTGGATGCTCACCCTTCTTTGGGGAGACTATTGAGGCATGATGGTCCATCCATATTGTGATGATGATTTGCACAATGATTCGGAATCTTAGTTGTCAAAATTTGGGGTATGACAGTATTTCCCCCTCCACTTCTACATACTTGAATGTTGACAAGTGGCTCACCATTATATCCTTTTCACTGCAAACTGTAACCACGTGACCTTCCACCATATACTTCAACTTTTGGTGCAATGTTGACGTCACTTCCCCCGCTCCAGGGATCCAAGGGCGAACCAATAAACAACTGTATGCAGGTTGGATATCCATGATGTAGAATGTAGTGTTGAAAACTTATGGGCCAACCTTAATGGGTAACACAATCTCCCCAAACACAAACCTCTTTGACCCATCAAAAGCTCGCACCACCAAATCACCTGGTCTGCAGATCAAACCTCGTGTATCCAACTTCATTAAAGTTTTCTTTAGCAACACGTTCAATGAAGACCCTGTATCGACCAACACGTGAGACATCAAAGAACCTCTGCATTCCAAAGAAATATGCAAAGCATTGTTATGATTCCTCCCTGCCGGAGTTAAATTCAAATCTGTGAAGCCCAAACCATTTCCGGGGTTTACATGCGCTACAACCCCTTCCAACTGATTCAATCATATTTCCTGTGGTACATAGGCGGCATTCAAAACTTTTAACAAGGCATTTCTGTGCGATTCTGAGCACAACAATAGCAATAGAATGGAGATCTTTGACGGCGTTTGATTAAATTGATCTACGATCTTATAATCACTCTTTCTTATCAATCTTATGAATTCTTCTACATTTTCTAAAACTCACGCCACCTCTGGGCGTACTCTTTGAAACTTTCTTTGTTCTTTTATGAAAGGCTCTGTAATTGCATATGATTGGGAGCCATATCTGTGTTATACTGATAATGTTTAACAAATGCCTCATCCAATTGGCGCCAACTCCAGATACGACCCCCTTCTAGTTGCATGTACCATTCCAGGGATGCCCCAACCAGGCTATCCTGGAAGAAATGCATTAACAGCTTCTCGTCCTCCGAGTAGGCGGACATCTTCCTGTAATAGGCCCTAATGTGAGTCTTAGGACATGTAACTCCAGTATATTTGTCGAAGGTAGGCACCTTGAACTTATGAGGGACCTTCACACCAGGAACCAATCCCAAATCATCCATATCTAAACCCAACGAGTTCTGACTATCCTAAGCCCTCATCCTTTCCTCAATCATCTTGAATTTTCTGTCAGCATCAGACGGGTGGCCAGCATTCCCACCTTGCATAAAAAAAACATCATCTTGCTGATCTTCCATCCAGAGATGGCCCTCTGCGCCATGCAATGCACACACACTATTACCACCCACCAACCATTGCAGGGATCTCAACTGCTTCTCCTCCACCCGGAGGAACAACAAAATTCGGAGTAGGAACACCTCCGTCTGGAGGAACATCAACATTAGGGATAGGAACACCTTCGCTCGGAGGAACAACAGGAATCGGAATACCTCCATGAATAATTCCTTCTTCATCAACCCATGCTATCAAGGGCTGAACAAGAGTCCTCAGTTGCTCTTGGCCTTGGGCCACGTTCAGCATCATGTCCATAAATTGATTCATGCGGTTGCGGAATTCCTGGAGCTCAGTTTGAACTTGATCCATAACTCTTTGTTGATTGTTGCGAGTAGCGTAGCTGTGAGCGCGAAATTCAGCAATCCTGCTAACAAAACATCAGGCAGAGATAAGGAACCCAAACAGATACACTTGTTATGCACATGGGTATGAAAATGCAAATGCAAATGACATGTATGAGTATTTACAGGGCGATCCACCCCTTGATTCTAGTTTAATAATAAGCAACAAGACGGAATGGAATACCAACAATAACTGCTCATATATTAGAAAGCCAGAGAATAATCATCTGTAATACATACAGCCCAACATAAAGAAAGATGTCTAAATACAATAATTAGGGATCCCAACCAACAAGCCTGGTGGTGATCAAATATAACAAAAAATAAAACTAAGGCATATCATCAAGGTCCACCATGGCCAGCCTTTTCCAATTTTCTCGCTCCTGACACCAAGCTTGCACCTCTTTGAAGAGCTTTCTTATATCAGGATGTTTTGGCCTCTCGATCAATTACTAAATAAGAGTATCATGTTTGTGCAAGACTTCTTCCAAGTACTGACATCGCTCTTCCATTTTAGGACCCTCACCTCTTGGTTTCTTCACCTCCGCTCGACTCTTAAGCTCTTCTACGGCTGATAAGGCTTCCTTAAGTTGCTCTTCAGTTGTTTGCCTCTGAAATATCTCTGTTATGATTTTTTCCTCTTTCTTTCCAAGCTTCATCTTTAACCTTTCTATCTGACCCAGAAACTTGTCTTTCTTTTGCTTGTTAGAAGTCATTACAGTGTTTCAATGTTTATCGAACTTTTGAATTCTAACTAAGGCTCTAGTCAGCTCTGCCTTCTTGTATTCAAGCATGCTATGGGAGCTTCTCAAATCTTGGCCTACTCGTTGCCTGACTGTGATCTCTTCAGCTAACTATTCCTCTTGTCGGCTAGAAGTTCTGTCTTCACCCTAGCAGTGTAGATAGCTTCGCTTCGATCATGCTCTAACCGACTGGTCTCTCTCTTTAATTCATCATTTTCCTTACGCAACTCTTCTTTCTTAGCCCACAACTTGTTATATTTTTCCATCTCAACTGTAGTATGTTGTTCAATCATCAGCGGGTACGAAGGTGGCTCTATGGAGAAAGGCAGGAGCTCCTTCTCTACTCTCTTCTGTATCCACTCCTCATATGGAGGAAATGTTATGTTGTTGCTCTTCCCAAAAGAAGCTTTCCCTTTCTTATGAACATCTTCACAAGCATTTACGACTTCCTTCAGCAAATCTGGGTTAACTTCCCCACTGAAAAATAAAGATTCCCGAACATGCTCCTCTTTTGGTGGTTCTCTCAAGGCGTACCCGAATTGCCTGACATCAAGAATAGGGTTATAATTGATTCCCCCTTTTCTTCCTATCAGAGGCACATTCGGGAAATTCCTACAACTGATGATGATCTCTTTGCCCAACAAATCACGGTTGACCCATAACAGATTATCTACTCTTAGACCCATCAGCCTTTTAGACCATTTAACGTCCCTCGAGTATCCACAAATGCCCCAGACTGAGGAAGAAGATCAGCAAACCACTTGTAGAAAATTGGTGCATTGCAAGAGATGGGCCTTCCTCTCCTATTTTCATTCTTATACTGCAACGAGTGGTACAAATCACCAAGCAGGGTAGGTAACAGATTCTTCATGATGAATATCCTGACAGCGTGCATATCCACAAAATTCTTCACATTTGGAAATAAAACAATCCCATAAACACACAGGGTCAAGATTGCATTGAAGACTGTCCAGCTCCCAACCTTAGCATATATATTAGCTTGACCAATCAGGAACTTCATATGAAACCCTTTAAAACCTACTTTGCTAGCGACACTACTTTCCAAAAGAGGCTGATCCAAGTGTAGAGTAGCAACGACCTTTTCTAGATTAGGAACTTCCTCAGAATAATAGAAAGGTGCATCCTCCTTGATAGAGACACCCAAAATAAGAGCGAACTCCTCCAATGTCGGAACAAGAACATAATCAAGAAATAAGAAACATCGTAGTGGAGGGTCATAGAATTGCACCAGAGTGTGTAGAGCCCTAAACTCATAATCAGTGATAGTGTGGACAAAAATTAGAATTGTAATACCCGGTATTTCTATTTCCTCAGATAATATTTTATTGTGATCGACTGAGCCCAGTGTACTCTGAGAAATTGTTTGATAAAATAATTAGAGTAACTGTGGAACTGAGATTAAATCCAATTAATATTATCTGACTCTGAGGCATTTTATTAATTTGGACTTAAGAGACTTTTTGGACATTTAGTAGTATTAATTCTAATACTAAGTTTACTATGTGAATTCTTTTCCTTCCACTTTGCCAAACAAAAGAAAAAGATAGTAAGGAAAGAAAGAAGAAAGAAAGGAAAGGAGAGAAAAGAGGAAAGAGGAGAAAAAGCTCAAGAACATCAAAATCATCATCATCCATTCATCAATCTTCATCGAATCTTCTCAATCATCTTCATCTTTCTTATCTCAAGGTGGGTTCTAGTTAGGACTTTAGTTTTAGAGTTTTTGGAAATGATTGAGTTAGGTTAGAGTTATTGGAATTGATGTTCTAACGGTTGAAATGTGTTATAAATTGTATAGCATGCTTAATATATGTGTGGAATCATCTGTTTATAATTGTTATGAAGTTTGATCATGAATTGAATGAGTTTGGGTTGGAAATGTGTGAATAAAAACAGGTTTTTATGGTTCTGCGCGCAGTGTAACCGGTTACAGCATAACTGCTAACCGGTTACCCTTTTGAAAAACTGTACTCCCTGCACAGAGTTTGAACGCAGTAACCGGTTACAGCATAAGTGCTAACCGGTTACGAAATGTGCCTCTAACTCTCATTTAGCCTCTGTTTCAGTGTAACCGGTTACAACATATCTGCTAACCGGTTACCACTGTAAGTTTTCTAAAAATATTTTCTAAAATTCATAACTTTTTACTCGGGTGCCCGATTTAAGCGTTCTTTATATCGATGCGAAGCTAAGGAAATATTCTACGCAATGGAAGTAAAATTTGTTGTTTTTACCGACCGATTAAATAATCGAGAAAGTTCAAAAGTAATATGATTATGTTTAAATTGTGGTATGTTATTCTATTATGCACTTATGATGGGTTTTGCCTATCCTATTATTGTTTAACATGTTGTGAGTGAATATGCCTGTTGATGTAAAATGAAATAGGAAGAGTGAGGATCATTACCATAAACTGTGTCGGAAGTGTGAATTGTTCCATGTGTGGCAACGCTCGTGCATGAAAGGCCGAGGCGTGTGCATTCTGTTTATCAATAACCACTGTTTCTGGCAGTGTAGTTTCATGAGACTCGAGCACCTCCTCTGAAACGTTATGCACAACTACTTGGCAGGTTTGAGTCCCGTGTTAAGTACGATTAGAGCCTACGGGTAAAGAGACTTGTGACGGTGTACGGGCCGTGAGAAGTGACGGATCACGGTGTACGGACCGGTGATCCCGAATCCAATCGTATGCCAAGTAGCTACAAGGATCCATGACTCGGATCGCCTTCTAGACGTAGAAGGGTACGGGAAAAGGGGATGCCTTGGTATTGGTTATTGATATGTGAGTTCTTGAGTGTACGGACTCAGAACGTACTCCGGTACTTTGTGAATCCTTGAGTTTACAGGCTCAAGAGATACTTCGGTACTAGTGTGAGTTTACAGGCTCACCGTGACGGTTACTTGTGTGTGTGTACTCATGGTCTTTCCCCTTTCCCCTTGGACATGAGTTAGGACTTTGTTAGAACCTGGTAAAGCCGAGAGGACTTTAAGATAGGGAACTCACTGAGATTTGATGTATTTCACCCCACTGTTGTTGTTTACATCACAGGTTCTGCAGGTTCGGCGAAGGGTAAGGACAAGGTTATTTGACTTTCCTTACGGATCGTGGTTTTGTGATGGCATGGCTTCCGCTATGGCGTTATGTTTTGAGATCATTGTTTTGATCTAGTTCTTAGTTTTTATCGTTTTGGAACATCTTGTATATGTAATGCCTTAGACTTTTAGGTGTTTTTGTATTAGAGGCATTTATATGTATAATGTGTTAACTAGGAGCTTATTATGTTTCAGTACCAAAAGTGAAACTCATGTATAATATGAGATTTGATGCATGTATTAGTATGTGGTCTTTACAGTTGGTATCAGAGCAGGTCGTATCCTCGACCTAGCCATGAAATAGAATAAGTAATTCTTTCTGTTTCAGATACGTGGTGTCGCCGTTGGTCTTACGTGTTATATTTATGGTATTGAGCTTAATCAACTTAATCCTATTTGTATGACATTCAGGAACATGGCCGACAGACGTAGAAACAACCGTGGAAGACCAATGACTACTCCAGCTGGGACTGTTCCACAGGGTGCTGAAGGGAACGCCCCTTTGTATCAATTCATGCAACAGATGCAGCAGCAGCAAAATCAGTTCATACAAGGAATGGTACAGCAAATGGCTGATGGTCTGCATCCTCCAGTGGTTGTTCCTGAAGTTGCAGGGGGAACCTATAGAGAATTCATCCGTATGAATCCTCCGGAGTTTCAGGGAGGGCTAGATCCGGTGAAGGCGCATGAATGGATATCAGGTATGGAACGAATTTTCTTGATAGTGCATTGTAGTGAGGAAAATAAAGTGGTCTTTGCTTCTCACTTGCTAAAGGGTCCTGCCATGAGGTGGTGGGAGAGCGCTTCAGCCTTAATGACAATCCAAGAGGTACCAAAGGTGTGGGAACAGTTTAAGGTAACTTTTATGGAGAAATATTTTCCGAGTTCTTTAAGGTCTCAGAAGGAGTTTGAGTTCCAACAGTTGAGACAGAGCAATTTATCAGTGGCTTCTTATGCGGAAAAATTTGAGATCATGGCTGACTATTCTAGGCAGGCCATGTATGCTCCTGATGAGAGGTGGAAGATTGATCAGTTTTTGTTTGGTTTGAGGGCTGAGATTTCCCACAGCGTGTCTCAACGGGAATTTGCTACTTATGCTGAAATGTTAAGACAATGTTATGTGGCGGAAAATAGTTTGAAAAAGATACAAATGGAGGTGGATTCGAACAGGGTAACTCAAAGTGACCGTGGAAGGTCGAATCAACAGTTTAGGCAAAGGCAACAGTCTTCCAAAGGGAAGCAAGTACAGGGCTCTAGAACTAGTGTGCCTCCAGTATGTCGCACTTGTGGGAGGAGTCATTTTGGTAGGTGCTATTCGGATGGGATACGGTGTTATCAGTGTAACAAGATGGGTCATGTAGCGAGAGATTGTCCTCAGAGTAGGAATCAGGCATAAGGTAAGACTACGGGTCGAGTATATACTCTGGATGCAAGGAAAGCAAAGGCTGATAATTCCTTGATTGCGGGTACGTGTTTTGTTAATGGTCAACCTTGTTTTGTTTTATTTGATTGTGGGGCAACGCATTCTTTTGTGTCCACGCGTTGTGTGAAGCGACTTGGGTTGCAAACTATTCCTTTGTTTCCTCCTATGGTGGTTACTACTGCCATGGATGAAATGGTTGAAACACCACTGATGTGTGAGAATTGTGTGTTGTCGGTGAACGAAAGAGTCTTCCAGATTGATCTTATTTGTCTGCCGCTTAAGAAAGTGGATGTTGTTCTGGGAATGGACTGGCTTTCAGCTAATTCGGTTTTTATCGGTTGTGAGGAGAAGCTAATTATTATTCCATCTGCTGAGGCTACTCCGAAAGATGTATTATCAACGATTTTAGAAGGTACAGTGGGAATGGTAAACTTCTTGTTTGAGAAAGAGAAATCTGTTTTATTGGTTCTTACTAAGGAAGGAAGTAGTGAACAACAAGTTCTGAGTATTCCAATAGTGTGTGAATTTCCTGAAGTGTTTCCTGAGGATGTTTCTTCTCTTCCTCCGGAGAGAGAAGTTGAGTTCTCTATTGACCTGGTACCGGGAACGGCTCATATATCCGTTTCTCCGTATCGGATGGCACCGCTTAAATTAAGAGAATTAAAGGACCAATTGGAGGACTTGATGTCTAAGCATTTTGTTAGACCTAGTGTTTCACCGTGGGGAGCTCCAGTGTTGTTGGTAAAGAAGAAAGAAGGGGGAATGCGGTTGTGCATTGATTATCGTAAGTTGAATAAAGTCACCATTAAGAACAAGTATCCCTTACCAAGGATAGACGACTTGTTGGATCAATTGAAAGGAGCCTGTGTGTTCTCGAAGATTGATTTACGGTCGGGTTATCATCAGATTCGAGTGAAGAGTTCCGATGTGCCAAAGACTGCATTTAGGACACGTTACAGTCATTATGAATTCTTAGTGATGCCTTTCGGTGTGACTAATGCTCCAGCTGTTTTTATGGATTACATGAATCGTATATTTCAGGCTTACTTGGACCAATTTGTGGTAATCTTTATTGACGACATTCTTATTTATTCTCGTACTCCACAAGAGCACGAAGAACATCTGAGAATTGTCTTATCGATATTGCAAGAGAAGCAATTGTTTGCTAAGTTGAGTAAGTGTGAGTTTTGGATGTCGGAAGTTAATTTTCTTGGACATGTTATATCTCAAGGTGGTGTGGCAGTGGATCCATCAAAGGTAGAAGCAGTGATTAATTGGGAGAGACCGAGGAATGTTTCAGAGGTTAGAAGTTTCTTAGGTTTGGCAGGTTACTATAGAAGGTTCATTAAAGGATTTTCTCAATTGGCCTTACCAATGACGAAACTTACTCGGAAGGATTTTGCTTTTGAATGGGATTCGGGTTGTGAGCAAAGTTTTATGAAATTGAAGGAAAGTTTGACGATTGCTCCAGTATTAATTATTCCTGATCCTAACAACTCTTATGAAGTATTCTGTGATGCTTCTAAGAGGGGATTAGGGGATGTTTTGATGCAAGGCGGTCAAGTAGTAGCTTATGCTTCTCGACAGTTGAAAGTTCATGAGAAGAATTATCCAACTCATGATTTGGAACTAGCTGCAGTAGTGTTTGCACTGAAGGTGTGGCGTCATTATTTATATGGTGTACGTTTTGAGATGTTCAGTGACCACAAGAGTTTGAAGTATTTATTCGACCAAAAGGAGTTGAATATGCGACAAAGAAGGTGGATGGAGCACTTAAAGGATTATGACTTAGAATTGAAGTATCATCCAGGAAAGGCGAATAAAGTAGCGGATGCTTTAAGTCGGAAAATGGTTCATAGTGCGGAATTGATGATTTTGGAGTATTCATTGTTGGAGAAGTTTAGAGATCTTAATCTCCAGTTTGTGTGGACTCCGAATGGTGTAATTATGGGAAATTTGAATGTCAATTCTACTTTAAGAGTTGAGATTCAACAAGAACAAATGTTAGAGGAGGAGTTACAAGAATTGTTACTTCAACCGGGTTTTACACGAGCAACTGATGGGATTGTTCTGTTTAATCAACGGATTTGTGTTCCGAGGGATGAGGCATTGAAAAGGAAGATTTTAGATGAAGCTCATAAAGGTACTTTTACGATACACCCTGGTTCTTCGAAGATGTATCAGGATTTAAAGAAGGATTATTGGTGGTCTGGGATGAAAAAGGATATAGCGGAATATGTGTCAAAATGTGCATGCCAACAGGTGAAGATTGAACACCAAAGACCGGGCGGTCTGTTGCAACCTTTGGATATTCCAATTCGGAAGTGGGATAGTATTTCTATGGACTTTGCAGTGGGTTTACCCCGTACACAAGGTGGGTATCATTCTATTTGGGTAATTGTAGATCGACTAACGAAATCTGCACATTTCTTAGACGTAAAGACTACTTATAAGGCAAGTCATCTTGCAAGGTTGTTTATTGCTGAGATTGTGAGATTGCATGGTATTCCTTCTAGTATTGTGTCCGATAGAGATCCGAAGTTTACTTCGAGGTTTTGGAAAGTGTTCCTACAAGCGATGGGTATGAATTTGCGTTTGAGCACGTCGAATCATCCTCAAACGGATGGTCAGACTGAGCGAACAATACAGACGATGGAGGATATGTTAAGAGCTTGTGTGCTAGAGAGTAGAGGGACTTGGAAGGAACCTTTACCGTTAATTGAGTTTTCCTATAACAATAATTACCACGCGAGCATCGGTATGGCTCCTTATGAAGCATTGTATGGGAGGAAGTGTAGAACACCGTTGTGCTGGGCTGAAATTGGCGAAGATAGGATTTTGGGACCCGAGATTATTCAAGAGACTACGGAAAAGATTCGAATGATCCGTGAGAAAATTAAACAAGCACAAGATCGTCAAAAGAGTTATGCGGACAATCGTAGGAGACCTTTGGAATTTAAGGAAGGTGACCATGTATTTCTGAAAGTTACTCCGAGATTGAGATTGAAAGGACCGTTTAAGTCGCGAAAGTTAAGTCCGAGATACGTGGGACCGTATCAGATTTTAGAAAGGATTGGTGAAGTTGCTTATAGATTAGCCTTACCACCATCTCTATCCGAGATGCATGACGTTTTTCACGTATCTCAGCTCCGTAAGTTTATTCCTGATCCTCTTCAGCCAATTCTACCCGAATCAGTGGAAATTGAAGTGAATTTGACTTTTGAACCACAACCGAGTTGTATTGTGGGAAGGGAAACAAAAGTGTTAAGGAACAAAGACATTCCACTTGTTAAGGTGCAATGGGATATGACGCATCCGGGCGATGCTACTTGGGAACTAGAATCGGAAATGCGAGATTCTTATCCACATCTGTTTAGGTAACATTTTAAATTCGAGGACGAATTTCTATTTAAGGGGGGGAGGATGTAATACCCCGTATTTCTATTTCCTCAGATAATATTTTATTGTGATCGACTGAGCCCAGTGTACTCTGAGAAATTGTTTGATAAAGTAATTAGAGTAACTGTGGAACTGAGATTAAATCCAATTAATATTATCTGACTCTGAGGCATTTTATTAATTTGGACTTAAGAGACTTTTTGGACATTTAGTAGTATTAATTCTAATACTAAGTTTACTATGTGAATTCTTTTCCTTCCACTTTGCCAAACAAAAGAAAAAGATAGTAAGGAAAGAAAGAAGAAAGAAAGGAAAGGAGAGAAAAGAGGAGAGAGGAGAAAAAGCTCAAGAACATCAAAATCATCATTATCCATTCATCAATCTTCATCCAATCTTCTCAATCATCTTCATCTTGCTTATCTCAAGGTGGGTTCTAGTTAGGACTTTAGTTTTAGAGTTTTTGGAAATGATTGAGTTAGGTTAGAGTTATTGGAATTGATGTTCTAACGGTTGAAATGTGTTATAAATTGTATAGCATGCTTAATATATGTGTGGAATCATCTGTTTATAATTGTTATGAAGTTTGATCATGAATTGAATGAGTTTGGGTTGGAAATGTGTGAATAAAAACAGGTTTTTATGGTTCTGCGCGCAGTGTAACCGGTTACAGCATAACTGCTAACCGGTTACCCTTTTGAAAAACTGTACTTCCTGCACAGAGTTTGAACGCAGTAACCGGTTACAGCATAAGTGCTAACCGGTTACGAAATGTGCTAACCGGTTACCACTGTAAGTTTTCTAAAAATATTTTCTAAAATTCATAACTTTTTACTCGGGTGCCCGATTTAAGCGTTCTTTATATCGATGCGAAGCTAAGGAAATATTCTACGCAATGGAAGTAAAATTTGTTGTTTTTACCGACCGATTAAATAATTGGGAAAGTTCAAAAGTAATATGATTATGTTTAAATTGTGGTATGTTATTCTATTATGCACTTATGATGGGTTTTTCCTATCCTATTATTGTTTAAAATGTTGTGAGTGAATATGCATGTTGATGTAAAATGAAATAGGAAGAGTGAGGATCATTACCATAAACTGTGTCAGAAGTGTGAATTGTTCCATGTGTGGCAACGCTCGTGCATGAAAGGCCGAGGCGTGTGCATTCTGTTTATCAATAACCACTGTTTCTTGCGGTGTAGTTTCATGAGACTCGAGCACCTCCTACGAAACGTTATGCACAACTACTTGGCAGGTATGAGTCCCGTGTTAAGTACGATTGGAGCCTACGGGTAAAGAGACTTGTGACGGTGTACGGGCCGTGAGAAGTGACGGATCACGGTGTACGGACCGGTGATCCCGAATCCAATCGTATGCCAAGTAGCTACAAGGATCCATGACTCGGATCGCCTTCTAGACGTAGAAGGGTACGGGAAAAGGGGATGCCTTGGTATTGGTTATTGATATGTGAGTTCTTGAGTGTACGGACTCAGAACGTACTCCGGTACTTTGTGAATCCTTGAGTTTACAGGCTCAAGAGGTACTTCGGTACTAGTGTGAGTTTACAGGCTCACCGTGACGGTTACTTGTGTGTGTGTACTCATGGTCTTTCCCCTTTCCCCTTGGACATGGGTTAGGACTTTGTTAGAACCTTGTAAAGCCGAGAGGACTTTAAGATAGGGAACTCACTGAGATTTGATGTATCTCACCCCACTGTTGTTGTTTACATCACAGGTTCTGCAGGTTCGGCGAAGGGTAAAGACAAGGTTATTTGACTTTCCTTACGGATCGTGGTTTTGTGATGGCATGGCTTCTGCTATGGAGTTATGTTTTGAGATCATTGTTTTGATCTAGTTCTTAGTTTTTATCATTTTGGAACATCTTGTATATGTAATGCCTTAGACTTTTAGGTGTTTTTGTATTAGAGGCATTTATGTGTATAATGTGTTAACTAGGAACTTATTATGTTTCAGTACCAAAAGTGAAACTCATGTATAATATGAGATTTGATGCATGTATTAGTATGTGGTCTTTACAAGAATCCTCCCATAATCTTTCCTGAAGTCTGCTAAAACACCGAGATCTGCTAAAGCCATCAATTTGAGAACAAAATCCAAAGTCGGTTGCAAGAACTTGTACACTATGATATTCTTCTTCTTTCCAGTACTCATCCTTGACAATCTTCGGAAACCGGAATCAAGGATAGGATGCAAACCCTGAAAATAAACAAACATGTTAGAATGCAAAAATGATGATGCAGATGCACACATGGGATCAAGGTATCCATAAAGCTCTACATGTTGTACTATTGACTGAATAAAACCCATATTCCACTCTGACCAGAATACCAGAAACCCAGAAATCCAGAATAATATACCAATCAGAATACTAGGATACCGGGATGATAAGTCCACACTATAAGAAAACCAAAAAACCGGGTTGGTTGGAGGTCAAGGTTACCTGCAAACCTGTAAACACCCAACCCTCTCACATGTGGGTTCTAAAAAACCAAGGATCCTCAGTGTCACAGACTCTCAGGTTGAGAAATGATAATACGTTCACCATTTCTGGTTTGGCATCATCACCAATCGAGGAGGCCTAAACTGATTCCCCTAAAAAAGGTCATCCTATAATAAGTTCCCAGCCTCGGGTCCTCGGATCAAGAAGTGTAATGGGTTTTCTAGTTCTGGTCTGCCATTATCACCTCCTAGGAAGAGTGCCTCAACTGAGTCCTCGGGAATGGTCGCCAGAGTCGACAGCTCTTTAGGTTACATTTTATCGTCTGCCCCGACGCGCAGGATAGAACATCACCAAAGAGAACCTCGTCTGGATGTGGAATTTTCCTGTATACTAAGTCTGGCCAGACGCCACACAAGTCACACTACTTTCCACTATAATCCTAGGTGTATACTCAAGCGGGGGTATTGGGCTTATCTCTCATGGAACCAACCCACCCAACAGCACAACAGCAGCAGAGCAATATGATAACATTAATCAAATGCGATAAATGCGGTAAAAACAGTAATATAAAACAAATAATGCACAAAAATAAACACCCAATGAAAACAGACAAGCGCTAGGATTGACTCGCATAGGGAACCAGAGTCCCCAGCAGAGTCGCCAGCTGTCGCAACTGCGAAAAACAACCGGCAGAACACAGAACAGAAGAGTCGGCACCAAACGTAATTTATCCCGAAGCAGTGAAAGGAAACGATCGAAAAAAGCCTATAAATGGGAAAGACAAGGTGATCACAACCATAGCCCGGGTTCAAGAGTCGATTACACAAGGAGAATGTATTAGCACCCCCAAGCGTCCATCGTACTCGATGGGATCAACGCTTGTTGTCTAATCAAAGGGGGAGTTATCTAAAACCTACTGCTAAATGAAAACGAGAAGGGAAAAACAAAAACTGACTCGCAAGGATTATCGTAATCCTATGCCTAGTATCTTCGACTGAAGAATGAAGAATCAGAGTCGACGTAGTTCGACCTACGGGTTGGTAAGTGTTTTTTATGAGCGATGTTAAGTTCACGTCTGACAGTTAGGGTCGATGCCTGTTTGCGATTGAACGAAAATAACGTTCTCTTTTCTGAAAATTATTTGAAACCCAACAATCCCGAAGGATAAAATGACTTGAACTTTTTTCGTGTTTTTTAGACAGAAGTGGCTTAAGTTAGTTTGAAACTCGCATTGCACTAAAGTCTATGACATGGGAGCGAATGCGTCGCATGGTCGCCCCCAATGGGACGTATGCTAAACACTCTAGAAGAGTAAAGGGATACCCCTCATTCTTCATTTCCCATGTACTTAAGGCTTGTGGTGCACAATGATCGTTGTATTTATTAAGTGTTTTGGACTTGTTTTTGAGATGAGGAGAGAAGACTCAAAGTTGAAAGAAAAACACCAATGGAGCTCCATCCTTAAAGTTATCATGCAATGGTGGCCCTATAGTTGAGGTAAGAAGGGGAGTTTTACCTAATGTTAGCATACATGGATTAGCTCCTAATGTCTATCCTACTCCAAGCTTAATAAAAAATTAAGTTGGACTAGGGAATCCTAAGGGAAGAAGCAAGAGCAAATCTAAGACTTAAACAAGTCTTTAGATTTAGGGGAGAAGAAAGAAGTAAGAGATGAAGGAGAAGATGCAACATTAAGTAACTCAAGAGATGAGATGAGCAATGAAAACATCATATCTAATCATTCAAGACCAGCACCAACACCACATGTTTACACTTCAAAACAAACTTCAAGAATGGAAGTCAAAACAATTAGGCAAAGCGAAGCAATAATTAACACACCAATGACTTAAAACCAAACAAGAAGTATTATCAACCATCAAACAAAGTGAAGTGAGATCAAAAGATATGAGAACCAAGATGGTTCAGTAAGCAAGTCATGTCACATTCATCCCATGTTATTGATCAAAGGAAGAGCAAGAGAGTTTAAGGCATGCATCTTAACCACAAACAAACATTTGTTCACAAAAAGATCATGTAAGGCACATCTCAAAAGGACAAACAAGTGAGATTAAGACATGAACTCAAGAAAGGCACTAGCAAAGCCATTTATATTAATCCAAACATCAACTCAAGAATGGCAAGAATAACATCAAGGATTAACTTCAAAGCATGCATCAAAACTAGGCAAACATTCACTTAAGTCATTCATACAAGCAACAAAAGGTCATTTGAGGCAAGAAGTGAGAAAAGGTCACATAATGGACATCATATCAAGAAGATCAAAATCTTATACATGTTATTCAAAGCAAACAATAGTCCCCAAGCATTCATTAGTGTCATACCCAAAATTTTGACCACTAAGATTTCCCATCATTGTGCAAATCATCACCACAATATGGATGAACCATCATACTTCATTAGTCTCCCCAAAGATGGGTGAGCATCCACTACAATCAAAATCAGGGTTTCAAGCCCTCTCTGAGTGCTTAGACAAAGGATAAATCAAGGAATGACATGATCTTCAACTTGTCTAACCTCTCAAACATCCACAATGGATCAAGAGGACTCCCACTTCAAGGATTAAGCATAAGGTTGCTCCCTTCCAGGTGGATCAAGCTTCAAGATCGCCAGTGTCCCAAATTAGGGTTTTGGTCGACCAGGGCCTCCGGATGGAAATTTTCATCTGGGCATGAGCCAATGATTCAAAACATATCCTAATATACTCCATGGAACCTCATGGACCCAATCATCAAGTCAATTTGGCCTCAGGGGATGCATACATCAAAAATCAGGAATTAGGGTTTCTTGACCTAATTCACCCCTAAGTTGAATTTTGGGACAAATCATGAACCAAGACCTCAAGACATGATTTAAGGGTCTCTAATATACCATATTGATCCATTTGGAACAATGGATTGGTCCAAGAAGCTTGAGCAACAAGTTTCAATTTCATCTGAACCACAGTTAGGGTTTTGCGAGAAAAGTCAACTGTAGCTTTGACTTTTGACCAGGACATGCTTCCAAGCCCTAAGACATGATTCAATATACCCTCTTACACCCATGGAACATGTCCATCAAATTTGATTTAGGTCAAGGACATGATTTCATAGAGGATCGCACAGTTTGGAATTCATCTGACAAAAAGTCAACTGTGCACAAAAGTCAACTTTGACTTTTTGAGATTTTTCAAAAAAATGGATTTTTAACCCTAAAATGATGTTAATGTATGATTTGAATCATCATTCATCAAGAAAAATCAAAGAAAGTGGGATAACTTGTAAAAGGGGTAACCATAAAAACTTATAAAATTTTCTAAGTTATGAAATAAAGTGACAAAGGTACCAACTTTGGAGGATCATAATCCTAAATCATAAAGACATTTTTCCCCATCCAAAGCTTGATTTGTAGATCTCATTTCCCTATACAAAAGCTTCATACTGACCTATGTCCAAATTCCTCATGGATTTTGAGTTATGGAGTGATCAAAATCAAGAAAAGTCACTTTGTTCCAACACTTAGTGAAAATTTCACTAAGTCAGAATTTGCCTTACTTTTTTCCAAATGTAGGGGGATTTTTCATTTGGATCCAAAAGGTATCAAAACCACATATGATCAAACAGTTGTTGTATCATATAAGAGCTTTCCAAAATGGCCAAGAACATCACCAAATTCAACTTGAGCCATGAGATATGACATTGGCAAGTTGCCTTGCTGAAATCTGCCAAGGCAAGGCAGAATTTTGCACTTTTACTCGATTTGCCAAAATCAGCCAATTCCAAGCCTTGTCATCACTTTGGACACTTCTGAGGATTGAATCTAAAGGGGACAACCACTGAGCCAAGCCTCCAAAGTCCTTGGAACAAGAAATAGCATGCTAAACCTAGAATTGCCCAAAATAGGGACAAGACTACAATTTTGGATTGGAGCATTCAATGGAAGCACCAAGGTGGCATGGACTGAGCTATTAGCAATTGAATTCAGTCAAGACTTATCCAAGACCAAGGGGACCAGCAGTCTGTGCCCTAACCTCTAGTCAATGGCTAGAGGAGACTTGGATTTTCATTTGCCAACATTGGCCAACCCTACTCAGCAGTTGCCATTCACTATTTCTTGCAAAACAAACTTGCTCTACTATAAATAGAGCTCAATTGTGATCATTTTAAGTACACCAAAGGCCTACAACACTTGCCTTTCTCAAAATCCACTTCTCACTCTCAAAAATGCCTTTCTTAGCAAGTCACTGTCGGGTTTTTCATTAAAGAGCAATTCCACTCAAAACAATCACACACACACCTCACATACATCATATGGGAGCTGATCAAACACTTAAACAACATCTGGAACACTGATTTCTCAGAATCACCAGTCAATTGCTCAAGGTTTTAACCAAGTTGCAGTTGAGATGCCATGAAGTGATCCAGCCAATTTCCATCAAGTCCAAGCATTCAAACACACTCCATAGGGTGTAGGGAAGCTGTTCAGATCATCACAATTCATCTGTAACACCTCCAACTCAGAAATCAATTTGCTCTTGCTGTCACGACCTAGAGATAAGCCTAAACTTGGTCATCTCTCAATCTATGCATATTTCCTCGCACAATACTTTTGCCAAATGTTCATAATCCTGCATGGAATGTTTTCCCTCAAGTAATTGCTTTGTTTGAATCGTGTATCAAAAATCCCAGCCTTCATGCATAATTTAGGGTTCTTGAGGATTTATCGTGATTTCTTGTTTTATGCTTAATTTAAATGAAATTAATTGTCATAAACATGATCGTGAGGTGAAAACAAGCAGATTGATATGTGGATTGCATGATATAATCAAGTATTCAGTGAGATTGGATAGAAAACGCAAATCTGGGCAAGGCAGAAAACGCTCGTGTTCTTCAGCTGTTCTTGGCGCCATTTCTCTCAAATTGAAATATTTGAATTTTGTGATTTTATTTAATTGATTCAAAAATTAATTTCTCTCTGAGTTTTAACGATTTGGAGTTGATTCTTTTTTTAATAATTCACAAAAATGTTAAAATATTTTATTTTCCCAAAAAATCCCAAAAATATTATTTATTTTATATAATTGATATTTTTGCAAAGAATTAATGTTTTAATTGTTTTTGACATTTAAAATATTTTTTCCTTATTGATTTTGCAAATTTTAATGATTTCTAATCATTTTGTAGGGCAAAACTTGATTTATGAAGCATTAATCCAAGATCACAATTTGTTTTCCACATGTTAAACAATTTTGATCATTTTAATTGAAAATTTTATTCAATTAAAACACATTTTGAAAACAAATTAGGGTTTTTGATTAATTCAACCCTCATAAATCATTTTCAAAACCTTTTGGGCCTCTAATAGAGTGTAAGACCCAAGCCTTTTTGTAAAATATACCTATTGTGGGCCTCACTTATTGTATATGTCCCTCCGGGTATTTTCAAAATCCTCGGCGCGATCGTCGTTTTAACCTTTGGGCCTACCCTCGAGTAGTAAGACCCATTCCCTTTTTTTAAACTCTTTGGGCCTCTTGAGAGAGTGTAAGACCCAAAACCCCCTTGTACAAACCATTTTGGGCCTCACTTATTGTATAAGTCCCTCTGTACAAGTAAACGGCGCGATCATCGCCTTTTAAAAATACCTTGGGCCTATCCTCAAGCTATAAGACCCATTCAAAATTTTTTGGGCCTCTAATAGAGTGTAAGACCCAGTCCCCTTTTAACCAAAACAACTTTGGGCCTCAGATATTGTATAAGCCCCTTTGCGTTAAAAGAAAATCTCGGCGCGATCGCCATTTCAAACCAAAAATCATCTGGGCCTACCCTCGTGTTATAAGCCCCACTCTTTTTCTTTAAACCTTTTTGGGCCTCTTGAGAAAGTGTAAGACCCATCCCTTTGTATAGAAAACCTTTTGGGCCTCAGTCACTTGTATAAGTCCCTCTGTACAAATTCAACAGTGCGATCACTGATAAAACCCTGGGCCTCTCCTCGAGTTGTAAGCCCCAAATCTTTCTTTTTCAAAACACTTTCTCCTTTGATTTTGAAATATATTGTTGTTTTCAATCTTTCTTTGTTGAACAACTAACAAACAACATGGAAGCTCTACAACTGAGTAAGTGGTTATATTCTTTCTTTTACCGCTTTCATATACATATAATTGTATTGTGGGGTTGTTTCGCTGTAAGTCTTCTTTCATAAACTCATATCAACTGTGTAATAATAGTATAGATATTTAGAGTTTCCCCGACAACTACGTCTAGCATTAAGCCCGTTGATCACTCTTAAAATAGTAAAAACTAGATCCCCATAGGATTACCAGACACAATCTTCCGTCCTCTTGGGGTTAAACAATATGGAGATGTGAAAGGCAGATTCTTTTTGATTCCTTTCTCAGATTTTCACTCGTAGAAGTTGTCAAAGAAACTCTACTCCCCAAAGATGATCTCTTCTCCGTGAATTGCATCTCTTGAGTTTCTTCCAAATTCTCGAACTTTCTTGGCTTGATCTATTCTATGTGAATAGCCTGTCTTGAACTTCTCGGGGTTTGGGGACCCACAGGCTTCTTAAAAGCACTTGTCTAGAAACTCTACTCCCCAGAGATGATCTTTTCTCTGTGAATGGCATCTCTTGTGTTTCTTCCAAATTCTCAAACTTTCCTGGCTTGATCTATTCTTTGTGAATAGCCTGTCTTGAATTTCTCGGGGTTTGGGGACCCACAGGCTTCCTAAAAGCATCCCCGCCTCCTCTTGGGCGTTGTACAAGGACCCGTCGGCTTCTTAGAGGTATTCACAGCCTCCTCTTAGGCTTTGTATAAATGATTTCTTCCTCCGGGAATGATAGCCTCCTCATGGGCTTCGTACAAATTGTCCCTCGGCTTCTTAAAAGTTTCTAGCCTCCTCTTGGGCTTCGTACAAATTGTCCTGACGACCTCCTAAAGGTATATGAACAGAAATCAGTCATCTTAATAGAACAGTCTTTCCAATAGTCTACTACTGTTTCTCAAAGCATAGTACAAAAGATGAAACTCTAGACTTGGACAGTCTAATTTCCTTGAGTCTCAAAGACATTCTCAAGCACCCTTCAAAAATAGGAAGGAAACCCGTAGACTCGGACAGTCTCAATACCCTTTGAATTTCCCATTTCCTCAAAGAAAAGGAAATATCCATGATCCTCGAATAAAAAATCCTTGAGTACAGCATTACTCATATAAGAACTGATTTTCTATTTAAACCAATATACTGGACCTTTCACTCAACTGAAACAGCACCCTAGCCTTCTCTTGGGCTTTATACAATGAATCTACTCAGCGGAGTCAAACTCCTTTTAGCCTTCATCTCGGGCTTCGTACGAGATACAAAAGACTCTCTTGTTGAGTCAACTCCTTTTAGCCTCAGTCTTGGGCTTTGTACAAGACACAAATCACTCCCTTGTTGAGTATAAAACAACCCCTTTTAGCCTCTCTCTCGGGCTTCATGCGAGACACATAAAAAACACCCTCTTGTTGGGCCAATAGCCTTCTCTTAGGCTTTGTATAAGAAAACCACTGGTTGATCCAATCAACCTTTTAGCATCAAAGTTGTGCCTCGTTCACAATACACAAACATCAACAACTCTTTCCACTTCATCTAATCGCTGTAAGCGGCAAGTCTCTGGATTATCTACATACATGCCACTGTCCCTCCTTTAGCATGAGAAATTCCTAAGGAAAGATGGCTTTGCTCTAAACTAAGTTAAAGTCTCCTCCTTCAGGTTGGAAACCTCCTATAAAGGAAATTATGGCATTGCCGGATTCACACATCCCGGTTAAAGTAATTCTCCTTTATAAACATTTGTGACAGACAAACCCCTATTTAAAGATGACAAATTCTCTCTAAAGTCAAACCTTTTTAGCTTCACATCTTGGGCTTTGAACAAGATACAAATCACCTTCAACTTCACGTCTTGGGCTTTGAACAAGACACCAAAACACCATTTCCTCCCGTAGAATAGGAGGAACTACGATCGCTCTGATTTCCCTGTTTCGGAAAAATGGGAATACGTAGGCATAAAATTGCAAGAAAAATATTAGAGAGCACACTAATCCAAAACCCAAAATCCCATACCTTCACATCTCAATTGAAAAGCATCAGTCTTAATCTCCCACCAATCGACCGGACACTATTTTTAACAAAATAACCTAAGAGAGACCCACAATCTTTGTAGCATCTGTAAATCAACAGTCATCTGTTCAACCTCAGTTTGCAAGCAGGGTTAATTGGAGACATCTATTTCCCTTCCTTCATAAACTTAAATAGGATAAAAAATGAATCGAGCTGTAGTACCCTAAAGCGATAAGTGCTTCGCAACCACGTCCAAAAATTCGCGCTACAGGAAAAATGGCGACTCTGCTGGGGACTATCGAGATCTTGTTCTCTTCACATCTCTTAGGTAGAAACCTTAAAAATTTCCACGAAAGGTGGCACCCTCCGTGGGGCCTCTCTTTCTTTCTTTCTTTCTTTCTTTTCTAGGGTGGGACTTTTTGTTGACTTCACTAGGATATTAGGTCAAAACCTTTAAGTGGGGAAGGAACCATAGAATGGCGTCTCCGCCGGGGAGCCATTTTCTGTTAGGAACATAAGATTCGTAGCTTTTAAAAAAGTCTAGGACATTAGGACAAATATATACTGCTTTTCCTAATTGATATCTGTGTTTATTTTTCTGCTAATGGGAATGCGTGTGATGCCACATGTGGAAAGATTGAGTATACACATAAGATAAGTGATGGCGACGAGGTCGACCATCAACCTTAGTGGAGGCTTCCCAATGCAACCCATTCCCTCTCATAGGCAATGGGCCGATTGGGACGTCTGAGAAGCTGAGGAACCAACCCTTTTGTAGTGCGGAAACTATTATAAATGGTTGTCACTCGATACTACCCTCATTTGAGGCTGATGATCTATTCTCGGTGAATAGCATTTACTCTAATATTTCATACAGCTCGCTGGCGATCCGCTTGTTGTTTCTTATCCTGGGAGGAGCTGATGATTTTGAGTACAGGTACAAAAATCACCCTAGTATAAACCTTTGGGGATGGGTAGAGCCTTGACTCCATGACAACGACCCTTTGACCCCATGTTTTTTCTATGTTTTTGTGTGCTGCATTCATGCATTCATTTAAAAAACATTAAAACATTCAAAAGAATTTCTCTTCTAGTCTCTGTCTTTTCGAAATAAACTAAGACTGTGATTGCAAATATCAGAGAAAAAGGATTGCGCTAATGGATTTCGGTAAAAGGAGAACTCATAAGTACACCTTCAGGATTCCAAAACTAGAGGATTTAAGAGGTTTGGCGAGGATGATCACAAACCAAGAGGCTTTCAGAGCCAAGTACGGAGGTTTGCTATCTCTGCTAAGAGTCCATGTGATTGAGGGAATCATGGATGCGCTCGTTCAGTTCTACGATCCAGTTTATCATTGTTTCACATTTCCGGATTACCAGCTAGCACCAACGCTGGAAGAATTTTCTCATCTAATTGATCTACACATTACAGATCAAGCTCCATTTTCTAGACTGGAAGAAATTCCAAAGAATCAGACCATTGCAAGAGCAATTCATTTGGACGAGTCTGAGGTCAGGACTCACATGACCTCTAAGGGTGGCATACAAGGTTTCCCAGCCCAGTTCTTAACAAAGAAAGCCCTGTACTTCGCCAGTATCGAGAACGTGACTGCTTTTGAAAGCATCTTTGTTTTACTCACCTACGGGTTATTTCTGTTTCCCAACATTAATAACTTCGTCGATATCAACTCCATTAAGGTTTTTCTCATTGGAAACCTTGTGCCAACTTTGCTCGCAGATGCGTATCATTCTGTACACTTAGGGAATTTGTACAGCGGAGGGGAGATCACATGCTGTGTACCTCTGCTTTATAAATGGTTTATCTCCCATTTGCCTAAGTCTGCTGCTTTTTGGGATCACAAGAGTGCCTTACGTTGGTCGCAGAAAATCATGTCTCTCACAACTCAGACATTGATTGGTGTAATAGGATTTATGATGGGATCAGGATCATTGACCGTTGTGGAAAATTCCCCAACGTACCCCTCATAGGAACTAATGGAGGAATCAATTACCATCCAGTTCTCGTTCATCGTCAATTTGGATACCCGATGAGGCACGTCCCACGAAGTGCTCATCTGGAAGGCCTTTTCTTCAAGGAAGGAGAAAATGACAGAGCACTAAAGACGGAAATAGTGCACGCTTCGAAACATGTTCATAAGAAAGGACGGGAGTCTCTAGGAAAACTGGACAGTGTCTCGGTGGAGCCTTATCTCTATTGGGTACAAACTAGAGCTCTCAAGCTAAAAATGCCTTATCCTCGTCACGGAGTTCTTCCACCGAGGAAGTCTGTCATGTACTTCATGACTGAGACTGAAAAGCTTCAGGTTACTCTCAACAAAGTTCAACGGGAGAAGAGGTCTTGGAAGAATAAGTACCGCACCCTCAACGTAGAGTGCATCAAAATACAGCAACTACTGAAAGATAAGGACGTTCTGATTGAAATTTTGGAGCAACATGTGTAGCGAGCAATTTTGGACGCGGTTCTTAAGCGCGGTCGCTCTCTGCGGTTGAGTTTACTACAGGTCGATTCATTTTTTTCCTATTGTGAGCTGAATAAGGAAGGGAAATAGATGTCTCCAATTAACCCTGCTTGCATACTGAGTTTAAACAGCGGTCTGTTAGGTTACGAATGCTATCAATGTGGGGGGGCCCTTATACTGGTTATTTGTATTTTTGCCAGTACTGTTTTCTCTCTGTTTGTTAGGATACTGCTTTAGATTAGGATGTATGGGATTTTGGGTTTTTGTTTAGTGTGCTCGCTAAGATTTTTCTTTCAATCTTATGCCTACGTATTCCCATTTACCGAAACAGGGAAATCAGAGCGTTCGTAGTTCCTCCTATTCTATGGGAGGAAATGGGTGTTTTTGGTGTCTTGTTCATAGCCCAAGACGTGAAGCGAAAGGTGATTTGTATCTTGTTCGAAGCCCAAGATGTGAAGCTGAAGGGTTTATTTGTATCTTGTTCGAAGCCCAAGATGTGAAGCTAAAGGTTTGACTTTAGACAGAATTTGTCATCTCTAAAGGGGGGTCTGTATGTCACAATTTGTTGGGTGACTGACTGTAAAAGAGGATTACTTTAACCGGGATACGCGGATCCTAGCAATGCCATAATTTCCTTTATAGGGGATTTCCAACCTGAAGGAGAAGACTTTAACTCAGTGTAGAGCAATGCCATCTTTCCTCAGGAATTTCTCATGCTGAAAGAGGGACATTGGCATGGATGTAGATGATCCAGAGGCTTGCTGCTTACAGCAATTAGATGAAGGGGAAAGAGTTGTTGATGTTTGTGTACTGTGAGTGAGGCACAACTTTGATGCTAAAAGGTTGATTGGATCAACCAGTGGTTTTCTTATATAAAGCCTAAGAGGAGGCTAATATGTGTCTCGTACGAAGCCCGAGAGAGAGGCTAAAAGGTTTTGACTCGACGATGGAGTTTTTTGGTATCTCGTATAAAGCCCGAGATGAAGGCTAAAATTTGTTTGGCTCAATAAGAACCTTTTTGTATCTCGTATAAAGCCTGATATGGAGGCGAAAGGGGTGATTGACTCAACGAGGGAGTCTCTTATGTGTCTCGTACAAAGCCCGAGAGAGAGGCTAAACGTTGTTTGACTCCGCTGGGGAGAATCATTATACAAAGCCCAAGAGGAGGCTATGGCGCTGTTTCAGTTAAGTGACAGGTCCAGTATACTGATTTTGACAGAGAAAATGAGTTCTTATATGAGCAACACTGTGCTCAAAGATTTGATTCGAGGATCCGGGTTATTCCTGTTCTTTAAGGAAGCGGGAAATCCGAAGGGTATTGAGATTGTCCAAGTCTACGGGTTTCCTTCCTATTTGACGAAGGGGTCACTTGAGAATGTCTTGAAGACTCAAGGAGATTAGACTTTCCAAGTCTAGAGTTTCATCTTTTGTACTATGCTTTGAGAAACAGTAGTAGACTCTTGAAAAGACTGTTCTATGCAGATAACTAAGTTCTGTTCCTATACCTCTAAGAGGTCATCGGGACAATTTGTACGAAGCCCAAGAGGAGGCTAGAAACTTTTAAGAAGCCGAGTGGTCCTTGTACGAAGCCCAAGAGGAGGCTATCATTCCCGGAGGAAGAGATCATTACCCAAAGCCTAAGAGGAGGCTGTGAATACTTCTAAGAAGTCGGTGGGTCCTTGTGCTAAGCCCGAGAGGAGGCGGGGTTGCTTTTAGGAAGCCTGTGGGTCCTTGTACGATGCCCAAGAGGAGGCCGATGCTTTTAAGAAGCCCGTGGGTCCCCAAACCCCGAAAAATTCAAGGCAAGCTATTCACAAGGAATACATCAAGTCAGGAAAGTTCGAGAATTTGGAAGAAACTGAAGAGATGTCATTCACGGAGAAAAGATCATCTCTGGGGAGTAGAGTTTCTTGACAAGTGCTTTTAAGAAGCATGTGGGTCCCCAAACCCCGAGAAATTCAAGACAGGCTATTCACGAGGAATATATCAATCCAGGAAAGTTCAAGAATTTGGAAGAAACTCAAGAGATGCCATTCACGAAGAAAAGATCATCTCTGGGGAATAGAGTTTCTTTGACAACTTCTATGGGTGACAATCTATGAAAGGGTTCATAGAGAATGCTGCCTTTCATGTCTCCATATTGTTTAACCCCAAGAGGAGGGAAGACTGTGTCTGGTAATCCTTTGGGGATCTAGTATTGACTATTTCTAAGAGTAATCAACGGGCTTAATGCTAGTGCTAGACGTAGTTGCCGGGGAAACTCTAAATATCTATACTATTATTACACAGTTGATATGAGTTTATGAAAGAAGACTTACAGTGAAACAGCCCCACAATACAGTTATATGTATATGAAAGCGGTAAATGAAAGCAATAACCACTTACTCGGTTGTAGAGCTTCCATGCTGTTTGGTTAGTTGTTCAACAAAGAAAGATTGAAAACAACAGTATATTCAAAATCAAAGGAGAAAGTGCTTTGAAAAAGAAAGATTTGGGGCTTACAGCTCAAGGAGAGGCCCAGGGTTTTATCAGTGAGCGCACTATTAGAATTTGTACAGCGGGACTTATGCAAGTGACTGAGGCCCAAAAATTGTTTTCTGTACAAAGGGATGGGTCTTACACTCTCTCAAGAGGTCCAAAAAAGGTTTTAAAGATGAGAAATGGGTCTTACTACTTGAGGGTAGGCCCAGATGATTTTTCGTTTAAAATGACGGTCGCGCCGAGATTTCTTTTAACGCAGAGGGACTTATACAATAAGTGAGGACCAAAAGGTTTTGGTTAAAAGGGGGTTGGGTCTTACACTCTAATAGAGGCCTAAATGTTTTGAATGGGTCTTATAGCTCAAGGAGAGGCCCAAGTGTTTTGAATGGGTCTTATAGATCAAGGAGAGGCCCAAGGTTATTTTTCAAAAGGGCGACGATCGCGCCGTTTGTTTTTTTGACGGTATTGGGACTTATACAATACACTGAGGCCCAAAAATGATTTGGTCAAAAAAGGATTGGGTCTTACACTCTATTAGAGGCCCAAATGTGTTTTGAAAATGATTTGTTTGAGTGAAAATCAAAGAAACCCTAATTTTATTCTTTAAAAGTAAATATTTAAAGAAAATCTATGAAAAATACCAAATAAGTTTGAATAAACCACTTTTGATTTTTGTTTAAGGTTTGAAAAATGAGGTATAAATCACAAGAGATATTAAAACTCATTTGGTCTTGATTTTTCAAGATGAATATTCACTTTAAAATGTTTAAAAACAAATAAAAATGAATTTATTCACAAAAATACTAATTATATTAAATAAATAATATAAACTCAATTTTTTTGTGGAATAAAATATTTCAACATTTTTGTGATTTTTTGCAAAAAGAACCAATAAAAAATAATTAAAATTGAAAGAGTTATTAATTTTCCAATTAATTAATAAACCATGAAAATATTTGAAAAAATGGCAAAATGTGAAAAAAACACAAAATGGCATAGGTGGGGTTTGAACCCAAGACCTCAAGGTTACAAGGCGCGTGCCTTACCATTGGGGTGGTGATACATCCATTGTTTGAAACAAAACAACAAATATACAAGTCATGCCTTGGTTTTAGGCCTGGCCCAAGGCAAGTTTTGGAAAGTTTTGGCTCAGAAACGTGAAGGTCATAACTTTCTCAATTCTTAATGGTTTGAGACAAAATTTATATGCATCTGGACCAGAATTTCATAAGGAATCCAATGGTGGTGGTAGTTTTTTCAGATCACACTCCCTCCTCAAAACCCGATAGTGGTTTTGAAAATGACCTATAATTGCGTTTTCTATGCTACAAATTGGTACAAGCATGGATTACATGGTGAATTAGCTCAAACACAACATATACAACATGTATGAGATGTTTATGATTAGTGGACTTCAAAGCATTGAATGATTCAAAGATTCCAAGTTGTGAGGCTTACCTCTTTTTTGAGATTTTGGAGCTTTTGTGCAATCTGTCAAACCTCTTGTTCCAGAAATGATTTGATACTTTAGACACACTCAAATGATCCCTGAGAAGCTTTTAGGATGATTGGAATTGACTGGTACCTGCAAAAACACAAACAGTCCCTTTCTTGCAAAAGGGGTTAAAAGTGACCAAAATAGCAACTCTCTCAAATGGTGTTCCAGATGGGGGGAACCATTTGGGACAGTTCAAGGATGATATTTGGAGTGTGTTTGAGGTTTTATCTGGTTTGGAAAGTGACTGAATCAAGACATGGCTTGAAAAATGCAAAAAAAGCCTATTTTGAGGTTTTGAGAGGTGACTTTGTGATTTTGTGATTACAGGTCACTTGTGATAGTTTGCACAGCTTACATATGATATATATGAGGTGTGTGTGTGATTGATTGTGATGGAAAAGCTCTCAAGCTCAAAAACTCAAAGTTGCCTTGCTAAAGAAGGCATTTTTGCCAAGAGAAAGAGGTTTTGAGGAAAGCATCTGTTTGATGGCTTTGGTGTACTCAAACTGATCACAATTGAGCTCTATTTATAGTAGAGCAAGTTTGTTTTGGGATCCACAGTGAATGGCAACTACAGCAGAGGTTTGGCCAATGTTGTCCAATGAAAATCCAAGTCTCCTCTAGCCATTAACTAGAGGTTAGGGCACAGGGCTGTGGTTCCCTTGGTCTTGGATAAGTCTTGACTGAATTCAGTTGAGAATGGCTCAGTCCATGCCACCTTGATGCTTGCATTGAATGCTCCAATCCAAAATTGGAGTCTTGTCCCTATTTTGGCAATTCTTGGTTCAACATGCTATTTCTTGTTCCAAAGACTTTGGAGGCTTGGCTCAGTGATTGTCCCCTTTAGATTCAATCCTCAGAGGTGTCCAAGTGGATAGGAGCATTTGGATTTGGATGATTTTGGAAAATCGAGCAAAAATGCAAATTTTGCCTTGCCTTGACAGATTTCAACAAGGCAACTTCCCAATGTCATATCTCATAACTCAAATGGAATTTGGTAATGTTCTTGGCCATTTTGGAAAGCCCTTGCATGATACAACAACTGTTTGAACATGTTTGGTTTTGATCTCTTTTGAATCCAAGTGAAAAATCCCCCTACATTTGGCAAAAAGTAGGGTAAAATCTGACTTAGTGAAATTTTCACTAAGTGTTGGAACAAAGTGACTTTTCTTGATTTTGATCGCTCCATAACTCAAAATCCATGAGGAATTTGGACATAGGTCAATATGAAGCTTTTGTAGAGGGCAATGAGATCTACAAATCAAGCTTTGAATGGGGAACAATGGCCTTGTGGTTTAGGAGTTATGGTCCTCCAAAGTTGGCACATTAGTGTAACTTTTTCCATAACTTAGAAATTTTTCTAAGTTTTTATGGTTACCCCTTTTACAAGTTATCCCACTTTCTTTGATTTTTCTTGATGAATGATGATTCAAATCATTCATTAACATCATTTTAGGGTTAAAAATCCATTTTGGTGAAAAATATCAAAAAGTCAAAGTTGACTTTGGTGCACAGTTGACTTTTTGTCAGATGAATTCCAAACTGTGCAATTCTTCATGAAATCATGTCCTTGACCTAAATCAAACTTGATGGACATGTTCCATGGGTATCATAGGGTATATTGAATCATGTCTTAGGGTTTGGGAGCATGTCCTGGTCAAAAGTCAAAGTTACAGTTGACTTTTCTCGCGAAACCCTAATTGTGGTGCAGATGAAATTGAAACTTGTTGCTCAAGCTTCTTGGATTAATCCATTGTTCCAAATGGATCAATATAGTACATTAGAGACCCTCAAATCATGTCTTGTGGTCTTGGCTCATGATTTGCCCTAAAAGTCAACTTAGGGGTGAATTAGGTCAAGAAACCCTAATTCCTGATTTTTGATGAATGCATCCCCTGAGGCAAAATTGACTTGATGATTGGGTCCATAAGGTTCCATGGAGTATATTAGGTTGTGTTTTGGATCATTGGCTTGTGCCCAGATGAAAAATTTCCATCTGGAGGCCATGGTCGACCAAAACCCTAATTTGGTGGCACTGTCGATCTTGAGACTTGATCCACCTAGAAGGGAGCAGCCTTGTGCTTGATCCTTGAAGTGGGAGTCCTTTTTGATCCTTTGTAGATGTTTGAGAGGTTAGACAAGTTGAATATCAGGTCATTCCTTGATTGATCATTTGTCTAAGGCTCTGAAAGGGCTCGAAACCCTAATTTTGATGGTAGTGGATGCTCACCCATCTTTGGGGAGACTGATGAAGTATGATGATTCTTTCATATTATGATGATGATTTGCACAATGATGGGAAATCTTAGTGGTCAAAATTTGGGGTATGACAACATGCTGTAGAGAATCAAGATGACCAAAGGAATTTGCTCCGGAATGACAACCCCACAACAGCCCAAGAGCCCCGGTCAAAGAAAAGGAAAGTACCAGAGCCAGCACCCGATTTCTCTTCAGAGAGGACTCTGCACCTTGTAACCTACTGTATTTCTGTTTCTGTAATCCTTTGAATTCAATAAAAATAGGTTTCTCCACTATTTGATATTTGCAATCTAATTGTCGAAGTTTATTTTGATTAAATCAAAAAACAATTAATATAATCATTGCATTCATCATTCTCACATCGCATATTCTTCTTACCTAGGAATCTCGCGTTTGTGTCTCGGTTCTAGAGTCAAACTGTCTCATTCGTACAATACTCGGGCCAATCGTCAGAAAAAGATGGATGATCTTGTGGAAGAGAACAGAGAGTTGAAAGAAGAGATTGACGCTCTAAGAGATGATATGAGAAAGCTTCGTAACGACATGCAAGCCATGGTAGAAGCTCAGCTACAAAGGACTGTGATCTCAGAGATCACCTCAACACCCATAGTGGAGAAGTATGATCCTAGGTATCAAATGTCGAAAGATCGTCCTTGTGGCATGCCTGTTAACTATATCCCGGAAGGATATGTTCCGTAGATCACTGAAGATCAGGGAATCATTACAGAAGCCGCTGGGCCTGAAGGTTACAAACTTTGGGAAAGCAAAGATGCTAGGGGCATACTGAAGACTCCTGAAGGTTACAAACTTCGGGAAGCGCCAAGATTCACTGCCGTAGTCATGGTACCACCCCCTGTGGTGCACACTGTCCCGGAAGGACAAATTCCGCAAATACCTTCTGGTAAGAAGGAAACTATGCTCGACAGAATGGATGAATTCCAGGAACAGTTCCTGGAAATGCAGAAGGAACTGCATGCCATCCGCGGACAGGATTTATTTGGAAAGGACGCCGCAGACCTTTGTCTGGTCCCCAATGTGAAAGTTCCGCACAAATTTCAAGTGCCCGACTTTGAAAAATACAACGGTAACTCTTGCCCTCAGAGCCATCTGGTGATGTATGCTTGGCGAATGTCAGCTTAGACGGAGAATCAAGACCTACTGATTCACTACTTTCAGGATAGTTTAATCGGTGCCGCACTCAAATGGTACATGGGAGTAAACCGTACTACGATTAGCACATTTAGAGATCTTGGTACTGCCTTCGTCCAACAATACAAATACAATTTGGACATGGCACCAGACAGAGATCAACTCAGATCAATGTCACAAAAGGACAAGGAAACCTTTAAGGAGTACGCTCAGAGATGGCGTGAAATTGCCGTTCAGATTTGTCCACCTCTTGAGGAAAAAGAGATGACAAAGATCTTCTTAAAAACCTTAAGCTCATTTTACTATGACAGAAGGGTTTCCAGTGCACCCAGTGATTTCACCGAGATGGTGGGCATGGGAGTTCATCTTGAGGAAGCCGTCCGAGAAGGATGTTTGATTAAAGATGCTGGATCATCGAGTAGTACAAAACGATACGGTAGTGCTCTCCCTAAGAAAAAAGAACAAGATACTAGGAATATCTCTCTCAGAAAGCAAAGGCAACGATACCAACCGGTAGTAGCTGTAACTCCTGCTATCAGCCCTGCGTCTAATTCTACGTATCAACCTCAGGTTGCGCAGAGCCAACCTAATCAGCAAAGGACACAACAGCCTCTTCAGCAGGCTCGTCCTCCATATAGCAATAACCGTACAACGCGGCCACCAGGGTTTGATCCATATTGTACGCAGAACTATTTATGTTACTACTGGCTAAGGGGCACATCCAGACTAAGTCTCCTCTTACAGTACCGAAAAATCAACCTTTTTGGTTTAAGGTGGATCAGACATGCCCTTATCATCAAGGAGGTCAAGGGTATAACATAGAGAACTGTCTCAATTTCAAATCTGATGTGCAAAAGCTTGTTAGGAGCGGGCTCTTATCTTTCAAGGATACGAATCCCAATGTTCTCATAAACCCGCTGCCTCAACATGAGAAAGCTGCAGTCAACCTGATTGAGAAAGAATTTAACAACGTCTATCAAATTCATGATGTACTCTTGTTAAGGACCAATATGGGCAAGATGTATTGTAGACAGAGTGGGTATGACCATGTGCCACCTCATAATTATCATCAGTGTGATATCTGCTCTAAAAGTAATCAAGGGTGTTTTGTGGTGCAAGCAGCTCTACAGGAACAATTGGATCTCCGATGGATCCAAGAGCACCGAGTTCGTGGAGTTAACATGGTCTATACGAATTCCAACGTCATTCAAAACCACGACATCCGTGCGATGAATGTCAACCTGGTGGCAATGCATTTAAGGCAAAGCCAGTATCATAATCTGCCGCGGCACGATTACAGTTCTTGTCTGACTTGCTCGGTAAACAAACAGGGATGCTCTTTCATACAGGAGGCCCTCCAACGTCAGGTGGATCTTGGATGGATCCAAGACTACCATGATAGGAATCCCTATCAGATCAATATGGTTCAGATCTTCGACATTCGCTTGATGAATACCAACTTGGTAGAGTTGCATGCTGAGCAGGTCCGACTTGGATTCCTGATCACACATAATTATCACAGTTGTAAAGCAGGTTGCGAAAACGATCAGGGATGTGCCCTTGTCCAGGAGGCACTTCAGCACTTGTTAAATCATTGGTGGATGCAAATCTACATGGATGAAGATACTCAAAAAATTAGTATCAATAACAGAAACCCCACTCAGCGTCAAAGTCAGGATGTCCGATCTACGGAAACAGATCTAGTGACGTTACACTGCATTCAAAGTGGGCGTGGCCAGGTGCCACAACACAATTATGAACGTTGTGGAGTCTGTTTGGAAAGTAACCAAGGGTGCTACCTTGTGCGAGCAGCTCTCCAGGGGCAGGTGGATCGTGGAGAGATTCGCCCATATCCAGGTTCCGGACCCATCAATTGGTCGCCGAACTACCTTGCCAATCAAATTGAGGACGTTGTCATCATCTCTGATCATCAGAGGACCAGGAATGTTTTTGCCATTACCCCTCTGCTTGACGAATCGAGAATTCCCAACCAGGAACGGATCGAGATTACTTATGATGGTCAGAAAAATCAGAACGTTCCCATAGTCATCTATCTTCCGGGACCACTACCGTATGAATCAGCTAAGGCAATCCCTTAGAAATACGGTGCAATGACAATTTAAATGGAAAGGAAATTTCATTACCCTCCGTCGTGAATATTGCAGACATCAGTCATGTAACACGGAGTGGTAGAATCTTCAACAGAGGAGTTGGAGAGTCCAGCAAAGAAAAGGAACTTCAGACAGAAGCTCCCAATCCATCGGTCGGTCAATCCAGTAATCCCGAACTTTCGAAAAACGATGATGAGATGCTGAAGCTCATCCAAAGGAGTGAATACAACATTGTTGATCAGCTGTTACAGACTCCTTCAAAGATCTCGGAATTATCACTATTACTCAGTTCAGAAGCTCACAGGGAGGCTCTACAGAAAGTCTTGGAGCAACCTTTGTGGAACAGGTTGTAACAATTAGACAGTTCGATAGTATTGTATCTAACATCACTTCTTACAATAATTTAGGATTTAGTGATGAGGAATTACCTGAAGAGGGTCGCCGTCATAACATGGCGCTCAATATCACAGTCAACTGCCAGGACGATGCTTTAGCCAGTGTGCTGGTAGACACAGGGTCAACCCTGAATGTTATGTCGAAGTACACTTTGAAACAATTATCATTCAAAGGCCCTCCGATGAGAACCAACGAGGTCATCATCAAAGCGTTCGACGGATCCAGAAAAATGGTCATCGGCGAACTTGACCTTCCCATAACTATTGGTCCTCACACTTTCCAAGTCACCTTCCAGGTCATGGACATCCGGGCAACGTACAATTGTTTATTAGGAAGACCTTGGATACATCAGGCTGGAGCGGCCACTTCAACCCTCCACCAAAAGCTAAAGTTCGTCCAGAACGGCCAACTCATCACAGTCTGTGGGGAACAGGCCTTGCTCGTCAGCAATTTATCGTCATCAACTTCTGTGGAACCAGAAGGGAAAATCGGAACCCAGTTCCAAGTGCTTTCACTGCACAAGGACAACCAATTGGAAAAAGGAACTTCGATTTCCTTATACAAAGATGCTATTAAAGCAGTCGAGAGTACCGATATGACAGGATGGGGACAGCTTGTCATTCCTACTAGCAATACAACAAAGAAGGGTCTTGGTTTTTCTGCAACCTGTACCTGGACAGCTGCTAACGATGAAAGTCTTCATCCCATTCAAAACTTCTTCCACAGAGGAGGGTTCCTTCACCCAGTGCCTCAGGCAATCCATGCTATTAATGAGGAGGATTCCTCCGACATGGATGAAGGATGGAAGTCCTATCTTAACGAGGACAGTTATATGTCTCAGGAAGAGTGCCTATGCCATTTTGCTATCCCGCACAGAGTCCGAGATTTATACCACGGTCATATGTCGAAATGATATACGGAGGAGGACACTCTGATGAAAGACAACTTTGACCACAATTACTATGGCCCGATGGATGGCCTGCCAATGTGGCAGCCTTACCCAGGAGACTTGAGGCCAGAAAGTCAGCCGAGTAATGAAACTCAGCTGAGCATCATTGAACAGAATACCTGTGTCCCCACCATGTCATGGGATCAACACTCAGGTCATTCAGAGACTACTCAACATGACGATGAATTCGCAACATTTTCCAGACTAGAATTCATCAACTATGCCTTTCCCGAGGTCAACTTCATCGATAGGGATGACTCCTCCAGTTCCAAAGAAGTGTGAGGCACCTTGGGACAACCGAGTAGAAAATACGACTATATGGTCAAGTACAGCGCTCCCAACTGGATGGGGAGATACAGCTAAGACCACAAATGCTATGTAAAATACAACTGAGGAATCCTCCTACGACAATTCTGCCTGGGAGACAGATTCCAATGATCCTGCTCCACCTGAAATCAGTGTTATTTCTGAAGACAAATCAAGGAAGGTGCCAGACTTTGTGATACACCGAGGAGTTCGCCTCCAGTGGGTTGCTGTTGATGTTCCAAGGATTGTTCATAAGTCAAAGTAATTGCCATCTGTAACCTTTCACCCTGCCCAGGTGAAACGGATGTTTTGATAGGGCTCGCTTTTTGTAAATTTCCCTCTTCGCTTTTCCCAAAACGACAGAGTTTTATTTTATAGGGCTGTAGTTTCAAGATTCGACTTGTTCATTAATAAAATAACATCGTTCTGTAATTTCTGCATTAATTGCTATTTTCTCTTTTTGCTTTTTCTCAGAAAATGGTAATCCTAAAAAAAACAATTCAATAATAAAAACAAGCAGTAATAAAAAAAAATACACTGCATACACTTTTGTATTCTCTCTATCTCTTCTAAACACAAATCATACCGTCATGCAGATTGCTTGTTTTAAACCCCATTGAAACATATGATCCGATGCCTTCTCCCAACTTTGAGTTCCCGGTATTTGGGGTTGAAGAAGAAGTTGACAACGAAATTCCAGAAGAGATCTCCCGATTACTCAGACAAGAGGAAAGGTCCATTGAACCTAACAAAGAGCCGTTGGAAATGGTAAACTTGGGTTCAGAAAAAGAGAGAAAAGAAATCAAGATTGGGGCACTGCTCAGTCCAACTGCCAAAGAGAGTTTGATAAAGTTTCTCAAAGAATTCCCCGATGTATTCGCTTGGTCCTATCAGGACATGCCAGGGTTGGATACCAGCATCGTGGAACATCATCTACCATTGAGATCGGAATGTCTGCCAGTAAAGCAGAGGTTGAGACGAACTCACCCGGACATGGCTGTCAAAATCAAAGAGGAGGTACAGAAACAGATTGACGCGGGTTTCCTTACCACATCAGAATATCCTCAATGGTTAGCCAACATCGTACCAGTTCCAAAAAAAGACGGAAGGTCAGAATATGTGTCGACTACATGGATCTAAACAAGGCTAGTCCAAAGAACGACTTTCCTTTACCACACATTGACATGCTGGTTGACAGTACATCAAAGTTCAAAATTTTCTCCTTCATGGATGGATTCTTGGGCTATAACCAGATCAAAATGGCGCCGAAGGACATGGAGAAAACTTCGTTCATTACCCCATGGGGTACCTTTTGTTACAAGGTAATGCCGTTCGGTTTGAAGAACGCCGGGGCAACCTATCAAAGGGCCATGACTACTCTGTTTCATGACATGATACACAAGGAAATCGAGGTATATGTCGATGATATATTGCAAAATCTAAGACTGAGGAGGGGCATGTGACCCACCTGTCAAAACTGTTCAAGCGTCTGAGAAAATACAAACTCCGCTTGAATCCCAAAAAGTGCACCTTCGGTGTCCGCTCAGGGAAACTTTTAGGGTTCATCGTCATCCAGAAAGGAATTGAGGTTGATCCTGACAAGGTCAAGGCCATTCGAGAAATGCCTTCTCCGAAAACTGAAAAACAAGTCAGAGGATTCCTGGGACGTTTGAACTACATCCCCAAATTCATATTCCTCATGACCGCCACATGTGCGCCGATTTTCAAGTTACTCAAAAAGAACCAGGAGTGCGTTTGGACAGAAGATTGCCAAACCGCCTTCGACAGTATTAAGGAATATCTATTAAATCCTCCGATTCTATCACCTCCAGTGGAAGGAAGACCACTGATCATCTACCTCACAGTCTTGGAAGACTCAATGGGGTGTGTACTTGGTCAACAAGACGAAACCAAACGGAAAGAGTCTGCCATTTACTATCTATGCAAGAAGTTCACCGACTGTAAAACTCAGTACACGATGCTCGAGAAAACTTGCTGTGCTTTGGCTTGGGCAGCCAAACGTCTGCGCCAGTACATGA
Organism: Lathyrus tuberosus; assembly: GCA_022829125.1. Classification (NCBI taxonomy): domain Eukaryota; kingdom Viridiplantae; phylum Streptophyta; class Magnoliopsida; order Fabales; family Fabaceae; genus Lathyrus; species Lathyrus tuberosus. Next base: position 9,653,802 of record JALAZF010000187.1, read on the forward strand.
TTCATCACACTACTTGGTTGGTCTCAGAAATGGATCCAATCAAGTATGTATTTGAAAAACCTGCTCTCACGGGAAGGATTGCCCATTGGCAGATGTTGCTATCAGAATATGACATAGAGTACCACGCTCGAAAAGCCATTAATGGAAGTATTTTAGCCGATCATTTGGCTCATCAACCGAGTGACGATCAAGAATCAATCAGGTTTGACTTCCCAGACGAAGATGTCATGTATCTAAAAATGAAAGACTGTGACGAACCGCTACCCAGTGAAGGGCCAGAACCAGGTTCCCAATGGGGACTCATCTTTGACGGAGCAGTTAATCATTATGGAAACGGAATTGGGGCAATTATTGTTACCTCTCAGGGTACCCACATTCCTTTCACCGCTTGACTTACGTTCAAATGTATAAACAACGAGGCCGAATACGAAGCTTGTATCATGGGTCTCGAGGAAGCGATTGATTTAAGGATCAAAAACTTGGACGTATATGGCGACTCAGCCCTGGTTATCAATCAGATAAAAGGAGATTAGAACACATACCAATCATGACTGATTCCTTACAAAGACTACGCAAGAAGGTTGTTACCCTTCTTCAACAGAGTTGAGTTTCATCACATCCCTCGTGATGAGAATCACATGGCTGATGCATTAGCCACTCTATCTTCCATGATTAGTGTAGGTCAATGGACTGACCTATCTAAGATCGACATAATGCACCTTGAATGGCCCGCTTACGTCTTCACGATTGAAACAGTCATAGACGACAAACCTTGGTATCACGATATCAAATGCTTCCTTCAGAAACAAGAGTACTCTCCTGGGGCATTCAAAAAGGATAGAAAGACCCTTAGAAGACTAGAAGGTAGTTTCTTCCTAAGCGGTGATACTCTCTATAAGTGAAATTTTGACATGGTCTTGCTCCGATGCGTTGACAGACCAGAAGCAGACATGCTGATGAAAGAAATTCACGAAGGATCCTTTGGCACTCATGCCAACGAACACACAATGGCGAGAAAAATTCTAAGGGCAGGGCACTATTGGTTGACAATGGAATCCGACTGCTACAAGTACATGAGGAGGTGTCACAAGTGTCAGATATACTCCGACAAAATTCATGTATCGCCAACGTATCTCAAAGTTCTCTCTTCCTCGTGGCCTTTTTTCATATGGGGAATTGATATGATTGGCATGATTGAGCCTAAGACTTCGAACGGACATCGATTCATCCTGGTAGCCATTGACTACTTCACTAAGTGGGTCGAAGCAGCGTCGTACGCCAATGTAACCCGACAAGTGGTGGTCCGATTTATCAAAAACAATATCATCTGCCGTTATGGTGTTCCGAGCCAGATCATTACTGATAATGGATCTAACTTGAACAACAAGATGATGAAAGAGTTGTGCGCAGAGTTCAAGATCGAACACCATAACTCATCTCCCTACCGACCAAAGATGAATGGAGTGGTTGAAGCGGCTAACAAGAACATCAAGAGGATTGTTCAGAAGATGGTCGTAACCTACAAATACTGGCACGAGATGCTACCTTTTGTGCTTCACGGTTATTGCACGTCTGTCCGCACTTCAACAGGGGCTACCCCTTTCTCTCTAGTATATGGCATGGAAGCAGTGCTTCCCATAGAAGTAGAGATCCCGTCAATCCGAGTATTGATGGAAGCCAAGCTCACCGAAGCTGAGTGGTGTCAAAGTCGACACGACGAACTCAACCTGATCGAAGAGAAACGAATTACGAAACTATGCCACGGTCAGTTGTATCAACAGAGAATGAAGAGGGCGTTCGGCAAAAAGGTTCGACCTCGCATCTTTAGGAAAGGAGACCTTGTGCTCAAGAAGATACAATCTTTTCTCACTGATTCTTGGGGCAAGTGGACTCCGAATTATGACGGCCTCTATGTGGTCACGAAAGCTTTCTCAGGCGGCGCCTTGAGACTTGCAACCATGGATGGAGAGGAATTTTCCTACCACACAAACGTTGATGTAGTCAAGAAATACTTCGCCTAAAAAAATGTCTCGGTGGATTGAAAACCCGAAGGGGCGGTCCAGGAAAAAGTTAGAGACAAAAGAAAAAAATCATCCCGGTGGATTGGAAACATCACAGTACAATCCAGGCAAAAGTTAGGGATAATGGCAAGTAACTATGTTCAACAGAGGCAAGTCCCTCAGCAGCAGTTACACCATCCATCCGAGGAAAACTCCAGTCAAGGTCATCTTCGACAGAAGCTCAGGATGTCCCGAATTCAAAGTTGGTAGAAGGATAGTGGTCGTTATGTTTCAACGTAGCCCTTTTCCCTGTAAATTACCATTTTCTAACTTTGTAAATACTCTTTGGAATCACACGTTTGGCTGATATCCATCTTATCAATAAAATTTGAGCCCTTGTGCTTTTGTTTGTAATTCTCATTTGTTTTAGCTTTACAGAACGACATTTTAACATGATTAACGATTCTTGAAATAAAACAAAAATGAATTTACTTGTAAAACGTTTTCAGCTTTAAAATAAAGATGGCAATTTCTTTTGACTATTAAACATCAAAAGAATATCAATCGCTTCTCCAGAAGTAAGCGAACTTCAAAGTGCAGAATCAAAGTACTTCTTCTAACCCAGTACGCCTGAATGAAGGGATCAACTGTGTCAGAGACCTTGTTTCGTCTGACACGTCTCGGTCGAGTTCTCATCTCCTAACCCCGACCAACATAGTTCCCCGCGAGGGCTACTTTTCCTAAACAAGGTAGAATTTCTACTTTTTGGACCAACGGTACTTCTTCGCCCCGCGATGGCCGAGTATCCAGTCATGTTCATCCATTAGTTTGTATTTCGGGTCAGTTTTGTCAGCATATACATACGTACATCATGCATTACTGATTTGCATTCACATTTCATATTGCATCACTATCACTCTAGTCGGTCTTATCCCCTGGTGATAAAAAGTCCTCTCAATCGAGTTGTCAGTCCTTTCCTCGTCAGGAAATGAATCATCAAAGCGATCTCTCTCCTCCAGTTTATTTCTCGAATGAAGTTGGCTCCTCGACCACTTTGATAACTTAAACCTCTGAAAAACCAGAGAGCTTTCAATCAACATCACTCTTCACCATTGAAGATGATATCCTTGCTTTCCCGGATTAAGGAAAATCCCGAGAGAAAGCCTTCTAATTAGAGATTCGCGGGTACATAAGTTTTTCTCCGAAAAGACCATTGATGAAAAGGTCATCGGTACCTCAAATTGGATCCCATCATATGGCATTTCTCCGGGAAGATCCCGAGAAAAGTATGATGTAAGACCCCAAACGAAAGCAGTCTCCCAAGAGACTCGTTTTCCCCAGTAGAAACAAATGGCGTCTCCAACAGAGAAGTTTGTGCACCTCTACAACTCAGACGACTGGGTTTCCCCAGCAAGTCTGACGTCAAATTTTTCCGTCAAATGGCGTCTCCCAAGGAAAATTCGGCGAGAAGTTTGAGGAAAACTGCTACGAATAACGTCCCTTGTCAATAAAGTTTATTGACAAAAGAAACTAAGCCCAGTTCCTTGGTAGGAAACTAGGATGGAGGGGAAGTTTAAATCAGATACTAAGACCAGTTCCTTGCTAGGAAACCAGGATCGAGGGGAAGTTTAAATCAGAAACTTAGACCAGTTCCTTGGTAGGAAACCAGGATCGAGGGGAAGTTTATTTCAGAAACTGAGACCAGTTCCTTGGCTGAAGACCAGGATCGAGGGGAAGTTTACCTTTTTCTAAGAATTAGTGCTTAGCAAAAGAAGATGAATACGAAAGTTACCGTTCATAACCACCATCAAAATTTCGGGTATTCCGATATTTAATCCTCTTGTACCTCGAATGCCCGAATACCTTCGCCATTCACACCTTCGTGTCCAAGAAGATTAAATAGGGGCATCTGCCATACCCCAAATTTTGACCACTAATATTTCCCATCATTGTGTAAATCATCACCACAATATAGATGAACCATCATACTTCATTAGTCTCCCCAAAGATGGGTGAGCATCCACTACAATCAAAATCAGGGTTTCAAGCCCTCTCTGAGTGCTTAGACAATGGATCAATCAAGGAATGACATGATCTTCAACTTGTCTAACCTCTCCAACATCCACAATGGATCAAGAGGACTCGCACTTCAAGGATTAAGCACAAGGTTGCTCCCTTCCAGGTGGATCAAGCTTCAAGATCTCCAGTGTCACCAAATTAGGGTTTTGGTCGACCAGGGCCTCCAGGTGGAAATTTTCATCTGGGATGAGCCAATGATTCAAAACATATCCTAATATACTCCATGGAACCTCATGGACCCAATCATCAAGTCAATTTGGCCTCAGGGGATGCATACATCAAAAATCAGGAATTAGGATTTCTTGACCTAATTCACCCCTAAGTTGACTTTTGGGACAAATCATGAACCAAGACCTCAAGACAAGATTGGAGGGTATCTAATATACCATATTGATCCATTTGGAACAATGGATTGGTCCAAGAAGCTTGAGCAACAAGTTTCAATTTCATCTGAACCACAGTTAGGGTTTTGCGAGAAAAGTCAACTGTAGCTTTGACTTTTGACCAGGACATGCTCCCAAGACCTAAGACATGATTCAATATACCCTATGACACCCATGGAACATGTCCATCAAGTTTGATTTAGGTCAAGGACATGATTTCATAGAGGATCGCACAATTTGGAATTCATCTGACAAAAAGTCAACTGTGCACAAAAGTCAACTTTGACTTTTTGAGATTTTTCACAAAAATGGATTTTTAACCCTAAAATGATGTTAATGTAAGATTTGGATCATTATTCATCAAGAAAAATCAAAGAAAGTGGGATAACCATAAAAACTTAGAAAATATTCTAAGTTATGAAATAAAGTGACAAAGGTACCAACTTTGGAGGATCATAACTCCTAAACCACAAAGCCATTTTCCCCATCCAAAGCCTGATTTGTAGATCTCATTGCCCTCTACAAAAGCTTCATACTGACCTATGTCCAAATTCCTCATGGATTTTGAGTTATGGAGTGATCAAAATCAAGAAAAGTCACTTTGTTCCAACACTTAGTGAAAATTTCACTAAGTCAGAATTTGCCTTACTTTTTTCCAAATGTAGGGGGATTTTTCACTTGGATCCAAAAGGTATCAAAACCAAATATGATCAAACAGTTGTTGTATCATATAAGAGCTTTCCAAAATGGCCAAGAACATCACCAAATTCAACTTGAGCCATGAGATATGACATTGGCAAGTTGCCTTGCTGAAATCTGCCAAGGCAAGGCAGAATTTTGCACTTTTGCTCGATTTGCCAAAAACAGCCAATTCCAAGCCTTGTCATCACTTTGGACACATCTGAGGATTTAATCTAAAGGGGACAATCACTGAGCCAAGCCTCTAAAGTCCTTGGAACAAGAAATAGAATGCTAAACCTAGAATTGCCCAAAATAAGGACAAGACACCAATTTTGGATTTGAGCATTCAATGGAAGCATCAAGGTGGCATGGATTGAGCTATTAGTAACTGAATCTAGTCAAGACTTATCCAAGACCAAGGGGACCAGCAGCCTGTGCCCTAACCTCTAGTCAATGGCTAGAGGAGACTTGGATTTTCATTTGGCAACATTGGCCAACCCTACTCAGCAGTTGCCATTCACTATTCCTTGCAAAACAAACTTGCTCTACTATAAATAGAGCTCAATTGTGATCAGTTTAAGTACACCAAAGTCCTACAACACTTGCCTTTCTCAAAATCCACTTCTCACTCTCAAAAATACTTTTCTTAGCAAGTCACTGTCGGGTTTTTCATTAGAGAGCAATTCCACTCAAACCAATCACACACACACCTCACATACATCATATGGGAGCTGATCAAACACTTAAACAACATCTGGAACACTGATTTCTCAGAATCACCAGTCAATTGCTCAAGGTTTTAACCAAGTTGCAGTTGAGATGCCATGAAGTGATCCAGCCAATTTCCATCAAGTCCAAGCATTCAAACACACTCCATAGGGTGTAGGGAAGTTGTTCAGATCATCACAATTCATCTGTAACACCTCCAACTCAGAAATCAATTTGCTCTTGCTGTCACGACCTAGAGGTAAGCCTAAACTTGGTCATCTCTCAATCTATGCATATTTCCTCGCACAATACTTTTGCCAATTGTTCATAATCATGCATGGAATGTTTTCCCTCAAGTAATTCCTTTATTTGAATCGTGTATCACAAAACCCCACCTTCATGCAGAATTTAGGGTTCTTGAGGATTTATCGTGATTTCTTGTTTTATGCTTTATTTAAATGAAATTAATTGTCATAAACATGATCGTGAGGTGAAAACGAGCAGATTGATATGTGGATTGCATGATATAATCAAGTATTCAGTGAGATTGGATAGAAAACGCAAATCTGGGCAAGGCAGAAAGCACGCGTGTTCTTCAGCTGTTCTTGGCGCCATTTCTCTCAAATTCAAATGTTTGAATTTTGTGATTTTATTTAATTGATTCAAAAATTAATTTCTCTCTGAGTTTTAATGATTTGGAGTTGATTCTTTTTTTAATAATTCACAAAAATGTTAAAATATTTTATTTTCCCAAAAATTCCCAAAAATATTATTTATTTTATATAATTGATATTTTTGCAAAGAATTAATGTTTTAATTGTTTTTGACATTTAAAATATTTTTTCCTTATTGATTTTGCAAATTTTAATGATTTCTAATCATTTTGTAGGGCAAAACTTGATTTATGAAGCATTAATCCAAGATCACAATTTGTTTTCCACATGCTAAACTATTTTGATCATTTTAATTGAATATTTTATTCAATTAAAACACATTTTGAAAATAAATTAGGGTTTTTGATTAATTCAACCCTCATAAATCATTTTCAAAACCTTTAGGGCCTCTAATAGAGTGTAAGACACAAGCCTTTTTGTAAAATAAACCTATTGTGGGCCTCACTTATTGTATAAGTCCCTCCGGGTATTTTCAAAAACCTCAGCGCGATCGTCATTTTAACCTTTGGGCCTACCCTCGAGTAGTAAGAACCATTCCCTTTTTTTAAACTCTTTGGGCCTCTTGAGAGAGTGTAAGACCCAAAACCCCCTTGTACAAACCATTTTGGGCCTCACTTATTGTATAAGTCCCTCTGTACAAGTAAACAGCGCGATCATCGCCTTTTAAAAAAACCTTGGGCCTCTCCTCGAGCTATAAGACCCATTCAAAATTTTTTGGGCCTCTAATACAGTGTAAGACCCAATCCCCTTTTAACCAAAACAACTTTGGGCCTCATATATTGTATAAGCCCCTTTGCGTTAAAAGAAAATCTCGGCGCGATCACCATTTCAAACGAAAAATCATCTAGGCCTACCCTCGTGTTATAAGCCTCAGTCACTTGTATAAGTCCCTCTGTACAAATTCAACAGTGCGATAACTGATAAAACCCTGGGCCTCTCCTTGAGCTGTAAGCCCCAAATCTTTCTTTTTCAAAACACTTTCTCCTTCGATTTTGAAATATACTGTTGTTTTCAATCTTTCTTTGTTGAACAACTAACAAACAACATGGAAGCTCTACAACCGAGTAAGTGGTTATATGCTTTCTTTTACCGCTTTCATATACATATAACTGTATTATGAGGCTGTTTGGCGGTAAGTCTTCTTTCATAAACTCATATCAACTGTGTAATAATAGTATAGATATTTAGAGTTTCCCCGGCAACTACGTCTAGTATTAAGCCCATTGATCACTCTTAAAATAGTCAAAACTAGATCCCCATAGGATTACCAGACACATTCTTCCCTCCTCTTGGGGTTAAATAATATGGAGATGTGAAAGGCAGATTCTTTTTGAACCCTTTCTCAGATTGTCACTCGTAGAAGTTGTCAAAGAAACTCTACTCCCCAAAGATGATCTCTTCTCCGTGAATTGCATCTCTTGAGTTTCTTCCAAATTCTCGAACTTTCCTGGCTTAATCTATTCTCTGTGAATAGCCTGTCTTGAACTTCTCGGGGTTTTGGGACCCACAGGCTTCTTAAAAGCACTTGTCAAGAAACTATACTCCCCAGAGATGATCTTTTCTCCGTGAATGGCATCTCTTGAGTTTCTTCCAAATTCTCGAACTTTCCTGGCTTGATCTATTCTTTGTGAATAACCTGTCTTGAATTTCTCGGGGTTTGGGGACCCATAGGCTTCCTAAAAGTATCCCCGCCTCCTCTTGTGCGTTGTACAAGGACCCGTCGGCTTCTTAGAAGTATTCACAGTCTCCTCTTAGGCTTTGTATAAATGATTTCTTCTTCCGGGAATGATAGCCTCCTCTTGGGCTTCGTACAAATTGTCCCTCGGCTTCTTAAAAGTTTCTAGCCTCCTCTTGGGCTTCGTACAAATTGTCCCGACGACCTCCTAAAGGTATAGGAACAGAAATCAGTCATCTTAATAAAACAATCTTTCCAAGAGTCTACTACTGTTTCTCAAAGCATAGTACAAAAGATGAAACTCTAGACTTGGACAGTCTAATTTCCTTGAGTCTCAAAGACATTCTCAAGAACCCTTCAAAAATAGGAAGGAAACCCGTAGACTCGGACAGTCTCAATGCCTTTTGGATTTCCCATTTCCTCAAAGAAAAGGAAATATCCTTGATCCTCGAATAAAAAATCCTTGAGTACAACATTACTCATATAAGAACTGATTTTCTCTTTAAACCAATATACTGGACCTGTCACTCAACTGAAACAGCACCCTAGCCTCCTCCTAGGCTTTATACAATGATTCTCCTCAGCGGAGTCAAACTCCTTTTAGCCTCCATCTCGGGCTTCGTACGAGATACAAAAGACTCTCTTGTTAAGTCAACTCCTTTTAGCCTCCGCCTTGGGCTTTGTACAAGACACAAATCACTCCCTTGTTGAGTATAAAATAACCCAAACTCCTTTTAGCCTCCATCTCGGGCTTCGTACGAGATACAGAAGACTCTCTTGTTCAGTTAACTCCTTTTAGCCTCCGCCTTGGGCTTTGTACAAGACACAAATCACTCCCTTGTTGAGTATAAAATAACCCCTTTTAGCCTCTCTCTCGGGCTTCGTGCAAGACACATAAAAAACACCCTCTTGTTGGGCCAATAGCCTTCTCTTAGGCTTTGTATAAGAAAACCACTAGTTGACCCAATCAACCTTTTAGCATCAAAGTTGTCCCTCGTTCACAGTACACAAACATCAACAACTCTTTCCACTTCATCTAATCGCTGTAAGCGGCAAGCCTCTGGATTATCTACATCCATGCCACTGTCCCTCCTTTAGCATGAGAAATTCCTAAGGAAAGATGGCATTGCTCTAAACTGAGTTAAAGTCTTCTCCTTCAGGTTGGAAACCCCCTATAAAGGAAATTATGGCATTGCCGGATTCACACATCCCGGTTAAAGTAATTCTCCTTTATAAACATTTGTGACAGACAAACCCCTCTTTAGAGATGACAAATTCTCTCTAAAGTCAAAGCTTTTTAGCTTCACATCTTGGGCTTTGAACAAGATACAAATCACCTTCAGCTTCACGTCTTGGGCTTTGAACAAGACACCAAAACACCATTTCCTCCCGTAGAATAGGAGGAACTACGATCGCTCTGATTTCCCTATTTCGAAAAAACGGGAATACGTAGGCATAAGATTGCAAGAAAAATCTTAGCGAGCACACTAATCCAAAACGCAAAATCCCATACGTTCCCATCTCAATCGAAAAGCATCAGTCTTAATCTCCCACCAATCGAACGGACACTATTTTTAACAAAATAACCTAAGAGAGACCCACAATCTTAGTAGCATCTGTAAATCAACAGTCATCTGTTCAAACTCAGTTTGCAAGCAAGGTTAATTGGAGACATCTATTTCCCTTCCTTCATCAACTTAAATAGGATAAAAAATGAATCGAGCTGTAGTACCCCAAAGCAATAAGTGCTTCATAACCACGTCCAAAAATTCCCGCTACAATTAGATCATATGAGAAGGCATCACAAAGAAACAAGTTCACAACATTCAAGGAGTAAGGCCAAAACATAGTCAACTTGGAAAATCAACCACAAATAGAAAAATTATTAAATGAGAATGATTCCAATGCCATAAATAAGCCAAAATAGTAGATGGTCACATCAAATAATCATTTTAAGCTTCACTTAAGTACAAGTGATCAAAATGATCCAAACTAGGTCGAGTATCAAAAACAATTCAATCAATGTTCAAGCCACATGTAAGCATCAACCAAAAATAGAAAAATGCCTTGTAAAAATCCAAATAAATTCTCAAACACATGTTATATCCCTCAAGAATTAGTTTGCAAAATATCTCAACAAGAATCACAAAATTTCATCATCAATTGGATCAAAACATCACATATATGAAGTTAATCGAGGAGCATCAAAAGCCATATGGAAAATAATCAAACATTGATCATCAAAGCAGTAATAGGACACTCAAACATTCTTTATCTAAGTATGAACACATGGTAAAAAAATCAGCTCAAGAAAGCATGGAAAAGTCATTCAAAACACAAACCCTAGTTCAAGGGTAAACATGTAAAAGCACTTCACAATTTAATTCAAAATAAAATGAAAATAAATTTAAAAATAAAATAAAAATCATGAAAATTCTTTCAAGACATCAAATAATCAGGATAATATTTTTGTTGATTTTTTAAAAGGTTTAACCAATTAAAAATAAAATGAAAACAAAAATAGAAAAGAAACAAAAATAAAATAAAAGAGAGAAGTGTGGGGGTGTGAAAGCAGAAAACAAATACAAAGGAAATCAGTTCATCATGCATATGGGCTCAAAACAAGGGTGGTGTGAAAAGCAAAGAAACACAAGGCCCAGTCCAGTTGCAGTTAGAAACAAACAAATAAAGGCTGCATGGCATGCCCAGTCAGCCTCATTAATTGAGGTGACATCCACGCAGCATATCAAACGGTTAAGATTAAAACAACTCAACACATTCAAATTTAAAAATAAGGCGCCAATGGCCATATCATCACCTTCAACCTTCAGACGCTGGAGCCCTAGCTCGGTCGTCTTCTCCGGCCAACCACCGCCGGAGCTCCTCCCAATTACCCAGAAATGCACTAAAACACCGCCATCTTAACCAGAATCTCACGTAGATCACGAATCTACCATCCATTTCCAAAAATAAATAGCATAAAGCACTGAATCGAAGCAAAATTTAAAACCCTAACAAAACTAAAATGCTCCATTACAAGCACATATAGCAAAGTTTCACAGATCTTCAGCAAGCACATATAACATACAACATAAATGCATCCAGAAAATGAAGAACACATGCTTAGACAAACAAATCCAAGTGACTGAAGATGTTACCTAACAGAGAACAGTTCATTGCTTCCTCAACAAGGTTAAAAGCTTCAAAAAAATGCTGCGAACTTGCTTGAGCTTTGAGAAACCTAGATCAATACTCTATTTCCCCAAACATCTCTTCAAATTCTCAAAACAAGCATGGACGATTGATGAAGATGATGGAACTTTAATACTCAATATGATGCTTCCAGATATGATTTGTTGCATACAGAATATAGTAAACACTTGATTGAAGACAAATCAATCAAGAAATGAGAGGAAACCTTGAGGAAAAATGAGATTCGAAGATGAGAAGTTTGGAGGTGAAAATGAAAATAAGATCTGAAAAAGGAAGAATGAGGCTTAGTTTTGGAGTTTTTTTTATTATATATGACACAATTTTAGGTATGGGATCAAAGCTGAAGCTTGGGAACTGTTATTATGGCTTGGCATTAGAAGAATACAAAACTTCACTCACATGTGTGGCGCGGGTTTTTGCTTTGGTTTCAGGTTTGGACACTGGCTTGGTATGAGGTTTTGTGCAGTAGTTTGGGCTGGAAATTGATCATGAAATAAGTGTGAAGGGAGTGGCACGTGGGAATGAAGAATAAAAATTGTTGTACACTTTCATTCTTTTCAAAATTTTGCCAAAACCATGCATGAAGTACATGACATGTGCATGATGGTGAGGTATATTGCTTGGCCATTTTAATTAACCAGGATGATAGCATGCGTGGGAAGGATGTATGCTGCAAGAAAGTTCACAATTATGACAAGAATTGTACCATGAAATGTCTTGGAAACCATTGGAAACCACTCACTTTATATGGACATAACTTGAAGGATATGGCTCCATTTAGTGAGATTTTGAGGTCAATTGAAAGTAGGAAGAACAAGGAGTAACTTCTATGTGGAAATTGACTTGAAACAAAACTTGAAACCATGTGAAAATCAACCATGAAGATATGTCCACAAATCTCCCAAAACTCTTAGAAAAAATTCTAAGTTTTAAACATAATCACAACTTGGAACCTTGGACTTTAAGAAACCATAACTCTTGATTCACACATCCAAATGGGGTATTATTGTACTCTTTGAAAAGGTGGAATTACCCTCTACAATTTTCATTTGGACAAGATTTCAAAATGAAGCTTGGATCATGGAGGAAATTGGCCTTGAAAGTTGTTAAATAAACATGAGAACTTTCCAAAGATAGCAACTTCCTAAAAACCTAACTTTCCAAATATGGCAAATTTTCCAAATTCTTGATTTTTGATAATTCCTTGAACATTTCATGATCAAAGCTTATCCATTGGTCATATTTGACTTGAAAAACACAAAGTTGACCTCAAAAAGTCAGGAGTTAACTTTTTCACTGCCCAATTGACTTTATCCCTAATTTTACTAATTTTTAATCATCTGATCAAATGAAGGCCTTCTACTTGAAATTGGTGATTAATCCTCCATCCCTAGACACTTAAGAACATATAGGAGGCCATGGAATCAAGCCTTGCTCAAAGAATCAGAAATAAATTAATTTTATCACAAACCCTAATTTTGGTCCTTACAGTCTAAGAGATGAGTGCACATCTCCAAAACCCTAATTCCTCTGGTCATGATGTGGAATTCTTTAAACAAAGATGATGTGTGAGGAAAAATGATGAAAAAGCTTCCAAATCCTTGCCCACAAAGGTGCCACACTCCCAAATGTTCACAACCCTAGCTTGATGATCAACAAATAGGTGAAGATGATCCACTTAAAACCTCTTGTCAATTTCAATCATTTGATGAGGTGATGGACATACTAGGATGCCTTGAGGCCTAAGAAACCTTTATAGCTTAAGTGATGGTGAGATTAAGAACATCTCTTATCTTGATATCTTGAACAATATTCATCAATGCACACATGATCTCTTGCTTGAACTTCTGAGAAACATACTCTCCTCTTGAGCTAACCAATATACCTTGATCCCATGCAGAGAACCAATGACATGCACAAATGATAATGCAAAATGAAATGAAAAATAAGCCAGTTAGTGTTAGAAAAAGGAGGGCAAATTTTGGGGTGCTACAATACCATGAAACCGCGGCTTACCATCTGACACTTCTTCAGCTGCAAACACAAAAGCAGGTCTATCAAGAAGCATGATTCTGATTGCTGGGACTTTATTCCACAGATTCATCTTATACATGGATGTTAATGTTGCCAACGTATCTACCATCTGATTCTCAGCCCAGGGTACGTGATGAAAATCGACCCTGTCAAAGAAAGGTAGCAACCTTCTGGCATAATTCTTGTAAGGTATCAGATTAGCGTGACTAGACTCCCATTCACCTTTAATCTGATTAATCACCAATGCTGAATCACCGTATACATCAAGATTCTTGATCCTCAGATCAATGACCTCTTCTAACCCCATGATGCACGCTTCATACTCTGCTTCATTGTTGGCACAGATGAACATCAATCGGGCAGTGAAAGGGATATGAGAACCCTTAGGAGTAGTAATAATTGCCCCGATTCAAATTCCATACATATTAACAGCACCATCAAAAATCAAACCCCACTGGGATCCAATCTCAGGTCCTTCATCAAGCAATGGCTCGTCACAGTCTTTTGCTTTCAAGTACATAATATCCTCATGGAGAAATTCAAACTTCATCGGTTGATAGTCTTCAATTGGTTATTGAGCAAGATATTCTGACAAAACACTTCCCTTGATGGCTTTCTGGGAAACATATTTAATATCGTATTCTGTCAAAACCATCTTCCAACGGGCAATCCTTCCAATGAGTGCTTGTTTTTTTTAACACATATTTTATCAAATCCATTTAAGATATCAACAGGGTTGTGTGGTTTAACATGTACTGCCTTAAACGCTTGGCTGCCCAGACAATTACACAACATGTTTTTTCTAGCATTGAGTACTTCGACTCACAATCAGTAAATTTCTTACTCAGGTAGTAGATGGCATGCTCTTTTCTACCTGTCTCATTGTGTTGACCGAGCACACACCCTATTTAATTCTCAAGAACCATTAGATACCTTATCAATGGTCTTCCTGCCACCGGAGGCTTGAGGATCAGAGGTTCCTGCAAATATTCTTTTATCTTTTCAAAAGCTCTTTGACAGTTTTCATTCCACCTGACCACTTGATCTTTTCATAATAACTTGAATATTGGTTCACACGTGGCTGTGGGATGAGAGATAAATCATGCTATGTAGTTAAATCTCCCCAACAAACCACAAACCTCTTTTTTTATTTTCGGCTCAGGCATTTCTTGAATTGCTCTTACTTTAGCAGGATCAACCCCGATACCTCGTTCACTAACAATAAAACCCAGCAGTTTACCAGACCTTACCCCGAAGATGCACTTGTTCGAATTCAACCTCAGCTTGAATTTCCTCAACCTTTCAAACAATTTATGCAGATTAACCAGATGATCCTCCTCTATTTGGGACTTCTCAATCATGTCATCAACATAGACTTCAATCTCTTTGTGAATCATATCATGAAAGAGAGTCACCATCGCCCGCTGATAAGTTGCCCCAGCATTTTTCAATCCGAAGGGCATTACTTTGTAACATAACGTTCCCCACGGTGTTATGAAAGTTGTTTTCTCCATGTCTTCAGGGGCCATCTTGATTTGGTTATACCCAGAGAAGCCATCCATGAAGGTAAACACAGATTATTGAGTAGTATTGTCCACTAACACGTCAATGTGAGGGAGCGGGAAGTCATCCTTCAGGCTTTCTCTATTCAGATCATGGTAGCCAACAGACATCCTGACCTTTCCATCTTTCTTAGGTACCAGAATAATATAAGCAACCCACAGAGGATAACTGGTCACAGCAAGAAACCCAACTCAAACTATTTATGAACCTCTTCTATAATTTTGACAGCCATACCTGGTCTTGTTATTCTCAGCTTCTGCTTGACCGGAGGACAACCCTCTTTAAGAGGCAAATGGTGCACGATGATCTTCATATCAAGCCCAGGCATATCCTAGTAAGACCAAGCGAAGATGTCGACGTATTCTCGTAGCATTTCAACCAATCTCTTCTTGACACCGTCTTCTAAAGAGGCCCCAATTCTGATTTCTTTCTTGGCTTACTCAGCACCTAGGTTAACAATCTCAATATCCTCCTAATGAGGCTGAATAACCCTTTCCTCCTATTTCATAAGTCTCGCCAATTCATCAAGAAGTTCACAGTCTTCATCAGTCTCCTCTTCAGCTTGGTAGATTGGATTGTCAAAATTATATTGTGCTATAGAAGAATCATTATTGATGGGATCTGAGATGATTAATCTGCATGAGTGATGTTTTATGCTTTATTAAGAATGTAAAAATGAATAAAACACAAAAAACAGATTGCCATTTATTTAAAAGACGTAAAAGCAAAACGAAAAACAGGGAGCGAAATATTTGAATACAAAACGTCCTTTTATTTATGATAAACATTGGAAGTAAAAACGTGTGGCCTTACAAATGAGTCGCTACGTCTTGGGCAGAACGTAGGACTTGACATATGTAAAAACAGGAAAATTACTCTTCACGAGTGACAAGGGTGACTTCTTCAGAAGACAAGTTGCAATGCTCTTGGACTGGAATACAGGGGCGAGTCCAGCTATCCATATCGCAGTCGCTATCGACTTCATATTCCCCTATGGCATTAATACAGTAAAAAATGACCCCAGCACTTAAAACTTTGACAGGACCTCTGAACCTTGGAGGAGCTTGTGACGACTTGTATCCTAATCTGAACCTGACCTACTTCACTGGCACCTCGAGAATTTGGCCCCAACCCTGATAACCACCGACTTCAACTACATCACAAGCTTCCTTCAATGAAGACATATAAACCTCGGGCCTTTTATCCTCCACCGGAGGCTCTTTCTAAATTTGAACTGCTTCAAAATCCTGACAAAGAGTGTCATGTATTTCACCATCAACCTCCACATATTTGAACGACGACAAGTGACTGACCATAATATCCTCCTCCCCATAGACGGTGACCACTTTCCCTTCGACCATATATTTGAGCTTCTGATGTAAGATCAAAATTACTGCCCCAGCAGAGTGAATCCAATGACAGCCCAAAAGAAAGCTGTATGCCAACTGGATATCCATGATATAGAAGGTCGTATCAAAAACCTTGGGTTCAACTTTAATAGGTAATACCACATTACTGAACACAGATGGAATCCTTAAACGCCTCCCTTGCTAGCGACATTATCTGCCAAATCAGACTTGCTCAAATAAAGAGCAGTAGCATTGTCACCCAGCTCGGGATTCTCCTTGGAACTGAAGAAATGTGCCCTATCCTTGATTGGAACTCCCAAAATAAGCGCAAACTCCTCCGGCGTCGGAACCAACTGATAATCCAGAAAAGTAAAACACCTCAGGAGAGGGTCATAAAATTGCAGAAGTGTATGGATGGCATCGTGTTCATACTTGGTGATGGTGTGATAAATGCTCAATATCTTCCCATAGTCCTTTCTGAAATCCTCCAAGACATTAGAACTAGCCAACGCAACCAACTCATGAAGTGAACTCAAAACTGGAGTTAGAAACTTGTAAGCCACATTCTTCTTCCTACCAGTGTCCATCTCTAAAGATCTTCAACAACTAGAATCAAGGATAAAATATAAACCATGGAAATAACAAACATGAATGTTAGAATTCAGGTATGATGTTATGCAAATGCTGACATGGGATCAAGGTTTCTATATGTTCTGAATAACTGATGTGTTGTTGACTGAATAGGTTCAAAAATTCTGCTCTAACGAGAAATCCAGAATACCAAAATACCGGAATAATCAGAATACCAGATTCATAAGTCCACACTGATAAGAAAACCAGAAATCTAGGTAGGTTGAAAGTCAAGGTTTCCTGCAAAAACCCATCGTCTCTTACATGTGGGTTCTAGTCCTTGACAAGGCATCCTAGCAGGTCCTCAACATCACGGGCTCTCAGGTCGAGAAATGATAATATGTTTACCATTTCTGGTTTGGCATTATCACCCCTCGAGGAGGCCTCCACTGATTTCCCATGAACGGTCTCCTGAGTCAAAAGCTCTCTACGGGAACACCCTGTCATATGCACAAAACGCGCATGACAGAATATCTCCCAAGAAAACCTCGTCTGAATGTGGGTCTCATGCCAAATAAATGTAACAAGATGCTATGCAAGCCACACGAATATCCACTCTAATCC
This sequence comes from Lathyrus tuberosus, assembly GCA_022829125.1. Taxonomy (NCBI): domain Eukaryota; kingdom Viridiplantae; phylum Streptophyta; class Magnoliopsida; order Fabales; family Fabaceae; genus Lathyrus; species Lathyrus tuberosus. The sequence goes on from JALAZF010000187.1 coordinate 9,671,355, forward strand.
TATGTATGTACTCAAGCTTGGGTAGTGGGCTTATCTCTCATGGAACCAACCCCCAACGGCACAGCAATAGCAGAACAATATGATAATAGTAATCAAATGCAAATAAAATGCAAGATAAATGCAATAATATACAACAGATAAAGCAAATAGATGCATAAGATAAACACCCAATGAAAAATAAATTGACAAGCGCTAGGATTGACTCACATAGGGAACCAAATTCCCCAGCAGAGTCGCCAACTGTCGCAACGCGAAAAACAACCGGCGGAAAAACAGAGTCACCACCGAACGTTATTTATTCTAACGAGGGAAAGGAAATGATCGAAGAAACCTCAAAAAGGGAGAAGACGTGGTCATCGCAACCAAGTCCTGGGTTCGGGAGTCGATTACGCGAGAGGAAGGTATTAGCACCCTCTCGCGCCCGTTGTACTCAACGGGATCCACGCTTGTTGTTCTAATAAAAGGGTGAGTTTATCTAAAGCGTACTTGCTAACAGAAACGAAAATGAAAAAAACAAAATGAGACTCGATAGGACTCCGCCGTCCTATGCCTATGTATTCCCTTGTGCAATCGGAAAATCAGAGTCACGTAGTTCGGAGGACTACGGGTGGAAGGGGGAGGTTGGTCGCCAAGAATTTGCCGTCTTGTGCCTACATATCCTCATTCAGACGATAAAGAGGAAATCAGATCGTCCATAGTTCGCGGGACCACAGGTGGTTAAGTGTTTTTTATGAGCGATGCTAAGTTCGCGTTCCAACAGTTAGGGTCGATGCCTGTTTGTGGTAGAACGAAAATAACACGCCCTTTCTGAAAAAGGTTTTCTAGAAAATCCAGAAGGATAAAATGATTTGCAGTTTGTTTCATGGTGCACAATACTCATCGTATTTATTAAGTGTTTTGATATTGTTTTGAGAAAGAAGAGAAAGAGGCGCGGAAGGCTAAGCGGAATCAGTCCTACATGTTAGCATTCAATAATGGCCCTAAGGATGAGGATTAGAACGGAACCAATATCGTAATGTTAGATACCAAAGGTGGACCTAAGGTTGAGGTTGAAAGGGACCTAACCTAATGTTATCATACATGGATTAGCACCTAATGTATATCCTACTCCAAGCTTAATCAAAAATTAAGTTGGACTAGGAAGTCCTAAGGGAACATGCAAAGGCAAACCAAAACCAAGAAAATAAGCCAAAAACAGCTGCTACGACAGGGCTTCAGTTTAGAATAGCAGTAAATTCTAGCAACCAAGCAAAACAGCTTTTAACAACATACATTATTAGGGCAGCACAAGTGTGAATGCAACAAAACAAAATGAGTGCATTTAACATCATGTATTTCCAGAACAGAGCAGGTGTGGATGCATAGGCAGCATGTATGCATTCAACAAAGAAGAAATTAAACATGAGTATGAACACACATCAAGAATGCAACAACCAACAATATGTGAACATGTATCAACAATCAAATATCTCGGATGTGCAACGCCAACAACAAGCAAGTATCAATATGTTATTTATTAAACATCATATGCAAAGATCAAGAACACAAGCAATGATCATGTTATCAATTAGGCAAAGAATATGAACATGCAAGTGTAGTGACCGAAACTGGACGTGTTTCTTAAGCACTGTCGCTCTTTTGGGGGTACTACACGTCGATTCATTTTTTATCCTATTGAAGCTGATGAAGGAAGGGAAATAGATGTCTCCAATTAACCCTGCTTGCATACCAAGTTTAAACAGTGGTCTGTTAGGTTACAGATGCGATATAGAAGTGCGTCCTCTTTATTCATACTTTGTTTGGAGTGAAAAAACCGGGATTGTTCATGGGTAGGGGATTAGGACTGATACTCTTTTATTGATGTGTGAAGGTACAGGATTTTGGGTTTTTATTAGTGTGCTTGCTAAGATTTTTCTTTCAATCTTATGCCTACGTATTCCCGTTTTCCGAAACAGGGAAATCAGAGCGATCGTAGTTCCTCCTATTCTATGGGAGGAAATGGTGTTTTGATGTCTTGTTCAAAGCCCAAGACGTGAAGCTAAAGGTGATTTGTATCTAGTTCAAAGCCCAAGATGTGAGGCTAAATGTTGTCGACTTTAGAGAGAATTTGTCGTCTCTAAAGAGGGTCTGTTTGTCACAACTGTTGGGTGACTGGTTTATAAAGGAGGATTACTTTAATTGGGATATGTGAATCCAGCAATGCCATAATTTCCTTTATAAGGGTTTTTGACCTGAAGGAGAAGACTTTAACTCAGTGTAGAGCAATGCCATGTTTCCTTAGGAATTTCTCATGTTAAAAGAGGGACAGTGGCGTGGATGTAAATAATCCAGAGGCTTGCCGCTTACAGCAATTAGATGAAGGAAAAAGAGTTATTGATGTTTGTATACTGTGAACTAGGCACAACTTTGATGCTAAAAGGTTGATTGGCTCAACCGGGGTTTTCTTATACAAAGCCTAAGAGGAGGCTATTGGTCCAACAAGAGGGTGTTTTTATGTGTCTCGTACGAAGCCCGAGATAGAGGCTAAAAAGGAAGTGACTCAACAAGAGAGTCTTTTATACTCAACAAGAGAGTTTTTGTATCTCGTACGAAGCCCGAGATGGAGGCTAAACATGTTTGACTCAACAAGAGAGTCTTTTTGTATCTCGTATAAAGCCCAAGATGGAGGCTATAGGTGTTTGACTCAACAAGAGAGTCTTTTATGTTTCTCGTATGAAGCCCGAGATGGAGGCTAAGGCAACTGTTTCAGTTGAGTGACCAGTGTGTTGGTTTCAAAGAGAAAATCAGTTCTTATACGGGTAATGTTGTACTCATGGATTTGACCGGAGGGCCAGGATTATTTCCTGTTCTCTAGGAAATAAGGAATCCGAAGGAGCTTTAGACTATCCGAGTCTACGGGTTTTATCTTTTGTACTATGCATAAGAAATAGTGGCTGTGAGATCTAGACTCTTTGAAAGACTGTTCTATTAAGATGACTAATTTCTGTTCCTATACCTCTAGGAGGTCGTCGGGAAAATTTGTACGAAGCCCAAGAGGAGGCTAGAAACTTTTAAGAAGCCGAGGGACAATTTGTACGAAGCCCAAGAGGAGGCTATCATTCCCGAAGGAAGAATCATTATACGAAGCCTAAGAGGAGGTTGTGAATACTTCTAAGAAGCCGACGGGTCCTTGTACAATGCCCAAGAGGAGGCGGGGATGCTTTTAGGAAACCTGTGGGTCCTTGCACTAAGCCCAAGAGGAGGCTGATGAACAGTTCAAGAAGGGGTTTCACTTGGAACATTGGCCTTCTGTATATGAACTGTTCAAGGGGGATATTTCTTAGATCTAGTTGTCTAAAATTGATGTAAGGTTCTGTCTAATTCTAGACGTATTCGCCGGGGAAACTCTAAATATCTATTCTATTATTACACAGTTGATATGACTTTATGAAAGAAGACTTACAGTGAAACAACCCCACAATACAGTTATATGTATATGAAAGCGGATAAAGAAAGTGGATAAACACTTACTCAGTTGTAGAGCTTCCATGCTGTATTGTTAGTTGTTCAACAAAGAAAGATTAAAAACAACAGTATATTCAAAATTAAAGGAGAAAGTATTTTGAAAAGAAAAATTGGGGCTTACAGCTCAAGGAGGGGCCCAGGGTCTTATCAGTGATGGCACTGTGGTTTTGAATTTGTACAGAGGGACTTATACAAGTGAATGAGGCCCAAAAAGGTTTTCTGTACAAAGGGATGGGTCTTACACTCTCTTAAGGGGCCCAAAGAGTTTTAAAGAAAAGAAATGGGTCTTACTACTCGAGGGTAGGCCCAAATGGATTTTTTTGTTTGAAATGGCGATCGTGCCGAGATTTTGAAAACGCCGTCGGTCTTATACAATGACTGAGGCCCAAGAATGACTTGGTTTTCAAAGGGGTTGGGTCTTACACTCTAATAGATGCCCAAAGATTTTGAATGGGTCTTATAGCTCGAGGAGAGGCCATGATGGTTTGTTTTTTAATCAGGCGATCATCGCGCCGAACTTTTTGAAATACAACGGGACTTATACAATAAGTGAGGCCCGAGAAAGTCTGTATTTTAGAAAGGGTTGGGTCTTACACTCTATTAGAGGCCCAAAGGTTTTGAAAATGATTTGTGAGGGTTGAATTAATCAAAACCCTAATTTATTTTCAAAAATGTGTTTTAATTGAATCAAAATTCAATTAAAATGACCAAAATTGTTTAACATGTGGAAAAAAATTGTGATCTTAGATTAATGTTTCATAAATCAAGTTTTGACCTACAAAATGATTAGAAACCATTAAAATTTGCAAAATCAAGAAGGAAAAAGGGTTTTAAATGTCAAAAATAATTAAAATATTAATTCTTTGCAAAAATATCAATTATATGAAATAAATAATATTTTTTTGGGATTTTTTGGGAAAATAAAATATTTTAACATTTTTGTGAATTATTAAAAAAAGAATCAACTCAAAATCATTAAAACTCAGAGAGAAATTAATTTTTGAGTCAATTAAATAAAAATCACAAAATTCAAATATTTTAATTTTCAAATAAGGGCGCCAAGAACACCCAAGAACACGCTCGTGTTCTGAGTTTTGCCCAGATTTGCATTTTCTCTCCAATCTCACTGAATACTTGATGGGATCATGCAAACCAAATATCAATATGCTCGTTTCAACCTCACGATCATGTCTATGGTCTTTAATTTCATTTATTTTTAACATGGAATAAGAAATTAAGACAAAACCTCAAGAACCCTAAAATTTGCATGAAGGCTGACAATTTTGATACACGATTCAAACAAAGCAATTAATTGAGGGGAAACATTCTATGCGTGATTATGAACATTTGGCAAAAGTATTGTGTGAGGAAATATGCATAGATTAAGAGATGACCAAGTTTAGGCTTACTTGAAGGTCGTGACAGCAAGCGCAATGTGATTTTTGAGTTGGAGGTGTTACAGATGAGTTATGATGATCTGAACAACTTCCCTACACCCTATGGAGTGTGTTTGAATGCATGGACTTGATTGGAAATGGCTGGATCACTTCATGGCATCTCAGCTGCAACTTGGTTAAAACCTTGAGCAACTGGCCGGTGATTCTGAAAAATCAGTGTTCCAGATGTTGTTTAAGTGTTTGGATCACTTCTATATGATGTTTATGAGGTATGTGTGTGATTGGTTTGATTGGAAAAGCTCTCAAACACAAAACCCGATATGACTTGCCTTAAAAGGCAAAATTGGGGTGAAAGAAGAGATTTCGAGGAAAGCATCTGTTTGATGGCTTTGGTGTACTCAAACTGATCACAATTGAGCTCTATTTATAGTAGAGCAAGTTTGTTTTACAAGGAATAGTGAATGGCAACTGCTGCATAGGTTTGGCCAATGTTAAGCAATGAGAATCCAAGTCTTCTCTAGCCATTGACTAGAGGTTAGGGCACAGGCTGCTGGTTCCCTTGGTCTTTGATAAGTCTTGACTGAATTCAATTGCAAATAGCTCAGTCCATACCACCTTGGTGTATGCATTGAATGCTCTAATCCAAAATTGGAGTCTTGTCCCTCTTTTAGGGATTTCTAGGCTTAGCATGCTATTTTTGGTTCCAAAGACTTGGGAGGCTTGGGATCAGAGTTGGTTCCTCCTTGGTCCCCCTTGAGGTGTTCAGATGGATAGAGTTGCTTGCCCTTTTCCAAATTTGGGCAAATCGAGCAAAACTCCAAAATCTGCCTTGCCTTGGCAGTTTTCAGCAAGGCAACTTGCCAATGTCATATCTCATGACTCAAGTTGAGTTTGGTGATGTTCTTGGCCATTTTGGAAAGCCCTCACATGATACAACAACTGTTTGATCATAGTTGGTTTTGATACCTTTTGGATCCAAGTGAAAAATTCCCCTACATTTGTGAAATTCTGGTACAGATGTGTGATGTCTTGTGCAATGTCACAACATCGCAATCTGCTGAACAAGGCAATAATAGAAACAGTAAATGAACACAATCAATTGTTCACCCAGTTCGGTTCAACCAACCTACATCTGGGGGCATACCAAGCCAGGAAGGAAGTCCACTATTAGTAGTATCAAATTACAGACTCAACAGACCAGTTGACAATCTACCTAATTTAATCCCTACCCAATGACCCTTCTACCTAAGTCCTCCCTAGGTAAGAGACTCCATCTCACTTCCAATCATCTCGATGATGTCTAGCAGTCAACTACACCGTCACTACATCAACAGCTTGACTCCTTAAACTTTTCTATTACATATACCTTGGAAGACACACTTCCATGACAGCCCTTTGGAGTTGCTTCAAAGCTTCCTCCAAGAACAATACAAAACTCATTACCTACAGGTTTCTGAGTTAACCATAGTGACCATCTCACACCCCGAGTGGTTCACTAGACAAAGCCATAAGGTTCTACATCTTGGACCCGTGCTCATTCTAGGTTACAAGCACTCTATTTATAATATCATCCCAGCTGAATTTGGGCCTTCAATCATATCATATCAGCTGTAACAAATCTGATCATATCTTCAAATAAATCTTCATTTATTATATCAGAATCTTCTCCATATCTTTATGCTTTAGATTCGTAACAATCTGATCTTCATAACAGATTGTAACAGAATATATATCTCCCTTGATTTTCGCCTGCATTCTCTGAATCTCTTTAGCAGAAAATCTCAAACACACCAGAACCACGTGCAGCCCTAAACACATTAAAGTCTGATGATCTGGTATAGTGATGTTACGACATCGCATGTGACATCACTCTTCAGTACTTTAATTCTTCAACAACCAACCAGAATGTTAGTTAAAACATACCTACACTGTTAGAAGCTCATGTTGTAACATCAACCATGACAACACATTGTTTTAACAAAATTACAGCCAATTACAAGAACTTACAATCTCCCCCTTTGGCTAATTTTGGCTAAAACATATACATAGATATTACAACTCAGATTACAGCAGTAATTACAATCCTACACTACTGTTAGGTGTTATCTGATCCTAACAGTGTACTGCATTCATGGGGAATCCTCTTCTGACTGATGTTAGGACATCACCATACGACATCAGCTTCAGGCAGCACATCAGGAGGTGCACATGAGGAAGAAGATATCCAATACTTCCCCTTAATACAACACATTTCTTTTTCCTTTCAACTCAGACCCGGAGAGGATGTAGAAGACTCCTCCAGAAAAGAAATGCTTGTCTAGACATCAAAGACCAATGGTGGCATGAGAGACTTATGCACACCTAAATTGATCAGACGCCCCCAGTCGACCTATGGCATTAGATGAAACTTAAGACGTGCCAATCTGCCAACTCATGTAACTCAGAACACAAGTCACAACTGTGTTCATAACTCAGGACACAAGTCACAAAGACTCAACACCAACTGTGGCTGAGACCTCGTTTATGCAACAGCTGGGACTGCAGACTTCAGGCAAAACATCTGCGCAAACCATTTAGCCCATCTCTCACTTTTCTCCCCCTTTTTAGCCACAAATTGGCAAAGGAAGCCCTCACAAAACCAGATCCAAGAAGTACTCACCCAAAGGCACACAAAAGCCATAAGACTTATGTTGAAGGAGAGAAGAATTGCCCCTACATATATCAGATCAGTTACTTAGGAATTAACGAGCTTTGAATATTTCAAAGTTCTTGGTCAAGGAAACGCTATTTTAGGAACTAAAAACTCCATCCAAATTCAATGTCTTCCGTCCAAAATAGTCTTGACCAGATTTATTGTTTCCTAACTGATATATACCATAAATTGTGCCAAAACAGTTCCATGCAGAGTCGGATCCACGTGTTGCACCTCACCGTCCAAAATAATTCCTTGTTTGGCCCAAGAGAAACATGTCCTATCCCATGTTCTGACATCTCATCAGACATTGTCTGCTGGTTCACAGCACAACCAATCCAAGACTTCACAGTAGATTCCAAGACACAACCAATATCAATCACATCCAAAACTTCACAAGGCTAAACTCCTCTTAAAGGCAGGAAACGGCTGTACAAACATGCGCACTCCCCCTCAATCCTAGCGCCTTCTTAGTCAACACACATTGGCTATCTCTCCACAAGCTTGAACACCCTGCAAGCTTCACACTATGTGCACCTTTGTAGCAGAAACCATAGCCAAGTACCCTAATGCATTTGCTCACTACTTCACATATCTGCTGAACCTCTTGGTTAGTTCACTTCACATGCTAGGCAGATCAACTTCTCTCCAGCAGGACTTGACCAAAGGGCTAAATCTCCTTCACAGGCGTTTCTTCACTGAAACAATAGGTGAATAACCCTTTTTAGACTCTCAAGCAATCAATCCTGATCTACTTCAGTCTTCTCTACATACTCCATCTAAGGCAGACCTTCTACTTCATCATTCTCCCGTATGACTATGTAGACGCTCCTTAGGCATAATGTAGGCACCAAGCTCGTGACCCAGAGCATAATCATCCTTCACCAAGGATATCCAAAATAATGTCCCAACATAAGTTAGAATGCCTGCCACACACCAAATCATCATCACCATGATTCTTGATAGGTTCCACCAACTGGACTTACTATAGCATAGTAATCCAAAGAACTAGAGAAATAAACTCTCAACCACCTTCAAGAAGAGTAATCTCCTTGAGTCTTCAACTCATCACTCTTCTGCCCAAGAGTAACTTGTTCCAAGACAATCCTCAATAATAACCAGCTGCCACACTCTGATTATCTTGATTCTTCGAATCCACTTCTGAGATCAACCAAATGCCACAGTTTGATCACCTCATCCACAAGTCCTCATATGAAAATAGCCAAATGCCACATTTTGAACTTTTTCACGTTTTCCAGAACTCTCACAAAGATAGCTTGATCCACCAAGGAACCTTGATCTTCAAGTCACATGTTCCACTTGCTCAATAGCAAACCCACTTAGACTCCCTAAGCCATGGTCATGTAACATCTTCTCCTTCCTGCAGTTCCCGCAAACTGCCATGAGAACGATCTTTTTGAAGCATCCTATTGTTCATTACTGTAGATCACCCTACCAATAACTGATGTGCCACATCACCAGCTGAGACTCCTGATGTTGAGCTAGATGTCATAACATTATGTCATCCAACTGTTGAATTCAGCTCAACCTTCTGCCACTCAGAAGAACCTCCTCCCTTTGCAGAAACAGATTTCCATGCTCTCATAGACTTGATTCATCAATCAAGTTTGAGTAGACAACCTCCATCCTGCTTAGAAACTCCAAAGACTTCAAACCTACCACATCTGAATCTTCAGAAAATAAGTAGTCCAAGACTACCCCATAGCAATACTAAAGAAAGTCACTTCCCTTAGTAGAGTCGTCAGTAGAAACCCAGTAATAACTGCCACTTATCCTCGACCTTCACAACTAGAGCAAACCCCATGCTCCAAACTACTTAGATCAGAAATAACCTGATCCAAGCTCTAACCATCAAGAATATGCTGTCTTCATAGACTGCATCTTCAACAACATAATTCATGTCGTCACTCACATCAGACAACTGCCAAGCTTCCAACAAGGTCTTTACAAACAGCCAGCAGATGATGCTCACTCCTTCATTCACACACTTCTGAAATAGTCAGCTGATAAGGCTACCTCAGGTTGTTATCTTCAACCATAAAGCTACTCCATCATGGCCCAAAAAAATATCTGGACACAAATTTGCTTAATTCTCTAGACAAATACTCAGTCTCCCGTCAAAGTATTTACCCTTAGACAGAATAAGATTACCTTCTCACACACGGTACGACATTCTTTTCCTGCACACTTGTGGCACTAGCTGATCCCTCTTTTAATAATCCACACCACTGATCACTAATTGGCTTGACCTGATACTTCGCCAAGAGCACAACTATCTTTCTTTGGCTGAGAGAACAAAGAACTGGAATGATGTTTCAACATCAGTTCTGACAACAGTCTTCATCACATTAAACACTTCTACAATGGATTTGGAGACTACGACCATATTAATCCACACATATCTCATGTAGGGGACACATGAGAACATATCAACATCTGATCAACTTCCAAGATTAGACCAACAAAACTGCAGTAACTTGCATAACACACTCTTCCAGAAGCTTCTTCTTATAAGCACAAGGTTCAGACCTTTGTCTAACTTAAGAGTGATAACTGCCATCCTTCTGCATCTAAAGCCATACCATAGACAATCTGCTACTTCCAATCCTTCAAGCCTCAAAGCTGGAAGAGTTCACTCCATACAACTAATGCAGACACCAATTGACCCCAGGCTGATTTACACTACAAACTCTAGGATGCACTTTCCCTATAATATTGTCCTCAGACAGTTTAGCTCAAGCTTACTAGCATCTCACAAATTGTTCAACTTCACAGCTTCAGTGATCCTTCAAAACAGCTACAGTCTAACAGGTCTTTGACTCAGCTTTTACCTTTAAACTGCTGATGTGTAGCGCGATGTCGAGACATTAGGATTGACATATCAAGCTTAGCTTCTTTCTTGATGAAACTGACAACATAACCAGAAAGACCCTCCTGAATAGGTCACCACAACTCAGCTTAAGAGATACCTTATCAAGATCTTCACTCCCGCATGAAAGATTTGACAGTGATACTCTTTGCCTTGGGCTCCACCCTCTTCTTTCTTCATCAAGCCTTAAAAACAATCCATTCACCTTCTGATCACTTCTTTCCCCAAAACAAAGGTATGAGATAATCCTCAAGAATCTTCGATCTCTCAAACCAACCAGTTGAAGTTGCCTTGCACTGATGACACTGAATTTCACCGTATTTTTGACTCCGATTTCGCATGCATTCTTAGTCTTTTAATGTCATTTTATTATGTTATTATTATGTTTTTCTTTGTTTTCAGGTTTTTAGTCTAATCAGAGCCCCGAGCGAGAAAAGGAGCGAAAAGGAAGTCGAAATGAGCTAAAATAGAGAAAATCAACATTTTACACTTATGGCATCCACTATGGCGGCCGCCACAGGGTCTTCCATGACGTGGCCATGTCTCAAACTCCTCCCAACTGTTTTTCCCCACGATCTCCAACTGCCCAAGCAAGTTTACACTCATGGCGGGCGCCATGGTGTTGTGGCGGGCGCCACAAGAACAAAACGAGTTCCCTCCCAAATTCAAATGCTAGGGGCATCCTTGTCTTTTCCACATGTTTCCTTGCCTATAAATAGGACTTTAGATTTTCATTTTTCTTCATCCAAGTTTAGTTGTTCATAAGCATATATCAGTGTAATAGTGGTAATCGCTTCACATCGAGGTGTTACTACATTCGAGAGATCGAGTCTGTAAGAGCCTGTGAGACTAAGTCTTGGAGCACTCTGGAAGGAAGTTAATCCTGCCGCCATTTTACTTTCAGTTCGCATTGTATTCAACCACTCCGATTGGAGCAGGTTTTTATTACTTTACCTTTTGTCAACTTTATTTCCTGCACTGTCTTTTAATTTCATTTACTTTCCGCACTTGCTTTAATTTCATTTACTTTCCGCACTCGCACTTAAATACCTTTTTTATGAAAAATCTAAAAATGAACTTTTACTTTACCATGTCTGGCTAATTTTATAAAGGTTAGAATGTGAAGATCATAACCGAACCGATAATCTGTACAATTGTTAGTGGAAACACTTAAGGGCTATTTTAACTTTCAATATAAGTTTTCCTGTTCTTAAATTCCGTTGGGTAAGATCGAAAGCCGTCCAACGCCTATCTAAACTTAATTGTTTTTAAACTATTTCAAAAACAGCGAAAGCGCTTTGTTTAGTTTATTAGGAGTTTTTAATTTAAAAAGAAAAGAGATTTTAAAACCATTTTCGGACGCGTTAAGAAGTTTAAAGTCTGGTTCGTAAGGACCTCTTTTTTTTAGAAAATCCAGGTTAAAATACTTTTCAACTTGGTCAAGATACTATATTTCTTAAAAATAGGTTTACTACTCTAACGCAATGCGCGCCTTTTTATCCGTGACAATAAGAGGGTTTGATTAGGGGGTACAACTCGGTTCTGAATACGTGAAAGCGACAGTTCCTGTCAAATTAGTTCTTTTCAAAGTAGAAAACATTGCCCGTAAGTAGTTCTATTAGCAAGTACTTGGATTATCAATTGGTTGTGTGAATTGCATTCGAACCTGTCTTTATCAATTAATTTTAATTACTTTATTTACTACCGTGCACTCTTCAAAACTACTATTTTCAATCACCTTAGATACACACCTTAACAATAGATAGCGATAGATTGACACTTGGTCTCTGTGGATACGATAATCTTTTATATTACTCTGACGCGTTCGTACACTTGCGAAAAAAAAACACGCATCAAGTTTTTGGCGCCATTGCCGGGGACCAATTTCGTCAAATTTCGTACCCTGTTGTTATACCGTTTAGACTAAGGAAGTTACCCGCCGGTCAATGCGAAAAACTCGTAGTACCGGTAGTTTAGTAGACCCTCTAGCTGAACCAGAACGTTACGCTCGCGCACGTTTATATTTCCGTAAACTTAGGAAAGCTATGGCCGAAGATCAAAATCAAAGACCTCTTAAGGATTTCGCCCAACCATCCAACGAGGAACCTAGTTCTAGTATAGTAAATCCAGCCATACCAGCTAACAATTTTGAACTTAAACCATCCCTGCTGCAGTTAGTACAGCAGAGACAATTCGCAGGTCTTGCTACAGAGAACCCAAACCAACATTTGAAAAACTTTCTCCAACTAGCAGACACCTTTAAAACCAATGGAGCCCCTCCTGAGGCGATTCGCTTAAGATTATTTCCTTTTTCCCTCAGAGATAAGGCCCTATCTTGGTTAGATTCCCTTCCACAAAATTCCATAACAAGTTGGGAAGACCTTAGAAAAGTATTCCTTGCCAGATATTTTCCCCCGAGTAAGACCGCTGTTCTTCGAAACCAAATAACTAGATTTACCCAAAACCAAGGAGAATCGTTGTTCGAAGCCTGGGAGAGATATAAAAAGCTGTTAAGAGCATGCCCACATCATGGTTTAGAAAATTGGTTAATCATTCAAACCTTCTATAATGGACTTCATTATAACACTAAGATGACCATCGACGCCGCCGCAGGTGGCGCGCTGATGAACAAACCTTACCCTGAAGCTAGTGCCCTTATCGAAGATATGGCCCAAAACCATCAATCATGGGGAGTAGAACGAGTGACAGTGGAAAAGAAGGAAGCCCAAGGAGGAATACATGAGTTAAGCTCTATAGACATGATGCAAGCTAAAATGGACGCATTAGCCCTAAAAGTTGAGCATATGTGTACAACCCCGAATACTGCAGCCGCAGTTTCGTCAGATTGTGAGATATGTGGGACGAAAGGACACCAATCCGCAGAATGCAGTCTATTAAACGAGACCAGCTCTGAACAAGTGAACTACACCCAAGGAAACCCATTTTCAAATACCTATAACCCTGGATGGAGGAATCACCCAAACTTTTCCTATAAGAATAATAACCCTATCCAAAATACTGCCCCTCCGAGACAATCAAGTTATCAAGCCCCAAGATCAAATCAACCTATGCAACCTGTACCACCAAAACCGAGCCTTGAGAAAATCGTGGATAATTTTGTCGCTGCTCAAATCCAACAAAACAAGGAGTTCATGAACCAAAACGTTCATGTTAACGAACTAATTACCCAGTTAGGAACCAAGGTTGACCAAATAATCACTCACAATAAGATGCTTGAAACCCAAATCTCGCAGGTAGCTTTAAACCAAGCCCCTCAGACCACACCTGGAGGACAATTCCCTGGCCAACCTCAACAAAACCCGAAAGGACAAGCAAATGCCATTACCCTACGAAGTGGGACCGCTTATGATGAACCTTGTAACCCGAGGTTGAGTGATCCCAAAACTTCTAGGGAAGATGACAACATCCCAGATAAAAAGAAGAAACCAGAGGAATCTGTAAACCAAGAAAGTCAAGAAAAAGGAGAAGAACCCAAAAACAAAACCTATATACCACCCCCGCCATACAAACCACCAATACCATATCCGCAAAGACTTAAACAAACCCAGATCAATAATCAGTATCAGAAATTCATTAAAGTTATAGAAAAACTTCACGTAGAAATCCCGTTCACAGAAGCCATTACCCAAATACCATCCTACGCAAAGTTTCTCAAAGACATCCTTACCAATAAACGTAGACTTGATGATCCGAAACCCTTGGAATGTAATTCTATTGTCGAAAATAAATTAGCAAAAAAGGATAAAGATCCTGGAAACTTTTCCATTCCTTGTACTTTGGGGAGTCATGTCATCGAAAAAGCTTTTCTAGACTTAGGAGCTAGTGTGAGCTTAATGCCCTTAGCGGTTTGCGAAAGGTTAAATTTAGGAGAGTTGCAACCTACCAAGATGTCACTTCAATTAGCCGATAGATCTGTTAAATATCCGATAGGCATACTTGAAGACGTCCCTGTTAGGATAGGTCAGCTGTTTATCCCTACTGATTTTGTTGTCATGGACATTAAAGAAGATGATGACATACCAATTCTTCTAGGTAGACCATTCTTATCGACTGCTGGAGCCATAATAGATGTCAAAAAGGGGAAGCTAACCTTTGAGGTAGGGAACGAGAAGATAGAATTTATACTTTCAAAATTTCTTATGGCACCTGTGATAGGAGACGCGTGTTATGCAATAGATATCATTGATGAATGTGTTAGGGAGTTAGAGCAAGAAGAAGTCATTGAAACAATTAAGCTGCCATCGACTCTTATTTTGGAAGATGACAATTATAAGAAACCCTACATCGATGATAACCTTTACGAATGTTTATCCCTTACCCCAGATCTTATGCCTTGCCCTATTAAACCAGCCTTGGAACTTAAGGAACTACCTAAGAACCTGAGATATGAGTTTCTTGATGAAGAAATGAATCGTCCGGTTATAGTTAGTGCTGCCTTGAGACAAAAAGAAACAGATCAACTCTTGGTCGTTTTACGAAGATATCCCTCAGCCTTAGGATATAATATCTCTGATCTGAAGGGTATAAGTCCATCCGTATGCATGCATCGGATTTCGCTCGAAGTAGATTCAAAACATTCCAGAGAGCACCAGAGAAGGATAAACCCTATACTGAGTGATGTTGTCAAAAAGGAAGTTCTGAAGTTGCTTGAAGCAGGTATAATATATCAGATCTCGGACAGTAAGTGGGTGAGCCCTGTGCATGTGGTACCCAAGAAGGGAGGCATCACAGTTGTGCAAAATGAGAAAGGTGAACAAATAGCAAAGCGGATAGAAGGAGGTTGGCGTATGTGCATAGACTATAGAAAGCTAAATAAAGCAACTAGGAAGGATCATTTCCCTTTGCCGTTCATAGACCAGATGTTAGAACGTCTTGCCAGACACTCTTACTTCTGCTATCTAGACGGGTATTCGGGATTCTTTCAAATACCTATACATCCAGAAGATCAAGAAAAAACTACCTTTACATGCCCTTTTGGAACTTTTGCCTACAGACGAATGCCTTTTGGACTCTGTAATGCCCCTGCTACTTTCCAACGTTGCATGATGTCAATCTTTGCAGATTATCTAGATGGAATCATGGAAGTATTTATGGATGATTTCTCGGTTTGCGGTTTTGATTTCCAAAATTGTCTTATCAACCTTGAGAAAATCCTGGAAAGATGTGTGGAGGTGAACCTTGTGCTGAATTGGGAAAAATGCCATTTCATGGTGACTGAAGGAATTGTTTTAGGACATATAATCTCCGAAAGAGGTATAGAGGTAGATAAAGCAAAAATAGAAGTTATAGAGAACCTAAAACCACCCAAGACTATCAGGGAAGTTAGAAGTTTCCTTGGACACGCTGGATTCTACCGCCGTTTCATCAAGGACTTCTCCAAAATAACAAAACCTTTAATTGGCCTGTTAATGAAAGATGTTGAATTCATCTTTGATGAAAAATGCAATGAAGCATTCAACCTTTTGAAGCAAGCATTGATTTCAGCACCCATTATGAAACCCCCTGATTGGTCTGAACCGTTTGAGATAATGTGTGACGCCAGTGATTACGCTGTAGGAGCCGTTCTAGGTCAGAGAAAAGATAAAAGATTACATGTAATATATTATGCCAGTAGAACCCTAGACGCCGCCCAGCTCAATTACGCAACAACCGAGAAAGAACTCCTAGCTGTAGTTTTTGCTATAGACAAATTTAGATCATATCTAGTAGGAGCCAAAATTATAGTTTACACCGATCATGCTGCCATCCGTTACCTACTAAGTAAAAAAGATGCTAAACCCAGGTTACTTCGATGGATTTTGTTGCTACAAGAGTTCGACTTAGATATCCGAGATAAAAAAGGCACAGAAAATGTAGTAGCCGATCACCTATCTAGGCTAGAATACCTGAATCCTGAATTAGTACCCATAAATGATGATTTTGCCTATGATAGATTGATAGCCCAATTGGAA
This sequence comes from Lathyrus tuberosus, assembly GCA_022829125.1. Classification (NCBI taxonomy): domain Eukaryota; kingdom Viridiplantae; phylum Streptophyta; class Magnoliopsida; order Fabales; family Fabaceae; genus Lathyrus; species Lathyrus tuberosus. The sequence goes on from JALAZF010000187.1 coordinate 9,687,810, forward strand.
ACCATTGAAGATAAAGAACCAGACCCTCATGAGCACTTCCAAAAATCCTTAGCTGTAAGTAACGTGCCCTGGTACGCTGATTTTGTTAATTACCTAGCCGCTGATATCATACCCCCTGATCTCGATTACCACAAGAAGAAGAAGTTCTTAAGTGATGTTAGAAATTTCTATTGGGATGAGCCACTTCTTTTCAAGAGAGGTAAAGATGGCATTTTCCGCCATTGCGTTCCAGAAGACGAGGTAGAAAGTATAATTCAGCATTGTCACTCTGCACCTTATGGTGGACATGCAAGCACCTCTAAGACCTACGCCAAGATTCTTCAAGCTGGCCTATTCTGGCCTACCATGTGGCGTGATGTCCATGCTTACATTGTCAAATGTGATAGATGCCAACGCACAGGAAATATATCAAGACGCGACAAAATGCCTTTAAGAAACATCCAAGAAGTAGAACTCTTCGACGTATGGGGTATAGATTTCATGGGACCATTCCCACCATCTTTAGGAAACAAGTATATCTTAGTTGCAGTAGACTACGTGTCTAAATGGATTGAAGCGATAGCTGCACCCACAAACGACACTAGAGTAGTGATTAAATTATTTAAAAATTATATATTCCCCAGATTTGGAACACCCCGTTTAGTTATAAGTGATGGAGGATCTCACTTCATATCAAGAATATTTGATAAGCTTTTAAGCAAGTATGGAGTTAAGCATAGAGTAGCAACACCATATCACCCACAGACTAGTGGCCAAGTGGAAGTATCTAATAGGGAGATTAAACAAATTTTAGAAAAAACTGTCTCTGTATCCAGAAAAGATTGGTCGCAAAAGCTTCAAGAGGCTTTATGGGCCTACAGAACCGCTTTCAAAACCCCTATAGGAACAACCCCCTACCAACTAGTCTATGGAAAATCTTGTCATTTACCTTTTGAGTTAGAGCATAAGGCCTATTGGGCCATTAAAACTTTGAATTTGGATTACCTAACTGCTGGTGAGAAACGTATCCTTGACATCCACAAATTGGAAGAACTCAGACAGCAAGCCTACGAGAATGCCATAATATACAAAGAAAGAACAAAAGCTTGGCACGACAAAAGAATCGTAAGAAAAGACTTCAACTTAGGCGACCCTGTTCTCCTGTTCAATTCTAGGCTACGACTCTTCCCAGGAAAGCTCCGTTCAAGATGGACTGGCCCCTTCAAAGTATCAAAAATTCTGAGGTCTGGAGCTGTTGAAATCAAAAACGAGACATGTAAACCATTCATCGTCAATGGACAAAGACTGAAGCTCTACGAAGGAGGAGACATTCCAACAACCTACTCCAGCCACACTTTAAGTGATCCACCAATCCCGACAAGAGATGTATAAGTTCCAGTCGTCAAGCTAACGACGTTAAACAAGCGCTGCATGGGAGGCAACCCATGATTTTCTTACCTTATTTACTCTTTCTACATTTTGTTTTATTTTATTTCTTGTTATATTTTGTCAGGACTAATGTTTAAAATGTTTGTGTTTTACAGGACTTTCTTCCTAACTCTGTGCAGAATGCAGAACTTTGACGACATGCATGTGACTTTCAGGAATGACGCCCAGAGAGAGCGTTACTTTGTCCACTTCCTCCTAATATTCCTGATGCGGAGGGACACGACACTGACGAAGAATTTGAGCGGAGAGATCAGTCTCCCATACCTCATGTGTCCCCCCATCATCCTTCACCACCACACACCGCACCCTCTTCCTCTAACCCTTTTGCAAGTTCAGTCCCTGGATCCTATGTAACTGAGGAGATGTGGCGTGACCTTATAGCTAGAGAAGAAAGGCGAGATGACCTTCTCTCTACCATTCAGCAACAACTGACGGATAATATGAGCTTCATGGAAGAATCACGGCGGAGGACAGATCGATCCTTCGAGTCCGTTTCTCACACCTTGCTTGCGATAGCAAACGAGCAATCCCGTCAGCAAGACTTCAACCGCCGGCATTACGAGCTTATGGAGGCTACTCAAGGTTCCGTTCTAGGTAACCTTCGACAGGTCAGAGATGCCCAGGCAGCCTTATCAGCCCGATTGGACCGGAGAGACCAGCATCGTAGCAGATCCCGTCGTCCCAGGCATTCCCAGCAGGACGACGAGGGCACCAGTGGTCCACATCAGTAGTTTTACAGGTTACTCTCCTTATCTTATTTCGAAACATTGGGGACAATGTTCGATTTAAGTGTGGGAGGGGATTTTATTGCTTTCTATTTTATTGCTTTCTATTTCCATTTTTTTAGTTAGTTGTTTATTTCTTGTTTTTGTCTATGTCTTTTTTCTAGAAAATGCATGAGTCTGACGAGTCACCAGTACTGTGTATCCCTAGTGCACCCTCATTTTTCCCCATTTCTTTAGCCCTAAAAAAAAAAAAAAAAAAAAAAAAAAAATTTATTTTTTTTTTGCAAAAAGAAAACATTGTTGTTCTACACGTTTTTTGGGCTTTAAGATAGGTTTGGATTAGGATGTGGTGACTTAGGTGAACTTTTTGAAACATTAGTATCGTTTTAGCACCGTAGACTTCACGAATATAGGAATCATTCTAAAACCCCATGTACCATGGCCTTAATCATCATTTCCAAATTTGTCCTAAGTAGTTTATTTCTGCAGTCAGCTCCGGCCTAAGCATGTTCTACGTAGGGGACCGATGAACATAAGTGAATGATCCAGTAAAATAAATAAAGAATAAGGCAAACTCCGGATAGATGACCCTCACAAGGTCGTTTAACCCAAAAAGTTGAATTGTTGCCACATAAAAAAAATATAATTTTAGCTCACCCATTGTTAGTTGGTTCAGAGGTATCTGGCGCTGAACTCGGTAGGGCGGATTACGATCCGATCCCCCACAACTGCATTTGGGTTAAATAAAAGGGTTTACACAGTCTTATGTGCCAGAAACCCTATGTTTTGGATCAGAATCACTAACAGGTCACTCTACTATGAAACATGTACGGATAACGGGCTTAATGTGATTGCGCCTGAATGAAAAGGACCCAAAAAAGAGATGAAGAGGTAGGCCTAGTTATTGTGGGATGGTACGGTTGATTAATATAAGAATGAAGTTTATGTCCGCCTCTGCGGATAAGTGTCATTACGATACCCTTGGTTCACTTAGTACCTGTCACTGCATCCTGACTTGAACTTAGAAGCCCTTTTTGCCCGAATCACGTGTCAGCACTAGTTTTCTTACTTTGAGCTTTAAATGTTTTGCTTGAGGACAAGCAAAGGTCTAAGTGTGGGAGAATTTGATGACACTGAATTTCACCGTATTTTTGACTCCGATTTCGCATGCATTCTTAGTCTTTTAATGTCATTTTATTATGTTATTATTATGTTTTTCTTTGTTTTCAGGTTTTTAGTCTAATCAGAGCCCCGAGCGAGAAAAGGAGCGAAAAGGAAGTCGAAATGAGCTAAAATAGAGAAAATCAGCATTTTACACTTATGGCATCCACTATGGCGGCCGTCACAGGGTCTTCCATGACGTGGCCATGTCTCAAACTCCTCCCAACTGTTTTTCCCCACGATCTCCAACTGCCCAAGCAAGTTTACACTCATGGCGGGCGCCATGGTGTTGTGGCGGGCGCCACAAGAACAAAACGAGTTCCCTCCCAAATTCAAATGCTAGGGGCATCCTTGTCTTTTCCACATGTTTCCTTGCCTATAAATAGGACTTTAGATTTTCGTTTTTCTTCATCCAAGTTTAGTTGTTCATAAGCATATATCAGTGTAATAGTGGTAATCGCTTCACATCGAGGTGTTACTACATTCGAGAGATCGAGTCTGTAAGAGCTTGTGAGACTAAGTCTTGGAGCACTCTGGAAGGAAGTTAATCCTGCCGCCATTTTACTTTCAGTTCGCATTGTATTCAACCACTCCGATTGGAGCAGGTTTTTATTACTTTACCTTTTGTCAACTTTATTTCCTGCACTGTCTTTTAATTTCATTTACTTTCCGCACTAGCACTTAAATACCTTTTTTATGAAAAATCTAAAAATGAACTTTTACTTTACCATGTCTGGCTAATTTTATAAAGGTTAGAATGTGAAGATCATAACCGAACCGATAATCTGTACAATTGTTAGTGGAAACACTTAAGGGCTATTTTAACTTTCAATATAAGTTTTCCTGTTCTTAAATTCCGTTGGGTAAGATCGAAAGCCGTCCAACGCCTATCTAAACTTAATTGTTTTTAAACTATTTCAAAAACAGCGAAAGCGCTTTGTTTAGTTTATTAGGAGTTTTTAATTTAAAAAGAAAAGAGATTTTAAAACCATTTTCGGACGCGTTAAGAAGTTTAAAGTCTGGTTCGTAAGGACCTCTTTTTTTTAGAAAATCCAGGTTAAAATACTTTTCAACTTGGTCAAGATACTATATTTCTTAAAAATAGGTTTACTACTCTAACGCAATGCGCGCCTTTTTATCCGTGACAATAAGAGGGTTTGATTAGGGGGTACAACTCGGTTCTGAATACGTGAAAGCGACAGTTCCTGTCAAATTAGTTCTTTCAAAGTAGAAAACATTGCCCGTAAGTAGTTCTATTAGCAAGTACTTGGATTATCAATTGGTTGTGTGAATTGCATTCGAACCTGTCTTTATCAATTAATTTTAATTACTTTATTTACTACCGTGCACTCTTCAAAACTACTATTTTCAATCACCTTAGATACACACCTTAACAATAGATAGCGATAGATTGACACTTGGTCTCTGTGGATACGATAATCTTTTATATTACTCTGACGCGTTCGTACACTTGCGAAAAAAAACACGCATCATGCACCAACTACCACGTCAGAGACCAACCTGCTGAGGAGACCAACCCTTAATGTCTTTCCAAGAGAATACCTTCCTAGAATCTCACCACCAGAGATACGAGAACCAACCAGGGTTACAAAAACACATGCAGCGGAACATACAACAACTCCTCAACAACCTTCAGGTGCTGCTCAAAAATCCTTGCTTGTCACCAAGGGTCAACACACTCACAATGGCAGCCCTGATAGATAGTCCATCCTTTACTTCAAGGGATCATACACCCAACCGTATGAACTGGCCAAGTCCACAACTCAGCAACTATCTTCCTTGCTCACGAACCAGAAAGTATCTTCCCTAGATCTCATCCAGACACAGACAGGATGCCTGCTCTGATACCAATTGAAATTCTGGTACAGATGTGTGATGTCTTGTGCAATGTCACAACATCGTAATCTGCTGAACAAGGCAATAATAGAAATACTAAATGAACACAATCAATTGTTCACCCAGTTCGGTTCAACCAACCTACATCTGGGGGCATACCAAGCCAGGAAGGAAGTCCACTATTAGTAGTATCAAATTACAGACTCAACAGACCAGTTGACAATCTACCTAATTTAATCCCTACCCAATGACCCTTCTACCTAAGTCCTCCCTTGGTAAGAGACTCCATCTCACTTCCAATCATCTCGATGATGTCTAGCAGTCAACTACACCGTCACTGCATCAACAACTTGACTCCTTAAACTTTTCTATTACATATACCTTGGAAGACACACTTCCATGACAGCCCTTTGGAGTTGCTTCAATGCTTCCTCCAAGAACAATACAAAACTCATTACCTATAGGTTTCTGAGTTAACCATAGTGACCATCTCACACCCCGAGTGGTTCACTAGACAAAGCCCTAAGGTTCTACATCTTGGACCCGTGCTCATTCTAGGTTACAAGCACTCTATTTATAATATCATCCCAGCTGAATTTGGGCCTTCAATCATATCATATCAGCTGTAACAAATCTGATCATATCTTCAAATAAATCTTCATTTATTAGATCAGAATCTTCTCCATATCTTTATGCTTTAGATTCGTAACAATCTGATCTTCATAACAGATTGTAACAGAATATATATCTCCCTTGATTTTCGCCTGCATTCTCTGAATCTCTTTAGCAGAAAATCTCAAACACACCAGAACCACGTGCAGCCCTAAACACATTAAAGTCTGTTGATCTGGTATAGTGATGTTACGACATCGCATGTGACATCACTCTTCAGTACTTTAATTCTTCAACAACCAACCAGAATGTTAGTTAAAACATACCTACACTGTTAGAAGCTCATGTTGTAACATCAACCATGACAACACATTGTTTTAACAAAATTACAGCCAATTACAAGAACTTACAATTTGGAAAAAAGTAAGGCAGATTCTGACTTAGTAAAAATTTCACCAAGTGTTGGAAAAAAGTGGCATTTTCACTTTTTGTGATTTTGATCATTCCATAACTCAAAATCCATGATGAATTGGAATGAGGTGTAGTTGAAGCTTTTGTAGAGGGCCATGAGATCTAAAAATCAAGCTTTGGATGGGGAAAAATGGCTTTGTGGTTTTGGAGTTATGATCCTTCAAAGTTGGTACCCTAGCCACTTTGTTTTATAACTAAGAAAATTTTCTAAGTTTTTATGGTTACCCCTTTTACAAGTTATCCCACATTCTTTGATTTTTATTGATGAATGATGATTTAAATCATACATTAACATAATTTTAGAGTTAAAAATCCATTTTTGTGAAAAATCTCAAAAAGTTAAAGTTGACTTTTGTGCACAGTTGACTTTTTATCAGATGAATTCCAAACTGTGCAATCCTTTAGGAAATCAAGTCCTTGACCTAAATCAAACTTGATGGGCATGTTCCATGGGTGTTATAGGGTATATTGAATCATGTCTTAGGGCTTGGGAGCATGTCCTAGTCAAAAGTCAAAGGTACAGTTGACTTTTCCCGCGAAACCCTAACTGTGGTACTGATGAAATTGAGACTTGTTGCTCAAGCTTCCTGGATCAATCCATTGTTACAAATGGATCTATATAGTGTATTAGAGACCCTCAAATCCTTTCTTGAGGCCTTGGCTCATGATTTTTCCCAAAAGTCAACTGAGGGGTGAATTAGGTCAAGAAACCCTAATTCCTGATTTTTGATGAATGCATCCCCTGAGGAAAAATTGACTTGATGATTGGGCCCATGAGGTTCCATGGAGCATATTAGGATATGCTTTGAAGTATTGGCTCATGCCCAGAGGAAAATCTCCATCTGGAGGCCCTGGTCGACCAAACCCTAATTTGGTGACACTGGTGATCTTGAGGCTTGATCCACATAGAAGGGAGAAACCCTGTGCTTAATCCTTGAAGTGGGAGTCCTTTTGATCCATTGTGGATGTTTGAGAGGTTTTATACAAGTTGAAGATCATGTGATTCCTTGATTGATCCTTTATCTAAGAACTCTAAGAGGGCTTGAAACCCTAAGTTTGATTGTAGTGGATGCTCACCAATCTTTGGGGAGACTGATGAGGTATGATGGTTCCTCCATATTGTGATGATGATTTTCACAATGATGGAAATCTTAGTGGTCAAAATTTGGGGTATGACAGATGCCCCTATTTAATCTTCTTGGACCCGAAGGTATGAATGGCGAAGGTATTCGGGCATTCGGGGTGCAAGAGGATTAAATATCGGAATACCCAAAAGTTTGATGGTGGTTATGAATGGTAGCTTGCGCATCCTTCTTCTTTTGCTAAGCAATGATGCTTAGAAAAGGTAAAAAAAAATTCCTCTCGATCCTTGTTTTCTACAAAGGAACTGGTCTTAGTTTCTGAAATGAACTTCCCCTCGATCCTGGTTTCCCAACAAGGAACTGGTCTTAGTTTCTGATGTAAACTACCCCTCGATACTGGTTTCCTACCAAGGAACTGGTCTTAGTTTCTGATGTAAACTTCACCTCGATCCTGGTTTCCCACCAAGGAACTGGTCTCAGTTTCTAAAATAAACTTCCCCTCGATCCTGGTTTCCTACCAAGGAACTGGTCTGAGTTTCTGAAATAAACTTCCCCTCGATCCTGGTTTCCTACCAAGGAACTGGTCTTAGTTTCAGATATAAACTTCCCCTCGTTCTTGGTTTCCTACCAAGGAATTGGTCTCAGTTTCAGATATAAACTTCCCCTCGATCCTGTTTTCCTACCAAGGAACTGGTCTTAGTTTCTTTTGTCAATAAACTTTATTGACAAGGGACGCTATTCGTAGCGGTTTTCCTCAAAATTCTCGCCGAATTTTCCTGGGGAGATGCCATTTGATGGGAAAAAGAATGATGTCAGACTTGCTGGGGAACCAAATCGTCTGAGTTGTAGAGGTGCACTAACTTCTCTATTGGAGACGCCATTTGTTTCTACTAGGGAAAGCAAGTTTCTTGAGAGACTGCTTCCGCTTGGGGTCTTACATCATACTTTTCTCGGGGTCTTCCCGGAGAAATGCCATATGATGGGATCCAATTTTGAGGTGCAGATGACCTTTTCATCAGTGGTTTTTCGGAGAAAAACGACCGTACCTCCGAATCTCTTGATTAAGAGGCTTTCTCTGGGGATTTTCCTTAATCCGGGAAAGCAAGGATGTCATCTTCAATGGCGAAGAATGATGTTTGTTGAAGGTTTTTCTAGCCTTTCAGAGGTTCAAGTTATCAAAGTGGTTAATGGCCAACTTCATCCCAGAAATAAACTGGAGGAGAGATTGTCCAAACGCAACATTTCCTAATCGAGGAAAGAACTGACAACTCGACTGAAAGACCGACTAGAGTGATAGTGATGCAATATAAATAAGAATGCCAATAGAATGCATGATGTATGTATGTATATGCTGACAAAACTGACGCGACATACAGACTAAAAGATGAACATGACGGGATACTCGGCCATCGCGAGCCGAAGTCGTACCGTTGATCCAAAAGTAGCAATTCTGCCTTGCTTAGGAGAGACAGTCCCTGCGGGGAATACCGTTGGTTGGGCTTAGGAGATAAGAACTCGGCCGAGGGTATCAGATGGGAAAACCGCATCTGATACAGCTGATCCTTCATTCAGGCGCATTGGCTTAGAAGGTGTACTTTGATTCTGCACTTTGAAGCTCAGTTATTTCTGGAGTAGCGAGTGACGTTCTCTCCATGCTCAATAGTCAAAAGAAATTGCCATATTTATTTTAAAGCAGAAAAGTTTTACAAGTAAATTCTTTTTGATTTGTTTCAAGAATCGTTGATCATGTTAAAATGCCGTTCTATAAAGCTAAAACAAATGAGAATTATAAACAAAAGTACAAGGGCTCAAATTTTATTGATAGGATGGAAATCAACCAAGCGCGTGATTCCATAAAGTATTTACAAAGTTTAGAAAATGGTAATTTAAGGGAAAAGGGCTACATTGAAACATGACGACCGCTATCCTTCTACCAACTTTGAATTTCGGACATCCTGAGCTTCCGTCAAAGATGACCTTGACTGGAGTTTTTCTGATGGACGACGTAACTGCTGCTGAGGGATTTGCCCCTTTGTTGAACGTAGTTACTTGCCATTATCTCCTTTGATCTGATTGATAACCAGGGCTGAGTCGCCGTATACGTCCAAGTTCTTGATCCTTAAGTCGATCGCTTCTTCGAGACCCATGATACAAGCTTCGTATTCGGCCTCGTTGTTCGTACACTTGAATGTCAGTCGGGCGGTGAAAGGAATGTGGGTACCCTGAGGGGTAACAATGATTGCCCCAATTCCATTTCCGTAATGATTAACTGCTCTGTCAAAGATAAGTCCCCATTGGGAACCTGGTTCCGGCCCTTCACTGGGTAGCGGTTCATCGCAATCTTTCATTTTTAGATACATGACATCTTCGTCTGGGAAGTCAAACCCGATTGATTCTTGATCGTCAATCGATTGATGAGCCAAATGATCGGCTAAAATACTTCCCTTAACGGCTTCCTGAGCGTGGTACTCTATGTCATATTCTGATAGCAACATCTGCCAACGAGCAATCCTTCCCGTGAGAGCAGGTTTTTCAAATACATACTTGATTGGATCCATTTCGGAGATTAACCAAGTAGTGTGGCAAATCATGTACTGGCGAAGACGTTTGGCTACCCAAGCCAAAGCACAACAAGTTTTCTCGAGCATCGTGTACCGAGTTTCACAGTCGGTAAATTTCTTGCTCAGATAGTAGATGGCAACCTCCTTCCTTTTAGTTTTGTCTTGTTGGCCAAGTACACACCCCATTGAGTCTTCCAAGACTGTTAAGTATATAATCAGTGGTCTTCCTTCCACTGGAGGTGATAGAATTGGTGGATTCAACAGGTATTCCTTAATACTATCGAAAGCGGTTTGGCAGTCTTCTGTCCAAACACAGTCCTGATTCTTTTTTAGCAGTTTGAAAATCGGCGCACATGTCGCGGTCATGAGGAATATGAATCTGGAGATGTAGTTCAAACGTCCCAGGAATCCTCTGACTTGTTTTTCAGTTTTCGGAGAAGGCATTTCTTGAATGGCCTTGACCTTGTCAAGATCAACCTCAATTCCTTTCTGGTTGACAATGAACCCTAAGAGTTTCCCTGAACGGACACCAAGGGTACACTTGTTGGGATTCAAGCGGAGTTTGTACTTTCTCAGTCGCTCAAATAATTTTGACAGGTGGGTCACATGCTCCTCTTCTGTCTTAGATTTTGTAATCATATCATCGACATATACCTCGATTTCTTTGTGTATCATGTCATGAAAAGGAGTAGTCATGGCCCGTTGATAGGTTGCCCCGGCGTTCTTCAAACTGAACGACATTACCTTGTAACAAAAGGTGCCCCATGGGGTGATGAACGAAGTTTTTTCCATGTATTTCGGCGCCATTTTGATCTGGTTATAGCCCGAGAACCCATCCATGAAGGAGAAAACTTTGAACTTTGTTGTACTGTCTACCAGCATATCGATGTGTGGTAAAGGAAAGTCGTCCTTTGGACTAGCCTTGTTTAGATCTCTGTAATCCACACACATTATGACTTTTCCATCCTTTTTTGGAACGGGTACCATGTTGGCTAACCATTGAGGATATTCTGACGTGGCGAGGAAACCCGCGTCAATCTGTTTTTGTACCTCCTCTTTGATTTTAATGGCCATGTCTGGATGAGTCTGTCTCAACCTTTGTTTAACTAGCGGACACTCTGACCTTAATGGTAAATGATGTTCCACGATGCTGGCATCCAACCCTGGCATATCCTGATAGGACCAAGCGAACACATCGGGGAATTCTCTGAGAAGCTTCGTCAAACTCTCTTTGGCAGTCAGACTGAGTAGCGCCCCAATCCTGATTTCTTTTTTCTCTTCTTCTGAACCCAAGTTTACCGTTTCCAACGGCTCTTTGTGCGGTTCAATGGACCTTTCCTCATGTCTGAGTAGTCAGGAGATCTCTTCTGGAATTTCGTCGTCAACTTCTTCTTCAGCCCCAAATACCGGGAACTCAAAGTTGGGAGAAGGCATTGGATCATATGTTTCAACGGGGTTTAAAACAAGCAATCTGCATGACGTGATGATTCGTGTTTAGAAGAGATAGAGAGAATGCAATAGTGTGTGCAGTGTTTTTTTTTTGTTACTGCTTGTTTTTTTTATTATCATTTTTTTTATTTATTTTTATTTGTTTTGTTTTTTAGGATTACCATTTTCTAAGAAAAGCAAAAAGAGAAAACAGCAATTAATGCGAAAATTACAGAACGACGTTATTTTATTTATGAACAAGTCGATTCTTGAAACTACTGCCCTATTATAAAACAAAACTCTTTCGCTTTGGGCAAAGCGAAGAGGGAAATTTACAGAAAGTAAGCCCTATCAAAACATCTGTTTCACCTGGGCAGGGTGAAAGGTTAAAAACGACAATTACTTTGACTTTTGAACAATTTTCGGAATATCGACAGCAACCCATTGACGGCAAACTCCTCAGTGAATCACAAAGTCTGGTACCTTCCTTGATTTGTCTTTAGAAATAACGCTGATTTCTGGTGGAGCAGGATCATTGGAATCTGTCTCCCAGGCAGAATTGTCGTAGGAGGATTCCTCTGTTGCAATTTGCATTGTATTTCTGCTCTCAACTGTATCTCCCCATCCAGTTGACTGGATATCTTCAAACCTGATACGAGAGCTTTCGGGAGCAGTGTACTTGACCTTGAAGTCGTATTTTCCACTTGGTTGTCCCAAGGTGTCCCACACTTCTTTGGAACCGGAGGAGTCATCTCTCTCGATGACGTTGACCTCGGGAAAAGCATAGTTAATAAATTCTAGTCCTGCGAACATTGCGAATTCATCGTCGTGCGGGGTATTTTCAGGATACTCTGGGTGAGGATCCCATGACATGGTGGGGACACAAGTATTCTGTTCAACGATGCTCAGGTGATTTTCATTGTTCGGCTGATTCTCTTGCCCAAGTCTCCTAGATACGTCTGCCACGTTGGCAGGCCATCCATTGGGCCATAATAGTTGTGGTCAAAGTTGTCTTTCATCGGAATGTCTTCCTCTAATGAGTTTGGTGGAGCACGGCATCCTTCCGGATCACAATCTCCATATATCATTTCGAAATTTGACCTGGGTATAAATCTCGGACTCTGTGTAGGAAAGGAAAAGGGAGTCTGTGTTTCGTCCTGAGACATATAACCGTCCTCGTTAAGATAGGACTTTCATTCCTCATCTGTGTCAGATGGATCCTCCTCATTGATAGTGTGTACTTTTTGGGTCACCGGTTGAAGGAAACCTCCATTGTGAAAGAAGTTCCGAATGTGATGAAGACTTTCATCGCTGGTAATAGCTGTCTGGGTACAGGTTGCAGAAAAACCAAGACCCTTCTTTGTTTTATTGTCAGTAGGAATGACTAGTTGTCCCCATCCTGTTGTATTAGTACTCTCGACTGCTTTGATAGCGTCTTTGTATGAGGAAATGGAAGTTCCCTCTTCGGATTGATTGTCCTTGCTCACCAAAAGCGCTTGGAACTGAGTCCCAAAAACCTCCTCGGGTTCTACACAAGTAGATGATGATAAGTTACTCACGAGCAAGGCTTGTTCTCCACAGACCGTGACGAGTTGACCGTTCTGGACGAACTTTAACTTTTGGTGGAGGGTCGAGGTGACCGCCCCAGCCTAATGTATCCAAGGTCTTCCTAATAAACAACTGTACGTTGCCCGGATGTCCATGACCTAGAAAGTGACTTGGAAAGTGTGAGGACCGAGAGTTATGGGAAGGTCGACTTCGCCGATAACCGTTTTTCTGGATCCGTCGAATGTTTTGACGACAACCTCTCTGGTTCTCATCGGAGGGCCTTTGAATGAAAATTGCCTCAAAGTGGACTTCGGAATAAAATTCAGGGCTGACCCTGTGTCTACCAGTACACTGGCTAAAGCATCGTCCTGGCAGTTGACTGTAATATTGAGTGCCATGTTATGACGGAGACCTTCTTCAGGTAATTCTTCATCGTTAAATCCCAAATTATTGCAAGAAGTGATGTTAGAGACAATGCTATTGAACTGTCTGATTGTTACATCCTGTTCTACAAAGGCTTGCTCCAAGACTTTTTGTAGAGCCTCCCTGTGCGCTTCTGAACTGAGTAACAGTGATAATACCGAGATCTTTGAAGGAGTCTGTAACAGTTGATCAACAATATTGTATTCACTCCTTTGGATGAGTTTTAGCATCTCATCATCATTTTTTGAAAGTTCGGGATTACTGGATTGACCGACTAGTGGATTGGGAACTTCTATCTGAGGTTGCTTTTCTTTGTTAAATTCTCCAACTCCTAGGTTGAAGATTCAACCACTCCGTGTTACTCGACTGATGTCTGCAATATTCATGACGGGGGGTAATGGAATTTCCTTTCCATTCTCGACTGTTGTTACACAGTATTTGTAAGGGATAGCCTTAGTTGATTCATAGGGTAATGGTCCCGGTAGATAAATGACTATGGGAGCCTTCTGATTTTTCAAACCATCGTAAGCAATTTCGATCCGTTCCTGTTTGGGAACTCTCGATTCGTCAAGTAGAGGGATGATGGTACAAACATCCCTAGCCTTCTGATGATCAGAGATTACGACAATGTCCTCAATTTGATCAGCGAGGTAGTCCGGCGCCCAGTTGATTGGTCCGGAACCCGGATATGGGCAAATCTCTCTATAATCCACCTGACCCTGAAGAGCTGCTCGCACAAGGTAACATCCTTGGTTACTTTCTGAACAGACCCTACAACGTTCGTAATTGTGTGGTGGCACCTGGCCACGTCCGCTTTGATTACAATGTAACCTCACTAGGTCAGTTTCCACAGATCGAACGTCCCGACTTTGATGTCGAGTAGGGTTCCTGTTGGTAATACTAATTTGCCGGGTGTCTTCATCCATATAGATTGGAATCCACCAGTGGTTCAACAAGTGCTGAAGGGTTTCCTGGACAAGGGCACAGCCTTGATCATTTTTACAACCCGCCCTACAGCTCTGATAATCATGTGATACCAGGAACCTGAGCCATACCTGTTTAGCATGTAACTCCACCAGGCTAGTATTCATCAAGCGAATATCGAAGATTTGAATCATGTTAATTTGATAGGGATTCCTATCATGGTAGTCATGGATCCATCCAAGATCCACCTGACGCTGGAGGGCCTCTTGTACAAAAGAGTATCCCTGTTTGTTTACCGAGCAAGTCAGACAAAAACTGTAATCGTGCCGTGGCAGATTATGATACTGACTTTGCCTTGAGTACATTGCCACCAGGTTGACATTCATCGCACGGACGTCGTGATTTTGAATGACGTTGGAATTCGTATAGACCATGTTAACTCCACGAACTCGGTGCTCTTGGATCCATCCGAGATCCATTTGTTCCTGTAGAGTTGATTGCACCACAAAACATCCTCGATTACTTTTAGAGCAGACCTCACATTGATGATAGTTATGAGGTGGCACATGGCCATATCCACTCTGTCTGCAATGCATCTTGACTAGATTGGTCCTTAACAAGAGCACATCATGAATTTGATAGACGTTGTTAGTCTCTCCCTCTATCAAATTGACTGTAGCATTCTCTTGCTGAGGCAGCGGGTTTGTGACAACATTAGGATTTGTATCCTTGAAAGATAAGACCCCGCTCCTAACAAGCTTTTGCACGTCGGATTTGAAATTGAGACAGTTCTCTATGTTATGCCCTAGTCCTCCTTGATGATAAGGGCATATCTGGTCTACCTTAAACCAAAAAGGCGGATTTTTCGAAACTGCAAGAGGGGATTTAGTCTGGATGTGCCCCTTAGCCAATAGTAACAGAAATAGTTCTGCGTATGATACGGGTATAGGATCAAATCCAAGTGGCCGCATTGTACGGTTGTTATTGTATGGAGGACGAGCCTGCTAAAGAGGCTGTTGAGTCCTTTGCTGAAATTGTTGTTGATTAGGTTGGCTCTGCGCAACCTGAGGTTGATACGTAGGCGCGGGATTGATAGCAGGAGTCACAGCTGCTACTGGTTGATAACGTCGCCTTTGCTTTCCGAGAGAGATATTCCCAATATCCAGCGTCTTTTACTATACGTCCTTCTCGAACAACTTCCTCGAGATGTACCCCCATACCGACCATTTCGGTGAAGTCACTGGGCGCACTGGCAACCATTATGTCGTAGTAAAATGAGCTTAAGGTCTTTAAGAAGATTTTTGTCATCTCTTTTTCCTCAAGAGGTGGAAAAATTTGGGTGGCAATTTCACGCCATCTCTGAGCGTACTCCTTAAAGGTTTCTTTGTCCTTTTGTGACATTGATCTGAGTTGATCTCTGTCTGGTGCCATGTCCAAATTGTATTTGTATTGTTGGAAGAAGGCAGTGCCAACTGCCAAGATCTCTGAATGTGCTGATCGTAGCACGGTTTAAACCCATGTACCATTTTAATGCGGCACCAGTTAAACTATCTTGAAAGTAGTGAATCAGTAGATCCTGATTATCCGTATGAGCTGACATTCGCCGAGCGTACATCACCAAATGACTTTGAGGGCAAGAGTTACCCTTGTATTTTTCAAAGTCGGGCACTTGGAACTTATGCGGAATTTTCACATTAGGGACCAAGAAGAGGTCCGCGGCGTCCTTTCCAAATAAATCCTGACCGCGGATGGCATGCAGATCCTTTTGCATCTCCAGGAACTATTCCTGGAACTCTTCCATCCTGTCGAACATAGTTTCCTTTCTACCAGAAGGTATCTGTGGGATCTGTCCTTCCGGGAGAGTGTGCACCACAGGGGGTGGTACCGTTACTACGGCAGTGAATCTTGGCATTTCTTGAAGTTTGTAACCTTCAGGAGTCCTCATTATGCCTCTGGAATCCTCGCTTTCCCGAAGTTTATAGCCTTCAGGCCCAGCGGCTTCTGCTGAAGTTTCCGGATCTCCAGTGATCGGCAGAACATATCCTTCCGGGATATAGTTAACAGGCATGCCCCAGGGACGATCTTTTGGCATTTTGTACCTAGGATCATACTTCTCCATTATGGGCGTTAAGGTGATCTCTGATATCACAGTTCTTTGTAGCTAAGCTTCTGCCATGGCTTGCATGTCGTTACGAAGCTTTCTCATATCCTCTCTCAGAGCGTCGATCTCTTCTTTCAACTCTCTGTTCTCTTCTTCGAGATCATCCATCTTTTTCTGACGATTGGCCCGAGTATTGTATGAATGAGACAGTTTGATTCTAGAACCGAGACACAAACGTGAGATTCATAGGTAAGAAGAATACGTGACGTGAGAATGATGAATGTAATGATTATATTAATTGTTTTTTTGGTTTTATGAAAATAAACTTCGACAATTATATTGCAAATATCAAACAGTGGGGAAACCCCATTTTAATGAATTCAAAGGATTGCGAAAATAGAAATACGGTAGATTACAAGGTGCGGAAACAGAAACCTAAGCTAAGGGTCCCGAGTCCTCTCTAGGGAGAAACTGGGTACTGATTATGGTACTTTCCTTTTCTTGGACCGGGGCTCTTGGGCCGTTGTCGGGTTGTCAGTCCTTTGCCAGGTGAAAGGAGTAAGCAAATTCCTTTGGTCATCCTGATTTTCTACAGCATGCTGTTCCAAAATTTCAATCAGAGCATCTTTATCCTTTAGTAGTTGTTGTATTTTGATACACTCCACATTGTGGGTACAGTACTTGTTCTTCCAAGACCTCCTCTCCCGCTGAAATTTGTTGAGAGTAACCTGGAGTTTTTCCGTTTCAGTCATGAAGTACATGACAGACTCCCTTGGCGGAAGAACTCCGTGACGAGGATAAGGCATCTTTAGCTTGAGAGCTCTAGTTTGTACCAGTGGAGGTAAGGCTCCACCGAGACACAGTCCAGTTTTCCTAGAGACTCTCGTCCTTTCTTATGAACATGTTTCCAAGCGTGCACTATTTCCATCTTTAGTGCTCTTTCATTTTCTCCTTCTTTAAAGAAAAAGACCTTCCAGATGAGCATTCCGCGGGACATGCCTCATCGGGTATGCAAATTGACGACGAACCAATACTGGATGGTAATTGATTCCTACCTTAGTTCCTCTGAGGGGTACGTTGGGGAAGTTTCCACAACGGTCAATGATCCTGATTCCCCCATAAATCCTATTGCACCAATCTATGTCAGAGTTGGTAAGAGACATGATTCTCTGCGACCAACGTAATGTATTCTTTTGACCCCAAAAAGTAGCAGACTTAGGAAAATGGGAGATAAACCATTTGTATAGCAGAGGTACACAACATGTGATCTCCCCTTCGCTGTACAAATTCACTAAGTGTATAGAATGATATGCGTCTGCGAGTAAAGTCGGCACAGGGTTTCCAATGAGAAAAACCTTAATGGAGTTTGTCATACCCCAAATTTTGACCACTAAGATTTCCCATCATTGTGCAAATCATCACCACAATATGGAGGAACCATCATACTTCATCAGTCTCCCCAAAGATGGGTGAGCATCCACTACCATCAAAATTAGGGTTTCAAGCCCTCTCAGAGCCTTAGACAAAGGATCAATCAAGGAATGACATGATCTTCAACTTGTCTAACCTCTCAAGTAGCTATAAAGGATCAAAAGGACTCCCACTCCAAGGATTAAGCACAAGGTTGCTCCCTTCTAGGTGGATCAAGCTTCAAGATTGCCATTGTCACCAAATTAGGGTTTTGGTCGACCAGGGCCTCCAGATGGAAATTTTCCTCTGGGCATGAGCCAATACTTCCAAGCATAACCTATGATGCTCCAAGGGACATCATAAACCCAATCATCAAGTCAATTTAGCCTCAAGGGATGCATTCATTAAAAATCTGGAATTAGGGTTTCTTGACCTAATTCACCCCTAAGTTGACTTTTGGGACAATTCATGAGCCAAGACCTCAAGAGAAGATTTGAGGGTCTCTAATGAACTATATTGATCCATTTGTAACAATGGATTAATCCAAGAAGCTTGAGCAACAAGTCTCAATTTCATCTGCACCATAATTAGGGTCTCGCGAGGAAAGTCAACTGTAACTTTGACTTTTGACCAGGACATGCTCCCAAACCCTAGGACATGAATCAATATACCCTATGACACCCATGGAACATGTCCATCAAGTTTGATTTAGGTCAAGGACATGATTTCCTGAAGAATTGCACAGTTTGGAATTCATTTGATAAAAAGTCAACTGTGCACAAAAGTCAACTTTGACTTTTTGAGATTTTTCACCAAAATGGATTTTTAACCCTAAAATGATGTTAATGTATGATTTGAATCATCATTCATCAAGAAAAATCAAAGAAAGTGGGATAACTTGTAAAAGGGGTAACCATAAAAACTTAGAAAAATTTCTAAGTTATGGAAAAAGTTACACTAATGTGCCAACTTTGGAGGACCATAACTCCTAAACCACAAGGCCATTGTGCCCCATTCAAAGCTTGATTTGTAGATCTCATTGCCCTCTACAAAAGCTTCATACTGAACTATGTCCAAATTCCTCATGGATTTTGAGTTATGGAGTGATCAAAATCAAGAAAAGTCACTTTGTTCCAACTCTTAGTGAAAATTTCACTAAGTCAGATTTTACCCTACTTTTTGCCAAATGTAGGGGGATTTTTCACTTGGATTCAAAAGGGATCAAAACCAAACATGTTCAAATAGTTGTTGTATCATGTAAGGGCTTTCCAAAATGGCCAAGAACATTATGAAATTCCATTTGGGCTATGAGTTATGACATTGGCAAGTTGCCTTACTGAAATCTGTCAAGGCAAGGCAGAATTTGCATTTTTGGTCGATTTGCCAAAATCAGCCAAATCCAAATGCTCTTATCCACTTGGACACATCTGAGGATTGAATCTAAAGGGGACAATCACTGAGCCAAGCCTCCAAATTCTTTGGAACAAGAAATAGCATGTTGAACCTAGAATTGCCAAAATAGGGACAAGACCCCAATTTTGGATTGGAGCATTCAATGGAAGCATCAAGGTGGCATGGACTGGGCCATTTGCAACTGAATTCAGTCAAGACTTATCCAAGACCAAGGGAACCAGCAGCCTGTGCCCTAACCTCTAGTCAATGGCTAGAGGAGACTTGGATTTCATTTGCCAACATTGGCCAAACCTACTCAGCAGTCGCCATTCACTATTCCTTGCAAAACAAACTTGCTCTACTATAAATAGAGCTCAATTGCGATCAGTTTGAGTACACCAAAGCCATCAAACAGATGCTTTCCTCAAAATCTCTTATTTCACTCCAATTTTGCCTTCTAAGGCAAGTCACTATCGGGTTTTGAGCTTGAGAGCTTTTCCAATCAAACTAATCACTCACACACCTCACATACATCATATAGAAGTGATCCAAACACTCACATAACATCTGGAACACTGATTTCACAAAATCACTAGCCAATTGCTCAAGTTCATGACAGTTTTGCAGTTGAGGTACCATCTTCAACTCCAAACCATTTCAATCCGTTCCAAGCATTCATACACACTCCATGACACCTAGGGAAGCTATCTAGATCATTGGAACCTAGTTATAACACCTCCAACACAAATCATGATCACCAGCTGCAAGAGGTAAGCATGAGCTCTTCTAACTCTATGATCCATGTATTTTTTGCTGCACAATAATTTGGCCATATGTTCATAATCATGCATGGAATGTTTCCCCTCAATTAATTGCATTGTTTGAGTCATGTATCAAAAATCCTAGCCTTCATGTAGAAATTAGGGTTCTTGAGGATTTTTCATGATTTCTTGTTATATGTTTAATTTAAATGAAATTAATTGACATAGACATGATCGTGAGGTTGAGACGAGTATAATGATATGTGGATTGCATGATATAATCAAGTATTCAGTGAGATTGGAGAGAAAATGCAAATCAGCCAAACCAAGAACACGCGCGTGTTCTTGGCGCCTTTTTTCAAAATTTGAATATTTGAATTTTGTGATTTTATTTAATTGATTCAAAAATTAATTTCTCTCCGAGTTTTAATGATTTTGAGTTGATTCTTTTTTTAATAATTCACAAAAATGATAAAATATTTTATTTTCCCAAAAAATCCCAAAAATATTATTTATTTTATATAATTGATATTTTTGCAAAGAATTAATGTTTTAATTGTTTTTAACATTTAAAATATTTTTTCCACCTTGATTTTGCAACTTTTAATGACTTCTAATTATTTTGTAGGTCAATACTTAATTTTTGAAGCATTAATCCAAGATCACAATTTGTTTTCCATATGTTAAACAATTTTGATCATTTTAATTGAATTTTTATTCAATTAAATACATTTTTGAAAACAAATTAGGGTTTTTGGATTAATTCAACCCTCATAAATCATTTTCAAAACACATTTGGGCCTCTAATAGAGTGTAAGACCCAATCCTTTTTTGACCAAATCATTTTTGGGCCTCAGTATATTGTATAAGTCCCGATACTGTCAAAAACAAACGACGCGATCGTCGCCTTTTCAAAACAAATCTGGGCCTACCCTCGAGTAGTAAGACCCATTTCTTTTCTTAAAACTCATTTGGGCCTCTATTAGAGTGTAAGACCCAATCCCCTTTTAACCAAAACCATTTGGGCCTCAGATATTGTATAAGTCCCTCTGCGTTAAAAGAAATCTCGGCGCGATCGCCATTTCAAAAACAAACTTTGGGCCTACCCTCGTGTTATAAGCCCCACTCTTTTTCTTTAAACTTCTTGGGCCTCTTGAGAGAGTGTAAGACCCAAATCTTTCTTTTTTAAAGCACTTTCTCCTTTGATTTTGAATATACTGTTGTTTTCAATCTTTCTTTGTTGAACAACTAACCAAACAACATGGAAGCTCTACAACCGAGTAAGTGGTTATTGCTTTCATTTACCGCTTTCATATACATATAACTGTATTGTGAGGCTGTTTCGCTGTAAGTCCTCTTTCATAAACTCATATCAACTGTGTAATAATAGTATAGATATTTAGAGTTTCCCCGGCAACTACGTCTAAAATTAGGCCCGTTGATCACTCTTAGAAATACTCTAAACTAGATCCCCATAGGATTACCAGACACAGTCTTCCCTCCTTTTGGGGTTAAACAATATGGAGACATGAAAGGCAGCATTCTCGGTGAACCCTTTCATAGACTGTCACTCATAAAAGTTGTCAAAGAAACTCTATTCCCCAGAGATGATCTTTTCTCTGTGAATGGCATCTCTTGAGTTTCTTCCAAATTCTCGGACTTTCCTGGCTTGATCTATTCTCGGTGAATGGCATGTCTTGAACTTCTCGGGGTTTTGGGACCCACAGGCTTCTTAAAAGCACTTGTTTAAGAAACTCTACTCCCCAGAGATGATCTTTTCTCCGTGAATGGCATCTCTTGAGTTTCTTCCAAATTCTCGAACTTTCCTGACTTGATCTATTCCTTGTGAATAGCTTGCCTTGAATTTCTCGAGGTTTGGGGACCCATCGGCTTCTTAAAAGCATCGGCCTCCTCTTGGGCTTAGTACAAGGACAAACATGCTTCCTAAAAGCAACCCCCGCCTCCTCTTGGGCTTCGTACAAGGACCCGTCGGCTTCTTTGAAGTATTCACAGCCTCCTCTTAGGCTTCATATAATGATCTCTTCCTCCGGGAATGATAGCCTTCTCTTGGGCTTCGTACAAGGACCGATCGGCTTCTTAAAAGTTTCCAGCCTCCTCTTGGGCTTCGTACAAATTGTCCCGACGACCTCCTAGAGGTATAGGAACAGAACTTAGTCATCTTAATAGAACAGTCCATTCAAAGAGTCTACTACTGTTTCTCAAAGCATAGTACAAAAGATAAAACTCTAGACTTGGACAGTCTAATTTCCTTGAGTCTCAAAGACATTCTCAAGCACCCTTCAAGAATAGGAAGTAAACCCGTAGACTTGGACAGTCTCAATACCCTTTGGATTTCCCGCTTCCTTAAAGAACAGGAATAACCCAGATCCATGAATCAAATCCATGAGTACAGTGTTGCTCATATAAGAACTGATTTTCTCTTTAAAATCAGTATACTGGACCTGTCACTTAACTGAAACAACATTTAGCCTCTCTCTTGAGCTTTGTACGAGACACATAAGAGACTCCCTCGTTGAGTCAATCACCCTTTCGCCTCCATCTCGGGCTTTATACGAGATACAAAAAGGTTCTTATTGAGCCAAACAAATTTTAGCCTTCATCTCGGGCTTCGTACGAGATACCAAAAGATTCCATCGTCGAGTCAAAAAGTTTAGCCTCTCTCTCGGGCTTTGTACGGGACACATATTAGCCTCCTCTTAGGCTTTGTATAAGAAAACCACTGGTTAATCCAATTAACCTTTTAGCATCAAAGTTGTGCCTCGTTCACAGTACACAAACATCAAACAACTCCCTTCATCTAATCGCTGTAAGCGGTAAGCCTCTGGATCGTCTACATCCATGCCACTGTCCCTCTTTTAGCATGAGAAATTCCTAAGGAAAGATAGCATTGCTCTACACTGAGTTAAAGTCTTCTCCTTCAGGTTGGAAATCCCCTATAAAGGAAATTATGGCATTGCTAGGATCAGCGTATCCCGGTTAAAGTAATCTTCCTTTACAGTCAGTCACCCAACAGTTGTGACAAACAAACCTCTTTAGAGATGATAAATTCTCTCTAAAGACAACACCTTTCAGCTTCACGTCTTGGGCTTTGAACAAGATACAAATAGACCCTTCAGCTTCACATCTTGGGCTTTGAACAAGATATAAACTACCTTTAGCTTCACGTATTGGGCTTTGAACAAGACACCAAAAACACCCATTTCCTCCCATAGAATAGGAGGAACTAAGAACGCTCTGATTTCCCTGTTTCGGTAAACGGGAATACGTAGGCATAAGATTGAAAGAAAAATCTTAGCGAGCACACTAAACAAAAACCCAAAATCCCATATAGTCTGATCTGAAGCAGTATCCTAACAAAACCCCAGAGAAAGAAAATAGTATTGGCGAAAATACAAATAACCGATACAAAGGCCCCCCCACATTGATAGCATTCGTAACCTAACAGACCGTTGTTTAAACTCAGTATGCAAAGCAGGGTTAATTGGAGACATCTATTTCCCTTCCTTAGTCAGCTCACAATAGGATAAAAAATGAATCGACCTGTAGATAACTCAACCGCAGAGAGCGACCAGTGCTTAAGAACCGCGTCCAAAATCGCTCGCTACAGAGTTGATATTGACGAAGTTATTGATACTGGGAAACAAAAATAACCCGTAGGTGAGTAAAACAAAGATGCTTTCAAAAGTTGTCACATTCCCTATACTAGCGAAGTACAGGGCCTTCTTTGTCAAGAACTGGGCCGACAAACCTTGTATGCTACCCTTAGTGGTCATGTGAGTCCTGACCTCTGACTCGTCCAAATTAATTACTCTTACAATGGTCTGATCCTTTGGAATTTCTTCCAGTCCAGAAAAAGGAGCTCGATCAGTGATGTGTAAATCAATCAGATGAGAATATTCCTCCAGCGTTGGTGCGAGCTGATAATCCGGGAATGTGAAACAGTGATAGACCGGATCGTAAAATTGAATGAGTGCATCCATGATTCTTTCAATTACTTGGACCCTTAATAGAGATAGTAGACCTCCGTACTTGGCTCTGAAAGCTTCAGGGTTAGTGACCATTCTCGCCAAACCTCTCAAATCCTCTAACTCTCGAACCTTGAAAGTGTACTTATGAGTTCTCCTTCTACCAAAATCCATGAGCGCAATCCTTTTCTCTGACATTTGCAATTATCGTCTTAGTTTAATTTGAAAAAAGAGAGACTAGAAGAGAAGATTTTCTTTGTTTTAATGTTTTTTAAATGAATGCATGAATGCAACACACAAAAACATAGAAAAGACATGGGGTCAAAGGGTCGGTGTCATGGAGTCAAGGCTCTACCCGTCCCAAAGGTTTATACTAGTGATTTTTGTACTAGTCTCTCATCATCATCAACTCTTGTCGAGAAAACATCAGCGGGCTGGGAACCGTGCTAGGTGGTGCTTTTTCGAAGAGTCCTCAAAAGAGTGTGGTATCGCGTGACAACTATTTCTGATAGCTTCCGCACCACTAATGGGGATTTTCCTAGGTGTATACTCAATCTTTCCACATGCGGCATCACACGCATTCCCATTAGCAGAAAAATAAACACATATATCAATTAGGAAAAGCAGTATATATATTTGTCCTAATGTCCTAGACTTTTAAGAGCTATGAATCCTCTGTTCCTGACAGAAAATGGCTCCCCGGCGGAGGCGCCACTCTGTGGTTCCTTCCCAATTTAAAGGTTTTGACCTAAGATCCTAGTGAAGGCCGATCCTAGTAATAACGACATCCCCCGATGAAACCGTCATAAAAATAACTTGTCAAAGGCTTTTACTTTAAGAAAGAAAGAAAGAAAGAAAGAAAGTCAAAGACGTAAGCCCCACGGTGGGTGCCACTTTTCTGTAGCGAGCGAAACTGGACGTGTTTCTTAAGCATTGTCGCTCTTTTAGGGGTACTACAGGTCAATTCATTTTTATCCTATTGAAGCTGATGAAGGAAGGGAAATAGATGTCGCCAATTAACCCTGCTTGCATACCGAGTTTAAACAGCGGTGTGTTAGGTTACGGATGCGATATGGAAGTGAGGCCTCTTTCTTCTTACTTTGTTTGGAGTGAAAAAACCAGGACTGTTCATGGGTAGAGGATTAGGACTGATACTATTTTATTGATGTGTGAAGGTACGGGATTTTGGGTTTTTATTAGTGTGCTCGCTAAGATTTTTCTTTCAATCTTATGCCTACGTATTCCCGTTTACCGAAACAGGGAAATCAGAGTGATCGTAAATGGGAGGAAATGGTGTTTTGGTGTCTTGTTCAAAGCCCAAGACGTGAAGCTAAAGGTGATTTGTATCTAGTTCAAAGCCCAAGATGTGAGGCTAAAGGTTATCGACTTTAGAGAGAATTTGTCGTCTCTAAAGAGGGTATCTTTGTCACAACTGTTGGGTGACTGGTTTATAAAGGAGGATTACTTTAACTGGGATATGTGAATCCAGCAACGCCATAATTTCCTTTATAAGGGTTTTTGACCTGAAGGAGAAGACTTTAACTCAGTGTAGAGCAATGCCATCTTTCCTTAGGAATTTCTCATGCTAAAAGAGGGACAGTGGCGTGGATGTAAATAATCTAGAGGCTTGCCGCTTACAACAATTAGATGAAGGAAAATGAGTTGTTGATGTTTGTATACTGTGAAGAGGCACAACTTTGATGCTAAAAGGTTGGTTGGCTCAACCGGGGTTTTCTTATACAAAGCCTAAGAGGAGGCTATTGGTCCAACAAGAGGGTGTTTTTATGTGTCTCATACGAAGCCCGAGATAGAGGCTAAAAGGGAAGTGACTCAACAAGAAAGTCTTTTATACTTAATAAGAGAGTTTTTGTATCTCGTACGAAGCCCGAGATGGAGGCTAAAGATGTTTGACTCAACAAGAGAGTCTTTCTGTATCTCGTATAAAGCCCAAGATGGAGGCTAAAGGTGTTTGACTCAACAAGAGAGTCTTTTATGTATCTCGTATGAAGCCCGAGATGGAGGCTAAGGCAACTATTTCAGTTGAGTGACCAGCGTGTTGGTTTCAAAGAAAAAATCAGCTCTTATACGGGTAATGTTGTACTCATGGATTTGACCGGAGGGCCAGGATTATTTCCTGTTCTCTAGGAAATGGGGAATCCGAAGGAGCTTTAGACTGTCCGAGTCTACGGGTTTTATCTTTTGTACTATGTGTAAGAAACAGTAGCAGTGAGATCTAGACTCTTTGAAAGACTGTTCTATTAAGATGACTAATTTCTGTTCCTATACCTCTAGGAGGTCGTCGAGACAATTTGTACGAAGCCCAAGAGGAGGCTGGAAACTTTTAAGAAGCCGAGGGACAATTTGTACGAAGCCCAAGAGGAGGCTATCATTCCCGAAGGAAGAATCATTATAAGAAGCCTAAGAGGAGGCTGTGAATACTTCTAAGAAGCCGACGGGCCCTTGTACAACGCCCAAGAGGAGGCGGGGATGCTTTTAGGAAGCCTGTGGGTCCTTGCACTAAGCCCAAGAGGAGGCTGATGAACAGTTTCAGAAGGGGTTTCACTTGGAACATTGGCCTTCTGTATATGAACTGTTCAAGGGGGATATTTCTTAGATCTAGTTATCTAAAATTGATGTAAGGTTCTATCTAATTCTAGACGTATTCGGCGGGGAAACTCTAAATATCTATACTATTATTACACAGTTGATATGAGTTTATGAAAGAAGACTTACAGTGAAACAGCCCCACAATACAGTTATATGTATATGAAAGCGGATAAAGAAAGCGGATAAACACTTACTCAATTGTAGAGCTTCCATGCTGTATTGTTAGATGTTCAACAAAGAAAGATTGAAAACAACAGTATATTCAAAATTAAAGGAGAAAGTATTTTGAAAAGAAAAATTGGGGCTTACAGCTCAAGGAGTGGCCCAGGGTCTTATCAGTGATGTAACTGTGGTTTTGAATTTGTACAGAGGGACTTATACAAGTGACTGAGGCCCAAAAAGGTTTTCTGTACAAAGGGATGGGTCTTACACTCTCTCAAGAGGCCCAAAGAGTTTTAAAGAAAAGAAATGGGTCTTACTACTCGAGGGTATGCCCAAATGGCTTTTTTTTGTTTGAAATGGCGATCGTGCAGAGATTTTGAAAATGCCGTGGGTCTTATACAATGATTGAGGCCCAAGAATGACTTGGTTTTCAAAGGGGTTGGGTCTTACACTCTAATAGAGGCCCAAAGGTTTTGAATGGGTCTTATAGCTCGAGGAGAGGCCCATGATGGTTTGTTTTTGAATCGGGCGATCATCGCGCCGAACTTTTTGAATTACAACGGGACTTATACAATAAGTGAGGCCCGAGAAAGTTTGTATTTTACATAGGGTTGGGTCGTACACTCTATTAGAGGCCCAAAGGTTTTGAAAATGATTTGTGAGGGTTGAATTAATCAAAACCCTAATTTGTTTTCAAAAATGTATTTTAATTGAATGAAAATTCAATTAAAATGACCAAAATTGTTTAACATGTGGAAAACAAATTGTGATCTTGGATTAATGTTTCATAAATCAAGTTTTGGCCTACAAAATGATTATAAACCATTAAAATTTGCAAAATCAAGAAGGGAAAAAAGTTTTAAATGTCAAAAACAATTAAAATATTAATTCTTTGTAAAAATATCAATTATATGAAATAAATAATTTTTTTTTTGGATTTTTTGGGAAAATAAAATATTTTAACATTTTTGTGAATTATTAAAAAAAGAATCAACTCAAAATCATTAAAACTCAGAGAGAAATTAATTTTTGAATCAATTAAATAAAAATCCCAAAATTCAAATATTTGAATTTTCAAAAAAGGGCGCCAAGAACACCCAAGAACACGTGCGTGTTCTGAGTTTTGCCCAGATTTGCATTTTCTCTCCAATCTCACTAAATACTTGATGGGATCATGAAAACCACATATCAATCTGCTCGTTTCAACCTCACGATCATGTCTATGGTCTTTAATTTCATTTATTTTTAACATGGAATAAGAAATCAAGACAAAACCTCAAGAACCCTAAAATTTGCATGAAGGCTGAGAATTTTGATACATGATTCAAACAAAGCAATTAATTGAGGGGAAACATTCTATGCATGATTATGAACATTTGGCGAAAGTATTGTGCGAGGAAATATGCATAGATTAAGAGATGACCAAGTTTAGGCTTACTTGAAGGTCGTGACAGCAAGTGCAATGTGATTTTTGAGTTGGAGGTGTTACAGATGAGTTGTGATGATCTGAACAGCTTCCCTACAGCCTATGGAGTGTGTTTGAATGCTTGGACTTGATTAGAAATGGTTGGATCACTTCATGGTATCTCAGCTGTAACTTGGTTAAAGCCTTGAGCAACTGGCTAGTGATTATGAGAAATCAGTGTTCCAGATGTTGTTTAAGTGTTTGGATCACTTCTATATGATGTTTATGAGGTGTGTGTGTGTGTGTGATTGGTTTGATTGGAAAAGCCCATAAACTCAAAACCCGATAGTGACTCACCTTAAAAGGCAAAATTGGGGTGAAAGAAGAGATTTTGAGGAAAGCATCTGTTTGATGGCTTTGGTGTACTCAAACTGATCACAATTGAGTTCTATTTATAGTAGAGCAAGTTTGTTTTGCAAGGAATAGGGAATGGCAACTGCTGCATAGGTTTGGCCAATGTTGAGCAATGAGAATCCAAGTCTCCTCTAGCCATTGACTAGAGGTTAGGGCACAGGCTGCTGATTTTCTTGGTCTTGGATAAGTCTTGACTGAATTCAGATGCAAATAGCTCAGTCCATGCCACCTTGGTGTATGCATTGAATGCTCCAATCCAAAATTGGAGTCTTGTCCCTCTTTTAGGGATTTCTAGGCTTAGCTTGCTATTTTTGGTTCCAAAGACTTGGGAGGCTTGGGATCAGAGTTGGTTCCTCCTTGGTCCCCCCTTGAGGTGTTCAGATGGATATAGTTTCTTGCCCTTTTCCAAATTTGGGAAAATCGAGCAAAACTCCAAAATCTGCCTTGCCTTGGCAGTTTTCAGCAAGGCAACTTGCCAATGTCATATCTCATGACTCATGTTGAGTTTGGTGATGTTCTTGGCCATTTTGGAAAGCCCTCACATGATACAACAACTGTTTGATCATAGTTGATTTTGATACCTTTTGGATCTAAGTGAAAAATTCCCCTACATTTGGAAAAAAGTAAGGCAGATTCTGACTTAGTGAAAATTTCACTAAGTGTTGGAAAAAAGTGACATTTTCACTTTTTGTGATTTTGATCATTCCATAACTTAAAATCCATGATGAATTGGAATTAGGTGTAGTTGAAGCTTTTGTAGAGGGCCATGAGATCTACAAATCAAGCTTTGGATGGGGAAAAATGGCTTTGTGGTTTAGGAGTTATGATCCTTCAAAGTTGGTACCCTAGCCACTTTGTTTTATAACTTAGAAAATTTTCTAAGTTTTTATGGTTACCCCTTTTACTAGTTATCCCACTTTCTTTGATTTTTCTTGATGAATGATGATTTAAATCATACATTAACATCATTTTAGGGTTAAAAATCCATTTTTGTGAAAAATCTCAAAAAGTCAAAGTTGACTTTTATGTAGAGTTGACTTTTTATCAGATGAATTCCAAACTGTGCAATCCTTTAGGAAATCAAGTCCTTGACCTAAATCAAACTTGATGGACATGTTCCATGGGTGTTATAGGGTATATTGAATCATGTCTTAGGGCTTGGGAGCATGTCCTGGTCAAAAGTCAAAGGTACAGTTGACTTTTCCCGCGAAACCCTAACTGTGGTACTGATGAAATTGAGACTTGTTGCTCAAGCTTCCTGGATCAATCCATTGTTACAAATGGATAAATGTGGTTTATTCGAGACCCTCAAATCCTCTCTTGAGGCCTTGGCTCATGATTTGTCCCAGAAGTCAACTTAGGGGTGAATTAGGTCAAGAAACCCTAATTCCTGATTTTTGATGAATGCATCCCGTGAGGCAAAATTGACTTGATGATTGGGCCCATGAGGTTCCATGGAGCATATTAGGATTTGCTTTGAAGTATTGGCTCATGACCAGAGGAAAATCTCCATCTAGAGGCCCTGGTCGACCAAACCTTAATTTGGTGACACTGGCGATCTTGAGGCTTGATCCACCTAGAAGGGAGCAACCTTGTGCTTAATCCTTGAAGTGGGAGTCCTTTTGATCCATTGTGGATGTTTGAGAGGTTTTAGACAAGTTGAAGATCATGTCATTCCTTGATTGATCCTTTATCTAAGAACTCTGAGAGGGCTTGAAACCCTAAGTTTGATTGTAGTGGATGCTCACCCATCTTTGGGGAGACTAATGAGGTATGATGGTTCCTCCATATTGTGATGATTATTTTCACAATGATGGGAAATCTTAGTGGTCAAAATTTGGGGTATGACAGCAAGCAATCATGATGAACATGTGTCAAGTAAGATACATTGATAAACATGTAACAATAATTAAGCAACAATTAAGCACAAACATTGCACACTTAAGCATTCAACAACACAACATGGACATTCATCAACGGTTACTCATCTCAAACGAAAATGCATTTGTGAAACCAAAAGCAAACATGAGCATGTATCGTGAATCAAGCACAATAAGCATCAAGAACAAGCAAACAGGTAATCATAAACCAATAACATGAAGGATGCATCAAGAATGCAACACAATTAGTTATGAACATGCATCATGAAAATCGATGTGTCGCGTGTAAAAGAATCACATACATACTGCAAAATGGAGTGAGACAGGACAAGGAAATTTCACAAATATGTATCATACAAAGTCATGAGTTTTAAAAGTGGAACGGAATCAAAACACACTTGAAAATGCACAAAACTCACATCCTTCAACAGTGTTAATCGATTAACCATTTGCTAGGAAAAATTGGTTAATCGATTAACCCTTTGAAAATCAGCAAAAATCACAAAAAAAAAGACTTATTAATCGATTAACCATATTTGCCTAGCAAATGGTTAATCGATAACACTGTACCAGTAGCAGAAAATCAGCAATTCAAAAGCACTTTCAGTAGCAAATCAATTCTCCAATCATCCACATGTTAAGGTATGCAATTGTACACGAAAATTACATCAAACAACAACAATCAAACACCAGTTGAATCCCTCAAACATTAATATCAACAATTAAATCAATCAATGGATCAATTCACATAAAAAATCAATGGGTCTACATTGTAAAAGCTGTAAATAAGCTAGAACAAGCTTGGATCTAAGAATTACCAACCTACAAAGTGGAGATTTGCTTTGGTAAGTGTTGCAAACTGAATTTGACAGATCAAGCACAGAAAATACAAGATCCAATGAGTTCCTATCAAGAAACTTGAAGAACAATGCAATTATCCAAAAATAATCCAAAATCTCTTCAAAAAGTGATTCCAAAACTTGATCAAGATACAAATAAGCTCCAACTTCAGAGTTGAATAATGGATGATGATGTAATGGAAGTTTAGCTCAAGATTTCACAAATTGCAATGTACAACTTGTGAATCTTTTTGGTTATGGAGCTTTAATGAAGGTTGAAGATGAAAATAGAGAGTGAAAAAGTGAAGGAAAATTGAGAGAATTGGAATGTGAAGTGTAGAAAACTCAGAAAAATGAGTGAAGTTATGTGAGGTTTGGAGCAAATTTGCTTAAATAAGCTCTAGGTTAGGAGTGTAAATGAGGTTTGGAGTGTGGGTTCGAATGAGGGTTAGTATTAGGAATGGAATTAGGAGTGGAATTGTTTGAATTTTGGAGGGAAGATGAAATTAATTTGAAATTAATGAAAAATTTGGAAGCATTATAGATCCTTCTACTGATGCAAATGTGGAACCAAGTGATCAAAATGAGTTGAAAATGTTGCAGTGCTGAAAACTGGACTTTCTAGGCAAAGTTTCCTCGTGTTAATCGATTAACCATTTGCTAGGCAAAATGTGTTAATCGATTAACAAATCAAAAATTTGAACTTTGGTGCCTTTTGGAGGGAAACTTGGAAAACCACCTGTTGCCACTTGTTCTGAGCCTTGTTCTACCTCTGAAACTTGTCATTTGATATTGCAACTAAATCATGCCTGAAATAAGCTGGTAATTTCCTTTCGCACTCAAAATATCCTGTCGGGAAAAGAATGGAAGATACCAAAGCACTGAGAAAAATAAATGCTGGAGCCTCTGATGCTTAATATTCTTGACTTTGAAATAATTAAATCACTTGCTAAGCAAAATAAATGCTTGAAAACCTTAACGACTATCTGTTTAACTCTGAATACCGCTGAAACAACTTTTGAACTGAAGAAAACTCTGAACTGTGATAAATGCACCGTGATCCTATGTCTAGAACCAATGAAATGCATAAGTGAATATGGAAAATGAAATGAAAGATAAGCCAAAAAAGGTTAAGGGAGGGAAAATTTTGGGGTACTACAGAAGTCTTATTTGGGAACACTATCTTCCTACTTGCAATATCTTTGTAGACCCATCTAATATATCAGATGTCTCAAATCTTCTTCTTGATGCTGTTGTTTGGAATCAGATTCTGAATTCAAACTTGCTTCCTAAGGATAAGGATTTAGACCAAGTATACTCTATTGAAAAAGATCTACTTCTTCTTATTAATTCAGATTTGAAGATTGATCTTCCTCAAGTTATGTTTGACCATCTGAAGAGGTCTCTTTCTTCTTTTAGGAAAGACCTTCTCCATTCCTTATGGACGAGTTATTTCTGAAATACTTGTTTAGTAGGGGGTCAACATAAGTTCTGAGGCTAGTTCTTCCAAGATTTTGAGAGACAAGTTTGAAGCTATCTATGAAAGTTTCTAATGTTAGATTTCTATATAGTTATGCTTTGTATTTTGTTGAAATCTTTGTATTAAGCTTCTTATTAATAAATTCATTGTTTGTTCATGCTTTTGTTCATTTTTAAACTGTTGAATATTTATTCTTTGTTTTTCTTGAGAATAAAAAACAAATAGGTAAAAGTCCTCAATGTTTACAGCTTATTTCATAAATGAAAAGGAAAATATTACAAGGCAATTAGATTTCCTAGTCTGTTGGATTGGCCCTAAGGAATTCTCTAGGATCATCTAACATGTCCAGATTATCTAAGAAATCTTGTCATTCTTCCTTAGGAAACTCCAAAGCCTCCTTTTTCAGTTGGATTTTGTGTATGGATCCAGAAGATCTTTTTCTTTTGTGTGTCTTCACAAAGGATGTTGAAGAGGAGAGCACTTATGAAGTTGTCTGCTTGCTTATAGATCTTTCAACTGTTGATATGCCTTGGTTTGCTTGAGTTGATGCATTCAGTAATGCTGCCTTCCTGAAATCTCTCTTTGGAACATATATCTGCTTTTGCTTGTACATCTTGGTGTTTTACTGATTAAGTGATGATGGAAGAAAGATTACTTTAGTCCTTTTTATAGACGCGTTACATAGATTGGCTTGAGTTTAATATTATTTAAGTATTGGTTAATTCTTATCGGTACTCTATTAATAACTCTTGGAAATGTTATCTAGCAGTCTAATCTATTTAAGATTCACTAAACAACTATGAGTTAATGTATGATTAGTTTTACTGATGTTTCTATCAGTTTCACTTTGTTAATGTACTTTCTGAAAATCTAAAGAAAAATTACTGGAATGTACTGGCATGCTGAAGAAATATTGGTAAAAAAAAGTACTTCATTTATATTAAGCATCTAGATTATAAAAATATTTTAAAAGGGACAACATGCTTTTTCTAGTAAAGATCCCTAGCTAGAGCATCTCGTTCCCAACGGCGTCCACTGTTGCCATAATCCACCTCCTCATCCTCAGAGTCAATTTCTTCTTCCTCTTCTATGACTGTAAGTGATCAGTAAAACCGCTTGTTGAGCCTTCTTTTCTTCTTTGACCTCTCCATACTTCTTCTCTTTGGCTTCAGAGCAGCTACTGATGAACCTCCTTTTGAAGGTTGTTCTGCTACTGCTGAAGTTGCCTCTTCAGAAGTAAGTGTTGTTGAGGGCAAAGGCTCAGTCGTAAAAGATTCAGAAGCAGCTCACCTCTGAGGGGATTGGACTTTTAAACTCGTAGAGCTCCCTGTAAAATCTGTTATGACGGATGTGTTATGACTCTCAGTTGACGACTCTATATCTCTAGGAAGAAGTTGATGAAAATGATTTAGGAGTTGGGTGCCTTTATAATGGCTTTTGTGGATACCAAGAGTCTGAAATTAATCCTTACTTAATTTGTGGAATAGTAATGACCATTAATACTTTAAAGCATGCACTTTAAAAACCTTAATGATTCTTACTACCTGATTACTATTCCTCTTGGAAACCAATCAAGTAATGATGATCTGTATTGCATTAATTAGTGAAATTCTTTGTTATCTTTCTTTCTTTTCTTCTTTTTCCTTCTTTTATTTTATTCTTTTTGATGTGACAAAAGGTGGAGAAATAATAGTAGGTATTTAAGTTGAAACTGAACCCATTGAATACCTATTCTGTCGTACATATTGGTCATTTATTTTCTTTGGCGACTTAGGATTTCGCCTGATGAATCCCTCTGCGCCAGTACTTTGCCCGGCGAGACAGTGGCGAAACCTAATCCGCCTGGCGTGTCCTGATTTGCCTGGTGAATCGCATCAGAACCATAATTCTTTTTCTACGTTCCACATGTTTCCAAGGGTCCCAAATTTCACCCTTACCATACCAACTCAGTTTCAAACCTCAAAACAAGTATCAACGATTGATCAAATACATGGTTCGACTATGCTACACAATTAATACCACATTTCAACCATTAGACTCTTTGATTTAGCAAAATTGTTCATTTTTCTCAAAATCCAACCTAACTCTAGAAACTCAAGATTTATATAACTAAAGCTTCTATCTAAAACCCACCTGGATTAGAAGATGATGATGAAGAAGATGAGATGAATTGATGAAGAGTGGTGGATGATTCTTGATCTTGAGCTCTTGGACTTTCTCTTCTTTTCTTTCCTTTCCTTTTCCTTCTCTCTAGCTTCACTTTCTCCAAATGTTTCTATCTTTGGAAAATGAGGGAAAAAGAAATGATATAGAGAAAAGTAATTAATTAGTA
Source organism: Lathyrus tuberosus (assembly GCA_022829125.1). NCBI lineage: Eukaryota > Viridiplantae > Streptophyta > Magnoliopsida > Fabales > Fabaceae > Lathyrus > Lathyrus tuberosus. Next base: position 9,722,799 of record JALAZF010000187.1, read on the forward strand.
ACACTACTAAATGTCCAAATTAGCTCAAATGCACCAATTAATAAATCCTTAGAGTTAGATAATATTAATCTTATCAGCTCTGAGTTCATCAGTTGCTCTAATTGTCTTATCAGATAAATACTCAGAGCACAATGGATCTCAACTGTTCTCAACTAATTTTATCCAGAGTGTTTATAAAAATACGGGGTATTACATCCTCCCCTCCTTAATTAGAAATTCATCCTCGAATTTAAAAGATTACCTGAACATATGAGGGTAAGCCTCCCGCATCTCTGATTCTAATTCCCAAGTAGCATCACCCGGATGCGTCACATCCCATTGCACCTTAACAAGAGGAATGCCCTTGTTCCTTAATACCTTTGTTTCTCTTCCCACAATACGACTCGGTTGAGGATCAAAAGTCAAGTCTGCTTCTATTTCCACTGAGTCTGGTAGAACTGGCTGAAGAGGATCAGGGATAAACTTCCGGAGCTGAGATACATGAAAGACGTCATGCATCTCTGATAGAGAGGGTGGTAAGGCTAATCTGTACGCGACTTCACCAATCCTTTCTAAGATCTGATACGATCCCACGTATCTCGGACTTAACTTGTGTGACTTAAATGGTCCTTTCAATCTCAATCTCGGAGCAAATTTCAGAAACACGTGGTCACCTTCCTCAAATTCTAAAGGCCTCATATAATTGTCCGCATAACTCTTTTGACGATCTTGTGCTTGTTTAACCTTTTCACGGATCATTCGAATCTTTTCCGTAGTCTCTTGAATATCTTCGGGTCCCAAAATTATATCTTCACCAACTTCCGCCCAACACAAAGGTGTTCTACATTTCCACCCAAACAATGCTTCATAAGGAGCCATACCAATGCTCACATGGTAACTATTTTTATAAGAAAACTCAATCAACAACAAAAGTTCCTTCCAATCTCCTCTACTTCCTAGCACACATGCTCTCAACATGTCTTCATCGTTTGTATTGTTCACTTAGTCTGACCGTCCGTCTGAGGATGATTAGACGTGCTCAACCGCAACCTTGTACCCATAGTTTATTGAAAAGCCTTCCAAAATATTGAAGTAAACTTTGGATCTCTATCGGACACAATATTATAGGGAACACCTTGCAATCTCACAAATTCAAAAATAAACAACCTTGCAAGATGACTTGCCTTGTAAGTGGTCTTCACGGCTAAGAATGCGCAAATTTCGTTAGTCGATCCACAATCACCCAAATAGAATGATAACCACCTTTTGTATGGGGTAAACGTACTGCAAAGTCCATAGAAATACTATCCCACTTCCAAACTGGAATCTATAAAGGTTGCAACAGACCACCCGGTCTTTGGTGTTCAATCTTCATGTAACACCCCATTTCTACCCAGTAATTATATTAAAATCAGAGTTATAAAATTTTCGACATAACACGGGATATCACATTTTCAACTTTAAAAAGCAACCACATAATAGGTATTCATGAAATATACATAACGTTTCAGGGAAACATAAAACAACAAATGGTCTTCAACTTTATTCAACTTAAGCAAACACAACGCAGCGGATTCATTAACAACTTAGTAGCATCTTTATTTAACATAAAACAACTGCAAATTAAGCAACAAAGTATTTTTCAGCAATCTCATTAAAAAAAAATTCAGCATGTAGACAAATAAATAAAAGACACACGTCACCCCCCCGAGTGCTACGTATCAGAGCGACAAACACCGACATCGAACTAAGGTAACCGGCTACTCCTCTTGATTACCTGCACGTTGCCAACATATGGACAACATTCAAACAGAAGGGGTGAGTTACCAAAAATTACAAACGGAGTATGATAAATAATATATAGGCAAGAATCATACAAATAATCACCACTTCACACCAATAACCAACAATCAAATTCAACAACAACAATTAAAAATCAGCAACAACAAATAAGAAAAGGATCAACAACAACTTAAGAAAATGCAACTTTAATGCGACTTGACAATGTTATGCATGTGGTACCATCGGAGTAAAACTCCCAACTTAATATTGTCAGTTTATCGAGGCATCAAGGCATAAGCCTACAACTTTCAACTTTCAACATATGCCAATCCAGGCCAACGTGGTGTGAGCAACGCTCCGACATAAAATGCAATGTATGTTTTATGACATGCACAACTCATCAACATAACAACTCAACAACATCCACAACATAATCAACTTAAACAACATAGCAACTTTTATGACATAAACAACGTAGTCAACTTTGGCTATTACGCCTTCAACTTAAAATTCGTCTGTGCATCGGAACGAAACAACAAAATCAGTTGTACCTGCGAATCCACTTTTTCGACATTATTTCAACCAAATAATTCAACAAAAGTCACCTACTAAATTACCCGACTTACCCCGACAATTTCCGTTAAATTCCGGACAACTGAGTTTTTCGCCCAAACCGGCTAAACCGACTAAAACTGCACTACTCTTGACCTCTGTTATTTAATACCAGTTTATTTCAAAATTCTACTTTCTGTTACGATTCCTTAAAATCAATTCCAAGCTTCTATCATGAATTTTTATTAATCCTGTTGCTGTCAAAATTCTGTTTGTTATAACAAAACCTGTTATTTTCATTTTCTGTTAAAACCACCACTGCTACTAATACGTTTCTAATTTTCTACAAAAACCTGTTCACTGCTATTGTTTCATTTTTCTGTCACCAATTACCACTGTTGAGTTAATTAAATTTCTGTCAAAAACTTGAGTATGAGCTTTTCCTACTAATCTTGATTTTACTAATTCTGGTTACCAATTAATCTCTCTGCTACAAGACCAATTAAAAGGATTCTGCTACACGTTATTAGTGGCTATAATAATTTACTGCTACGAAGTCTATTATTAACATCTTAGTTGCCTAATATGTGGTTTATTAATACATCAATTTAAATAAGAGAACATGCTTATGTTACAGTACTAGTAATTAGAAATCATAGCATTAAAGGTGTGGAAAATTAAGTGGGACACCACCTACATGGGTGGCTTGTGCCACCCTTTGAGAGGGATCATGGCTTGCGCCATGTATTGCTAGGTGGCTGGCGCCACACATAGCTTGTGGTGGCCGGGCCAACCTGCTTCCCTTTTCCAACTAAGTGGCATGCGCCACATATATTTTCTTTTGTTCTGGGTGGCCTGCGCCACCCGTGCATTTGCGCAGTGTTATCTAATCCAACCAAGATTTCCAGAAAAACAAATATTCACTACAACATTCATAGAAAATTACCAGCAGCAATTTCTCAAAACTCAATCAATCGACATTTTTACATTAGCCAAATCAGTTTCACGGGAACGCTTACAAGAATTCATTCAACTATAATTTTCCACCACTTCAACACAGAAACAACAACATCATAACAGTAGCATTCACAATTCAACAACATCATAATTAATTTCCACACAGACGACAACCCTATCGAAAATCCATGGAAGAAAACTCATATAATCCCCAACCCTTATACCATTCATCATAACCCGGTTATAATAATCGAACCCACCCTTACCTTGGATTGAAGGCAGCTCGACGATCGATCGGGTTCCAGAAATTCGACACCGGTAGCGGTTTCTCTCGCAACTTCTTCTTCGCTCACGTTCTTCTTTCTCTTCTCCTCTAACTGATACAACAAAACTCCCCACTCTTTTCTATTTCTCTTGTTTTATTTGTTTTATTAAAATAATAATATTCAATTATAATATCTAATGGGCCTAAACATACACCCCCTAATTTACTAATTCCGACACGAACCCAAGCCCACTTACGCAAACACTCTCCTACGACTATAATATTATTTCCAATATTATTTCGACGACTTACCAACTTAAAAAAGTTCCGACTTAACGACTTAATTCACCGCAACACCAAAATCAATCGAATAATTCACAACAATTAAATAAATACTTAAATATTTTGGGAGTTACAACTCTCCCCCACTTAGAATATTTTCGTCCTAAAAACTTTACCTCATTCAAACAACTCGGGATAGGAGTCTCGCATCTTGCTCTCCAATTCCCACGTCATGCTTTCTCCGGTAGCTCCCAACCAGACAACTTTCACCAACGCGATCTCTTTCCCTCGCAAAGTCTTCATTTCACGATCCGCGATTCGCATAGGCTTCGTCTCCACCGTGAGATTATCCCGTACTTGCACATCATCCATATTAACCACATGAGACGGATCTGAAATGTATTTCCAAAGCTACGACACATGAAACACATCATGCAGATTCGAAAGATTTGGCGGTAACGCCATTCGGTAAGCAACTTTCCCAACTCGGTCCAAAATCTGATACGGTCCAATAAAACGAGGAGTGAGCTTTTTAGACTTCAAAGCTCTCCCAACACCAGTCACATGTGACTCTCAAAAATACATGATCACCCGCTTGGAATTTCAAATCCTTCTTCCGCTTGTCATGGTAACTTTTCTGTCTACTTTGAGAAGCTTTCATCTTCTCTCGGATCAACTTCACTTTCTCGGTAGTTTCTCGAACTAATTCCGGTCCAAGTACTACACTTTCACCGGATTCATGCCAACACAACGGAGTTCTACACCTCCGACCATACAGCGCTTCAAAAGGTGCCATTCCGATACTAGAATGGTGACTATTATTATAAGTGAACTCGATCAATGGAAGATAAGTATCCCACGAACCTCCTTGTTCAAGAACACACGCTCGCAACAAATCCTCCAACGACTGAATAGTTCTCTGAGTTTGACCATCTGTTTGAGGATGATACGCCGAACTCAACCTCAAGTTAGAACCCAACGCTTCTTGTAGACTCTTCCAAAACTCCGACGTAAACCTCGGATCTCTATCCGACACGATACACAAAGGAACACCATGCAACTTCACAATCGCTCAGATATAAATTTCTGCCAACTTCGCAATTGGATATGTGATGTTAATAGGTATAAAGTGAGCCGACTTCGTAAGCCTATCAACAATCAGCCAAATTGAATCATGCCCTCTTGAAGTCATAGGCAGCCCTGTCACAAAGTCCATAGAAATGCTATCCCATTTCCATTCTGGAATCTCTAACGGTTGCATCAACCCAGCAGGTTTCTGATGCTCAACTTTTGACTTCTGACAAGTCAAACATGCATACACAAATCGTGCCACATCTTCTTTCATTCCGGACCACCAAAATATCTTCTTCAAGTCTTGATACATTTTAGTGGCTCCCGGATGAATACTCAGATTACTTCTATGACCCTCTTCAAGAATCTTCTTTTTCATATCTGCATCATCTGGTATACAAATTCGATCATGCAGTCTCAACACACCTCGTGCATCAATCTTAAAGTCACTCTTATCCGATTGACCACAACTATTCATGATGTCCACTAGCTTCACATCCCGCTTCTGAGCCTCTCGAATACTGTCCAGAAAATCATTGTTAATTTTCAACATACCTAGCATAACACTCTGCGGTGTCACTTCACAAACCAAACTCATATCTCGAAACTGCTCAATCAATTCCAATTCCTTAATCATCATTGCTAACATATGCAAGGTCTTTCGGCTTAAAGCATCAGCCACAACATTAGCTTTTCTCGGATGATAATTCAAACCGAAATCATAATCTTTCAGCAATTCTAACCACCGTCGCTGTCTCATATTCAGCTCCTTCTGATCAAACAAATACTTTAAGCTCTTATGATCACTATAAACTTCAAATTTAGAGCCATAGAGATAATGCCTCCAAATCTTCAGCACAAAAACCACTGCAGTAAGTTCCAAATCACGCGTAGGATAATTCCTTTCATGAGTTCTCAACTGTCGAGACGCATAAGAAATTACTTTATTGTTCTGCATAAGCACACCTCCTAAACCCATCAACGAAGCATCACAATAAACCACAAATGGTTCTCCTGGATTCGGTAATGTCAAAACCAGAGCCGACGTCAACCTTTTCTTCTATTCTGTAAAACTTTCTTCGCACTGAACATCCCACACAAAAGCTTTACTTTTACAAGTCAATCTAGTTAACGGAAGTGCCAACTTAGAAAACCCTTCAATAAACCTTCTATAATAACCAGCTAATCCAAAGAAACTTCTAATCTCGGTAGCTGACTTCGGAGTTTCCCACTCTAAAACAGCCTCTACTTTAGATGGATCCACAGCAATGCCACTACCAAATATGACATGACCAAGAAAACTGACTTCTTTTAACCAAAATTCGCACTTGGACAGCTTCGCATACAACTTATTGCCTTTCAAAACTTCCAATATTGTTCTCAAATGTTCCTTATGCTCTTCTTCTGACTTAGAGTAAATCAGAATATCATCAATGAATACAACCACAAAACGATCCAGATAAGTATGAAAAATGTGGTTCATGTATTCCATGAATACTCCCGGCGCATTTGTAACACCGAAAGGCATCACCGAATACTCATAGTGTCCATACCGTGTTCGGAACGCCGTCTTCTGAATATCCTCAACTTTCACTTTAATCTGATGATAACCCGATCTCAGATCGATCTTGCTAAACACACGAGCACCTACCAATTGATCCATCAAATCATCTATTCTTGGAAGTGGATACTTGTTCTTGATTGTTACTTTATTCAGCTGTCTATAATCAACACAAAGTCTCATACTTCCATCTTTCTTCTTTACTAACAACACTGGAGCTCCCCACGGCGATACACTTGGTCTTATAAACTTCTTCTCAAGTAACTCTTCCAAGTGCTTCTTTAATTCAGACAACTCGGATGCCGACATTCTGTATGGTTCCATCGACACAGGTCTAGTACCAGGTACAAGATCAATTGCAAATTCAACCTCTCTCTCTGGCGGCACATCAGGAATTTCATCAGGGAAAACTTCAGGAAATTCATTCACCACTTGCAATTCTTCAATCTTAGCTTTGCTCTCAATAGACAACGTTGCCATCAACGAAAACATCTGAGCTTTCTTTGGCTTCGGACACTGGTTACCAATATGTCCCTCTTCACCACAATTAAAACAGATCATCTCCTTGTGCTTGCAATCAGATATTGCATGTCCAATCTTACCACATCGGAAACATCTCTTCGCCTCAGCAGTACACACAGTACTCTTATGTCCAGCTTTTCCACACTTGAAATAAGTTATGCCAGCAGGAGCATCTCCCCTACTAGTTTTCTTGCCCTCATTCGCTTTCTGTTTACCTTTTCCAGCTGGAGCATCATAAGGCTTACCACGGTTCTGTTGTTGCTTGCCTCTTCTATCACTAACAATCTTGTAGTGAGAATTATTGTCCTCTTCATAAATTCTGAAACTATCAACCAAATCAGAAAAGGCACAAATCTTCTGATACCCAATATCTTTCTTGATTTCAGAGCACAAACCGCTTTCAAACTTAATGCATTTAGAAAACACAGCATCATCACCGGTATAGTACGGATAAAACTTAGCCAGCTCAACAAACTTCGCAGCATAATCAGTAACCGACATAGTTCCTTGCTTCAACTCAAGAAACTCAATCTGCTTCTTACCACGGACATCCTCTGGATAATACTTCCTCAAAAATTCCCTTCGAAACACATCCCAAGTGATAACTTCACCTGTAGTCTCCAACCTCTGACGAGTCTCTAGCCACCAGTCATCAGCTTCGACTGCTAGCATATAAGTCCCATAACGAACCTTCTGCGCAGGAGTGCAGTCCATCACACGGAAGATCCTCTCAATCTCTTTCAACCAGTCCAACGCTCCATCAGGATCATACTTGCCCTTGAAGGTAGGCGGATTTTCCCTCTGAAAAGTCGCCAGACTACGAGATCCATCATTCTCGCCAGCATTCGGTAAATTCTGCACAGCCTGAGCCATTGCTTGCATTTCAGCAGCCATTGCAGCATCGTTCCTTCCAGCCATCTCAACTTATCACTACAACACAAACCAAAGTTAGAACCAAATAACAATACTCGATTGTTACACAACTACGACTCGACACTTGGCCGGACGGACCGACCTGCTTCGATACCACTAATGTAACACCCCATTTCTACCCAGTAATTATATTAAAATCAGAGTTATAAAATTTTCGACATAACACGGGATATCACATTTTCAACTTTAAAAAGCAATCACATAATAGGTATTCATGAAAGATACATAACGTTTCAGGGAAACATAAAACAACAAATGGTCTTCAACTTTATTCAACTTAAGCAAACACAACGCAGCGGATCCATTAACAACTTAGTAGCATCTTTATTTAACATAAAACAACTGCAAATTAAGCAACAAAGTATTTTTCAGCAATCTCATTAAAAAAAATTCAGCATGTAGACAAATAAATAAAAGACACGCGTCATCCCCCCGAGTGCTACGTATCAGAGCGACAAACACTGACATCGAACTAAGGTGACCGGCTACTCCTCTTGATTACCTGCACGTTGCCAACATAGGGACAACATTCAAACAGAAGGGGTGAGTTACCGAAAATTACAAACGGAGTATGATAAATAATATATAGGCAAGAATCATACAAATAATCACCACTTCACACCAATAACCAACAATCAAATTCAACAACAACAATTAAAAATCAGCAACAACAAATAAGAAAAGGATCAACAACAACTTAAGAAAATGCAACTTTAATGCGACTCGACAATGTTATGCATGTGGTACCATCAGAGTAAAACTCCCAACTTAATATTGCCAGTTTATCGAGGCATCAAGGCATAAGCCTTCAACTTTCAACTTTCAACATATGCCAATCCAGGCCAACGTGGTGTGAGCAACGCTCCGACATAAAATGCAATGTATGTTTTATGACATGCACAACTCATCAACATAACAACTCAACAACATCCACAACATAATCAACTTAAACAACATAGCAACTTTTACGACATAAACAACGTAGTCAACTTTGGCTATTACGCCTTCAACTTAAAATTCGTCCGTGCATCGGAACGAAACAACAAAATCAGCTGTACCTGCGAATCCTCTTTTTCGACATTATTTCAACCAAACAATTCAACAAAGGTCACCTACTAAATTACCCGACTTACTCCGACAATTTCCGTTAAATTCCAGACATCTGAGTTTTTCGCCCAAACCGGCCAAACCGACTAAAACTGCACTATTCTTGACCTCTGTTATTTAATACCAGTTTATTTCAAAATTCTACTTTCTGTTACGATTCCTTAAAATCATTTCCAAGATTCTATCATGAATTGTTATTAATCCTGTTGCTGTCAAAATTCTGTTTGTTATAACAAAACCTGTTATTTTCATTTTCTGTTAAAACCACCACTGCTACTAATACGTTTCTAATTTTTTGCTAAAACCTGTTCACTGCTATTGTTTCATTTTTCTGTCACCAATTACCACTGTTGGGATAATTAAATTTCTGTCAAAAACTTGAGCATGAGCTTTTCCTACTAATCTTGATTTTACTAATTCTGGTTACCAATTAATCTCTCTGCTACCAGACCAATTAAAAGGATTCTGCTACACGTTATTAGTGGCTATAATAATTTACTGCTACGAAGTCTATTATTAACATCTTAGTTGCCTAATATGTGGTTTATTAATACATCAATTTAAATAAGAGAACATGCTTATGTTACAGTACTAGTAATTAGAAATCATAGCATTAAAGGTGTGGAAAATTAAGTGGGACCCCACCTACATGGGTGGCTTGCGCCACCCTTTGAGAGGGATCATGGCTTGCGCCATGTATTGCTAGGTGGCTGGCGCCACACATAGCTTGTGGTGGCCGGGCCCACCTGCTTCCCTTTTCCAACTAAGTGGCTTGCGCCACATATATTTTCTTTTGTTCTGGGTGGCCTGCGCCACCCGTGCATTTGCGCAGTGTTATCTAATCCAACCAAGATTTCCAGAAAAACAAATATTCACTACAACATTCATAGAAAATTACCAGCAGCAATTTCACAAAACTCAATCAATCGGCATTTTTACATTAGCCAAATCAGTTTCACGGGAACGCTTACAAGAATTCATTCAACTATAATTTTCCACCACTTCAACACAGAAACAACAACATCATTACAGTAGCATTCACAATTCAACAACATCATAATTAATTTCCACACAGACGACAACCCTATCGAAAATCAATGGAAGAAAACTCATATAATCCCCAACCCTTATACCATTCATCATAATCCGGTATAATAATCGAACCCACCCTTACCTTGGATTGAAGGCAGCTCGACCATCGATCGGGTTCCAGAAATTCGACACCGGTAGCGGTTTCTCTCGCAACTTCTTCTTCTCTCACGTTCTTCTTTCTCTTCTCCTCTAACTAATACAACAAAACTCCCCACTCTTTTCTATTTCTCTTGTTTTATTTGTTTTATTAAAATAATAATATTCAATTATAATATCTAATGGGCCTAAACATACACCCCCTAATTTACTAATTCCGACACGAACCCAAGCCCACTTACGCAAACACTCTCCTACAACTATAATATTATTTCCAATATTATTCCGACGACTTACCAACTTAAAAAAGTTCCGACTTAACAACTTAATTCACCGCAACACCAAAATCAACCGAATAATTCACAACAATTAAATAAATATCCAATTAAATAAATACTTAAATATTTTGGGCGTTACAACTCTCCCCCACTTAGAATATTTTCATCCTCAAAAATTTACCTGATTCAAACAGCTCGGGATAGGAGTCTCGCATCTTGCTCTCCAATTTCCACGTCATGCTTTCTCCGGTAGCTCCCAACCAGACAACTTTCGCCAACGCGTTCTCTTTCCCTCGCAAAGTCTTCATTTCACGATCCGCGATTCGCACAGGCTTCGTCTCCACTGTGAGATTATCCCGTACTTGCACATCATCCATATTAACCACATGAGACGGATCTGAAATGTATTTCCAAAGTTGCGACACATGAAACACATCATGCAGATTCGAAAGATTTGGCGGTAACGCCATTCGGTAAGCAACTTTCCCAACTCGGTCCAAAATCTGATACGGTCCAATAAAATGAGGAGTGAGCTTTTTAGACTTCAAAGCTCTCCCAACACCAGTCACAGGTGTGACTCTCAAAAACACATGATCACCCGTTTGGAATTCCAAATCCTTCTTCCGCTTGTCATGGTAACTTTTCTGTCTACTTTGAGAACCTTTCATCTTCTCTCGGATCAACTTCACTATCTCGGTAGTTTCTCGAACTAATTCTGGTCCAAGTACTACACTTTCACCGGATTCATGCCAACACAACAGAGTTCTACACCTCCGACCATATAGCGCTTCAAAAGGTGTCATTCTGATACTAGAATGGTGACTATTATTATAAGTGAACTCGATCAATGGAAGATAAGTATCCCACGAACCTCCTTGTTCAAGAACACACGCTCGCAACAAATCCTCCAACGACTGAATAGTTCTCTCAGTTTGACCATCTGTTTGAGGATGACACGCCGAACTCAACCTCAGCTTAGAACCCAACTCTTCTTGTAGACTCTTCCAAAACTCCGACGTAAACCTCGGATCTCTATCCGACACGATACAAAAAGGAACACCATGCAACTTCACAATCACTCGGATATAAATTTCTGCCAACTTCGCAATTTGATATGTGATGTTAATAGGTATAAAGTGAGCCAACCTCGTAAGCCTATCAACAATCACCCAAATTGAATCATGTCCTCTTGAAGTCATAGGCAACCCTGTCGTAAAGTCTATTGAAATGCTATCCCATTTCCATTCTGGAATCTCTAACAGTTGCATCAACCCAGCAGGTTTCTGATGCTCAACTTTCGACTTCTGACAAGTCAAACATGCATACACAAATCGTGCCACATCTTCTTTCATTCCGGACCACCAAAATATCTTCTTCAAGTCTTGATACATTTTAGTAGCTCCCGGATGAATACTCAGATTACTTCTATGACCCTCTTCAAGAATATTTTTTTTCATATCTGCATCATCTGGTATACAATTTCGATCATGCAGTCTCAACACACCTCGTGCATCAATCTTAAAGTCTCTCTTATCCGATTGACCACAACTATTCATGATGTCCACTAGCTTCACATCCCGCTTCTGAGCCTCTCGAATACTGTCCAGAAAATCATTGTTAATTTTCAACATACCCAGCATAACACTCTGCGGTGTCACTTCGCAAACCAAACTCATATCTCGAAACTGCTCAATCAATTCCAATTCCTTAATCATCATTGCTGACATATGCAAGGTCTTTCGGCTTAAAGCATCAGCCACAACATTAGCTTTGCCTGGATGATAATTCAAACCGAAATCATAATCTTTCAGCAATTCTAACCACCGTCGCAGTCTCATATTCAGCTCCTTCTGATCAAACAAATACTTTAAGCTCTTATGATCACTATAAACTTCAAATCTAGAACCATAGAGATAATGCCTCCAAATCTTCAGCACAAAAACTACTGTAGCAAGTTCCAAATCATGCGTAGGAAAATTCCCTTCATGAGTTCTCAACGTTCGAGATGCATAAGCAATTACTTTATTATTCTGCATAAGCACACCTCCTAAACCCATCAACGAAGCATCACAATAAACCACAAATGGTTCTCCTGGATTCGGTAATGTCAAAACCAGAGCTGACGTCAACCTCTTCTTCAATTCTGTAAAACTTTCTTCGCACTGAACATCCCACACAAAAGCTTTACTTTTACAAGTCAATCTAGTTAACGGAAGTGCCAACTTAGAAAACCCTTCAATAAACCTTCTATAATAACCAGCTAATCCAAAGAAACTTCTAATCTCGGTAGCTGACTTCGGAGTTTCCCATTCTAAAACAGCCTCTACTTTAGATGGATCCACAGCAATGCCACTACCAGATATGACATGACCAAGAAAACTGACTTCTTTTAACCAAAATTCGCACTTGGACAGCTTCGCATACAACTTATTTCCTTTCAAAACTTCCAATACTGTTCTCAAATGTTCCTTATGCTCTTCTTCTGACTTAGAGTAAATCAGAATATCATCAATGAATACAACCACAAAACGATCCAGATAAGTATGAAAAATGTGGTTCATGTATTCCATGAATACTCCCGGCGCATTTGTAACACCGAAAGGCATCACCGAATACTCATAGTGTCCATACCGTGTTCGGAACGCCGTCTTCTGAATATCCTCATCTTTCACTTTAATCTGATGATAACCTGATCTCATATCGATCTTGCTAAACACGCGAGAACCTACCAATTGATCCATCAAATCATCTATTCTTAGAAGTGGATACTTGTTCTTGATTGTTACTTTATTCAGCTGTCTATAATCAACACAAAGTCTCATACTTCCATCTTTCTTCTTTACTAACAATACTGGAGCTCCCCACGGGGATACACTTGGTCTTATAAACTTCTTCTCAAGTAACTCTTCCAAGTGCTTCTTTAATTCAGACAACTCGGATGCCGACATTCTGTATGGTGCCATCGACACAGGTCTAGTACCAGGTACAAGATCAATTGCAAATTCAACCTCTCTGGCGGCACATCAGGAATTTCATCAGGGAAAACTTCAGGAAATTCATTCACCACTTGCAATTCTTCAATCTTAGCTTTGCTCTCAATAGAAAACGTTGCCATCAACGAAAACATCTGAGCTTTCTTTGGCTTCGGACACTGGTTACCAATATGTCCCTCTTCACCACAATTAAAACAGATCATCTCCTTGTGCTTGCAATCAGATATTGCATGTCCAATCTTACCACATCGGAAACACCTCTTCGCCTCAGCAGTACACACAGTACTCTTATGTCCAGCTTTTCCACACTTGAAACAAGTTATGCCAGCAGGAGCATCTCCCCTACTAGTTTTCTTGCCCTCAGTCGCTTTCTGTTTACCTTTTCCAGGTGGAGCATCATAAGGCTTACCACGGTTCTATTGTTGCTTACCTCTTCTCTCACTAACAATCTTGTAGTGAGCATTATTGTCCTCTTCATAAATTCGGCAACTATCAACCAAATCAGAAAAGACACGAATCTTCTGATACCCAATAGCTTTCTTGATTTCAGGGCGCAAACCGCTTTCAAACTTAATGCATTTAGAAAATTCAGCATCATCACCGGTATAGTACGGATAAAACTTAGCCAGCTCAACAAACTTCGCAGCATAATCAGTAACCGACATAGTTCCTTGCTTCAACTCAAGAAACTCAATCTGCTTCTTACCACGGACATCCTCTGGATAATACTTCCTCAGAAATTCCCTTCGGAACACATCCCAAGTGATAACTTCACCTCTAGTCTCCAACCTCTGACGAGTCTCTAGCCACCAGTCATCAGCTTCGACTGCTAGCATATGAGTCCCATAACGAACCTTCTGCGCTGGAGTGCAGTCCATCACACGGAAGATCCTCTCAATCTCTTTCAACCAGTCCAACGCTCCATCAGGATCATACTTGCCCTTGAAGGTAGGCGGATTTTCCCTCTGAAAAGTCGCCAGACTACGAGATCCATCATTCTCGCCAGCATTCGGTAAATTCTGCACAGCCTGAGCCATTGCTTGCATTGCAGCAGCCATTGCAGCATCGTTCCTTCCAGCCATCTCAACTTATCACTACAACACAAACCAAAGTTAGAACCAAATAACAATACTCGATTGTTACACAACTACGACTCGACACTTGGCCGGACGGACCGACCTGCTCTGATACCACTAATGTAACACCCCATTTCTACCCAGTAATTATATTAAAATCAGAGTTATAAAATTTTCGACATAACACGGGATATCACATTTTCAACTTTAAAAAGCAACCACATAATAGGTATTCATGAAAGATACATAACATTTCAGGGAAACATAAAATAACAAATGGTCTTCAACTTTATTCAACTTAAGCAAACACAACGCAGTGGATTCATTAACAACTTAGTAGCATCTTTATTTAACATAAAACAACTGCAAATTAAGCAACAAAGTATTTTTCAGCAATCTCATTAAAAAAAAATTCAGCATGTAGACAAATAAATAAAAGACACGCGTCATCCCCCCGAGTGCTACGTATCAGAGCGACAAACACCGACATCGAACTAAGGTAACCGACTACTCCTCTTGATTACCTGCACGTTGCCAACATAGGGACAACATTCAAACAGAAGGGGTGAGTTACTGAAAATTACAAACGGAGTATGATAAATAATATATAGGCAAGAATCATACAAATAATCACCACTTCACACCAATAACCAACAATCAAATTCAACAACAACAATTAAAAATCAGCAACAACAAATAAGAAAAGGATCAACAACAACTTAAGAAAATGCAACTTTAATGCGACTCGACAATGTTATGCATGTGGTACCATCGGAGTAAAACTCCCAACTTAATATTGCCAGTTTATCGAGGCATCAAGGCATAAGCCTTCAACTTTCAACTTTCAACATATGCCAATCCAGGCCAACGTGGTGTGAGCAACGCTCCGACATAAAATGCAATGTATGTTTTATGACATGCACAACTCATCAACATAACAACTCAACAACATCCACAACATAATCAACTTAAACAACATAGCAACTTTTACGACATAAACAACGTAGTCAACTTTGGCTATTACGCCTTCAACTTAAAATTCGTCCGTGCATCGGAACGAAACAACAAAATCAGCTGTACCTGCGAATCCACTTTTTCGACATTATTTCAACCAAACAATTCAACAAAAGTCACCTACTAAATTATCCGACTTACCCCGACAATTTCCGTTAAATTCCGGACAACTGAGTTTTTCGACCAAACCGGCTAAACCGACTAAAACTGCACTATTCTTGACCTCTGTTATTTAATACCAGTTTATTTCAAAATTCTACTTTCTGTTACGATTCCTTAAAATCATTTCCAAGCTTCTATCATGAATGGTTATTAATCCTGTTGCTGTCAAAATTCTGTTTGTTATAACAAAACCTGTTATTTTCATTTTCTGTTAAAACCACCACTGCTACTAATACGTTTCTAATTTTCTGCTAAAACCAGTTCACTGCTATTGTTTCATTTTTCTGTCACCAATTACCACTGTTGGGTTAATTAAATTTATGTCAAAAACTTGAGCATGAGCTTTTCCTACTAATCTTGATTTTACTAATTCTGGTTACCAATTAATCTCTCTGCTACCAGACCAATTAAAAGGATTCTGCTACACGTTATTAGTGGCTATAATAATTTATTGCTACGAAGTCTATTATTAACATCTTAGTTACCTAATATGTGGTTTATTAATACATCAATTTAAATAAGAGAACATGCTTATGTTACAGTACTAGTAATTAGAAATCATAGCATTAAAGGTGTGAAAAATTAAGTGGGACCCCACCTACATGGGTGGCTTGCGCCACCCTTTGAGAGGGATCATGGGTTGCGCCATGTATTGCTAGGTGGCTGGCGCCACACATAGCTTGTGGTGGCCGGGCCCACCTGTTTCCCTTTTCCAACTAAGTGGCTTGCGCCACATATATTTTCTTTTGTTCTGGGTGGCCTGCGCCACCCGTGCATTTGCGCAGTGTTATCTAATCCAACCAAGATTTCCAGAAAAACAAATATTCACTACAACATTCATAGAAAATTACCAGCAGCAATTTCACAAAACTCAATCAATCGACATTTTTACATTAGCCAAATCAGTTTCACGGGAACGCTTACAAGAATTCATTCAACTATAATTTTCCACCACTTCAACACAGAAACAACAACATCATAACAGTAGCATTCACAATTCAACAACATCATAATTAATTTCCACACAGACGACAACCCTATCGAAAATCAATGGAAGAAAACTCATATAATCCCCAACCCTTATACCATTCATCATAACTCGGTTATATTAATCGAACCCACCCTTACCTTGGATTGAAGGCAGCTCGACGATCGATCGGGTTCTAGAAATTCGACACCGGTAGCGGTTTCTCTCGCAACTTCTTCTCCTCTCACGTTCTTCTTTCTCTTCTCCTCTAACTGATACAACAAAACTCCCCACTCTTTTCTATTTCTCTTGTTTTATTTGTTTTGTTAAAATAATAATATTCAATTATAATATCTAATGGGCCTAAACATACACCCCCTAATTTAACAATTCCGACACTAACCCAAGCCCACTTACGCAAGCACTCTCCTACGACTATAATATTATTTCCAATATTATTCCGACGACTTACCAACTTAAAAAAGTTCCGACTTAACGACTTAATTCACCGCAACACCAAAATCAACCGAATAACTCACAACAATTAAATAAATATCCAATTAAATAAATACTTAAATATTTTGGGCGTTACACTTCACCTGTTGACACACTGTACATTCTAACACATACACCGCAATATCCTTTTTCATTCTGGACCACCAATAACCCTTCTTTAAGTCTTGATACATCTTCGAAGAACCAGGATGTATCGTAAAAGTACCTTTATGAGTTTCATCTAAAACCTTTCTTTTTAATATCGCGTAATTCGGAACACAAATTCTTTGGTTAATCAGAACAATCCCATCCGCTGCTCGTGAAATACCCTGTTGAAGTAACATCTCTTGAAACATCTCCTATAAAACTTGTTCTTGTTGAATCTCATCTCTTAGAATAGAATTGACATTCAAATTTCCCATAATTACACCATTCGGAGTCCACACAAACAGGAGATTAAGATCTCTAAACTTTTCTAACAAAGCATACTCCAATATCATCAATTCGGCACTATGAACCATTTTCAGACTTAATGCATCTGCCAATTTATTTGCTTTTCCTGGATGATACTTTAATTCTAAGTCATAATACTTTAAGTACTCCATCCACCTTCTTTGTCGCATATTCAACTCCTTTTGGTCAAATAAATACTTCAAACTTTTATGATCACTGAACATTTCAAAACGTACACCATACAAATAATGGCACCACACCTTTAGTGCAAACACAACTGCTGCTAGTTCCAAATCATGAGTTGGATAATTCTTCTCATGAACTTTCAATTGTCGAGAAGCATAAGCTACCACTTGACCGCCTTGCATCAGAACACTTCCTAATCCCATCTTAGAAGCATTACAAAATACTTCGTAAAAGTTGCTAGGACCAGGAATAATTAACACGGGAGCAGTCATCAATCTTTCCTTCAATTTCATAATGCTTTGCTAACAACTCGAATCCCACTCATAAGCACACTCTTTTCGAGTAAATTTTGTCATTGGTAAGGCCAATTGAGAAAAACCTTTGATAAACCTCCTATAATAACCTGCCAATCCCAAGAAACTTCTAACTTTCGAAGCATTTTTCGGTCTCTCCCAATTGATCACTGCTTCTACCTTCGACGGATCCACTGCCACACCACCTTGAGATATAACATGACCAAGAAAATTAACTTTCGACATCCAAAACTCACACTTGCTTAACTTAGCAAAAAGTTGCTTCCCCTGCAATACCGATAAGACAATTCTCAGATGTTCTCCGTGCTCCTGTGGAGTACGAGAATAAATAGGAATGTCATCAATAAAGATCACGACGAATTGGTCCAATTAAGCTTGAAATATACAATTTATGTAATCCATAAAAACAGCTGGAGCATTTGTCACACCGAAAGGCATCACTAAGAATTTGTAATGTCCGTAACGGGTTCTAAATGCAGTCTTAGGCACATCGGAACTTTTCACTCGGATCTGATGATAACCCGACCATAAATCAATATTCTAGAACACACAGGCTCCCTTCAATTGATCTAACAGATCGTCTATCCTTGGTAAGGGGTACTTGTTCTTAATGGTGACTTTATTCAACTTACGATAATCGATGCACAGACGTATTCCACCATCTTTCTTCTTTACCAACAAAACTGGAGCTCCCCATGGTGAAACGCTAGGTCTAACAAAATTATTAGCCATCAAGTCCTCTAATTGGTCCTTTAATTCTCTTAATTTAAGTGGTGCCATCCGATAAGGAGAAACGGATATAGGAGCCGTTCCCGGTAACAGGTCAATAGAGAACTCAACTTCTCTCTCCGGAGGAAGAGAAATAACGTCCTCGGGAAAAACTTCGGGAAACTCACAGACTATAGGAATACTCAGCACTTGCTGGTCACTACCCCCCTCCTTAGTAAGAACCAGTAAAACAGATTTCTCCTTCTCAAACAAGAAATTTATCATTCCCACCGTACCTTCTAAAATAGCTGTTAACACATCCTTTGGGGTATCCTTAACAGATGAAATGATGATTAGCTTTTCCTCACATCCAATAAACACCGAATTAGCAGAAAGCCAATCCATCCCCAAAACGACATCAACTTTCTTAAGCGGTAAACAAATAAGGTCAATCTGAAAAACTCTACTATTCACAGACAAAACACAGTTTTCACACATCAACGGTGTCTCAACCATTTCATCCATGGCGATAGTGACCACCATAGGAGGAGACAAGGGAATAGCTTGCAACCCAAGTCACTTAACACATCGCATAGACACAAAAGAATATGTTGCCCCATAATCAAATAAAACAAAACAAGGTTGCCCGTTTACGAAACACGTACCCGCAATCAAAGAGTTGCCATTCTTCATCTTCCCTGCATCCAAGGTATAAACTCTTCCGATATTCCTTCCTTGCACTTGGTTTCTATTCTGAGGACACACTCTAGCCATATGTCCCGGTTCATTATAATGAAAACACCTAACACTCCCATCGGCACACTTCCCAAAATGACGTTTGTTGCACACCCTACATAGAGGAATAACGTTAGGTCTAGCAACCTGCTTTCCTTTGAAAGCTTATGATCTAGGCCCAAACTGTTGACTCTCTCTCCCACGATCCCCCTGATTCAACCTACTTGCAACTCCTTCAGCTTGGACTTTCTTCAAACTATGCTCAGCCACATAGCATTGCCTTAGAACTTCTGCATAAGTAGTGAACTCCCTCTGAGATACACTATGAGAAATTTCAGCTTTTAGTCCAAACAGAAATTGGTCTATTTTCCACCGTTCATCTGGAGCATACATAACATGCCTAGAATAAGCAGCCATGTCCTCAAACTATTCTGCATAACTGGCCACAGTCATACTACCCTGTCTTAACTATTGAAATTCAAACTCTTTCTGAGTCCTCAAGGAGCTAAAAAAATATTTCTCCATGAAAATTGCCTTGAATTGTTCCCAGACCTTGGGCACACCCTAAATAGTAATAAGAGCTGAAGCACTCTCCCACCACTTCATGGCAGGACCCTTCAACGAATATGAAGCGAATACCACCTTATTCTTTTCACTACAGTGCACAATCAAGAAAATTCTTTCCATACCCGCTATCCATTCGCGAGCCTTTACAGGATCTAATCTGCCATGAAATTCCAGAGGATTCATGTGGAAGAAATCCCAGAAAGTCCCACCTACAACTTCTAGAACAACCACCTGAGGATGCAAACCTCCATTCATTTGTTGTACCATTTGCTGCAAAAATTGATTATGTTGCTGCTGCATCTGTTGCATAAACTGATATAAAGGAGCATTCCCATCGCCGCCTGGTGGATTCATCCCAGCGGGAGTAGTTCGGGGTCTGCCACGGTTGCTTCTACGTCCGTCAACAATGTTCCTAAAGGTCATACAAATAGGATTAAGTTGATCAGGCTCAATACCATAAATATAACACTTAAGACCAAAGCGACACAATGCATATGAAACGGAAAGAAACACTTATACTACTCCATGGCTAGGTCGAGGATATAACCTGCTCTGATACCAACTGTAACACCCATATACTATATAATACATCAAGCATCCATATCATACATGAATTCACGTTGTGGTACTGAAATACACATAAGCTCCTAGTAAACACATTATACATATATATGCCCAAAATGACTAATACAAAAAAACTATGGCATACTATATATACAAGATGTTCCAAAGATAAAAACTAAGAACTAGATTGACAACGATCTCAAAAACTCCACAACGGAAGCTAAGCCATCGACAAGTAAGGATAATCACACGACCTTATCCTTACCCTTCGCGAAAGCTAAAGTACCTGAAATAATCAACAAAAGTGGGGTGAGATACATCAAATCTTACCGAGTTCCCAATCTTATAGATTCTCTCGGCTTTACAAGGTTCTAACCAAAACCGAGGACCCGATGCTGGAAAATCGCATAGGATGACCTTATTTTTAAGGGGAATCAGTTGAGGCCTCCTCAATTGATGATGATGCCAAACCAGAAATGGTGACCGTATCATCATTTCTCGACCTGAGAGCCTAGGATACTGAAGATCCTCGGTTTTCTAGAACCCACATGTGAGAGGGGATGGGTGTTTGCAGGTCTACAGGTAACCAAAACCTTCAACCTACCTGGTTTTCTGAATTTCTCGACATTGTATAGTTATTTACCTGGTTTTTTGGTTATCTCAGTGGTCTGATGTTCTGGAATTCTGGTTTTCTGGGTTGTGGTTCTTGTTCAGTTAACAGCACAGCACATGTCCAGAGCAGTGATACCTTGATCCCATGTTTGTATTTGCATCATTTCTTGCATTCTAACATGTTTGACATTTTTCAGGGCTTGCATCTTACCCTTGATTCCGGTTGTTGAGGTGTTCTTGTCATGGAGGTTCAGAGGAAGAAGAATGTAGCGTACACGTTCCCATATCCAACTCTGAAGTTGATTCACAAGATGATTAGTATGACTGATCCTGAAATCTGCGCCAGGTTCAAGGAGAAATATGGGGAGAACTCAAGTCAGGGGAAAAGGAACTAGACCTTGAGTTCAAACATTTCTGACTAGAGAAACAATCGCAAAATACACAAAAAAACAACTATTTAAGGAATCTTTCCCCGGCCATCCCGCTCAAAGAGATTAAACACGGGTCACGGATCCTTAACGTAGATTACTTTCCCCGGCCATCCCGCACAAGGAGATTAAACACGGGTCACGTCTACTTACTTAATAAATACTTTCCCCGACCATCCTACACCCGAGAATCTCGACACGGGTCACTAATATTTATTAAGGGATAACACTAATAAATACTTTCCCCGAACATCCTACACCAGAGGATCTCGACACGGGTTACTAATATTTATTAGGGGATAACACACGTTTAATTCGGAGGAGTTCACAAAACTAGCCTTGAACCTCCACTACACTGCTTATCATAGATACACTTCTAGTATCGATGTAAGCATTGTCCCATAATTCTCTAGTCATTCTATTGTACTAATGTTTTCCTCACTAGCTCACAACTTGAAGCTTATAAATTTTCAAAAGTTACTTTTTCATAAACCACATAATTCCGATTAATTACCACAATT
This sequence comes from Lathyrus tuberosus, assembly GCA_022829125.1. Lineage (NCBI taxonomy): Eukaryota > Viridiplantae > Streptophyta > Magnoliopsida > Fabales > Fabaceae > Lathyrus > Lathyrus tuberosus. Next base: position 9,745,071 of record JALAZF010000187.1, read on the forward strand.
GAATAAATTTCGTCTCATAACTAATATTTTCACTTTCCACAGCATAGAACTCTTTCATAGCTTCACATCGATATAAAGAACGCTTACATCGGACAAACGAGTCAAAAGTTACGGATTTCCGAAGAAAGAAAAATTATTGAGAAACAGCCAGATTCTCCTGGCGAGCCAAGATTTCGCCTGGCGAATCCCTCTTCGCTAGTACTTCGTCCGGCGAGACAGTGGCGGAACCAAATTCTAGAAAACCCAAAAGTTCCAGTAGCCAAAACATGTTCTGTCTCATGATTTTCGCCTGGCGACTTAGGATTTCGCCTGGCGAATCCCTCTTCGCCAGTACTTCGTCCGACGAGACAGTGGCGAAACCTAATCCGCCTGGCGAGTCCTTATTCGCCTGGAGAATCGCATCAGAACCAGAATTATTTTTCTGCGTTCCACATGGTTCCAAGGGTCCCAAATTTCACCCTTACCATACCAAATCAGTTTCAAACCTCAAAACAAGTATCAACAATTGATCAAATACATGGTTCGACTATGCTACACAATTAATACCACATTTCAACCATTAGATTCTTTGATTTAGCAAAATTGTTCATTTTTCTCAAAATCCAACCTAACTCTAGAAACTCAAGAATTCTACAACTAAAGCTTCTATCTAGAACCCACCTAGATTAGAAGATGATGATGAAGAAGATGAGATGAATTGATGAAGAGTGGTGGATGATTCTTGATCTTGAGCTCTTGGACTTTCTCTTCTTTTCTTTCCTTTCCTTTTCCTTCTCTCTAGCTTCTCTTTCTCCAAATGTTTCTATCTTTGGAAAACGAGGGAAAAAGAAATGATACAGAGAAAAGTCATTAATTAGTAACACTACTAAATGTCCAAATTAGCTAAAATGCACCAAATAATAAATCCTTAGAGTTAGATAATATTAATCTGATCAGCTCTGAGTTCATCAGTTGCTCTAATTATCTTATCAGATAATTTATCAGAGCACACTGAATCTCAACTGGTCTCAACTAATATTATCCAGAGCGTTTATAAAAATACGGGGTTTTACAACTACACATTTGCAAAATAAGATTTTTATTTTATTTGACATTATATATTTAAGTATTGGCTTAAATCTTAATCATTTTGTTATCTATTTATTTAATTAAGTAATCTTAACTTTTATAAATTAAAAAAATATATATATAAAATATATTTTAGAGTGTTTATTCAATTAAAATGAATACGAAATTTTACATTTTGATATTTGTCATTTTTTTTGTGTTATTATTGTTTGTTCACGGAAAACTTTTTAGTGGGAAGAATGCAAAAACTGGAAATTTCATTACTTTACTTCATATACTGGTTATAACAACTATTATTTTTTTTTTAAAAATTAATTTGCATAATTCTTTAATTTTAGAAGAGAGTCTTTTACGTTTATGAAGTTTCGAGGACAAAACTATTTTAATGATGTAAGGCGGTAACATCCCACTATTTTAAAAAAGTAACATATTTATTTCTTAAATTTTTATCATTTAATATTAAGTATTACCCTAATAAATTATTTTATCAGGTAGAAATATAATGACATTGTAGCTTCTTCAATTTTAAAAATTGTTAAAACAAAATTGATAATTAATTTCTTTAATAAATAAGATTTTTTTCATCTTTCTAGTTAATTACTAATCATATTTGAGTCACGATATTAATAATACACAATATTTACACATTTTATTATTTGATGATTTTTTAAGTTAGTTTTAACTATAATTTTATTTCATGTAAAATTTTGAAAAGTCGCATTAATTTTTTAATACGGTAGGTGGGGTAGCTCCATTGAAATGTGCTAGTTTAGTGAAACGTGTGTAAGTTTTTGGTCTAAGATTCTATCCATGGCGAAAAGTTTTATTCATATTTATATATCAACAAAATTTTGTTGATATTTATAATGGAATCATTTTTTTAAAAAAATATTTATTAATAAAGTACTATTCTATTCAATTTTTATTTATTACTAGGTTCTTGCGTAAGGGTTAGGATTGTGACATCCATTAATTTCCAAACTTTTAAATTTAAGAAGATTTTATTAAATTATACTTACCATTTTTTGGCGAACTTAATATTTAGTTTTATTAGTAATGAAAAATATGTAAACAGAAAGCTTAGTAGTTGTTTTGAATTGATTTATAACTTGAGACCTTAAGTTAAATTCCCTACAACTATTATCAAAATTATTATGTTGGTTAAGTTGCTCAATATTTTCCATTCCTTTCTTGAGTATTTACTTTTTACATGTTCTTTTATTCAGGTAATTTGATTTTCTTGGCTGTTTTTAATATTAATTCTTTTACATTTTCATCCTTCATTCCATTATTTCTAATTTTATTCCCATGCCAGACAATATTCTAATTTAACACTCTTCCTTTTCATGTACTCTCCCTTTTACGTCCTTTTATTTGTTTTTATTTAAACAAATGGGATAATTAATTCATCTAAGTGTTTCATAAACAAAAATATAAAATACTAATAATCCTTACTTTATCATTCTTAAAACTCTTTCATTTTGTTAACTTTTCTTTTTATTTACAAAGTTAAATTTCCTTATTTGTGGCACACAACTTCACACACACAGAAATAAGAATATACAATTTTTCAAGTCAATTTTATCTTCTTGATGAGTCGTTCAAGTATGGGAATTAGAAATCACTGATGGGAATAATAATGCATAATATTAAAATTAAGTTTTGAATTGAAATTTAGTTAGTTAATTTTAAAATGATTAGATACTTTAATAACAATATTTTATAATAATGAAAAAAATCAAAATATGTTGCATGGATTTTCTTTTTAATAATAAAAAGTTATAATATTTGTGAATGAGTTGTAGAACATATATTTCAAGGAAATAATAAAATATTATATTTAGTAGAGTTTTATTTACTTCTTTTCCAAATTATAATTGATTTTTTAGTCATGTGCATGATGAAAAAATTTATTTGCAATGTATGGTTAGTTAACTGACATAATTTTCTTGGGTGGCAAAATTGTTTTTTAATTTCATCATGACATAAACATATGTGTGTGATGTATTAATGGAGAGTTATTTTTCTCATTGATCTGTGATGAATTGTCTCTGATGAACAAAAGGCGCGCGGGTTCTATGGATAATAAATTGCTTAAAGCATCTTTATTGTATTTTTAAAATATAAATATGTTCTTTCACCAAATCCTACCACATTGAAGGTGGTTGTAATTGGTTTTTAGATACATTTTCCCCTATATCATTTCCTCCATTCTTAATTATTTAAACAATAACAATATGAGGTATATATACTACCCTATTTTGTTCTAATAATAGAAAATTGATCTAAATTTTATTTAATACAAGTTCAAGTTTTCCATATTAATGGATGTTAGATAAAAAAAATAAAAATGTGTAGAATAATATAACTTTAATATATTAATAAAGTTGAATGGTTTCTTTATTTTACATATATTATATGTTCTTACAAGATCTTAATTTGAAACATATATTAGGAATTCCTTTTATTAATTTATTTTTCTTAAAGAATATAATAAAAACTCATCCTATAGTACAACAACATTTATTAGAACTAAGAAAAATAATTCTATAGGTACGGCCAGCAACGCCCATATATAAATACATACAACAAACTATATATTATACATGAAAACCATGTTTGGTACTGAAATACCAATAAGTCCCTAGTAAACACATTATACATATACATGCCCAAAAAGCCTAATACAAAAAAACTATGGCATAAATATATATACAAGATGTTCCAACGATAAATACTATGAACTAGATCGTTAACGATCTCAAAACTCCACAACGGAAGATAAGCCAACAACCAAGTAAGGATAATCACCCGACTTTATCCTTACCCTTCGCGGAACCTGAAATACCTAAAATATTCAACAATAGTGGGGTGAGATACATCAAATCTCAGTGAGTTCTCTATCTTATGGATTCTCTCGGCTTTACAAGGTTCTAACCGAAATCCTAACTCAAGTCCAGGGGAAAGGGAAGGACTTCAAGTTCACAAAATCTCACACTAGAGAAACACATCGCACAAAATCACAAAATGACAACTAGTTAAGGAATCTTCTCCCCGGCCATCCGACACCAACGGATTAAACACGGGTCACGGATCCTTAACATAAATAACTTTCCCCGCCCATCCCACACCAAAGGATCTCGACACGGGTCACTAATACGAACCACTAAGTAACTTTCCCCGGCCATCCCTCTCCAAAGAGATTAAACACGGGTCACGGTCACTTACAAATGTACTTTCCCCGGCCATCCCTCTTCAAAGAGATTAAACAAGGGTCACGGTACCTACTTAATAAATAATTTCCCTGGCCATCCTACACCAGAGGATTAAACACGGGTCCCTAATATTTATTAAGGAACACAAACCTAATAAATACTTTCCCCGGCCATCCCACACCAAAAGATTAAACACGGGTCACTAATATTTATCAACGGACATACACTTAATAAATACTTTCACCGGCCATTCCTCTCAAAGAAATTAAACACGGGTCACTAATATTTATTAAGGAACACGAACCTAATAAATACTTTCCCCGGCCATCCCCCCTCAAGGGATTAAACACGGGTCACTAATATTTATTAAGTGATACGCACAAACCGGAGGAAAATATGGTCTCCCACTAACAACCACTTAACAAAGATACTCTTCTAGTATCGATGTAAGCATTGCCGCACAATTCTCTAAGTCATTCTATTGTACTAAGGGTTCCTCACTAACTCACCTCTTGAAGCTTTTAAAATTTCAAAAGTTCTATTTTTACATAATTCACATAATTCTGATTAATTCCCATAATCGAAAAAATCCACCTCATAAATAATATTTTCACATTCCATAACATATAACTCTTTCATAGCTTCCTATCGATATAAATAATGCTTAAATCGGACACCCGAGTCAAAAGGTATGAATTTTAGAAAATATTTTTATAAAACAAACAATGGTAACCGGTTACTCACCACATGTTAACCGGTTACTTCAAGCTCCACTGTTCACTCAGAATCAAAATGAGAGTTAGAGACACATTTGGATAACCAGTTACCCAACACGTGTTAACCGGTTACTTAGTTCATTTCCTGCGTAAAAACCCCAAATTTACAAAGGCTAACCAGTTAACCACCAGAGAGTAGCTGGTTACTCTGGGCGTAGAGGCAAAAATTCTTGTTTTAAAAGATACTCTTCCATCTCAAACTCATTTAAAACCATTTCAAACACACAACCAAGCATTAACAGATGATTATACATGCATAATGGTTGTTCTATACGATTTATATCACATTTTATCCGTTAAATTTCATTGATTTGTAAAATTGTTCATTTTCTCACAAAAACCAAAACCTAACTCTAAACGCAACAACTCTACCACTAAAGCATCTATCTAGAACCCACCTGATAATCGAAGAGGAGTTTGAAGAAGATGAGATGATTTGATGAACTTCTCTTCTTCTCTTTCTTTCCCTTCTTCTCCTGCTTCTTCATCTTCTTCTATCCTTTTTTTTCTATTATAACAAACATATATATATATATATATATATATATATATATATAAATATATATATATATATATATATATAACTTATTATATAATATAATCCAATAGAGTAAAATATCTTCAATTGATATTTTGTCATCTCAACCAAATTGATCAATTATTAGAGTTACCTTTAAAATCCTTTCTTGAATTAAAATAATTGATCTCTTCAGAGTTCACCAGTTACTCTATTGATCCCAATTGATAAACTTAAAGTACTTAGAGGATTCCATTAATCCGATTATCCAGAGATAGAGTACACAAAAGATCATCTGATCTCATTTGACGTCCAATTGAGCATTAAGATAATACGGGGTATTACACTCTCCCCCCCTTAAATTGAAATTCGCCCCTGAATTTCCTTCGCTCAACAATAACCACAACTTGCATCATTGTCTTAGTTCCACACTTAACCTTACATCCGTTAACAATTCTGACGTATTCCAATTCCAACTTGATTTCACAGATGAACATCCTTTTTTTCACAACTTACCAACTTCACGCCCCTAATCATATTCCTGTTTCAATATGGAGTTATCTTCTAACCTTGCCTTTTTCGTAACTCATCAGTTGTTTCTAACTAAAAGACTTGTTCATATCTTACCTTCGGAAGAAATATACCATTCTATGCTCTTCCACTGAGTCACAACACAAAACCATAACATCTTATCTCAAATTATGATAAAAACCCTCAACACATCTTCGCGATGTAATTCAGTGATTTCTTAACTTCCTGTAATCACCAACGACTTATCCTTTCATAATTCCTTTAACATTGGAACCACTTCATAACTCTTTGACGACTTCCTTACCAGTTTCTTCTGGTCTGATAATAAATATTGTAATCATTAAATCTGATATTTCCTTTCTTGCGTGTCACACCAAAAGGTAACACACTTAAAACAAAATCTCCTTACTTACAAGCAATGATCCATCTAAATTCTCATTATTCTGATTTAACTCTTCCGTCTGTCACCTTCCACTGCGTAACCCAAGTTCTAACAGTGGAACACCACAGATTCTCAAGCATTAACACTTAGCTAACCATCCACGGAGAAACACACTTATCCACTGGGATCCTTACTAACCAATGGTACATGAAACTTACCGACATCCTATGGTAGACCAATTACTTTGCCGATACCATAATATTATAACATCAGTCCAACACTCTCCAGGCGACAGAGGTACATGGGTTATACTGTTACAACCATAACATATACAACTCCAATTCCATTCTAAACTCGAAATAATTCGTCCAAAGTAGATTAACAACTTTCGTTTCTAGTTACCACATTCTGCAACAACTCTCCTTGCGGTTGTCCGACTCACTCAAGGTTTCTGGTTGATTTTGAGATCTCAATCAATCATATGTAACACCATTGCGGAACTTCCAATATATACGAATCACCACTTACCAAAACTCAAACCATTCAAGCGAAAATGTGAGGTTTCACACTACTCACTTATTCACATACAACACTCCACACGTACACACACCCTCAACGGACATTCTACGCTCCCCAATTGAGTCAACTTTTCTTCATTTGTTCCATTTCATAAACAATTCCAAGTTACATGTTTAACTTCGGAATGTCTAATTCTTACGTGTACTTCGAAAGATAACTTTCAAATTCATACTTCTTATTAAAGTACAACTGTACACATCTGATACCACTCTCACGGTCTAAATCTGATGCATGTACTCATGGGAGATTGCAATTACTAACTCTGACCAATCGTTCATACCTTACTAACACCATTATTACACACCAAAATATTCCTTGCAAGATTAATACTTCGTCCTTAAGGCTCTCAACAGTAATGATAATGATACACCTAAGACTTCCTCCCACTCAACACAACTCACCAAAATATTCTCCCAAAATTCAAGCTCCCTCGTCGTCTAAAACAATGGTCCACTATGTAAAACCGTTCCAAAAGTTCCAATTCAAAACACAAATCCATTCTTCATTTACTCGCAATCCCTTTTCCATTCATACAATCCTCTCCACTCTAAGCAACATATGGTAACAAAACACAGACGATGGTTCTTAAGGGATATCACCATTTACACACACGTTAATCGATTAACCGTCTGAGCTAATCGGTTAACTTCTCAAAATTCAACGTAAAACACCTTCCACACGCGTGTTAATCGGTTAACACTGCTGCAGATGCTGAAAAATCAATTTCCTTTAATTTTAAAGCCATCCCAACTCAAACCATCAATCCGGCTTGCTCTAACCCATAATATCATTCTCAACTCGTGGCTTTTTAACTTATATAACCTTCACCAACCATGATCACTCAAGTTCATACAGAACAAGGTTGAAACATTCAAACCACACACTCCAACCAAGTGACAAGGCGAAATTCCAAATTCTGTCACAGTCACACGAAAAATCATTGGCGGGATAATTCATTCTCTGCTCATACAACTATACTAACGGGGAGTAAATAATGACGACATCCTAGGGTTTTTGCCACAACTCATGCTTGATTCGGCCATAAGAAAAATCCAGCACACAACCATTACACGGTACCACAACCGCGACGGACATAACATGTCGAGTACACAACCATGTTCTCTCACTTGAATTTCTTGACGAGAACTAAAACAACTACGTCCTTGGTTCAACAAAAGGTATATTTCGTATATTCCGATTATTCACAAATAAAGAAGTTTCTCTATACTTGAAAATAGATCGGGGTAATGCACCCTCTTGAAGAACCTTTTCATCACTTCGCACACACTAACCGGGATTTCTTACCCTTCACTATCCATTACACATCACACTTACACCAAATTACTTAATGGAAGATTCACAACCGACAATTCTCATCAAGTAGTTACCAAACCCTTTTGGTATAAATCCTTCCATGATTTACACTTAGTCCGTAATAAGTCCTGATTCGTTTCTCGTTGTTTTTACCGCAATCTTACTTCTTAGAACATAATGCTCACTGTTCCACAAGGTACGTCCCTTCAAAATTGTCTCACGATTAAGAATCCATCACGTACACTTGTGACCATGGTGCTACCACTACGCTCGTTCTTAATACCAAGGTGTAACTTCCTCAGTTCAGCTCGTACTACTAGGGTTCACGTGGGTGAATCATCTTTGATTACACTTCCTTAACTTATAGGTTCATCAACACCTTAAAACTCTATTGCACACTCTTCTAAAAAAATACATTTCGTTTTCACTTCCTCTTAACATGCTGTTAATACCGGTTTCCACATTGCATTTACTCCACCCTCCATCGTAATCCTCTTAGGTCCAAACATAAAACCATCTTACCAAGATTCCCTTAGATCCAAGGTACTTACTCTATTTCTTAACACAAAATTCTTCCAATCCATATCACTACACTCTTTGTTACAAAATGAAGCTCATTTTTTCTCCAATACAATACCTTAAACTGTCCCTTGGGTAATTTAACAATTCCAACTTGGTCTCTTACTGAAAACAGAAAATCCTGATGTATCATCCTGAACTTAATCTCTCTTCATAACTGAAGATACACAATTCATCTCCTATTCTTCATCAGGGACGTACTTATTTCACTTGAAGCATGTAAACACGTCCTTGTGTTCCTTCACACACTTCTCTACTACTTCTTTAGGTTCCCATAAAAGCCGAACATCCTTAACTCTCACTTTTAACCAATTGGAAGATATTGTTCCGAACACATTCCTTAAGGTACTCTTGTCCATTCAAGATACCATAGCAACCTAATAAACTAAAGCACCAAAATTTATCTCACTTCCAGACCTTACGTGTAATACCCCATATTATTTAAATACTCAATTGGATATCAGACGAGATCAGATGAGTATCTATGTGCTCTATCTTTGGTAAATTGGATTAATGGAATCCTCTAAGTACTTTAAGTATTGACATTTGGGATCAATAGAGAAACTAATGAACTCTGGAGAGATTAATTATTTTATTAAAGAGACGGATTAATAATTGACGGTTCAAGAAAGGATCTTAAGGTAAATCTAATAATTGATCAATTGGTGTGAGACAATAAAATATCAATTGGAGATATTTTACCCTATTAGATTATATTATATAATATTAGTATTATATATATATATATATTTGTTATAAAAGAGAAAGAAAAGGAAAAGAAGAAAAAGTTAGTAAGAAGAAGAGGAAATGGAAGAGAAAGAGAGAAAGTGGAGAAAGAGGAAGAAGAGAGAAAGCTCACGGATCATCATCACTTCTTGAACCTCCTCTTCGATTATCAGGTGGGATCTAGTTAGACACTCTAAGTTCTAGAATTTAGTATTTAGAACTTAGGTTAGATTTGAGAGAAAATGATTAAATGGATAAATCAATGAAATCTAACGGATGATTTGATGAAATGCACGTCTAAATGTGTTATAACGTGTTATTTTGGGTCATTGGGTGCAATAATATCATATGGGTTGAAGGTTTTGATCATTTTTAGCTCCCAAACACGTTTTGGGAGAATTCTGGTTCGTCCAGATTCACAGGCGAGCTAGAGGTGAGTTTGCTTCGCCATGGATTCGCCAGGCGAAATTGACTGGGACAGCAAAAACATTGTTTTCGTATTTTCTTCATAACTTTTGATCCGTAACTCGGATTGAGGCACGGTCGGATGCGTTGGAAATCTATTTAAATGCTATTTATGATAGTGAAATAGAAACATATGTTTATTCCTTGGATTGATAAGAAAAATATGGAAAAGTAATGTATGTGTGAAAAGTGTGGTTTATGTTTCCACCGAAATTCATGAATCGGGAAGCCGATTGATATGGGACTTAAAGCCTTGCTAAGAGGATCCAATGTGCTACTAAATGGTATGTGAGACCATGATTTAACCAAGTATGCTTGGTAGGGAATAGTAGTGACTTTTTATGCTTTTATGTGTGTTTTATGGATGGTATTGTTATATGCCAATTATGTTATACCATGTCTATCTAATTGTTATTAAAAATGAATGTGAGAGAATATGCATGTTAAAATATGAATTAGGAAGAGTGAGGAAACTTAAAACTAAAACAAATGGCATGGTTAAGAATGTTATAATTCTAGGTTGTAAATAGAATTGTGATAGAAACTCTGGATGGCGACGCTCGTGCATTCATTGACGAATTCTGGCCTAGAGTAGATAAATTAATGACAACGCTCGTGCAGAAGAGGCCGAGGCGTGTGTCCATTACCGAATGGTATAGGAATGAGTGAAACACTAGTATGGAACATGTGTAATTGTTATATTTTATTATTAAAGGCAAAAGAGGCCTTAAGGCGAATGTGGCCTTGTGATTGTCGAATACAATCACGTTTGTGTGTAAAATCACATAATCGTAACCATTTTATTTTCTTTGCCCTTGAGAGGCCTTCATGAGTCTCGAGCTCCTCTGAAGTGCAGGCATGATTACTTGGCAGGTTTGATTCCCGTGTGTAGTACGAATGGAGCCTATATGGTAAAGAGACCTGCGATGGTTAACAGGCCATGAGAAGTGACGGATCACGGTTAACAGGCCGATGATCCCGCATCCATTTCGTATGCCAAGTAACTACAAGGATCCATGACTCGGGTAGACTTCTAGACGTAGAAGCAGACGGGAAAAGGGGATGCCTTGGTACAGGTTATCGATTAGTGATATTTTGAGTTGATGAACTCATGACATGTTTCCATATAGTGTGAGCTTGTGAGATTGTGAACTCAAGGTCATTTCCCTTCCCCTTGACTTGAATTAGGATTGGTTAGAACCTTGTAAAGCCGAGAGAATCCATAGGATAGGGAACTCACTGAGATTTGATGTATCTCACCCCACTATTGTTGATTATTTTCAGGAAGTATTGCAGGTTTGGTTTACAATTGGAGCTATGCTGGGATGTTTCAAGAAAAGCTTAGTTGAGCTTATTCCGCTGTGTATTATTTATTGTATACAATTGAGGATATTGTATATTGATCTTAGATTTTATTATTTTGGCTAATTTCTATATCTTGTACCATAGATTGTATTTATGTTTTAGAAATGGTCAAGCATGTGAATTACGCCATTAGGCACTTATGATGGTGTCAGTACCAAATAAAATGCTTGTATCGTATTATTCTAGATATATATTATACAGGGCTTTACAGTTGGTATCAGAGCAGGTCGTGTCCTCGACCTAGCCTTGAAACATCATAAGTAACTCTATTCCTGCCTCTTAAGTGTGTCTTGCCACCATGAAACTTAATATCATACTATGTAGTGTTGGGCCTGATCAACCTATTACTATGTATGTGATAGGTAGAATCAGGGTTGAGCGACCACGAGGACTCCGTAGTGTTGTCGAAACTTGTACTGTGAGGGTAGGCTCAAGCCAAGAGTTAGTAGTGTGGATTTTTGGTCAGCTCAGTTGAGGTCTTAGTAGAAGTTGTGTTTTGGGTAGCACGAAAATTAAAGAGTGGTGTGTTTTTCAAGTAATGCTTTGGAGCGGATGGAGTCCGAAAGTTAAGGATCTCTATTGGACGATTGGTTAAGGTATCAAGAAATATGTAAAATCGCTAGTGGAGCCGGATTGACCACTAGTATGGATAAGGATTTCAAGTAATCTCATTCCGTGAAAAAATAAAGGTTGTTTTGTGGAATGCGTGGCGTAAGGTCGGGAAGTGAGATAAGTTTTGGTGCTTTAGTTTCTAAGGTTGTTATGGTATCTTAAATGGACGAGAGTACCTTAAGGAGGGTGTTCGGGACAATATCTGCCGACTGGCAAAAGTTGAGAGTCAAGGAAGTTCGGCTTTTATGGGAACCTAAAGTAGTAGAGAAGTGTGAGAAGGAACACAAGGATGTGTTTACATACTTCAAGCGAGATAAGTATGTGTCGGATGAAGAGTAGGAGATGAATTGAGTATATTCAGTGATGTAGAGAGATTAAGTTCGAGATATTACATCGGGATTTTCTGTATTCAATGAGAGACCAATATGGAATTTGAAAATGTTTTGGTTTGGAAAAGTTGGATTTTGAGGTGTGGAAACCATGAAAAACGCAGCAGAAAATTCTGGTTCTGATGCGATTCACCAGGAGAATTGGGATTCGCCAGGCGAATTGGGTCTCGCCACTAGTTTGCCAGACGAAGTACTGGCGAAGGGTGATTCGCTAGGCGAAATCCTTAGTCGCCAGGCGAAAATGAAGAAACAGAACATGTGTAGCTACTGGAACTTTTGGATTTTTATGAAATGAGGATTCACCGTAGGTTCGCCGTGCGAAGTACTGGCGAAGTGGGATTCGGCAAGCGAAATCCTTAACCGCCAGGGGAATCTGGCAGTTTTTCAATAATTTTTCCTTTCTTCAAAATTCATATCTTTTGACTCGGGTGTCCGATTTAAGCGTTCTTTATATCGATATGAAGCTATGAAAGTGTTCTACGCTGTGGAAAGTGAAAATATTGTTTATGAGGTGGATTTTATTCGATTATGTTTAATAAACTGTATTAATAGTATGTTATGAGAAAGTTACACCTTGGTATTAAGAATAAGCGTAGTAGTGGCACCGTGGTCACAAGTGTACGTGATGGATTCTCATTCTTGAGACAAGTGTGAAGGGACGTACTTTGTGGGGCATTGAGTATTATACCCTAAGAAGTAAGATTACTGTAAAACAAAGAGAAGCAAATCAGGACTTATTACGGACTAAGTGTAAATCATGGAACGGTTTCTACCTGAAGGGTCTTGTAAATAGTTGATGAGAATTGTCGGTTGCGAAACTTCCATTAAGTGAATTTTTTGTAATGGATAGTGAGGGGGGTAAGAAATCCCGGTTAATGTGTACGTAGTGATGGAAAGGTTCTTCAAGAGGATGCATTGCCCCGATCTATTTTAAAGTATAGAGAACTTCTATAGTTGTGAATAATCGGATTATTCGGGATCTACCTTTTGTTGGACTAAGAATGTTGTTGTGTTAATTCTCTCCGAGGAGTTCAAGTGAGAAAATAAGGTGGTATGCTTGATATGAGATATCCATCAATTTTGTGGTACCGTATAATGGTTGTGTGTTGGGTTTTTCTTATGGCCGAATCAAGTATGAGTTATGGCTCAAACCTTAGAATGTCATCATTTTGACTTCCCACAAGTGTAGTTGTTTAAGCAGAGAGGAACTATCCCACTGAAGCTTTGTAGCGTGACCTCAAAAGAATTTGGAATTTTTCCTTGTCACTCGGTTGGAGTGTGTCATCTGAATGTTTTGACTTTGTCGGCTTTACCTTGAATGAATCATGGTTAGTAAATGTAATATAAGTTAAAAGGCCACGAGTTGAGTATGATATTGTGGGTCAGAAAAAACCAAATTGATGGTTTTTAGTAGGGAGGGCCTTTGAATTAAAAGGAATTGGTTTTCAGTTTCTGCAGCAGTGTTAACCTATTAACATAGTGTGGTTAACCGATTAACACGTGTAGGAAAGGTGCTTTACGTTGAATTTTGAGGAGTTAACCGATTGACCTCAGACGGGTAATCGATTAACAAGTGTGTAAATTGTAAAAACCCTTAGGAACCATCATCTGTGTTTTGTTACCTTATGTTGCTCCGAGTGGGGAGTATTGTGTGAATGGAAACGGAATTGCAAGTAAATGAAAGATGAAATTATGTTTTAAAATCGGAACTTACGAAAGGTGTTACATAGTGGACCATTTACTTGGACGACAAGGGAGTTTGACTTTTGGGAAGGTAATCTTGCGAACTGTGTTGAGTATGAGAAAGTCTTAAGTGTATTACTGTTGAAGGACTTGAGGGCGAAGTTGGAAAATACTCTCGAAGTGTTGATCTTGAAAAGATCATTTCGGTAATTTAATTTATGGTGTTAGTAAGGAACGAACGGTTGGTCGGAGTTAGTAATTGCTATCTTCTGTGAGTTCATGGTTTTGGATTTAGACCCCGTGAAAGTGGTACCAGTTGTGTGCAGTTGTGTTCTAACCAGAGAAGGATTTTGTAGGTTATCTTTCCAAGTACTAGTAAGAATTGGACGTTCCGAAGTTAAGTATGTAACTGGGAATAGTTTATGAAACGGAACGAATGAGAAGAGTTGATCCAACTGAGAAGTGTGGTATGGACTTCGAAAATGTGTGTGTATGTGGAGTGTTGTACGTGAATTGGTGAGTAATATGGAAACTCACGTTTGTGCTTTGAGTGGTTAAAGTTTTGATAAGTGGTGATTCGTGTATGAATGAAGTTTTGTAATGGTGTTACATTGTCATTGGTTGAGATTTTGTGGCGACAGAAACCTTGAGTAAGTCGGAAAGCCATAAGAGTAATCAATTTGGAATGTGGTAACCAGAACCGAAAATTGTTAAACTTTTTTGGATATATTATTTCGAGTTTAGAATGGATTTGGAGTTGTGTATGTTATGGTTGTAACAGTGTAACTCTTGTACCTCTATCGTATGGAGACTGTTGGAAGGATGTGATAATATTGTGTGTTGGCAAAGAAATTGTTCTACCATCAGACGTTAGTAAGTTTCTTGTACCATTGGTTAGTAAGGACCCCAGTGGATAAGTGTGTTTCTCCGTGGACTATTAGCTACTTGGTAATGCTTAAGAATTGGTGGTATCCCATTGTTAGTATTGGAGTTGCACAGTGGAAGGTGACAAATGAAAGAGCTCAGTCGGATTTATAAGAATCGGAGGAGAAATTGATTTTAAGATTAGAAATAAGAAGATCTCTTTCTAATTCTGTTACCTTTTGGAGTGATACGAAAGAGATGAATTATCAGAGGTAATGATTACAATTTTTAGTACCAGATCAGATGGGACTGGTAAAGAAGTCGTTTGACTAGTTATGAAGTGGTTTGAATGTTAAAGGACTTATGAAAGGATAGTTGTCGGTAACGGCATAAAGGAAAGAAGTCACTGAATTACATCGCGAATATGTGTTGAGTGTCATTGTCCTAATTTGAGATAAGATGTTACAGTTTTGTTTGTGACTCAGTAGAGGAGTATGAAATGGTACATTCTTTCCGAAGGTAGAATGCGACCAAGTGTTTTAGTATAAAATAACAGATGAATTGAGGGGAAGCAAAAATTAGAAGTTAACCCAATATTGGAATAAGAATATGACTAAGGAACCGAAGTTTGATAATTCATGAAATTTGGCATTTTGGTCTGTGAAGTCAAGTTGTATTTTTGGATTATGTCAGAAATTCTAACTGAAGTAAAGTTGAGTGCGGAACTAAGACAATGATGCAAGTTGTGGTTATTGTCGAATAGAGGAAATTCGGGGGAGAATTTCAATTTAAAGGGGGGAGAGTGTAATACCCCACATTATTTAAATGCTCAATTTGATACCAGACAAGATCAGACGAGTATCTATGTGCTCTATCTTTGGTAAATTGGATTAATGGAATCCTCTAAGTACTTTAAGTATTGAAATTTGGGATCAATAGTGCAATAAATGAACTCTGGAGAGATTAATTATTTTATTAAAGAGACGGATTAATATTGATAGTTCAAGAAAGGATCTTAAGGTAACTCTAATAATTGATCAATTGGTGTGAGACGATAAAATATCAATTGGAGATATTTTACCCTATTGGATTATATTATATAATATTAGTATTATATATATATATATTTGTTATAAAAGAGAAAGAAAAGGAAAAGAAGAAGAAGTTAGTAAGAAGAAGAGGAAATGGAAGAGAAAGAGAGAAAGTGGAGAAAGAGGAAGAAGAGAGAAAGCTCACGGATCATCATCATCTTCTTCAACCTCCTCTTCGAGTATCATGTGGGTTCTAGTTAGATGTTCTAAGTTCTAGAATTAAGGATTTAGAACTTAGGTTAGATTTGAGAGAAAATGATTAAATGGATAAATCAATGAAATCTAACGGATGATTTGATGAAATGAATGTCTAAATGTGTTATAACATGTTATTTTGGGTCATTGGGTGCAATAATATCATATGGGTTGAAGGTTTTGATCATTTTTAGGTCCCAAACACATTTTGGGAGAATTCTGATTCGTCCAAATTCGCCAGGCGAGCTAGAGACGAGTCTGCTTCGCCAGGGATTCGCCAGGCGAAATTGACTGGGACAGCAAAAACATTATTTTCGTATTTTCTTCATAACTTTTGATCCGTAACTCGGATTGAGGCACAGTCGGATGCGTTGGAAAGCTATTTAAATGCTTTTTATGATAGTGAAATAGAAACATATGTTTATGCCTTGGATTGATAAGAAAAATATGGAAAAGTAATGTATGTGTGAAAAGTGTGGTTTATGTTTCCACCAAAATTCATGAATCGGGAAGCCGATTGATATGGGACTTAAAGACTTGAAAAGAGGATCCAATGTGCTATTAAATGGTATGTGAGACCATGATTTAAACAAGGATGCTTGGTAGGGGACAGTAGTGACTTGTTATGCTTTTATGTGTGTTTTATGGGTGATATTGTTATATGCCAATTATGTTATACCATGTCTATCTAATTGTTATTAAAAATGAATGTGAGAGAATATGCATGTTAAAATATGAATTAGGAAGAGTGAGGAAACTTTACCCCAAAACAAATGGCATAGTTAAGAATGTTATAATTCTAGGTTGTAAATAAAATTGTGATAGAAACTATGGATGGCGACGCTCGTGCATTCATTGACGAGTTCTGGCCTAGAGTATATAACTTAATGACAACGCTCGTGCAGAAGAGGCCGAGGCGTGTGTCCATTACCGAATGGTATAGGAATGAGTGAAACACTAGTATGGAACATGTGTAATTGTTATGTTTTATTATTAAAGGCAAAAGAGGCCTTAAGGCAAATGTGGCCTTTTGATTGTCAAATAGAATCAAGTTTGTGTGTATAATCATGTAATCGTAACCATTTTCTTTTGTTTGCCCTTGACAGGCCTTCATGAGTCTCGAGCTCCTCTGAAGTGCAGGCATGATTACTTGCCAGGTTTGATTCTCGTGTGTAGTACGAATGGAGCCTATATGGTAAAGAGACTTGCAATGGTTAACAGGCCATGAGAAGTGACGGATCAGGGTTAACAGGCCGATGATCCCGAATCCATTTCGTATGCCAAGTAACTATAAGGATCTATGACTCTGGTCGACTTCTTGATGTAGAAGCGGACGGGAAAAGGGTGTAACACCCCAAAATTTGCCCTCTCATTTTTCACATCATTTAACATATACTTTCATTTCATTGCATTCCATTCAAGCATAGAAAAATAAAGCATTCATCTTACAAGTTGCATAAGGGCATGTGGTCAGTGGTCTTCTGAGTATTGATCATCCAAAGCAAGAGAACAAGAGCCAAGGGTCTTCAAGCAAGCCTCAAGAGTCTCTTACATCTCGTATGATATCAATTAATCCCACAAGTCATTGGAAGATGGAATTCATCATGAAGATTGGACATTTCATAACCTCCTATCAAAAGTAGTCCAAATTAGGGTTTTGGATTCAAGCAGTCTCCTGGTGAAATTTTCGTTCAAACTTGATCTCAATGTTTTCTACATGATATCAAGTATCTAAGGATGGAAGATTGCCCATTGGTTCATTTCAGAAGAGGTTCAATTGGCCAGTTGCTTGAGAATTAAGAAATTGGGGAAAAAGTCAACTGTGCAGTGAAAAAAGTCAACTCCTGACATTTAAGGTCAAATTTATGAAATTCAAGTTACATATGTTCATTGGACAAAATTTGATCAAGAAATGATGGAGGAATCATCAAAAATCAAGAATTGTACAAAGTTGCCAAATTTAGAAACTTAGGGTTTCTAAAAATGGCAAGTTTTGGACCATTTTGCACTACACTTTAAGGGATTCTTTCTCCATGATAAAAGCTTCAAACTTCAGGCCCATGTTGAGCCAATTAAATATCATATTCCAAGCTTCAAATCCATATAAAGAACTCTTCCATTGAATCAAAATTGAGAGAGTTATGATCAATCAAAGTTTGGTAAAATCAAGGCAAATTGCAAGTCATGGCAAGGCAGCTTCAGGCCCCTAGGCCATAATTTCATCAAACACTTGGTGTGATAAATTTCAAGCTAATTTTCTCCATCAAGGAAGTTTCAAATGAAAAACTTTCCAACATGAAAGTTGTTCATCTCCATGCCCTCTACAACTTTCATGTTTGGAGATTTTTCATTTGATCAAAGGATAAAGAGTTATGATGGTCCAAACATGAGGGCTCCACTATGAAATTTCCACAAGTCATGATGCCATGCATGCAACAAGTTTCCACGCCCATGAGACAGTTTGGATCCCTTGAGTTTCAAGCCATTTTCAAGTGTGTTAAAGGTTTTCTTTCACTTTGATTCCAACATCAATCATGTTCCATGATGTACCATCTTTCATTTGCCACCAAAATTATACATTTTCATCCATTAATGTGAGAGATATTCACCCTCAAACTTCCAAGTTTTCACTGCATGCATGGCTGCCATTAATAGCATGTTGTAACATTGTTGTTGTTGTTAAAGCTCAGTTCACACGCATACTACACACCATCCACCCTTTACTTCATTTGAACACACCACCCTCTTACACATATATGTACATATGTCACTTCATACACCAAAGAGGAATAAACAAAACTTGTTATGCAAGTCTGGTTGCAGCAGCACACACATCACCACCTCTCATTTCATCCTTCTCACCATAAACTAGCATGCTCCCTCATCACCATATCCAAACCTTCTAACTCACAGCTTGACTAACCTCACTCAGTTAGTTAACTCAAACTCACTTGACTCAACTCATTTAACTCAACTTCCAACTGTTAACTACAATGGTTAACATCTTAACCTTGCATATATAAGCTCCATTACTCACAGAATTGAACACTTCATCATTTTCACAAATTTCACAAATCACTCTCACTTTTTCTCTCTGAACATTCTCTCTGAGCTCTCTCTTATTGCACGATTTCTTCTTCATTTCATCATCATCATCATCAAGTGTTCATCATTGTTCAAGAACAATCAGAAGCAATATTAATTCCTCAAGTGTAGCTTTTTTGCATTTTCGAATCTCCATCTGTTTTTCTTCAAGATTTCAAGCTTCAGAGCGTTTATTTTGCTCTTTGGAAGGTCAAGAGGAAACGATTCTCCTCTCTGGCTTTCTTATGTTCTAAGTAGCTTCACATTTCAGGTTTGAAATTCAAAGTCTCTCACCTGATTTCTATTGCTTAAGCTATGTTTTATGTTGTTTTTAGCTTAATAGAAGCATTATGCATGATCCGACTAGTTAATAGACCTCTTAGAGGTGTAGATTTAAAACCTAGGGCAATATTCATTTCGTCGATTCTCTTTATATGTGATTGATCTGTGAAAAACACTTATGGATTCGTTATCTACGTGATTTTAGCTTTCGAATGGTGTATGATTTGTGATTTTTTGGAAACATGTGACATTTGCAGTTGCCGGAGGTGGCCAGAGAAGATGACCGGAGGTCATTCTCCGGCTGGTGAGGGTTTGGCTAGGGTTTAAGACTCAGATTATATCACGTCCGTTAGATCATTTTAATCCAACGCTTGATAATTTCCCAGCGCATTAATGAACCAACCTCTCTATCACGTGCCTTATTTTGAACTCTAATGACTTGTGTGTGGGCGTGTGTATGATTGTTACCGTGTGTTTGCTTTCTGATTTGTTCATCATGAGTGCTTTGTTTGATTGATTTCATTGACCTGATCGTATGGCTCAGATTGAGTCACATGTTTGACTGAAGTGCACCCTATCTCACACACACACGCGCCTTGTTGTACTGGGTTGATAATTGCTTTCCACACACCTCTTTCCAAGCCCAAACATATTTTTAACTGGCATTTTACTTTCGCTGCACCTCCACTTCTAGTTTCTTTTCATTTTAAATTTCTTTTTCATGCTGTTTTGATTTTCTATTTTTAAAAATACCAAAATGCATTAAATAATTCTACAAAACTTCATATAACATCATAATTCATTAAAATAATTTTTCATTATTTTTATTTCTGATTTTAATATTTCTTGCTCATATGTTCATATTTTTCTATTAATTTCTTTTTAAATGTTGTTCTTCATGATACTTGTGCATTTCACATTTATTTTTGCATAGTTCTAAAACCATTGTGCATCCAATCTTTTTGCTATGATTAAATAATATCTTAAAGCGTCTAAAACATTTTTTTCATATTTTTAAAATCATTTTTGCATAGCATTTGAACCATATCTTTGTGCATTATTCATTGTTGACCTAATGTGACTTTGGTGCTTTGTTTAAGCATGCTCCTTCTTGAATTTTTGTGTGAGCTTTTGGCATGAGTTTAGATTCTGACTTAGGTATGCTACTGGTCTATATGCATTCATACTCATTTCATATGTCATGCATCTTTAACATGTAAATGTGTGCATCTACATGAAATTTGTTTCTCTCCTTTTCATATCTTCTTCATCTATGTTCTTCTACTTGAATCATCCCATTCATGCCTTGTATGTCTTTTCATATACATCCATATGCATTATAATATGATGTGTGCTTCTGACATTGGCATTTCTTAAAGCATAAATACATGTTCATCTTACATTTTTATTCATGTTTGATCAACTAATTTCATGGTGTAATTTCTAGGATGGTTAAAACATTGTTTGTGCAAAGTTTGTTGGTGTTTGATCTCTTAACCTTAAAGAATATTCTTATGGTTTAGGTTCTGACCTTGAGTGCTTTTCAACCTTTAGGACCTTTATTCTTTAGTTCTTAACTTGTTTGGTCTTTACTTGTTAGTCTTTCCTTATTTCTTTACTTGTAAATGGTTTTGCTAACATTTTCAGGGGCTTATGGTAAGTCAAGTGTGTGGGGGTGCACCCACATACAACTTCTTTTCTCTTAACATTTTAATCTTTCAAATTGTGATTGTGATAAGCATCTTATGCTTTCTTTGTTCAATATCTTTCATCCCCTTTGAAGTCTTAACTTAACTTCCATCTTGGAAGTAAGTTAGAACTCATTCTTCTTCTCTTTTCTTTTAGAGTTAGGTTTCTAAACCACACTTAACCATTAGGAACATCTATGTATGATAACTTTAGGGTTTGAGTCTTAGTCTCCCTCATTAGATTTTACCTTTCTTAACCTTTGAGTCTCTCTTCTTCTCATCTCAAAACAAAAAATGAAAAACACTTAATAAAGGCATAACATATATTGCATTTGAGCCTTTCATGTGAGAATAAGATAGTGAGGGGTTTTTTCTCACTTAGAATGTTTAGCATACGTCCCGTCTTGGGTCGATATGCGAGGCATTCGATCCTACGTGAAGGACTTAAATATAATATGCGTTGTAAACACAAAATAATCAAAACACTTCTGCTTAAAAGACAAAAACCAACAAATTCTCTTCTCATTTCCTTCATTCTATTTTTTAAGGACTCGTCATGCCGTTCTACCGCAAACAGGTAACGCCTAAGTCTCCATACAGCGAACTGCAACACCTAACTGCTGGGACACACACTCTGACGTTTCAATTAAAAAACACAAACAACTTTCCCTTAGATGAGGGGAACTACGTCGCTCTGATTCTCATGTTCCCGATGAGATACGTAGGCAGTGGGGTCGGGACCATTGGAGCACTTCTTTTATTTTCCCTACATTTGTTTCTCGTTTTCTCTCAGTTCTTTTTCCAGTATCTTTTCTATCACCCTTTGAGCAGTACTTCAAGCGTGGATGCCGTCGAGTACGACGGATGTGAAGGGGTGCGATAACCTTCCCTTCACGTAACCGACTCCCTTACCCTTTCTATTTGGTTCGCGAGACCTCGTTCTTTCCTTTCTCCCGGGTTTGTGCAGCATTACCTTTCCCTTTCTTTAGGATAAAAATGCCTGGCTGGCGACTCTTCTTTCTTTCTTCCGCGCCACTTTCGCGTTTGTACCTGGATGAAAATCCCGGGAGCGACAGCTGGCGACTCTGCTGGGGACTTTTAGGAGACCAGAATCTCGGGTTCCCTAAGCGAGTCAATCCTAGCGCTTGTCTGTTTTTCTTTCATTGGGTGTTTACTTTGATGATGTATTTACTGTTTTTACTGTAATTTTGTTTACTGTATTATTGCTTTACTGTACATTACTGTATTTACCGTATATTAGGATTTTCATTTCATATACTGTATTATACTATACTGTGTTGTGCTGTTTTTTCTGTTTGGCGGGATGGGGTATTCTGAGAGATAGGCCCAGTAGACAGGCCTGAGTGTACTTATGTTTACCGTGTTTCATGTCCTCTCACGCTCCATTTCGGTGCGAGGAGGGAATATGAAACACAATCTGGATGTGGTTCTCTCTAGAGAATTCTGAGTTGTGGGTCTGCCACAATGTTAGAGCTATCTGGAAGAGCTGTTAAGTCTGGATGACCTTTTAGGATGACCCCTCTTTATTTTGAGGTGAATCAGAGGACGATCCCTTTGTATTGCGATAGCATTGTATCCTTCGGGCTGAATGTGCTATTACCTCTCATTCCGAGATCCGAATTTGAGAATCCTCACTTACTAGTACATACATGTGAGATTGGGGGGATTGTTTACAGGTGTGCAGGAACCTTTGACCTTCAGCATACCCGGTTTCCTTATGTGTTCTGGATTTGTTACTGAATCTTTGGTCCTGACTGGTTTCTTATTGTTCTGGATTTATTACCGGACCTTTGATCTTGGTTTTGTGTATTTCACCAAATTCAGACTGCAGTACAGTGGGTTCAGCAATATATGTTCAACATTGATCACATGCCCTTGCATACATATCATCATTCGCATTTTTGCATTTAACCTTCATGTTTATTCATTTGCAGGGTATACTTCCTTTTGATTCCGGTTGACAGTTCCCTTTGCAGTTATAGATATTCCAAGAAAGTACAATGTGCATTACACGTTCTTTGACACCAAGGTGGGTCAGTTACAGAAGATGGTATCTCTTATTACTCCAGATTATGTGGGTATGTTCATAAAGGCTCATGGAGAGATTCTGACTATGGTTGATGATTTGAATGCTTCAGAGAGGAGTGTTATTCATACTTGCTTGCAGTTTTATGACCCACAGTTGAGGTGCTTCACTTTTTTGGACTTTCAGTTGGCTCCGATGCTAGAAGAGTATGCCCTTCTTCTAGGTGTGCCTCTCAAAAACCAGATTCCTTTTAACTCTGATATGCGTCCTCCAATGCATGAGGAGATAGCTAAGGCTCTCCATCTGAGTGTACCTATGGTAAAAGATAACCTCACCACCAAAGGAGGTTTATCTGGCTTTCATCTGGATTTCTTGGTTGCCAAAGCTGAAGAGTGTGCTGCTAAGGCTCAATGGGAAATAGTTTGTGATATTCTAGCCTTGACCATTTATGGGATTATGCTGTTTGCTGATGAGTCCAAGTTTGTAGACATAAGAGCCATCCATATCTTTGTGTTAAAGAATCCTATACCTATGCTCTTGGGTGACTTGTATTATTCTGTGCAATATAAGAATGAGAAGAAACGAGGGGGATTGGTTCGATGTTGTGCACCTTTGTTTCATAAATGGCTCATGAGACACTTACCTAATTCCAAGGCTTTCTTGGATCCTCATCCTTCAATGAATTGGGCTAAAAGGCTGATTAAGCTGACGGCAAAAGATATTCGTTGGTTTGATCAAAGAACGATGGGTGGGAATTTTATCAGCAGTTGCAGAAGACATTCAAATGTCCACTCTTGGGAATAAGGGGTTGCATCAATTACAATCCTGTTATCTTAAGAAGACAGTTGGGATTTTCTTTAATAGATCCTTCGAGGGATAGCGAATTAGAAGAATCTTTCTTTTTCCTTGTAAAAGACAATCTTTTGTTGGTAAGGCAAGCGGCTGGAGCCTGGGGCAATTTGCAAACAAAAGGTAAAGTTGTCTTTGGCAAGTACAATAACGTGTCTTCTCTTCAGTATGATGCATGGTTGAAAAGAAGAGTTCAGATCACTCTTTTGCCGTTCTCTATGGAAGGTCCATTAGACTCAATTGTTGTTGAACCTGTGACCATGATAAGTGTTGTTGAATATAACATGCTTAAGGCGGAAAAGGACAAGGTTGTCAAGATGAATGAGAAGTTAAGCGAAGGACTCCGAACGACGCTTTGTGAAAAGCGTAAGGTGGAGCATGAAGTTCAAAAGTTAGCCGAGCTCCATGAGGAAAATGAGAAAAGAATTGCTGAGGACACTATCTATATTCGCAAGATTAAACAAAATGAGATGGCATTAAACGAGGCATGCAAACGTATCAACGAGCAATTGGAAAAGTCTGAAAATGCACTTTTCAAAGGGCAGCAGAGATGGGATGAGTTCTCCGAGTGCCGAAGGAAGATTGAAGCAGGAATCAAGGCTGAAAATGATGATTTGAAAAAGAATTTGAAGAATAAAGAAAGCGAATTTCTCAAGAAACTTAGTTCAGCTAACCGAGAGATTAAAGATCTGAAATTCCGCGCTGGAGTAAAGAAAGTGAAAGATTTAGCTGTTAAAGACCAAATCAGGAAACTGGAGGAAGATGTCAAGATAAGGAGTCAACTGATCAAGAGTCTTACAGAGCGCCCTAATGATCCCGTTACCGAAGCACTTCTCAAGGAGGTTTGGGAAGACTTGTATGGGCTTAGTGTCTAAAGCATTTTCGTTGTTATGCCGAGAACTCACCTTCAGGCTTGTTGATGGGTTTTCTTTTGTTTGTGTTCATGCTTTCAGTTGTATGTGTTCAGAACAAATTTGTATTTGACAGTTCCACACCTGGTTGTGGGTTTTCATTTATGCTATGGGTATTTTGTTTTGGTATTATTGATTCTATGAGGTCGATTCTTCACCAGATTATACAATGGTTCACACACTCACTGGGCCGTATATGATGGATATTCTGATTTACTAATGTGCACCTCTGATGTTCTATCAATATTAGCAGTTGCAGGTGTATGTGTTACTCCATTGCAGTCAAACTGGAATCGAGGGAAGGAATGCCCCAAAATGAATAAACATGACATTGCATAGCATATATCATTTTTCATTTTGTTGCTTACTTTTCAGGTACTCGTTGCAGGGTCTCTAACCTTTATTTGGCTTCAGGCACTATAGCTGATAACCACATCCATCGGTATGTAACTCGCAGAAACCAAGCTAAGATCATGGATCAGATGCAAACTGAATTGGCAGAGCTGAGGAACGGGATGGACTAGTTCATGACATTAATGACTGGTATGGCTCAAAATCAGGAAAGACTCAGGGCAATGGTCGAGCGGCCACAAGTAGAGGTGCATAATTGATACGGTAATAATAGAGATACTGGTAATTAGACTGGCATTGGTACAGGCAGTGACCCTCCTAGAAATAACGGGGTTCGTCATGCTCTGGAAGACAACCAAGATGATCAGTTCACTCTGTTGAATGCTGAAGATGAGAACACTCGCAGGTTTGACGAGCTCGCTGAAAAAATCAAGTCCATTGAATCCCAAAACACTCTTGGTTTTGACGTTTCTGACTTGGGATTGGTACCTGGAGTAAGAATCCCACACAAGTTCAAGCCACCAACATTTGGCAAGTACAATGGCACTACTTGTCCTAAAACTCATATCCAATCTTATGTGGGGAGGATAGCTGCTCATACTGACGATGAGAAATTGTGGATGTACTATTTCCAGGACAGCCTTACTGGGGCATCTCAAGAATGGTATATGAAGTTGAGCACGACTACTGTGAGGAACTGGAAGGAGTTAGCTCATGCTTTTGTCAAGCAGTATCAATACAACATGGACATGGCTCCGAACCGTACTCAGCTGCAGAGTATGGCTCTGAATGCGAAGGAGAGTTTTAAGGAATATGCTCAAAGGTGGCGCCAGTTGGCTGCCATGGTTCAACCTCCGCTGCAGGACCGAGAAATAGCTGACATGTTTATGGGTACTCTTCAGGGAACTTATCTTGATAGGTTGGCCGCCTGCCCTTCAACTGGGTTTGCGGACATTGTAAGCACTGGGGAAAAGATTGAAAGTTTGTTTAAGCTCGGAAAAATACAAGATGTCAGTGGTGCTAGTTCTTCAGGGGTGAGGAAGCCATTTGCTGGTGCTACCAGAAAGAGAGAAGGTGAAGCCAATGCTGTTTATAAGAATAGAGGAAGAGGAAGAGGATATCAAGATTCTTATAATCAGGTTGGTGTTGTGACCATTCCTAGTCCACAAGTACAATCACAGCCGCAGCAACAGAATGTTCAGGCACAGAATAATCAACAGTCACGGAGATCATATTAGCAGAGACAAGCTGACAGGCGTATGGACCCTTTGCCTTTGACTTACGCAGCTTTGCTACCCCAATTGTTGAAGCTTAATCTGGCGGAGCTTCGTACGATGGGCCCGGCTCCTGCAGTATTACCAAAGGGTTACGATGTTAATGCCCGCTGTGAGTATCATTCTGGGGCTCCAGGTCATAGTATTGAAAAGTGTCGTACATTTCAGCATAAAGTACAGGATTTGATCGATGCCAAGGTAATTAATTTCTCGCCTCCACCAAATGTGCTTCAGAATCCTATGTCGGATCATAATGTGCCAAAGGTCAATGCCATTGAAGATGGGAAAGTTTGGAATTTTGTAACTGATGTGAACAGCGTGAGGACTCCGCTGAGTATTGTGAAGGCTCGTTTGTTGAAGGGGCAAGTGTTCCCTGGCTGTGAAGAAGATTGTGTTGATTGTAAGAATCAGAGTAATGGTTGTGATAAACTGCAGGCCGGTATCCAAAGTTTGATGGACGAAGGATGTCTACAGTTTGATCAGGGGGACATAAAGGATGATGATGTGTCAACTGTTACCATTTATTTTACGCCAGCTAAAATTCAAGTGCCATTGCCTGCAGCCATTATTGTGCCTGATATGGTGAGTCCTGTTACTATTACGGTACCAGAACCAGTTCCTTATACTAGTGAGCGGGCCATCCCATGGCACTACGGTGCAGATGTTTACTACCAAGGAGAAAAGCAAGAAGTGAAAGCTCCATCTGGGGGTAGTTCCAGTATTGACAATGTTGGAGGTCTTGGTGGCTTTACCAGAAGTGGACGCTTGTTCGCTCCACAGACTTTGAGAACTAATGCTGAAGCCGAGGCAGTAGCCAAAGCCAAGGGTAAACAGGTGGCTACAGAGGATGTTGTTGTTCCTGAATATGTGCATAAAGGTACTTTTGAGAAAGAGGTTGAAGAGTTCATGAGACTTATCAAAAAGAGTGATTATAAAGTGGTTGATCAGTTGAATCAAACTCCATCAAAAATTTCCATCTTGTCGTTGCTTATGTGTTCTGCAGCTCATCGAGAGGCACTTCTGAAGGTTTTGAATATGACCTTTGTACCTCAAGAGATTACTGTGAATCAATTGGAGTCGGTTGTTTCTAATGTCAATGCTAGCCATGGGCTAGGTTTTACAGACTTTGATTTGACTACTGAGGGTCGCAATCACAACAGGGCATTACACATCACCCTAGAGTGTAAAGGCGCAGTGTTATCTCATGTATTGGTAGACACGGGGTCTTCCCTGAACGTGTTACCAAAGAAGGCCTTAATGAAGTTAGACACTGAAGGAATTATTCTAAGACCAAGTGATTTGGTAGTGAGGGTTTTCGATGGTTCAAAATGTTTTGTGTTCGGAGAGGTGGAGCTCCTAGTAAAGATTGGTCCTCAGGTGTTTAAGTGCGTGTTCTACGTGATGGACATTCAACCCGCATATAGTTGCTTGTTAGGCAGACTGTGGATTCATGCCGCTGGGGCAGTGACATCTATGTTGCATCAAAAGTTGAAATATGTGGTTGATGGTCAAGTGGTGACTGTATGTGGAGAGGAAGACATCTTCGTAAGTCGGCTGTCTACCTTTAAGTACGTGGAAATGGATGGAGAGATCCATGAGATGCTGAGTCAAGCACTTGAGGCAGTCAATATTGGGGATTCGTCTTCACAGGCGGTATCTTCTCAGGGCGAAGAACAGGTGGGTACTTTTATTGCTTCTTACAAACAGGCGATGGAAGTAGTCAAAGCCGGTAATACCCAAGGCTGGGGCAAATTGATTGAAGTCTCTGCAAAGGAAGATAAGTTCGGTATAGGCTATAATCCGTATCAAGCTGCTGCAGCAAAGCGCAAGGGGCCGATTACTTTCTACAGTGGGGGAATTATTAATCCAAATCAGATGTGCGCTGCAAGTGAAGATGGCGTCGACAGTGATTGTGAACTCGACAATTGGGTGCGCCCGTGTGTACCGGGTCAAGAGCTTTTCAATTGGCCTGTTGAAGAAATTGTTCAAGTTACTCTTCAAACTGAGTAATTTTCTTTATTTTTCTCTGTTGCATGTTAAAATCTCGCGCTCTGCCCAAGGCGTGTAGATCCATTTGTAGGGTGTCATAATTGCATTTGCAAGGTTTTTTATCATTAATAAAGGACGTTTTGCATTCAAATTATGTGTTCATTGTCTTTCATTTTTTTATTTTTGCAGAAAAAATAATAAAATGGCAATGTTTATGTTTTTTTTGTTTCTTTTTTTCAAAAATCTCATTCTAAAATAAAGCATGACCCTCAATCATGCAGACTTAATCACCCGAATTTCATTGATAACGATTCTACTATGGCCAAGTATGACTTTGATAATCCAATCTATCAAGCCGAAGAGAGGAATGAAGAAGACTGTGAAGTTCCCGAGGAATTGGCCAGATTGGTGAAGCAGGAGGAGAGGGTCATTCAACCTCACCAAGAGACAATTGAGGTCATCAACATTGGTTCCGAGAACACCAAGAAAGAGATTAAGATTGGAGCCGGTTTGCAGGCCGAGGTGAAGAAAGAGCTGATCAGTATGCTACGGGAATATGTTGACCTCTTTGCCTGGTCGTATCAAGATATGCCAGGGTTAGATACAGACATTGTTGTGCACAGGTTGCCGTTGAAAGAGGGTTGTCCTCCTGTCAAACAAAAGCTCCGGAGAACTAAACCAGAAATGGCTCTCAAAATCAAGGAGGAGGTACAAAAACAGTTAGATGCGGGATTCCTGGCTGTTACCAATTACCCACCGTGGGTTGAAAATATCGTTCCTGTGCCGAAGAAGGATGGTAAGGTCAGAATGTGCGTTGAATACCGGGATCTAACCAGAGCAAGTCCGAAAGATGATTTTCCTTTACCTCATATTGATGTACTGGTTGACAACACCGCTCAGTTCTCGGTATTCTCTTTCATGGATGACCTCTCCGGATACAACCAAATCAAGATGGCACCGGAAGACATGGAAAAGACAACGTTCATTACCCCGTGGGGTACCTTCTGTTACAAGGTGATGCCTTTTGGATTGAAGAACATCGGGGAAACGTATCAGCGAGCTATGGTAACACTCTTCCATGACTTGATTCATAAGGAGATTGAGTGTTATGTGGATGATATGATTGCCAAGTCTCGAACAGAAGAAGAGCATCTGGTCAATTTGCAGAAACTGTTTGAAAGGTTGAGGAAGTTTTGACTCAGGCTGAATCCGAACAAGTGCACTTTCGGAGTACGGTCCGATAAATTGTTGGGTTTCATCGTAAGCGAAAAAGGAATTGAGGTTGATCCTGCCAAAATAAAAGCGATACAAGAAATGCCTGTACCAAGAACAGAGAAAGAAGTACGTGGTTTCCTGGGTAGATTGAACTACATTGCACGGTTCATATCTCACCTCACAGCCACTTGTGAACCAATATTTAAGCTGTTAAGAAAAGAACAAACGGTCAGGTGGAATGACGATTGCCAAAGGGCTTTCGAGAAAATAAAAGAATATTTGCGGGAACCTCCAATTCTCATGCCTCTAGTTCAAGGGAGACCAATTATCATGTATTTGACCGTGCTTGAAGGGTCCATGGGTTGCGTTCTTGGTCAACATGACGAGACGGGTAAGAAGGAGCACACCATCTACTACTTGAGCAAAAAATTCAATGATTGCGAATCACGATACTCAATGCTTGAAAGGACATGCTGTGCACTTGCATGGGCTGCTAAGCGATTGAGGCAATATATGCTCACTCATACAACCTTGTTAATTTCAAAGATGGACCGTGTCAAGTACATATTTAAGAAACCAGCATTGACCGGATGGGTTACACATTGGCAGATGGTGCTGACTGAATATGATATCCAGTATACTTCTCAGAAAGCCATCAAAGGAAGTATCCTGTCAGGCTATCTTGCGCAACAGCTAATTGATATTTACCAACCCATGAAATTTGATTTCCCTGATGAGGACAACATGTTTCTCAAAGTTAAAGACTGTGAGGAACCACTCCCGGAGAAGGGGCCAGACCCTGAATCCAAATGGAGTTTGATGTTTGATGGGGCCGTCAACATGAATGGATGCGGAGTTGGAGTCGTTCTTATCACGCCAGAAGGTGTTCATATGCCTTTCACTGCCCGAGTAACATTCGGATGCACCAACAATGAAGCAGAATATGAAGCTTGTATAATGGGGATTGAGGAGGCGATTAATTTGCGAATTAAGACCCTCGATATGTTTGGTGATTCAGCTTTGGTGATCAATCAGATTAATGGAGATTGGCACACTCATCAACCAAACTTGATTCCTTACAGAGACTATGCGAGGAGGATGTTGACTTTCTTTACAACAGTGAAGTTGTACCATATTCCTCGAGACGAGAATAAGTTTACTGATGCCTTGGCCACATTGTCTTCTATGATCAAAGTACAGAGGTGGAATCATGTACCCAAGATTGAGGTGTCTCGTCTTGACAGGCCAGCACATGTATTTGCCGTTGACGCAGTGTTTGATGACAAGCTGTGGTTTCATGATATCAAATGCTTCTTGAAGAGTCAAGAGTACCCGCCTGGGGCATCTACCAAAGATAAGAAGACTTTGAGGAGATTGGCTGGTAGTTTCTTCTTGAACCAAGATGAAGTGTTGCACAAACGGAACTTTGACATGGTTTTGCTCAGGTGCATGGATAGACACGAAGCAAACATGTTGATGCAAGAAGTGAACGAAGGCTCTTTCGGTACCCATTCCGGAGGACATGCAATGGCAAAGAAATTATTTAGGTAGGGGTATTATTGGTTGACTATGGATGCAGATTGTTGTTCATACGCCCGCAAATGCCACAAATGTCAGATTTATGTGGATAAAGTGCATGTACCTTTAAATTCGTTGAATGTCATGTCTTCTCCTTGGCCCTTTGCAATGTGGGGCATTGATATGATCGGAAAGATTGAGCCAACTGCTTCCAGTGGCCATCGCTTCATTTTGGTCGCTATTGATTACTTTACCAAGCGGGTGGAAGCAGCGTCTTATGCTAATGTCACTAAGCAGGTGGTTGCCAGATTTCTGAAGAGAGATATCATTTGTCGCTATGGAGTGCCCGAAAGAATCATTACTGATAATGGTTCTAATCTCAACAATAAAATGATGGCAGAGTTATGTCGGGACTTCAAAATTAAGCATCACAATTCTTCGCCGTACCGTCCAAAGATGAATGGCGCTGTTGAAGCGGCCAACAAGATTATCAAGAAGATTGTGCAAAAGATGGTGGTGAGCTACAAAGATTGGCATGAGATGTTACCGTTTGCCTTGCATGGGTACCGAACATCAGTAAAGACATCTACTGGGGCAACACCGTTCTCACTCGTGTATGGTATGGAGGCAGTCCTACCAGTTGAAGTTGAGATTCCCTCGCTGAGGGTTATGATGGATGTCAAACTGGACGAGGCAGAATGAGTTCGCACCTGATTCAATGAGCTGAGCTTAGTTAAGGAAAAGAGACTAGCATCTATTTGTCACGGTCAATTATATCAGAGAAGAATGAAGCGAGCATTTGATCAGAAAGTGCGACCTCGGGAGTATCAAGTTGGTGAATTGGTACTTAGAAAGATCCATCCTCCAAACACAGATCACAGGAGAAAATGGACACCAAACTATAAAGGTCCATTTGTGGTTAAAAAGGATTTCTCTGGCGGAGCCTTAATGCTTGCAACCATGGATGGTGAAGATTTTCCATCCCCTGTCAACTCAGACGCAGTCAAAAAATACTTCGCATAAAGAGACCCGCTGGACAGAAAAAAAAAAAAAGAAAAGTCTAGTAAAAAAAGGGCATCCTGGCGAACCATAAAAACAGAATAAAAAGGTTCGGGCAAAAATTAGGGATATAATATAAAAAAATTGTACACCCGGTGGGTTGAAAATCCGCAAGGACAACTCAGGCAAGAAAGGGTATCCCGGTGGATTGAAAACCCGAAAAGGGCGATCCACGCAAAAGAGGGATTAAGCGAAGAGTGCAGTCTGAGTCATCTGTACTGCCTCATCGTTTCACTCAAATTGGAAATCTCCAAAAGGTAGGAATCGGTCCAATCAGTCTCCTCAGAAAGTGAAGATAATCAGAAAGTCTTGAAGATATACTGGTCATAGTAGAATTGAAACTCAGTGAAATGCCGTTTTCGCATTGCCATTAGGATAGTTTCTTTTCTCAATTTTCAGCAATCACCTCTTTCCAGGGATTGCTTCCTGATGTACTTGCCTATTCTGGGCCTTTCAATCAATAAAGTGGGTTATTCAGTTAAAAAGCTTCTTATTTGTTTTCATTTTACTGTTTTGTTTGCAAAAATGTCCGAATTTTTGATAAAAAACATTGCATTGTTGAAAACATTGAGGCTTTACAATAACGTGCACAGGGAAAACATTTAAAATTGTTTTGAATGATGATTAACCCCGGACGGTGGATTCAAACCATGCAGCCTCCAGGACATATGTGTGCGTTTCGTTTGTTGCAGGTTTACATTCAGGAGCTTGACCCGAAGTCATTTTCAGCCCAAAGCATTGTTAATTGCACTCCCCAACAAGTGGTGGTTCAGAGATAGATTTTCTTAGTTGCAGAAATCATATCCAGCACGGGGCACGTGCATATCATTTTGATTACCGGGGCAATCATGTTCAGGAAAGGGTTAATCACAACTTTTACTGATTGGGTCTGTCATTCGGTCGACGGTCGTTCACGACAATTCGATATCGGTGAATTAATTTCAACTGGGTATCGTTGTATCTTATTAAGTCGATTCTCTCATTCAGTACTTCCAACAGCTACAAGCTTTTCTGTGTCAATAACGGTTAGAAATTCCCCAGTAGAGTTGCTGCGCAGACCTCGCAGTTAATGTTCAAAACTCAGTGAGTGTCCAGGAGTCGGAAGATGCCAAATCTTCTGTAAAATTCTCTTGGTACGATTTCTTCAGATCATCCGCGTAATCTGGGGCAAAAGCGAGTTTGTGACCCTTCCAAGCATGGGGCATCGTGAAATCCCTCCGACAGGATGTGTTCCAGATCTATTATCTCCAGTAGAGTGACCTCTTGATTATTGCATTCTTAGCTCAAGTCTCAGCATTTGCTTAAGAGTTTGAAGATGCTCGGTATTCTATAAAATTCTCTTAAGAGACATTCCCCAGCACGAGACGCTTTGAATCGGTTTTCCCCAGAAGAGTTTGTTGTAAACTCATTGTCCCCAGTGGAGTCGTCAAACGGAAAAGTTCGCCTAACATGGGGCATTGTGGAACTTATCCTGAGCTCGACAGTTTTGTTCCTCAATAGATTACCGGGAATTCGCTTTGTGTTTTCCCAGCATATCTCTAGGCACTCTTTCTCAGCATATTGCAACGGAACGTCTTCCAACCAGCATTCGCTTATCCCCAGCGGAGTAGTTCTGATCCTCAGCAAGATCGTATCTCTGGCAGTTGTATCCCTACAGAGTTCATCGTCGAATCTTGTCAGTAATACTCCTCAACTGAGTTGTTCTTTCTCCCCGCAGAGGTTTAGCAGATCAACAGAATCTTTTTCTCAGCAGAGTGTTAGTATATTCTTTCCCGAGCTGAGTCAGAAGGCTGATTATCCCCGCAAAGGATCTCGGGTTTGATAAATCCCCAGGCAGAGTTTTAATGACTTTTTTTCCTCAGCAGAACGTCATTAAAAAATTCTCATCCCCAACAGAGTTGTTATGACCAGAATTAATCCCCAAACAGAGGAAATAATTCCTGGCAGAGTCATCATTTCCCCATATCTCAAAGTCCAATTTATTTTTGGCAAGCTTGATAATTCGAAGCAGATGGATTGTTCATTCATTCTCCAGTAGGGATATCATCCTTTCAGGAGTCTCTGAGGTCAAATCAATGATCATCGCTCCTCAACAGACTCAGCAGGGATGTCTGATATGTATACAGAGCGTAATCTAGTGATGAATTTTTGTTAAAGCCCACCGGCAGCGTGGCAAGCCAGTAGTCGTCTAGCGTCGTCCCAAAAGACATTGTTAAAGCCCACCGGCAGCGTGGCAAGCCAGTAGTCATCTGGCGTCGTCCCAAAAGATATTCTTAAAGCCCACCGGCAGCGTGGCAAGCCATTAGTCATCTGGCGTTGTCCCAAAAGACATTCTTAAAGCCCACCGGCAGCGAGGCAAGCCAGTAGTCATCTGGCGTTGTCCCAAAAGACATTCTTAAAGCCCACTGGCAGTGTGGCAAGCCAGTAGTCATCTGGAGTCGTCCCAAAAGACATTCTTAAAGCCCACCGACAGCGTGGCAAGCCAGTAGTCATCTGGCGTCGTCCCAAAAGACATTGTTAAAGCCCACCAGCAGCGTGGCAAGCCAGTAGTCGTCTGGCGTCGTCCCAAAAGACATTTTTAAAAGCCACCGGCAGTGCGGCAAGCCAGTAGTCGTCTGGCGTAGTTTAAAAGACATTCTTAAAGCCCATCGGCAGCATGGCAAGCCAGTAGTCGTCTGGCGTCGTCCCAAAAGACATTCTTAAAGCCCATTAGCAGCGTGGCAAGCCAGTAGTCGTTTGGCGTCATTTAAAAGACATTCTTAAAGCCCACCAGCAGCGTGGCAAGCCAGTAGTCATCTGGCGCCGTCCCAAAAGACATTCTTAAAGGCCACCGGTAGCGTGGCAAGCCAGTAGTCGTCTGGCATCGTCCCAAAAGACATTGTTAAAGCCCACCGGCAGCGTGGTAAGCCAGTAGTCATCAGGCATCGTCACAAAAGACATCTCTCCAGCAGTATGGTTATCATCATAGTTTTATTAAAGCAGAGTTCATTTGGTTAGGTTATATCCCTTTTCTTCTTATCCATAGTGTGCAAATTTTCTGGTTATTTTTCGGTATTCAATCTCTCCATACCTTGAAAGTCTGAAAGCAACCGCTATTATCCATTCAGGTCTACAGTGATGGAATAGGGGCAGCTGTAACACCCCAAAATTTTCCCTCTCATTTTTCATATCATTTAACATATACTTTCATTTCATTGTATTCCATTCAAGCATAGAAAAATAAAGCATTCATCTTACATGTTGCATAAGGGCATGTGGTTAGTGGTCTTCAGAGTATTGATCATCCAAAGAAAGAGAACAAGAGCCAAGGGTCTTCAAGCAAGCCTCAACAGTCTCTTACATCTCACATGATCTCAATTGATCCCACAAGTCATTGGAAGATGGAATTCATCAAGAAGATTGGACAGTTCATAACCTCCTATCAAAAGTAGTCCAAATTAGGGTTTTGGATTCAAGCAGTCTCCTGGTCAAATTTTATTTTAAACTTGATCTCAATGTTTTCTACATGATATCAATTATTTAAGGATGGAAGATTTCCTATTGGTTCATTTCAGAAGAGGTTCAATTGGCCAGTTGCTTGAGAATCAAGAAATTGGGGAAAAAGTCAACTGTGCGGTGAAAAAAGTCAACTCCTGACTTTTAAGGTCAAATTCAAGAAATTCAAGTTACATATGTTCATTGGACAAGATTTGATCAAGAAATGATGGAGGAATCATCAAAAATCAAGAATTGTACAAAGTTGCCAAATTTAGAAACTTAGGGTTTCTAAAAATGGCAAGTTTTGGACCATTTTGCACTACACTTTGAGGGATTCTTTCTCCATGATAAAAGCTTCAAAATTCAGGCCCAAGTTGAGCCAATTAATGATCACATTCCAAGCTTCAAATCCATATAAAGAACTCTTCCATTGGATCAAAATTGAGAGAGTTATGATCAATCAAAGTTTGGTAAAATCAAGGCAAATTGTAAGCCATGGCAAGGCAGGTTCAGGCCCCCAGGCCATAATTTCATCAAACACTTGGTGTGCCAAATTTCAAACGAATTTTCTCCATCGAGGAAGTTTCAAATGAAAAACTTTCCAACATGAAAGTTGTTCATCTCCACGCCCTCTACAACTTTCATGTTTGGAGATTTTTCATTTGATCAAAGGATAAAGAGTTATGATGGTCAAAACATAAGGGCTCCACTTTGAAATTTCCACAAGTCATGATTCCATGCATGCAACAAGTTGCCACGCCCACGAGACAGTTTGGATCCCTTGAGTTTCAAGCCATTATCATGTGTGTTAAAGATCTTCTTTCACTTTGATTCCAACATCAATCATGTTCTATGATGTACCATCTTTCATTTGCCACCAAAATTATACATTTTCATCCATTAATGTGAGAGATATTCACCCTCAAACTTCCAAGTTTTCACTACATGCATGGCTTCCAAGAATAGCATGTTGTAACATTGTTGTTGTTGTTAAAACTCAGTTCACATGCATACTACACACCATCCACCCTTTACTTCATTTGAACACACCACCCTCTTACACATACATGTACATATGTCACTTCATACACCAAAGAGGAATGAACAAAACTTGTTATGCAAGTATGGTTGCAGTAGCACACACATCACCACCTCTCATTTCATCCTTCTCACCATAAACTAGCATGCTCCCTCATCACCATATCCAAACCTTCTAACTCGCAGCTTAACTAACCTCACTCAGTTAGTTAACTCAAACTCACTTGACTCAACTCATTTAACTCAACTTCCAACTATTAACTACAATGGTTAACATCTTAACCTTGTATATATAAGCTTCATTGCTCACAGAATTGAACACTTCATCATTTTCACAAATTTCACAAATCACTCTCACTTTTTCTCTCTGAACATTCTCTCTGAGCTCTCTTTTATTGCACGATTTCTTCTTCATTTCATCATCATCATCATCAAGTGTTCATCATTGTTCAATAACAAGCAGAAGCAATATCAATTCTTCAAGTGTAGGTTCTTTACATTTTCGTATCTCCATCTGTTTTTCTTCAAGATTTCAAGCTTCAGAGCATTTATTTTGCTCTTTGGAAGGTCAAGAGCAAAGGATTCTCCTCTTTGGCTTTCTTGTGTTCTAAGTAGCTTCACATTTCAGGTTTGATATTCAAAGTCTCTCACCTGATATCTATTGCTTAAGCTGTGTTTTATGTTGTTTTTAGCTTAATAAAAGCATTATGCATGATCTGGCTAGTTGATAGACCTCTTAGTGGTGTATATTCAAAACCTAGGGCAATATTCATTTCTTCGATTCTATTTATATGTGATTGATCTGTGAAAAACACTTGTGGATTCGTTACCTACGTGAGTTCAGCCTTCGAATGGTGTATGATTTGTGATTTTCGGGAAACATGTGACATTTGCAGTTGCCGGAGGTGGCCGGAGAAGATGACCGGAGGTCACACTCCGGCCGGTGAGGGTTTGGCTAGGGTTTAATACTCAGATTATATCACGTCCGTTAGATCATTTTAATCCAACGCTTGATAATTTTCCAGGGCATTAATGAACCAACCTCTCTATCATGTGCCTTATTTTGAACTCTGATGACTTGTGTGTGGGCGTGTGTATGATTGTTACCGTGTGTTTACTTTCTGATTTGTTCATCATGAGTGCTTTGTTTGATTGATTCCATTGACCTGATCGTATGGCTCAGATTGAGTCACATGTTTGACTGAAGTGCACCCTATCTCACACACACACGTCTTGTTGGACTGGGTTGATAATTGTTTTTCACACACCTCTTTCCAAGCCCAAACGCATTTTTAACTGGCATTCTACTTTCGCGTTGCACCTCCACTTCTAGTTTCTTTTCATTTTAAATTTCTTTTGCATGTTGTTTTGATTTTCTATTTTTAAAAATAGAAAAATGCATTAAATAATTCTACAAAAATTCATATAACATGATAATTCATTAAACTAATTTTCCATAATTTTTATTTCTGATTTTAATAAATATTTCTCATATTTTCATATTTTTCTATTAATTTCTTTTTAAATGTTGTTCTTCATGATACTTGTACGTTTCACATTTATTTTTGTATAGTTATAAAACCATTTTGCATCCAATCTTTTTTTTATGATTAAATAATATCTTAAATCATCTAAAAAAATTTTCTCATATTTTTAAAATCATTTTTGCATAGCATTTGAACCATATCTTTGTGCATTATTCATTGTTGACCTAATGTGACTTTGGTGCTTTGTTTAAGCATGCTCCTTCTTGAATTTTTGTGTGAGCTTTTGGAATGAGTTTAGATTCTGACTTAGGTACTTTGTGACCTAATTCCATAGTTTTTACAAGTCTCTTCCTATTTTTTCCTTGTTGATTGATTACATGTGCATTTATGTGCTTCATTGTATGCATATGCTATGGTTTGTGTCATATTGCCTATGGTCTCTTGAGATGATTGATGTTATCTTTTGACATATGTTTACTTGAATATTATAGTCATCTTATGTCATGGTTATAGGTCATTTTGATTTGTGTTTACCATTGATGTGTGGTTGTGCATTTTAATTTGCATTTTGACCTAATTCTTCATCTCATTTCTTCTTGTGCTCTATATGATTTGTGTTTGCATTGTGTATGCCATTTTATTCATGTCATTTGCATGTCATCAATTGTATGCTACTGTTCTATATGCATTCATAATCATTTCATATGTAATGCATCTTTAACATGTAAATGTGTGCATCTACATGAAATTTGTTTCTCTCATTTTCATATCTTCTTCATCTATGTTCTTCAACTTGAATCATCCCATTCATGCCTTGTATGATTTTTCATATACATCCATATGCATTATAACATGATGTATGCTTCTGACCTTGACATTTCATAAAGCATAAATACATGTTCATCTTACATTTTTATTCATGTTTCATCAACTAATTTCATGGTGCAATTTCTTGGATGGTTAAAATATTGTTTGCGCAAAGTTTGTTGGTGTTTGATCTCTTAACCTTAAAGAAAATTCTTATGGTTTAGGTTCTGACCTTGAGTGCTTTTCAACCTTTAGGACCTTTATTCTTTAGTTCTTAACTTGTTTGGTCTTTACTTGTTAGTCTTTCCTTATTTCTTTACTTGTAAATGGTTTTGCTAACATTTTCAGGGGCTTACGGTAAGTCAAGTGTGTGGGGGTGCACCCACATACAACTTCTTTTCTCTTATCTTTTTAAGCTTTCAAATTGTGATTGTGATAAGCATCTTATGCTTTCTTTGTTCAATATCTTTCATCTCCTTTGAAGTCTTAACTTAACTTCCATCTTGGAAGTAAGTTAGAACTCATTCTTTCTTTTAGAGTTAGGTTTCTAAACCACACTTAACCATTAGGAACATCTATGTATGATAAATTTAGGGTTTGAGTCTTAGTCTCCCTCATTAGATTTTACCTTTCTTAACATTTGAGTCTCTCTTCTTCTCATCTCAAAACAAAAAAAGCAAAACACTTAATAACGGCATAACATATATTGCATTTGAGCCTTTCATGTGAGAATAAGATAGTGAGGGGTTTTTTCTCATTTTCTTAGAATGTTTAGCATACGTCCCGTCTTGGGTCGATATGCGAGGCATTCGATCCTACGTGAAAGACTTAAATACAATATACGTTGTAAACACAAAATAATCAAAACACTTTTGCTTAAAAGACAAAAACCAACAAATTCTCTTCTCATCTCCTTCATTCTATTCCTTAAGGACTCGTCATGCCGTTCTACCGAAAACAGGTAACGCCTAAGTCTCCATACAGCGAGCTGCAACACCTAACTGCTGGGACGCGCACTCTGACGTTTCCATTAAAAAACACAAACAACTTTCCCTTAGCTGAGGGGAACTACGTCGCTCTGATTCTCATGTTCCCGATGAGATACGTAGGCAGTGGGGTAGGGCCCATTCGAGCACTTCTTTTATTTTCCCTACATTTGTTTCTCGTCTTCTCTCAGTTCTTTTTCCAGTATCTTTTCTTTCACCCTTTGAGCAGTACTTCAAGCGTGGATCCCGTCGAGTACGACGAATGTGAAGGGGTGCGATAACCTTCCCTTCATGTAACCGACTCCCTTACCCTTTCTCTTTGGTTCGCGAGACCTTGTTATTTCCTTTCTCCCGGGTTTGTGCAGCATTACCTTTCCCTTTCTTTGGGATAAAAATGCCTGGCTGGCGACTCTTCTTTCTTTCTTCTGCGGCACTTTCGCGTTTGTACCTGGATGAAAATCCCGGGAGCGACAAAGGGGATGCCTTGGTATAGGTTATCGATTAGTGATATTTTGAGTTGATGAACTCATGACATGTTTCCATATAGTGTGAGCTTGTGAGATTGTGAACTCGAGGTCATTTCCCTTCCATTTGACTTGAGTTAGGATTGGTTAGAACCTTGTAAAGCCGAGAGAATCCATAGGATTGGGAACTCACTGAGATTTAATGTATCTCACCCCACTATTGTTGATTATTTTCAGGAAGTATTGCAGGTTTGGTTTACAAGTGGAGCTATGCTGGGATGTTTCAAGAAAATCTTAGTTGAGCTTATTCCGCTGTGTATTATTTGTTGTATACAATTGAGGATATTGTATATTGATCTTAGATTTTATTATTTTGGCTAATTTCCATATCTTGTACCATAGATTGTATTTATGTTTTAGAAATGGTCAAGCATGTGAATTACGCCATTAGGCACTTATGATGGTGTCAGTACCAAATAAAATGCTTGTATCGTATTATTCTAGATATATATTATACAGGGCTTTACATTACGTCCCACATTCCACACAAAAAATTTCCTTTTCCACTAAATGAGATTACTTGAAATCCTTATCCACATCAGTGGTCAATCTAACTCTTCTAGCGACTTTACATATTCCTCAATACCTTACCCAATCGTCCGCTAGAGATTCTAAATTTTCAGACTCCATCCATTCCAAAGGATTGCTCGAACCTCACGACACTCTTAAATCCCATGCTACCCGAAACCCAACTTCTAATCAAACCTCAACTGGGCTGACCAAAACACCGTACTACTAACTCCTAGCTTGAGCCTTCCCTCAAAGCACAAGTTCTGACAACACTTCGGAGTCCTCGTGGTCGCTCAACCATGATTCTACCTATCACACACATAGCATTAGGTTGATCAGGCCCAACACTACATAATATTATATTAAGTTTAATGATGGCAAGACACACTTAAGAGGCAGGAATAGATTTACTTATGATGTTTCAAGGCTAGGTCGAGGATACGACCTGCCCTGATACCAACTATAACACCCATATATAAATACATACAACAAAGCATATACTATACATGAAAACCACATTTGGTACTGAAATACCAATAAGTCCCTAGTAAACACATTATACATATACATGCCCAAAAAGCCTAATACAAAAAAACTATGGCATAAATATATATACAAGATGTTCCAACGATAAATACTAAGAACTAGATCGTCAACGATCTCAAGATTCCACAATGGAAGCTAAGCCAACAACCAAGTAAGGATAATCACCCCGCTTTATCCTTACCCTTCGCGGAACCTGAAGTACCTGAAATATTCAACAATAGTGGGTGAGATACATCAAATCTCAGTGAGTTCTCTATCTTATGGATTCTCTCGGCTTTACAAGGTTCTAACCAAAATCCTAACTCAAGTCCAGGGGAAAGGGAAAGACTTCGAGTTCAAAAAATCCCACACTAGAGAAACACATCGCACAAAATCACAAAATGACAACTAGTTAAGGAATCTTCTCCCTGGCCATCCAACACCAACGGATTAAACACGGGTCACTGATCCTTAACGTAAATAAATTTCCCCGGCCATCCCGCTCAAGGAGATTAAACACGGGTCATAATTATCTATAATTGGTACTTTCCCCGGCCATCCCACACCAAAGGATCTCGACACAGGTCACTAATACCAACCACTAAGTAACTTTCCCCGACCATCCCTCTCCAAAGAGATTAAACACGAGTCACGGTCACTTACAAATGTACTTTCCCCGGCCATCCCTCTTCAAAGAGATTAAACACGGGTCACGGTACCTACTTAATAAATACTTTCCCCGGCCATCCTACACCAGAGGATTAAACACGGGTCACTAATATTTATTAAGGAACACAAACCTAATAAATACTTTCCCCTGCCATCCCACACTAAAGGATTAAACACGGGTCACTAATATTTATCAAGGGACATACACTTAATAAATACTTTCTCCGGCCATCCCTCTCAAAGAGATTAAACACGGGTCACTAATATTTATTAAGGAACACGAACCTAATAAATACTTTCCTCGGCCATCCCCCCCTCAAGGGATTAAACACGGGTCAATAATATTTATTAAGTGATACGCACAAACCGGAGGAAAATACGGTCCCCCACTAACAACCACTTAACAAAGATACTCTTCTAGTATCGATGTAAACATTGTCGCACAATTCTCTAAGTCATTCTATTGTACTAAGGGTTCCTCACTAACTCACCTCTTTAAGCTTTTAAAATTTCAAAAGTTCTATTTTTACATAATTCACACAATTCCAATTTATTCCCATAATCGACAAAATCCATCTCATAAATAATATTTTCACATCCCATAGCATAGAACTCTTTCATAGCTTCCTATCGATATAAAGAATGCTTAAATCGGACACCCGAGTCAAAAGATATGAATTTTAGAAAATATTTTTATAAAACAAACAGTAGTAACGGGTTACTCACCACATGTTAACCGGTTACTTCAAGCTCCACTGTTCACTCAGAATCAAAATGAGAGTTAGAGACACATTTGGGTAACTGGTTACCCACCACGTGTTAACCGGTTACTTAGTTCATTTCCTGCATAAAAACCCCAAATTTACAAAGGGTAACCGGTTAACCACCAGAGGGTAACCGGTTACTCTGGGCGCAGAGGCAAAAATTCTTGTTTTAAAAGATACTCTTCCATCTAAAACTCATTCAAAACCATTTCAAACACACAACCAAGAATTAACAGATGATTATA
Organism: Lathyrus tuberosus; assembly: GCA_022829125.1. Classification (NCBI taxonomy): domain Eukaryota; kingdom Viridiplantae; phylum Streptophyta; class Magnoliopsida; order Fabales; family Fabaceae; genus Lathyrus; species Lathyrus tuberosus. The sequence continues at coordinate 9,788,721 of JALAZF010000187.1, forward strand.
CATGCATAATGGTTGTTCTATACGATTTATATCACATTTTATCCGTTAGATTTCATTGATTTGTAAAATTGTTCATTTTCTCACAAAAACTAAAACCTAACTCTAAACTCAACAACTCTACCACAAAACCATCTATCTAGAACCCACCTGATAATCGAAGAGGAGTTTGAAGAAGATGAGATGATTTGATGAACTTCTCTTTTTCTCTTCCTTTCCCTTCTTCTCCTTCTTCTTCTTCTTCTTCTATCCTTTTTTTTTCTCTTCTAACAAATATATATATATATATATATATATATATATATATATAGATATATTAACTTATTATATAATATAATCCAATAGAGTAAAATATCTTCAATTGATATTTTGTCGTCTCAACCAAATTGATCAATTTTTAGAGTTACCTTTAAAATCCTTTCTTAAATTAAAATAATTGATCTCTTCAGAGTTCACCAGTTGCTCTATTGATCCCAATTAATAACACTTAAAGTACTTAGAGGATTCCATTAATCAGATTATCCAATGATAGAGTACACAAAAGATCATCTGATCTCATTTGACGTCCAATTGAGCATTAAGATAATACGGGGTATTACACCGCCTTTGCTTAAATCCCTTATTAATACAATCTGTATTACATTGGTCATCAGATACAAAATTACCATCTAGACATTTTAAATCCATAAGGCTATACTCACCACTTGATAAACCTACAACAACAAAAATAGTTAATTATAAATTTTGTGTTTTTAAAAACCTTTGAGGTTGTTAGTTTTATATGAGTTATACAATTAGAGATGTAAAACAAACTTTTATTCATTACCTGAAAGCAAGATCATAGAAATGAACAAAATCAAACCAAAATAAGACCGATTAATCAACACGAAGGCCATTTTTACAAAAATCACCTTTTATTATTATTTACTGTGTGATTTAGGGATTACATTGTTCGTTATATATACTAGTGAAATGTAATCTATAGAAGGTAAAAAAGATGTTTAAAAGAAAATAAATAAATGAATTTGAATCTTTTAGATATTTTCCTTACATGACTTTTATATTTTTCTATTAATATATATTATTTATTATTCATTTTTTGTTCAGATTGATTTTTATTTGGTTTTCACCATCAGTGTCCGATCCAGTAGGTCGACTAATCTGGTTCGAGGGTCAATCTAGAATCAAGTGGTTCCAATTCCCTTCCAATCGCAATTGCGGGGGATCGAACCATGGTCCTGCCTACCAAGTACAACACCAATCACAGCATGACCAACTAATATTTTTTGTTAAAGTTGATTTTTATTTGCGAAAATTTTCATTTTTAGTTATTTTTACAGGTTATAAAGATATAAAACTTCCTTGTGTGTTACATTAATATCAACTTTAATTGATTAATATATTTTTTGAAACCATTCTTATTTAAAATTATTTCCTGTTATACTATTACTTAATTATTGATATAAGACTACACATTTGCAAAATAAGATTTTTATTTTAATTGACATTATATATTTAAGTATTGGCTTAAATCTTAATCATTTTGTTATCTATTTATTTAATTAAGTAATCTTCACTTTTATAAATTTTTAAAAATATATATAAAATATATTTTATAGTGTTTATTCAATTCAAATGAATAGGAAATTTTACATTTTGATATTTGTAATTTTTTTTGTGTTATTATTGTTATTTCACGGAAAACTTTTTGGTGGGAAGAATGCAAAAACTGGAAATTTCAATACTTTACTTCATATACTGGTTATAACAACTATTTTTTTTTTTAAAATTAATTTCCATAATTATTTAATTTTGGAAGAGAGTCTTTTACGTTTATGAAGTTTCGAGGACAAAAATATTTTAATGATGTAAGACGGTAACATCCCACTATTTTAAATGTAACGCCCATATATATATACATACATCAAAGCATATATTATACATGAATTCCACGTTTGGTACTGAAATATCATAAGTCTCTAGTTTACACATTATACATATACATGCCCAAAATACCTAAAACAAAAAACTATGGCATTATATATATATATATATATATATATATATATATATATATATATATATATATATAAGATGTTTCGATACTAAGAACTAGATCAAGTAATGATCTCAAAATCTTCACAACAGAAGCCTTGCCACACAAAATGTATGATCCGTAAGGAAAAGTCAAACAACTTTGTCCTTACCCTTCGCCGAACCTGTAGTACCTGTGATGTACGCAACAACATGGGGTGAGATACATCAAATCTCAGTGAGTTCCCTATCTTAAAAGTCCTCTCGGCCTTACAAGGTTCTAACAAACCAAACTCAAGTCAAAGGGGGAGGGGGGGGGGGGGGGGGAAGCGACTTTGAGTACTCACACACAATACATGAAAATACATTATCGAGTCAACTAACTCGAAAGTGGATCACTATCGTCAACCCCGTCAAGGCATTCCCTTTCTCCCGTCCTCTTCTATGTCTAGAAGTAGGAACGAGTCATGGATCCTCGTGGATTACTTGGCATACAAGATGGATTCGGAAATATGGGACATATTATCACCTTAAATCGTCACTTCACACGGCCCATACTCCGTCACAAGTCTCTTTATCCGTAGGCTCCATTCGTACTATAACATTGGGAATCAAACCTACCAAGTAATCGTGCAATCATTATAGAGGAGCTCGTTACTCATGAAATGGCACAAAATAGAATAATGGTTACAATTTCGTGACTCCACATACAACCATGATTGTATAAAACATTCTATACCATTCGGTAATAGACACACGCCTCGGCCTCTCTTGCACGAGCGTCGTCATTATGATGTTCACAATTTCCTAGCCATTTCTAGGTTCTCATATTGTTTGGTGGTAAGAATTCTCACTCTACCTATTTCACTTCCTCTCATCATGCATATTCACTCACAATTATGATAAACAACAAGAGAAATAGTAAAATAACAAGTCAATAATATAATAGAAACACATAAAACAACATATCACAATTCACCCCGATTCCGGTTCCCTCCGATTTATTTAATCGGGCATCACAACTAACAATTTTCACTTCCAATAGGTAAAATGTTTTCCTAGCTCCCCATCGGTACCAAGAACACTTAAATCGGGTAAACGAGTCGAAAGTTACGGATTTTTGAAATAATCTTTATTTTTCTTTTTGTTCCAGGTCGCGCTCAGCGGGCTCCATCCCGCGCTAAGCGCACTCCTCTCCATCTGGAAGGGTTGGAAATTTTCCATACCGCGCGAAGCAGTCGTGACCGCGCTGAGCGCACTCTGCGTTATGCAGAAAAATTTTCTTGTTACAACAGCTTCGTACCTGCACAACCACCCTCACAAACACACCCAAATAACCAATGGAGATGTATTATCATGATCCTATCATGGTGGATCAAACAATGTCATAAAACATAATTTCCTCACAAAACCTAACATTTCCCAAAAACCCATTTCATTCCAAACTCATTCCAATCAATACCAACATCATAACAATTATCTATAGATGTTTCTAGACACACATTGATCATACTACACAATTTATATCGACTTTCAACCGTTAAATTCATGATTTTAGCAAAATATCCATTTTCTCAAAACCTAACCTAACTTAGAAAACCTCAAGAAATCTTACAACTAAAGTTTCTAACTAGAACCCACCTTGAATAGAAGATGGTGATGATGAAGATGAGATGATTTGATGAAGATTAGAGGTTGATCCAAGCTTTTCTCTTCAATTCAAACTTTTCTCTTCTCTTTCTTTCCTTTGCTCTTCCTTCCCTCTATTTTCTCCCTCTCAGAAGTTACTAACTTTGGCCAGATGAGGGAAAAGGAAAAGATATAGAAAATGTCATCAATTTAGTAATACTACTAAATGTCCAAATTATCTCAAATGCACCAATAATAAAGCCTCAGAGTTAAATAATATTAATCTGACCAGTTCTAAGTTCGCCAGATTACTCTAATTATTTTATCCAATAAATTCTCAGAGTAACCCGGAACCCAGTTGACCGCCATAATATTATCCCGAGTGGAATAATTTATGGGGTATTACATTCTCCCCCCTTAAAAAGAAATTCTCCCAGGAATTTAAATCAATTACCTGAAAAGATGAGGATAAACTTCTCGCATCTCGGATTCCAATTCCCAAGTTGCGTCCCCCGGATGCGTCTCATCCCACTGAACCTTAACAAGAGGAATCTCTTTATTCCTTAACACCTTAGTTTCCCTTCCCGTGATATGACTCGGTTGAGGCTCAAACGTTAAATCTGCTTCTATCTCAATCGTATCAGGTAGAATTGGCTAAAGAGAATCTGGAATGAACCTTTGAAGTTGAGATACATGAAAAACATCGTGCATCTTTGACAGAGAAGGCGGTAAGGCTAATCTGTAAGCTAGTTCACCAATTCTTTCTAAAATTTGATACGGCCCCACGTACCTCGGACCTAACTTCCGCGACTGAAACGGTCATTTCAACCTCAATCTCGTAGTAACTTTCAAAAACACGTGATCACCCTCGACAAACTCCAAAGGTCTTCTACGATTACCCGCATAACTTTTCTGACGATCTTGTGCTTGTTTAACTTTATCACGGATCATCCTAATTTTTTCCGTAGTATCTTGGATAATCTCCGGTCCCAACATTCTATCCTCACCAACCTCGGCCCAACACAATGGTGTCCTACACTTCCTTCCATACAATGCCTCGTAAGGTGCCATACCAATACTTGCATGATAACTATTATTATAAGAGAAATCAATCAACGACAAAAGTCCTATCCAATTTCCTCCGCTTTCAAGTACACAAGCTCTCAACATATCTTCCATGGTTTGTATTGTCTGTTCCATCTGATCATCCGTTTGTGGATGATTTGACGTACTCAAACACAACTTCATTCCCATAGCTTGTTGAAAAGCTCTCCAAAATCTCGAAGTAAACTTTGGATCTCTATCCGAAACAATACTAGTGGGAATACCATGCAACCTTACAATTTCGGAAATGAACAATCTTGCGAGATGGCTCGCCTTGTAGGTAGTTTTTATGGCTAAGAAATGCGCAGATTTTGTCAACCGATCTACAATTACCCAAATCGAATCATAACCACTTTGGGTACGGGGTAATCCAACTGCGAAGTCCATAGAGATACTATCCCACTTCCACACCGGAATTTCTAACGGTTGTAGTAAGCCACTCGGTCTTTGGTGTTCAATCTTCACTTGTTGGCACACTGCACACTCCGACACATACACCGCAATATCCATTTTCATCCCGGACCACCAATAGTTCCTCTTTAAATCTTGATACATCTTTGAAGACCCCGGATGTATAGTAAAAGCACCCTTATGCGCTTCTTCCAAAATCCTCCTTTTCAACTCCGTGTTATCCAGAACACAAATCCTTTAGTTAAACAAAATAATTCCGTCGGTAGCTCGCACAAAACCCGGTTGTACTAACACTTCTTGTAACTTCTCATCTAACCCTTGTCCTTGTTGGATTTCTTCCCTAAGAGTAGAATTCACATTCAAATTTCCCATAATCACACCATTAGGAGTCCAAACAAATTGAATATTTAGATCCCTAAACTTTTCCAATAAGGCATACTCTAACATCCTTAACTTAGCATTATGCGAGACTTTCCTACTCAATGCATCTGCTACTTTATTCGCTTTACCTGGATGGTATTTTAGTTCCAAATCATAATCTTTCTAATACTCCATCCATCTCCTTTGACGTATGTTCAACTCTTTCTAATCAAAAAGGTACTTTAAACTCTTGTGATCACTGAACATCTCAAAATGTACCCCATACAAATAATGACGCCAAACCTTCAAAGTAAAGACAACTTCTGCCAATTCCAAATCATGTGTTGGATAATTCTCTTCATGAACTTTTAACTGTCGAGAAGCATAAGCCACACTATGACCATCCTGCATTAAAACACCTCTCAATCCCATCTTTGATTCGTCACAATATACCTCATACGACTTACTAGGATCAGGAATAATCAAAACGGGAGCGGTTGTCAACCTTTCCTTCAAACTCACAAAACTTCTTTCACAAGCCGAATCCCACTCATACGAACAATCCTTTCGAGTAAGTCTCGTCATTGGTAAAGCCAGTTGGGAAAAACCTTGAATAAATCTTCTATAATAACCTGCCAAACCCAAGAAACTTCTGATTTCTGCAACGTTCTTCGGTCTCTCCCAATTAATCACCGCTTCAACTTTTGATGGGTCTACCGCCACACCCCCTTGAGATATGACGTGACCAAGAAAATTAACCTCCGACATCCAAAACTCGCACTTGCTTAGCTTGGCAAAAAGTTGTATTTCTTGTAAGATCGATAAAACGGTTCTTAGGTGTTCTCCGTGCTCTTAAGAATCACGAGAATAGATAAGAATGTCATCAATAAAGATCACTACAAATTGATCTAAGTAAGGTTGGAAGATCCGGTTCATATAATCCATGAAAACTGCCGAAGCATTAGTCACCCCGAAAGGCATCACCAAAAATTCATAATGACCATAACGGGTTCTAAACGCAGTCTTTGGTACATCTGAACTCTTCACCCAAATCTGATGATAACCCAACCGTAAATCAATCTTCGAGAACACACAGGCTCTTTTCAATTGATCTAACAGATCGTCTATCCTTGGTAATGGGTATTTATTCTTAATGGTGACCTAATTCAACTTACGGTAATCAATACACAACCGCATTCCACCATCCTTCTTCTTTACCAACAACACTGGAGCTCCCCAGGGCAAAACACTTGGTCGAACAAAATGCTTAGCCATCAATTCTTCCAATTGATCCTTTAATTCACTTTATTCAAGTGGTGCCATCCGATACGGAGAAACGGATATTGGAGCCGTTCCCGGTATCAGGTCAATAGAGAATTCCACTTCCCTCTCCGGAGGAAGAGAAGTGATATCCTCGGGGAAAACTTGGGGAAATTCACAGACTACCGGTATACTCAACACCTGAAGGTTGTTACTCTCCTCCTTAGTAAGAACCAAAAGAACAGACTTTTCCTTTCCAAACAAGAAATTAATCATTCTAATCGTACCTTCCAAAATAGTAGTTATCACATCCCTTGGAGTAGCCTCAACGGATGGAATAATGATTAGCTTTTCTTCACACCCAATAAATACCGAATTAGCTGAAAGCCAATCCATTCCCAAAACAGCATCCACTTTCTTAAGCGGTAAAAAAATCAGATCAATCAGGAAAATTCTTCCATCCACAGATAAAACACAATTTTCACACATTAAAAGTGTTTCAACAATCTCATCCATGGCAGTAGTAACCACCATGGGTGGAGACAACGGAATAGCTTGCAACCCAAGTCGCTTTACACATTACATCGATACAAAAGAGTGTGTAGCTCCACAATCAAATAACACAGAACAAGGATGTCCATTTACAAAACACGTACCAGCAATCAAAGAGTTGTCACCCTTTGCTTTCCTCGCATCCAAGGTATATACTTGGCCGGTATTCTTTTCTTGCATCTGATTCCTACTCTGAGGAGAATCCTTCGCCATATGGCCCAATTTATGACACTGATGACACTCCACTCCTTCGAAGTGACATCTACCGAAGTGCATCCTTCCACAAGTACGGCACACCGGAGGTGCACTAGTCCTGGAACTCTGAACTTGTTTCCCTTTAAAAACTTGTTGTCTTGGTCTAAATTATAGGTTCGATCTTCCACGATCTCCTTGATTTGACCTACTCAATTCCCCTTCTGCTTGCACCTTCTTCAGGCTATGTTCTGCTACGTAGCACTACCTTAACAATTCGACATAGCTAGTGAACTCCCTCTGAGACACACTATGTGAAATTTCAGCCCTCAAACCAAAAAGAAACTAATCAATCTTCCATCTCTCATCCGGAGCATACATAGCCTGCTTAGAATAAGCAGCCATTACCTCAAACCTCTCAGCATATGCGTCCACAGTCAAAGTACCCTGTCTCAACTGTTGAAACTCGAATTCCTTCTGAGACCTTAAGGAACTTGGAAAATACTTCTCCATAAAATTTATCTTAAACTGATCCCATACCTTCGGTACCTCCTGAATTGTCATTAAGGATGAAGCACTCTCCCACCACATCATGGCAGGACCCTTCAAGAAGTGAGAAGCGAAGACCACCTTATTTTCCTCACTACACTGCACTATCAAGAAAATTTGCTCCATACGAATGAAATCCCTAAAGGTTCCCCATGCGGCTTCAAGAACAACCACTGGAGGATGCGGGCCACCAGCCATTTGTTGTACCATTTGTTGCACAAACTGATTTTGTTGTTGCTGCATCTGTTGCATGAATTGATATAAAGAGGCATTCCCCTCGTCACCTGGTGGATTTGTCCCTGCCGGAGTGGTTCTCAGTCTGCCACGGTTGTTTTTGCGCCTGTCAGCCATGTTCCTGAATGTCATACAGAGAGGATTAAGTTGATCAGGCTCAATACCATAAATATAACACTCAAGACCAATGGCAACACACAGCATAGGAAACGGAAAGAAAATACTTATACTATTTCATGGCTAGGTCGAGGATACGATCTGCTCTGATACCAACTGTAACGCCCATATATATATATATATATACATACATCAAAACATATATTATACATGAATTCCACGTTTGGTACTGAAATATCATAAGTCCCTAGTTTACATATTATACATATACATGCCCAAAATACCTAAAACAAAAAAACTATGGCATTATATATATATATATATATATATATATAAGGTGTTCCGACACTAAGAACTAGATCAAGTAATGATCTCAAAATCTTCACAACGGAAGCCTTGCCACACAAAAGGTATGATCCGTAAGGAAAAGTCAAACAACTTTGTCCTTACCCTTCTCCGAACATGTAGTACTTGTGATGTAAACAACAACATGGGGTTAGATACATCAAATCTCAGTGAGTTCCCTATCTTAAAAGTCCTCTCAGTTTTACAAGGTTCTAACAAACCTAACTCAAGTCAAAGGGGGGAAGCGACTTTGAGTACTCACACACAATACATGAAAACACATTATCGAGTCCACTAACTCGAAAGTGGATCACTACCGTCAACCCCGTCAAGGCATCCCCTTTCTCCGGTCCTCTTCTATGTCTAAAAGTAGGAACGAGTCATGGACCCTCGTGGATTACTTGGCATACGAGATAGATTCAAAAATAAGGGACATATTATCACCTTAAATAGTCACTTCACACTGCCCGTACACCGTCACATGTCTCTTTACCCGTAGGCTCCATTCGTACTATAACATTGGGAATCAAACCTACCAAGTAATCGTGCACTCATTACAGATGAGCTCGTTACTCATGAAATGGAGCAAAATAGAATAATGGTTACGATTTCGTGACTCCACATACAACCGTGATTGTATAAAACATTCTATACCATTCGGTAATAGACGCACGCCTCGGCCTCTCTTGCACGATCATCGTCATTATGATGTTCACAATTTCCTAGCCATTTGTAATACCCCATATTATTAAAATGCTCATTTTGGTATCAGATGAGATCAGATGAGTATCTATGTGCTCTATCTTTGGGTAATTGGATTAATGGAATCCTCTAAGTTCTTTAAGTATTGACATTTGGGATCAATAGAGCAACTGGAGAACTCTTAAGAGATCAATTATTTTATTAAGGAGACGGATTAATATTTACTAATTTAAGAAAGTAATTTTTGGTAATTTTGATAATTGATCAATTGGGTTGAGACGACAAAATATCAATTGGAGATATTTTGCCCGGTTGGATTTATATTATATAATAAGGATTATATATATATATATATAAGAAGAAGAAGAAGAAGAAGATAGAAAAGAAGAAGAAGAAAAGGAAAGAGAGAAAGAAGAAGAGAAAGAGGGAAAGATGAAGAAGATAAGCTTATGGATCATCATCAATGTTCATCATCTTCTTCAAACTCGTCTTCGATCATCAGGTGGGTTCTAGTTAGAACATTAGTTTTAGAGTTTTGGAAATGTATGAGTTAGGTTAGAATTATTTGAAATCGATAATCTAACGATTAAAAATCAAGATTAATTGGGTTGTATGATCACTCTATGCTTATGAACATTAATAATGCTTGTTTGTGCTGTTTGGAATCGATTTGGGTTGAGAAATGGTGAATTTGTAGCTTTGGAACCATGGAACCCGTAAGGGAAGAATTCTGGTTCTGGTACGATTCGCCAAGCGAATCAGAATTCGCCAGGTGGATTAAGTCTCGCCACTGTCACGCCAGGCGAAGTGCTGGCGGAAGGGATTTGCCAGGCAAAATCCAGATTCGCCAAGCGAATCTGAAGAGACAGAAATGTGTTAGCTACTGGAACTTTTAATTTTTCTAAAATTGGGGATTCGCCACTAGATTCGCCAGGCGTAGTATTGGTGAAGAGGGATTCGCCAGGCGAAACCCAGATTCGCCAGGCGAATCTGCCTTGGATCAAATATTTTCTTTTCTTCAAATATCCGTAACTTTTGACTCGTTTATCCGGTTTAAGAGTTCTTTATATCGATGCGAAGCTAAGAAAATATTCTATGCATTGGAGGTGGAAAATGTTAATTTTATTGCCCGATTAAATAATCGAAGAATTTCCAAAGTGGTATATTTATGTTTTACTTGTCATATATTATTCTATGGTGCAATTGTGATATATCATGCCTATGCTCTCATTGTTAAACATGTTTGAATATGTATGCATGTTAAAATACGAAATAGGTAGAGTGAGGATCATTACCGTAAACAATTGTGGGAAAGGGTGGAATAACAATTACGACGACGCTCGTGCATAAGAGGCCGAGGCGTGCGTCTATTACCGAATGGTTGTATGTGAAATCACGAAATCGTAACCACTATTCTATTATGTGCCATTTCATGAGTAACGAGCTCCTCTGTAATGAATGCCCAATTTCTTGGTAGGTTTGATTCCCAATGTTATAGTACAAATGGAGCCTACGGGTAAAGAGACTTGTGACGGTGTACGTGTCGTGTGAAGTGACAGATCACGGGTACGGGCCGATGATCCCGGATCTATTACGTATGCCAAGAAATCTACGAGGGTCCATGACTCGTTCCTACTTCTAGACGTAGAAGAGTAAGGGAGAAAGGGTATGCCTTGACCGGTTTGACGATAGTGATATTTTTCGGGTTAACGAACTCGATAGAATCAAAACATATGGTGTGTGTACTCAAAGTCACTTCCCTTCCCTTTTGACTTGAGTTAGGATATTAGAACCTTGTAAAGCCGAGAGGACTATAAGATAGCGAACTCACTGAGATTTGATGTATCTCACCCCACTATAGTTGCTATATTTCAGGTAATTGCAGGTTGATTTACAAGTGGAGCGATGCTGGGATGTTTCAAGAGAAGCTTAGTTAAGCTTATTTCCGCTGTGTATTTTTTATTGTTCTTGTACAATGAGGAATATTGTATAATGTTCTTAGTTTTTATTATTTTTGGCTAGTTTCCATGACTTGTGCCATGTAGTGTACTTATGTTTAGAAATGGACAAGTATGTGAACTACGTCATTAGGCACTTATGATGGTGTCAGTACCAAATAAAATGCTTGTATGGTATTATTCTAGATATATATTATACAGGGCGTTACAGTTGGTATCAGAGCAGGTCGTATTCTCGACCTAGCCTTGAAACATCATAAGTAAATCTATTCCTGCCTCTTAAGTGTGTCTTGCCATCATGAAACTTAATATCATACTATGTAGTGTTGGGCCTGATCAACCTAATACTATGTACGTGATAGGTAGAATCATGGTTGAGCGACCACGAGGACTCCGTAGTGTTGTCGGAACTGGTGCGGTGAGGGAAGGCTCGAGCTAAGAGTCAGTTGTGAGGAGTTTTTGTCAGCTCAGTAAGGTTTTGGTAGAAGTTGTGCTTTGGGGTAGCATGGAATTAAAGTGTAATGTGTGGTTTAAGTAATCCTTTGGAATGGATGTAGTCCGAAAGTTAAGGATATCTATTAGACGATTGGTTAAGGTATTGAGGAATATGTGAAATCGCTAAGTAAAGCTAGATTGGCCACTAGTACGGATAAGAATTTCAAGTAATCTCATTCCGTGGAAAAGAAAAGTTGTTTTATGGAACGCGTGGCGTAAGGTCCGAAAGTGAGATAAGTTTTGGTGCTTTAGTTTGTAAAGTTGTTATGGTATCTTAAATGGACGAGAGTACTTTAAGGAGGGTGTTTGGAACAATATCTTCCACTTGGTTTAAGATTGAGAGTTAAGGAAGTTCGGCTTTTATGGGAACCTAAAGTAGTAGAGAAGTCTGACGAGGAACACCAGGATGTGTTTACATGCTTCAAGTGGAATAAGTATACGCCGGATGAAGAGTAGGAGATAAATTGGGTATATTTAGTTATGTAGAGAGATTAAGTTCGAGACATTACATTGGGATTTTATGGATTCGATGGGAGACCAATTTGGAATTTGAAAGTGTTTTGGTTTGGAAAAGTTGGATTTTGGGGTGTGGAAACCATGAAAACGCAGCAGAAAATTCTGCTTCTGGTGTGATTCACCAGGCGAATCAGGAAATCGTCAGGCGAATGGGGTCTCACCGCGGGTTCGCAGGCGAGGTACTGGCGAAGAGGAATTTGTCAGGCGAATTACTTAGTCACCAGGCGAAAATGAAGGAACAGAACTTGTGTAGCTGCAGGAACTTTTGGGATTTTATGAAATAAGGATTCGCCGCATGTTCGCCAGGCGAAGCGCTGGCGAAGGGGGGACTCACCAGGTGAAATTCTTAACCGCCAGGCGAATCTGGCTGTTTCCAATAATTTTCCTTTCTTCAGAAATTCATATCGTTTGACTCGGGTGTCCGATTTAAGCGTTCTTTGTATCGATATGAAGTTATGGAAGTGTTCTATGCTGTGGAAAGTGACAATATGGGTTATGAGGTGAATTTTATTCGGTTATATGGAAACAAAGGTATTAACAGTATGTTATGAGAAAGTTACACCTTGGTATTAAGAACAAGCGTAGTAGTGGCATCGTGGTTGCAATTGTACATAATGGATTTTCATTCTTGAGACAAGGGTGATGAGATGTACTCTGTGGAACAATGAATGTTGTATTTTAAGAAGCAAGTTTATGGTAAAACAACGAGAAGCAAATCAGGACTTATTATGGACTAAGTGTAAATCATGGACAATTTATACCGGAAGGGTTTTGTAGATAGTGGATGAGAATTATTGGTTGCGAATCTTGCGTTAAGTAATTTGGTGCTACTGGGATGTTCAATGGATAGTGAAGGGTAAGAAATCCCGGTTAATGTGTACGTAGTGATGGAAAGGTTCTTCAAGAGGATGCATTGCCCCGATTTATTTTTGACTATAAAGAAACTTCTGTATTTGTGAATAATCGAAATATTTGGAATCTACCTTTTGTTGAACTAAGAATGTTATTGTTTTAATTCTCACCAAGGAAATTCAAGTGAGAGGACAAGGTTGTATGCTGACATGATAGGTCCATCGCTTTTGTAGTATGGTATTCTGGTTGTGTGTTGGGTTTTCCTTATGGACGAATTAAGTATGAGTTGTGGCTAAGACCTTAGAATGTCGTCATTATTGGCTTCCTGCTAATGTAGTTGTTTGAATAGAGAACGAACTATCCCACCGAAGATTTGTCGTGTGACTGCGACATAATTGGAATTCTACCTTGTCACTTGGTTGGAGTATGTCATCTGCATGTTTTGACTTTGTCGGGTTTACCTGATTGGATCATGGTTATTGAATGTTACACAAGTTAAGGAACCACAAGTTGAGAATGATATTTCAAGTTAGAACAAATCGGATTGGTGGTTTGAGTGGTGACGACTTTTGAGTTATAAGAATTGGTTTTTTTGCTTCTATGGCAGTGTTAACCGATTAACGCTATGTGGTTAACCGATTGACACGTGCAAGGATGGTTTTTAGCGCTGAACTTGAGGATTTAACCGATTAACCTCAGATGGGTAATCGATTAACGTGGGGGTAAACTATGGAACCCCTTAGGAACCATCATCTGCGTTTTGTTACCTTATGTTGCTCCGAATGGAGAGTATTGTGTGGATGGAAAACGGGATTGCAAGTAAATGAAACACGAATTTGTGTTTTGAAATTGGAACTTGTGGAAAGGTGTTGCATAGTCGACCATTTGTTTAGACGAAGAGGGAGTTTAATTTTTGGAGAAATAATCTTGTGAATTGGGTTGAGTAGGAGAAATTCTTAAGTATATTGTTATTCCTACTGACGAGAGTCTTAAAGACGAAGTTGGAAAATATTCTCGAAGTGTTGATCTTGTAAAGATCGTTTCGGTAATTTAATTAGTCGTGTTATTAAGGAACGAACGGTTGGTCGGAGTTAGTAATTGTTATCTTCCGTGAGTTCTTGGTTTTGATTTTAGACTCCGTGAAAGTGGTACCAGTTGTGTGCAGTTGTGTTCTAACCAAAGAAGGAATTGTAGGTTATCTTTCCAAGTACTAGTAAGAATTGGACGTCCCGAAGTTAAGCATGTAACTTGGAACTGTTTATGAAATGGAACGAATGAAAAGAGTTTATTCAACTGAGAAGTGTGGTATGGACTTCGAAAGTGTGTGTGTTTTGGAGTGTTATACATGAATTGGTGAGTAATATGGAGACTCACGTTGTGCCTTGAGCGGTTAAAGTTTTGATAAGTGGTGATTTACGTATGAATGAAGTTTTTTAATGGTGTTACATTTGATTGGTTGAGATCTCGAATCAGCAAGGAATCTGAAGTAAGTTGGAAACTGTAAGAAGAATCGATTTGGAAAGTAGTAATCAGAACCAGAGATTGTTAAGCTATTTTGGATGAATTATTTCGAGTTTAGAATGGATTGAGAAGTGTATATGTGGTGGTTGTAATAGTGTAAGTCCTACATCTTTATCGTCTAGAGAGTGTTGGACGGATGTTATTATATTGTGTGTTAGCAAAGAAATTGTTCTACCCTAAGACGTCAGTAAGTTTCTTGTGCCATTGGTTATTAAGGACCCTAATGGATAAGCGTGTTCCTCCACAGATAGTTAGCTATCTGGTAGTACTTAAGAATTCGTGGCTTTCCGTTGTGAGACTTTGGATTGCGCAGTCGAAGGTAATAGATGTAAGAGTTAAGTCAAATTAGTAAGAACTTGAAGATTATGGCTAGTAAGTATGGAAATAAGGAGATTTTGTTTTGAGTGTGTTACCTTTGGCGTGATACGAAAGAAGGGAAATATCGGATTGAATGAGTATAGTGTACAACATCGGACCAGATGGAACTGGTAAAAGTAGTTGTTTGACTAATTGTGAAGTGGTTTGAATGTTGATAGAAATTATGGGAAAAGCAAGTTGAAAGTTAAATCAATATTGGAACAAGAGTATAACAAAGGATGTGACGTCGGATCAATTGTGAAAATACGGATTTTTAGTCTGTGAAGTCAAGTTAGAATTGGAATACGTCAGAATTCGGACGGACGTAAAGTTAAGTGTGGGTCTAAGACAGGGATATAAGTTGCAATTGTTGTTGAGTAAAGGAAATTCGGGGGCGAATTTCAATTTAAGGGGGGGAGAGTGTAAAACCCCATATTATTTAAATGCTCATTTTGGTATCAGATGAGTATCTATGTGCTCTATCTTTGGGTAATTGGATTAATGGAATTCTCTAAGTACTTTAAGTATTGACATTTGGGATCAATAGAGCAACTGGAGAACTCTTAAGTGATCAATTATTTTATTAAGGAGGCAGATTAATATTTACTAATTCAAGAAAGTAATTTTTGGTAACTTTGATAATTGTTCAATTGGGTTGAGACGACAAAATATCAATTGGAGATATTTTTCCCGGTTGGATTTATATTATATAATAAGGATTATATATATATATATATATATATATATATATAAGAAAAGAAGAAGAAGAAGAAGATAGAAAAGAAGAAGAAGAAAAGGAAAGAGAGAAAGAAGAAGAGAAAGAGGGAAAGATGAGGAAGAGAAGCTTATGGATCATCATCAATGTTCTCATCTTCGATCTTCAGGTGGGTTCTAGTTAGAACATTAGTTTTAGAGTTTTGGAAATGTTTGAGTTAGGTTAGAATTATTTGAAATCGATAATCTAACGGTTAAAAATCAAGATAAATTGGGTTGTATGATCACTCTATGCTTATGAACATTAATTATGCTTGTTTGTGCTGTTTAGAATCGATTTGGGTTGAGAAATGGTGAATTTGTAGCTTTGGAACCATGGAACCCGTAAGGGAAGAATTATGGTTCTGGTGCGATTCGCCAGGCGATTCAGAATTTGCCAGACGAAGTATTGGCAAAGAGGGATTCGCCAGGCGAAATCCAGATTCGCCAGGCGAATCTGCCTGGGATCAAATATTTTCTTTTCTTCAAAAATCCGTAACTTTTGACTCGTTTATCCGATTTAAGAGTTCTTTATATCGATGCGAAGCTAAGAAAATATTATATGCATTGGAGGTGGAAAATGTTAATTTTACTACCCGATTAAATATCCAAAGAATTTCCAAAGTGGTATATTTATGTTTTACTTGTCATATATTATTCTATGGTGCAATTGTGATATATCATGCCTATGCTCTCATTGTTAAACATGTTTGAATATGTATGCATGTTAAAATATGAAATACATAGAGTAAGGATCATTACCGTAAACAATTGTCGAAAAGGGTGGAATAACAATTACGACGACGCTTGTGCATAAGAGGCCGAGGCGTGCGTCTATTACCGAATGGTTGTATGTGAAATCACAAAATCGTAACCACTATTCTATTATGTGCCATTTCATGAGTAACGAGCTCCTCTGTAATGAATGCATGATTTCTTGGTAGGTTTGATTCCCAATGTTATAGTATGAATGGAGTCTACGGGTAAAGAGACTTGTGACGGTGTACGTGCCGTGTGAAGTGACAGATCACGGGTACCGGCCGATGATCCCGAATCCATTACGTATGCCAAGAAATCTACGAGGGTCCATGACTCGTTCCTACTTCTAGATGTAGAAGAGTGCGGGAGAAAGGGGATGCCTTGACCGGTTTAACGATAGTGATACTTTTCGGGTTAACGAACTTGATAGAATCAAAACATATGGCGTGTGTACTCAAAGTCACTTCCCTTCCCTTTTGACTTGAGTTAGGATATTAGAACCTTGTAAAGCCGAGAGGACTATAAGATAGAGAGCTCACTGAGATTTGATGTATCTCACCCCACTATAGTTGATATATTTCAGGTAATTGCAGGTTGATTTATAAGTGGAGCGATGCTGGGATGTTTCAAGAGAAGCTTAGTTAAGCTTATTTCCGATGTGTATTTTTTATTGTTCTTGTACAATGAGGAATATCGTATAATGTTCTTAGTTTTTATTATTTTTGGCTAGTTTCCATGACTTGTGCCATGTAGTGTACTTATGTTTAGAAATGGACAAGTATGTGAACTATGTCAGGCACTTATGATGGTGTCAGTACCAAATAAAATGCTTGTATGGTATTATTCTAGATATATATTATACAGGGCGTTACACCATTTCTAGGTTCTCATATTGTTTGGTGGTAAGAATTCTCACTCTACCTATTTCACTTCCTCTCAGCATGCATATTCACTCACAATTATGATAAACAACAAGAGAAATAGGAAAATAACAGGTCAATAATATAATAGAAACACATAAAACAACATATCACAATTCACCCCGATTCCGGTTCCCTCCGATTTATTTAATCGGGCATCACAACTAACATTTTTCACTTCTAATAGGTAGAATATTTTCCTAGCACCCCATCGGTACCAAGAACACTTAAATCGGGTAAACGAGTCGAAAGTTACGGATTTTTGAAATAATCTTTTTTTTTCTTTTTGTTCCAGGTCGCGCTCAGCGGGCTCCATCCCGCGCTAAGCGCGCTCCTCTCGGTCTGGAAGGGTTGGAAATTTTCCATACCGCGCTAAGCAGGCTTGACCGCACTGAGCGCGCTCTGCGTTATGCAGAAAAATTTTCTTGTTACAGCAGCTTCCAACCTGCACAACCACCCTCCAAACACACCCAAACAACCAATAGAGATGTATTATCATGATCCTATCATGGTGGATCAAACAATGTCATAAATAATAATTTCCTCACAAAACCTAACATTTCCCAAAAACCCATTTCATTCCAAACTCATTCCAATCAATACCAACATCATAACAATTATCTATAGATGTTTCTAGACACACATTGATCATACTACACAATTTATATCGACTTTCAACCGTTAAATTCATGATTTTAGCAAAATATCCATTTTCTCAAAACCTAACCTAACACAGAAAACCTCATGAAATCTTACAACTAAAGTTTCTAACTAGAACCCACCTTGAATAGAAGATGGTGATGATGAAGATGAGATGATTTGATGAAGATTAGAGGTTGATCCAAGCTTTTCTCTTCAATTCCAACTTTTCTCTTCTCTTTCTTTCCTTTGCTCTTCCTTCCCTCTATTTTCTCTCTCTCATAAGTTACTAACTTTGGCCAAATGAGGGAAAAGGAAAAGATATAGAAAATGTCATCAATTTAGTAATACTACTAAATGTCCAAATTATCTCAAATGCACCAATAATAAAGCCTCAGAGTTAAATAATATTAATCTGACCAGTTCTGAGTTCGCCAGATTACTCTAATTATTTTATCCAATAAATTCTCAGAGTAACTCGGAACCCAGTTGACCGCCATAATATTATCCCGAGTGGAATAATTTACGGGGTATTACATTAAATAAGTAACATATTTATTTCTTAAATTTTTATCATTTAATATTAAGTATTACCCTAATAAATTATTTTATCAGGTAGAAATATAGTGACATTGTAGCTTCCTCAATTTTAAAAACTGTTAAAACAAAATTGATAATTAATTTATTTAATAAATAAGATTTTTTCATCTATCTAGTTAATTACTAACCATATTGAAGTCAGGATATTAATAATACACGATATTTACACATTTTATTATTCGATGATTTTTTAAGTTAGTTTTAACTATAATTTTATTTCATGTAAAATTTTGAAAAGTTACAATAATTTTTTAATACGGTAGGTGGGGTAGCTCCATTGAAATGTGCCAGTTTAGTGAAACGTGTGTAAGTTTTTGGTCTAAGATTCTATCCATGGCGGAAAATTTTATTCATATTTATATATCAACAAAATTTTGTTGATATTTATAACGGAATAATTTGTTTTTAAAAAATATTTATTAATAAAGTACTATTCAATTCTATTTTTATTTATTACTAGGTTCTTGCGTAAGAGTTAAGATTGTGACATCCATTAATTTCCAAACTTTTAAATTTAAGAAGATTTTATTAAATTATACTTACCATTTTTTGATGAACTTAATATTTAGTTTTATTAGTAATGAAAAATATGTAAACAGAATGCTCAGTAGTTGTTTTGAATTGATTTATAACTTGAGACCTTAAGTTAAATTCCCTACAACTATTATCAAAATTATTATGTTGGTTAAGTTGCTCTATATTTTCCATTCCTCTCTTGAGTATTTACTTTTTACATGTTCTTTTATTCAGGTAATTTTATTTTCTTGGCAGTTTTTTAATATTAATTCTTTTACATTTTCATCCTTTATTCCATTATTTCTAATTTTATTCCCATGCCAGTCAATATTCTAATTTTACACTCTTCCTTTTCATGTACTCTCCCTTTTACGTTGTTTTATTTGTTTTTATTTAAACAAATGGGATAATTAACTCATCTAAGTGTTTCATAAATAAAAATATAAAATACTAATAATCCTTACTTTATCATTCTTAAAACTCTATCATTTTCTTAACTTTTCTTTTTATTTACAAAGTTAAATTTCCTTATTTGTGGTGTAATACCCCGTAAATTATTTTACTCTGGATAATATTATTATGATCAACTGGGTTCCGGTTTACTCTGAGAATTTTTTGGATAAAATAATTAGAGTAAACTGATGAGCTAAGAGCAAATCAAATTAATATTATCTGACCCTGAGGTTTTAATTATTGGAGCTTTAAAGACTAATTGGACATTTAAGTTAGTTGTACTAACTAAATGTTTTTCTCTATATATCATTTCATTTTCTTTTCCTTTTCATTGGGTGAAAAAGATAGAAAGAAGAAAGAAGTAAGAAAGAAGGAGAAGGAAAGGAAGAAAAGAAGAAGAAAACCTAAGAGAAGAAGAACCTTGGAATCATCATCTACTCTTCATCAATTCATCTCATCTTCTTCATCATCATCTTCTATTCAAGATGGGTTCTAGTTAGGACATTAGTTTTAGAGTTTTGGAAATGTTGAGTTAGGTTAGAATTATTGTAAATCGATAATCTAACGGTTAAAATTGATATAAATTGTGTAGTATGATCACATTATGCATATAAACATTGTTGATGCTTGGTTGTGCTGTTTGAAATTGATTTGGATTAAGAAATGGTGATTTTGGGGTTTTGGGACCATGGAACCCGTAAGGGAAGAATTCTGGTTCTGGTGTGATTCGATAGGCGAATTGGGAATTCGCTAGGCGAATTAGGCCTCGCTACCGATTCGCCAGACGAAGTACTGGAACTTTTGATTTTTATGAAATTGGGGTTTCGCCACTAGATTCGCCAGGCGAATCTGCTTGGGACCAAATATTTTTTCTTTGCTTCAAAAATCTGTAACTTTTGACTCGTTTATCCGATTTTAGAGTTCTTTATATCGTTGTGAAGATAAGGAAATATTCTATGCAATGGAGATGAAAACTGATAATTTTACTGCCCGATTAAATAATCGGAGAAATTCCAAAAGTGGTATATTATGTGTTACTTGTCGGATATGATTCTGTTGTGCAATTATGATATATCTTTCCTACCATATTATTGTTTAGCATGGTTGTTAGTGAATATGCATGTTAAAATATGAAATAGGTAGGGTGAGGATTATTACCATAACAATGTTGGAACCTAGTAACGGCTAGAAAAAGGTTGAATAACATAGCGACGACGCTCGTGCAAGAGAGGCCGAGGCATGCGTCTACTACCGAATGGTTGTAGGTGAAATCACGGAATCGTAACCACTATTCTATTATGTGCCATTTCATGAGTAACAAGCTCCTCTATAATGAATGCATGATTTCTTGGTAGGTTTGATTCCCAATGTTATAGTACGAATGGAGCCTGCGAGTAAAGAGACTTCTGACGGTGTACGGGTCGTGTGAAGTGACGATTTAAGGTGATAATATGTCCATTATTTCCGAATCCATTTCGTATGCCAAGAAATCTACGAGGGTCCATGACTCGTTCCTACTTCTAGACGTAGAAGAGGGCGGGAGAAAGGGGATGCCTTGACAGGGTTAACGATAGTGATACATTTCTGGGTTAAGGAACTCAATAGAGTGGATACGTATAGCGTGGGTGAGTACTCAAAGTCACTTCCCTTCCCTTTTACTTGAGTTAGGCATGTTATAACCTTGTAAAGCCGAGAGGACTATAAGATAGCGAACTCACTGAGATTTGATGTATCTCACCCCACGTTGTTGTTTACATCACAGGTACTACAGGTTCGGAGAAGTGTAAGGACAAAGTAGTTTGACTTTTCCTTATGGATGGTAGCTTTTGAGATGGCATGGTTTCCGCTATGGTGTTTATTTTGAGATCATTGTATTGATCTAGTTCTTAGTGTATTTTGGGACATCTTGTATATGTCATGCCGTAGACTTTAGAACTTTGTATTTAGGGCATTTAATGTATAGAATGTGTTAACTAGGAACTTATGGTATTTCAGTACCAAATACTTGGATTCATCTATAATATATATGCTTTGATGTATGTTGTTATATATGGGTGTTACAGTTGGTATCAGAGCAGGTCGTATCCTCGACCTAGCCATGAAATAGTATAAGTATTTCTTTTCGTTTCATATGCGTTGTGTCGCCATTGGTCTTACGTGTTATATTTATGGTATTGAGCCTGATCAACTTAATCCTATCTGTATGACATTTAGGAACATGGCTGACAGGAGCAGAAACAACTGTGGTAGACCGAGAACTACTCCAGCAGAGACTAATCCACCAGGTGACGATGAGAATGCCCTTTTGTATCAATTCATGCAACAGATGCAGCAACAACAAAATCAGTTTGTGCAACAAATGGTACAGCAAATGGATGGTGGCCTGCATCCTCCAGTGGTTGTTCCCGAAGCTGCAGGTGGAACCTTTAGGGATTTCCTTCGTATGAATCCTCCAGAGTTTCAGGGAGGGTTAGATCCGGTAAAGGCTCATGAATGAATATCCGGTATGGAGCGGATTTTCTTGATAGTTCAGTGCAGTGAGGAAAATAAGGTAGTCTTCGTTTCTCACTTGTTAAAGGGTCCTGCTATGAGGTGGTGGGAGAGCGCTTCAGCCTTAATGACAATTCAAGAGGTACCGAAGGTATGGGAGCATTTTAAGATTAATTTTATGGAAAAGTATTTTCCAAGTTCCTTAAGGTCTTAGAAGGAATTCGAGTTTCAACAGTTGAGACAAGGCAACTTGACCGTGGCTTCTTATGCAGAAAAGTTTGAGGTTATGGCTGCTTATTCTAGGCAGGCTATGTATGCTCCGGACGAGAGATGGAAGATCGATCAGTTTTTGTTTGGTTTGAGGGCTGAAATTTCACATAGTGTGTCTCAGAGGGAATTCACTAGTTATGACGAATTGTTAAGGCAGTGCTATGTGGCGGATCATAGCTTAAAGAAGGTGCAAGCGGAAGGAGAATTGAGTAGGCTGAGTCAAGGTGACCGTGGAAGATCGAATCAATAATTTAGACCGAGACAACAAACTTTTAAGGGAAAGCAGGTTCAGAATTCTAGGACTAGTGCACCTTCTATGTGCCGTACGTGTGGAAAGATACATTTCGGTAGATGTCACTTCGAAGGAGTGGAGTGTCATCGGTGTCTTAAAGTGGGCCATTGGGCGATAGATTATCCTCAGGGTAGGAATCAGGCACAAGGGAGGAATACCGGCTGAGTATATACCTTGGATGCGAGGAAAGCAAAGGGTGACAACTCATTGATTGCTGGTACGTGTTTCATTAATGGACATCCTTGCTTTGTATTGTTTGACTGTAGAGCTACACACTCTTTTGTATCGATGCAATGTGTGAAGTGACTTGGGTTGCAAGCTATTCCGTTGTCTCCACCCATGGTGGTTACTACTGCCATGGATGAGATCGTTGAAACACCTTTAATGTGTGAAAATTGTGTTTTATCTGTGGATGGAAGAGTTTCCTAGATTGATCTGATTTGTTTACTGCTTAAGAATGTGGACGTTGTTTTGGGAATGGATTGGCTTTCTGCTAATTCGGTATTTATCGGGTGTGAAGAAAAGCTAATCATTATTCCATCCGTAGATGCTACTCCGAAGGATGTGTTGACTACTATCTTAGAAGGTACGGTTGGAATGATAAATTTCTTGTTCGAGGAGGAAAAATCTGTTCTTTTGATTCTCACTAAGGAGGAGAGTAGTAACTTTCAAGTCTTAAGTATTCCGGTGGTTTGTGAGTTTCCTAAAGTTTTCCCCGAGGATGTCACTTCTCTTCCTCCGGAGAGGGAAGTGGAATTCTCTATTGACCTGATACCGGGAACGACTCCAATATCCGTTTCTCCGTATCGGATGGCACCACTTGAATTAAGAGAATTAAAGGATCAATTAGAAGAGTTGTTGGCTAAGCATTTTGTTCGACCCAGTGTTTCGCCTTGGGGAGCTCCAGTGTTGTTGGTAAAGAAGAAGGATGGGGGAATGCGGTTGTGTATTGATTACCGTCAATTGAATAAGGTCACCATCAAGAGTAAATACCCATTACCAAGGATAGACGATCTGTTAGATCAATTGAAAGGAGCCTGTGTGTTCTCGAAGATTGATTGACGGTCGGGTTATCATCAGATTCGTGTGAAGAGTTCAGATGTACCGAAGACTGCATTTAGAACCCGTTATGGTCATTACGAATTTTTGGTGATGCCTTTTGGTGTGACGAATGCTCCGGCAGTTTTCATGGATTATATGAATCGTATATTTCAACCTTATTTTGACCAATTTGTGGTGATTTTCATTGATGACATTCTTATTTATTCTCGTGATCCTCAAGAGCACGGAGAACATCTACGAATCATTTTATCCATCTTATAAGAGAGGCAACTTTTTGATAAGTTAAGTGTGAGTTTTGGATGTCGAAGGTTAATATTCTTGGTCATGTCATATCCCAGGGAGGTGTAGCGGTTGATCCATCAAAAGTTGAAGCAGTGATTAATTGGGAGAGACCGAAGAATGTTTCTGAAGTTAGAAGTTTCTTGGGATTGGCAGGGTATTACAGAAGGTTTATCAAAGGCTTTTCTCAACTGGCTTTACCAATGACGAGACTTACTCGAAAGGATTACTCGTACGAGTGGGATTCGGCTTGTGAAAGAAGTTTCATGAGCTTGAAGGAAAGATTGACGACTGCTCCTGTTTTGGTTATTCCTGATCCTAGCAAGTCGTATGAGGTACATTGTGATGCATCGAAGATGGGATTAGGAGGTGTGTTAATGCAAGATGGTCATGTAGTGGCTTATGCTTCTCGACAGTTAAAAGTTCATGAAGAGAATTATCCAACACATGATTTGGAATTGGCGATAGTTGTCTTTACTTTGAAGGTTTGGCGTCATTATTTGTATGGGGTACATTTTTAGATGATCAGCGATCACAAGAGCTTAAAGTATCTTTTTGATCAAAAGGAGTTGAACATGCATCAAAGGAGATGGATGGAGTATTTGAAAGATTATGACTTGGAACTAAAATACCATTCGGGTAAAGCGAATAAAGTAGCCGATGCATTGAGCAGGAAGGCGTTGCATAATGCCGAGTTGATGATGTTAGAGTATACCTTATTGGAAAATTTTAGAGATCTAAATCTCCAATTTGTTTGGACTCCTAATGGTGTGATTATGGGGAATTTGAATATCAATTATACTCTTAGGGAAGAAATCCAACAAGGACAAGGGTTATATGAGAAGTTACAAGAAGTGTTAGTGCAACCGGGTTTTGTGCGAGCTACCGACGGAATTATTTTTTTTAACTAAAGGATTTGTGATCCGGATAACACGGAGTTAAAAAGGAGGATTTTGGAAGAAGCGCATAAGGGTGCTTTTACTATACTTCCGGGGTATTCAAAGATGTATCAAGATTTAAAGAAAGACTATTAGTGGTCCGGGATGAAAAAGGATATTACGGGTTATGTGTCGGAATGTGCAGTGTGTCAACAAGTAAAGATCGAACACCAAAGACCAGGTGGCTTGTTGCAACCTTTAGAAATTTCGGTATGGAAGTGGGATAGTATTTCTTTGGACTTCGCAGTGGGACTACCCCATACCCAAGGTGGTTTTGATTCTATTTGGGTAATTGTTGATCGGTTGACGAAATCTGCGCATTTCTTAGCCGTGAAGACTACTTCCAAGGCGAGCCATCTCGCAAAGTTGTTCCTTTCGGAAATTGTGAGATTGCATGGTATTCTCTCTAGTATTGTTTCGGATCGAGATATAAAATTTACTTCCAGATTTTGGAGAGCTTTTCAACAAGCTATGGGAACGAAGTTGTGTTTGAGCACGTCGAATCATCCACAAACGGATGGTCAGACAAAACGGACAATACAAACAATGGAAGATATGTTGAGAGCTTGTGTAATTGAAAGTGGAGGAAATTGGATAGAACTTTTTTCGTTGATTGAATTCTCTTATAATAACGGTTATCATGCAAGTATTGGTATGGCACCTTATGAAGCATTGTATGGAAGGAAGTGTAGGACGCCATTGTGTTGGGCGGAGGTTGGTGAAGATAGGATTTTGGGACCCGAGATTATCCAAGATACTACGGAAAAGATTAGGATGATCCGTGATAAAGTTAAGCAAGCACAAGATCGTCAGAAAAGTTATGCAGATAACCGTAGGAGGCCTTTGGAGTTTGTCGAAGGTGATCACATGTTTTTGAAAGTTACTCCAAGATTGCGGTTAAAAGGACCGTTTCGGCTGCGGAAGTTAAGTCCGCGATACGTGGGACCGTATCAAATTTTAGAAAGAACTGGTGAAGTAGCTTACAGATTAGCCTTACCGCCTTCTCTGTCGGAGATGCATGATGTTTTTCATGTATCTCAGCTTCGAAAGTTTGTTCCAGATCCCCTTCAGCCAATTCTACCAGATACAATCAAGATAGAAGCAGATTTAACGTTTGAGTCTCAACCGAGTCGTATCACAGGAAGAGAAACCAAGGTATTAAGGAATAAAGAGATTCCTTTTGTTAGGGTCCAGTGGGATGAGACGCATCCGGGCGATGCAACTTGGGAATTGGAATCAGAGATGCGAGAAGCTTATCCTCATTTGTTCAGGTAATTGTTTTAAATTCGTGGAAGAATTTCTATTTAAGGAGGGGGGAGGATGTAATACCCCGTAAATTATTTTACTCTGGATAATATTATTATTATCAACTGGGTTCCAGTTTACCCTGTGAATTTGTTGGATAAAATAATTAGACTAAAGTGATGAGCTCAGAGCAAATCAAATTAATATTATCTGACTCAGAGGTTTTAATTATTGGAACTTTAGAGACTAATTGGACATTTAAGTTAGTTGTACTAACTAAATGTTTTTCTCTATATATCATTTCATTTTCTTTTCCTTTTCATTGGGTGAAAAAGATAGAAAGAAGAAAGAAGTAAGAAAGAAAGAGAAGGAAAGGAAAGAAAAGAAGAAGAAAACCTAAGAGAAGAAGAACCTTGGAATCATCATCTACTCTTCATTAATTCATCTCATCTTCTTCATCATCATCGTGTATTCAAGGTGGGTTCTAGTTAGGACATTAGTTTTAGAGTTTTGGAAATGTTGAGTTAGGTTAGAATTATTGGAAATCGATAATCTAAAGGTTAAAAATCGATATAAATTGTGTAGTATAATCACATTATGCATATAAACATTGTTGATGCTTGTTTGTGCTGTTCGAAATTGATTTGGGTTAAGAAATGGTAATTTTGGGGTTTTGGGACCATGGAACCCGTAAGGGAAGAATTCTGGTTCTGGTGTGATTCGCCAGGCGAATTGAGAATTCGCCAGGCGAATTAGGTCTCGCCACCGACTCGCCAGGCCAAGTGCTGGCGAAAGGGATTTACCAGGCAAAAACCAGATTCGTCAGGCGAATTTGGAGAGATAGGAATATGTTAGCTACTGGAACTTTTGATTTTTCTGAAATTGGGGTTTCGCCACTAGATTCGCCAGGCGAATTTGGAGAGATAGAAATGTGTTAGCTACTGGAACTTTTGATTTTTCTGAAATTCGAGAGATAGAAATGTGTTAGCTACTGGGACCAAATATTTTTTCTTCGCTTCAAAAATCTGTAACTTTTGACTCGTTTATCTGATTTAAGAGTTCTTTATATCGTTATGAAGCTAAGGAAATATTCTATGCAAGGGAGACAAAAAATGCTAATTTTATTGCTCGATTAAATAATCGGAGAAATTCCAAAAGTGGTATATTATGTGTTACTTGTCGGATATGATTCTATTGTGCAATTATGATATATCTTGCCTACCATATTGTGTTTAACATGGTTGTTAGTGAATATGCATGTTAAAATATGAAATAGGTAGGGTAAGGATTATTACCATAAAAATGTTGGAACCTAGTAACGGCTAGGGAATGGTTGAATAACATAGCGATGATGCTCGTGTAAGAGAGGCCGAGGCATGCGTCTACTACCTAATGGTTTTAGGTGAAATCACGAAATCGTAACCACTATTCTATTATGTGCCATTTAATGAGTAACGAGCTCCTCTGTAATGAATGCACGATTTCTTGGTAGGTTTGATTCCCAATGTTATAGTACGAATGAAGCCTACGGGTAAAGAGACTTGTGACGGTGTACGGGCCGTGTGAAGTGACGATTTAAGGCGATAATATGTCCCTTATTTCTGAATCCATTTAGTATGCCAGGAAATCTACGAGGGTCCATGACTCGTTCCTACTTCTAGACGTAGAAGAGGGCGTGAGAAAGGGGATGCCTTGACAGGGTTAACGATAGTGATACACTTCCGAGTTAAGGAACTCAATAGCGTAGATACGTATAGTGTGGGTGAGTACTCAAAGTCACTTCCCTTCCCTTTGACTTGAGTTAGGCATGTTAGAACCTTGTAAAGCCGAGAGGACTATAAGATAGCGAACTCACTGAGATTTGATGTATCTCACCCCACGTTGTTGTTTACATCATAGGTACTACAGGTTCGGAGAAGGGTAAGGACAAAGTGGTTTCACTTTTCCTTACGGATGGTAGCTTTTGAGATGGCATGGTTTCCGCTATGGCGTTTATTTTGATATCATTGTATTGATCTAGTTCTTAGTGTATTTTGGGACATCTTGTATATGTCTTGTCTTAGACTTTAGAACTTTGTATTTAGGGCATTTAATGTATACAATGTGTTAACTAGGAACTTATGGTATTTCAGTACCAAATACTTGGATTCATGTATAATATATATGCTTTGATGTATGTTGTTATATATGGGTGTTACATGTGCCACACAACTTCACACACACAGAAATAAGAATATACAAATTTTCAAGTCAATTTTATCCTCTTAATGAGTCATTCAAGTATGGGAATTAGAAATCACAGATGGGAATAAAAATGCATAAAGAGACGGTTCTTTCTCATAATATCGAAATTAAGTTTTGAAATTAAATTTAGTTAATTAATTTTAAAATGATTAGATACTTTAATAACAATATTATATAATAATGAAAAAAATCAAAATATGTTGCATGGATTTTCTTTTTAATAATAAAAAATTATAATATTTGTGAATGAGTTGTAGAACTTATATTTCAAGGAAATAATAAAATATTATATTTAGTTGAGTTTTATTTACTTCTTTTCCAAATAATAATTGATTTTTTAGTCATGTCATGATGAAAAAATTTATTTGCAATGTATGGTTAATTAACTGACCTAATTTTCTTAAGTGGCAAAATTGCTTTTTAATTTCATCATGGCATATACATATGTGTGTGATGTATTAATGGAGAGTTATTTTCCTCATAGATATGTGATAAATTGTGTCTGATGAACTAAAGGCGCGCGGGTTCTTTGGATAATAAATTGCTTAAAGCATCCTTATTGTATTTTAAAAATATAAGTATAATTTTTCACCAAATCCTACCACATTGAAGGTGGTTGTACTTGGTTTTTAGAGACATTTTCCCCTATATCATTTCCTCCATTCTTAATTATTTAAACAATAACAATATGAGGTATATATACTACCCCATTTTGTTCCAATAATAGAAAATTGATGCAAATTTATATTTAATACATGTTCATGTTTTCCATATTAATGGATGTTATATACAAAAAAATAAAAATGTGTAGAATAATATAACTTTAATATATTAATAAAGTTGAATGATTTCTTTATTTTACATATTTTATATGTTCTTACAAGATCTTAATTTGAAACATATATTAGGACTTCCTTTTATTAATTTATTTTTCTTAAAGAAAATAATAACTTATCCTATAGTACAACAACATTTATTATATAACGCCCATATATATATACATACATCAAAGCATATATTATACATGAATTCCACTTTTGGTACTGAAATATACAATAAGTTCCTAGTAAACACATTATACATATACATGCCCAAAAAGCCTAATACAAAAAGAACTACGGCATAGTATATCTACAAGATGTTCCAGAACAAATACTAAGAACTAGATCAAATAATGATCTCAAAACTCCACAACGGAAGCAAAGCCATCAGATAAGTAAGGATAATCACACAACCTTATTCTTACCCTTCGCGGAACCTGCAGTACCTGTGATGTAAACAACAACAGTGGGGTGAGATACATCAAATCTCAGTGAGTTCCCTATCTTAAAGTCCTCTCAGCTTTACAAGGTTCTAATAAACCTAACTCAAGTCAAAGGGAAGGGAAGTGACTATGAGTACACACACTAAATATGTATCCACACTCGTGAGCCTGTTAACTCACACTAGTACCAAAGTACGTCCTGAGCCTGTTAACTCAAGAATCTCACTAATCAATAACCGTACCAAGGCATCCCCTTTTTCCCTTCCGCTTCTACGTCTAGAAGACGACCTGAGTCATGGATCCTTGAAGTTACTTGGCATACGAAATGGATTCGGGATCATCGGCCTGTTAGCCGTGAACCGTCACTTCTCATGGCCTGTTAACCATCACAAGTCTCTTTACCATATAGGTTCCATTCGTACTACACGCGGGAATCAAACCTGCCAAGTAATTGTGCATACGTTTCAGAGGAAGTGCTCGAGTCTCATGAAACTACACCGTAAGATAAACTGGTTATGATAATTATACACACGTCTCGGCCTTTCATGCACGAGCGTTGTCACTATGACATTTCACACTTTCCAACATTGTTTAAGGTAATGTTCCTCACTCTACCTATTTCGTATTTTAACATGCATACATATTCAACAACAATTACACACCATTAAACGATAAAAGTCGACAAAACAACACTATTCCAAAATCTTGACATAATTAAATCGGCCAACAATTTTAAAACCATTTTAATAAGAATGTACCTTTCGTTAGCTGTCCAACAATATCCAGAATGTTAAAAACGGATAAACGAGTCAAAAGTTATGGACATAACGAGAAATGGTATCGCGAAAAAATATAATTCTGCACCCTTCTGGTCGTACGCGTATTGGCCTAAGCCATACGTGTATTGCCTTGCTCACTCGCCCATCCATACGCGTATTGCCCAAAGTGGTACCCGTAAGGGCAGAGCCTGTTTTCCCTTGAAAATTCCCTTTAAAACTCCAATACGCGTACTACCCTACCTTATACGCGTAATGCCAAAAACCGTACGCGTACCAATACGTAAATGGGCAGATGTCCGAGAAAATGAAACCCCATACGCGTATTGCCCACATTTCTTCATGGCCATACGCGTATTGCCTTAACCAATACGCGTATTGCCTTGGGTGATACGCGTATGGGCAACGTGAAAACCATAATTTTCCTGCATAATGGGTTCTGCGAAAATGACCCATTTTTCCTTCCAATTCACTTCTAAACACCAGAAAAATACCAATTGGATACACAATAACACATATCTAACATGTATCAATCATAAGGAACATTAAAGCATGATTTTGGTGCAAAATTTCTCATTTTCTAACAATGTCAAACTAACTCTAAAACTCAATAAAACTCTACTCTAAAGCATCTAACTAGAACCCACCTGGATTACAAGATTAGGAGGGTGAAGCTAAGATGAAAAGATGAAGATGGGTTGATGATTCAAGTCCTAGAGCTCTTAAGAATTTTTTTTCCTCTTCTTCTCCCTTCCTTTTCCTTCTCTTCCTTTTCTTTCTCCAAGTTTTCTATCTTTTTCAAATAAGGAAAAGGAAAAGGAAATAGACATAGGAACATTAATTGGTAATACTACTAATTATCCAAATTATCTCAATTGCACCAATTAATAAAACTCCAAGTTAAATAATATTAATCTAATCAATTCCGAGTTCGTCAGTTTACTCTAATTACTTTATCCAATAAATGCTCAGAGTACACCGGAACCCAGTTGATCATAATAATATTATTCAAAATGTTCACAAAATTATGGGGTATTACATCCTCCCCCCCTTAAATAGAAATTCGCCCTCGAATTTAAAAGATGACCTGAATAGATGAGGATAGACCTCCCGCATCTCCGATTCCAATTCCCAAGTTGCATCGCCCGGATGCGTCTCATCCCACTGGACCTTAACAAGAGGAATCTCTTTATTCCTTAACAATTTAGTTTCTCTTCCGGTGATACGACTCGGTTGAGGCTCAAACGTCAAATCAGCTTCTATCTTAATTGTATCTGGTAAAATTGGCTGAAGAGGATCTGGGACAAATTTCCGTAGCTGAGACACATGAAAAATGTCGTGCATCTCTGACAGAGAAGGCGGTAAGGCTAAATTGTAAGCTACTTCTCCAATTCTTTCTAAGATTTGATACAGTCCCACGTATCTTGGACTTAACTTCCGCAATTTAAATGGCCCTTTCAATCTCAATCTCGGAGTAACCTTCAGAAATACATGATCACCCTCATCAAACTCCAACGGTCTCCTACGGTTGTCCGCATAGCTTTTCTGACGATCTTGGGCTTGTTTAACTTTTCCACGAATCATTCTAATCTTTTCCGTGGTCTCGTGAATAATCTCAGGTCCCAAAATTCTATAGTCGCCAACCTCCGCCCAACACAATGGCGTTCTACACTTCCTACCATATAACACCTCATAAGGTGCCATACCAATACTTGCATGATAACTGTTATTATAAGAGAATTCGATTAACGGTAAAAGTTCCATCCAATTTTCTCCACTTTCAAGTACACAAGCTCTCAACATGTCCTCCATAGTTTGTATTGTCCATTCCGTCTAACCGTCCATTTGCGGATGATTCGACGTGCTCAAACATAGCCTCGTTCCCATGGCTTGTTGAAAAGCTCTCCAAAATCTGGAAGTAAACTTTGGATCTCTATCCGAAACGATACTAGTAGGAATACCATGCAATCTCACTATCTCTGAAATGAACAACCTTGCGAGATGACTCGCCTTGTAGGTAGTATTCACAGCTAAGAAATGCGCGGATTTCATTAACTGATCCACAATTACCCTAATCGAATCATAACCACCTTTTTCACGGGGTAATCCCACTGCGAACTCCATCGAAATACTATCCCATTTCCACATCGGAATTTCTAAAGGTTGTAACAAGCCACCCGACCTTTGGTGCTCAATCTTCACTTGTTGGCACACCGCACATTCCGACACATACACCGCAATATCCTTTTTCATCCCGGGCCACCAATAGTCGCTCTTTAAAACTTGATACATCTTTGAAGACCCCGGATGTATAGTAAAAGCACCCTTATGCGCTTCTTCCAAAATCCTTCGTTTTAACTCCGTGTTATCCGGAACACAAATCCTTTGGTTAAACAAAATAGTTTCGTATGTAGCTCGCACAAAACCCGGTTGCAATAACACTTCCTGTAACTTCTCGTCTAACCCTTGCTCTTGCTGGATTTCTTCCCTAAAAGTAGAAGAGACATTCAAATTCCCCATAATTACACAATTTGGAGTCCAGTTAAATTGAAGATTTAGATCTCTAAATTTTTCCATTAAGGTATACTCTAACATCATTAACTTGGCATTATGCAACACCTTCCTACTCAGTGCATCCGCCACCTTATTTGCTTTACCCGGATGGTATTTTAACTCCAAGTCATAATCCTTCAAATATTCCATCCATCTCCTCTGACGCATGTTCAACTCTTTCTGATCAAATAAGTACTTTAAGCTCTTGTGGTCGCTAAACATCTCAAAACGTAAACCATACAAATAGTGACGCCACACTTTCAAAGTAAATATAACTTCCGCCAATTCTAACTCATGCTTTGGGTAATTCTCTTCATGGACTTTCAATTGTCGTGAAGCATAAGCCACTACATGTCCCTCCTGCATTAACACACCGCTTAATCCCTTCTTCAATGCATCACAATATACCTCATACGACTTGCTAGAATCAGGAATAACCAAAACAGGAGCGGTCGTCAATCTCTCCTTCAAACTTCTAAAACTTGTTTCACAAGCCGAATCCCACTCATACGAATAATCCTTCCGAGTAAGTCTTGTCAATGGTAAAGCCAACTGCGAAAAACCCTTGATAAACCTTCTGTAGTACCCTGCCAATCCCAAGAAACTTCTAACTTCAGAAGCATTCTTCGGTCTCTCCCAATTAATCACTGCTTCAACTTTTGATGGATCGACCGCTACACCACCCTGGGATATGACATGACCGAGAAAATTAACCTAAGACATCCAAAACTCACACTTACTTAACTTAGCAAAAAGTTGCTTCTCTTGTAAGATGGATAAAACAATCCTTAGGTGTTCTCCGTGCTCTTGAGGATCACGAGAATAAATAAGAATGTCATCAATGAAAATCACCACAAATTGGTCTAAATAAGGTTGGAATATCCGATTCATATAATCCATGAAAACTGCCGGAGCATTCGTCACACCGAAAGGCATCACCAAAAATTCATAATGACCATAACGGGTTCTAAACGCAGTCTTTGGTACATCCGAACTCTTCACACGAATCTGATGATAACCCGACCGTAAATCAATCTTAGAGAACACACATGCTCCTTTCAATTGATCTAACAGGTCGTCTATCCTTGGTAATGGGTATTTATTCTTGATGGTGACCTTATTCAACTGACGGTAATCAATACACAACCGCATTCCACCATCCTTTTTCTTTACCAATAACACTGGAGCTCCCCAGGGCGAAACACTTGGTCGAACAAAATGCTTAGCCAACAATTCTTCCAACTGATCCTTTAGTTCCCTTAATTCAAGTGGTGCCATTTGATACGGAGAAACGGATATTGGAGCCATTCCCGGTATCAGGTCAATAGAGAACTCCACTTCCCGCTCTGGAGGAAGAGAAGTGATATCCTCGGGGAAAACTTCAGGAAAGTCACAAACTACCGGAATACTCAAAACTTGGATGTTACTACTCTCCTCCTTAGTAAGAATCAAAAGAACAAACTTTTCCTCCTCAAACAAAAAATTAATCATTCCAACCGTACCTTCTAAAATAGTAGTTAACACATCCTTCTAAAACTACAACATAGTATATCTATAATATGTTCCAAAGACAAATACTAAGAACTAGATCAAATAATGATGTCAAAAACTCCACAACGGAAGCAAATCCATCAGATAAATAAGGATAATCACACAACCTTATCCTTACCCTTCGCGGAACCTGCAGTACCTGTGATGTAAACAACAACAGTGGGGTGAGATACATCAAATCTCAGTGAGTTCCCTATCTTAAAGTCCTCTCGGCTTTACAAGGTTCTACTAAACCTAACTCAACTCAAAAGGGAAGGGAAGTGACTTTGAGCACACACACGCCAAATATGTATTAACACTCGTGAGCCTGTTAACTCACACTAGTACCAAAGTACGTCCTAAGCCTGTTAACTCAAGAATCTCGCAAATCAATAACTGTACCAAGGCATCCCTTTTTCCCGTCTGCTCCTACGTCTAGGAGACGACCCGAGTCATGGAACCTTGTAGTTACTTGGCATACGAAATGGATTCGGTGTAACACCTCAATTCCCATCGCGAATAAATAATACATAAATAAAATCAGAGTAACTAAAAATTTATTTTTCCGACAGAAACAAGGATGTCACATTTAAATAAACAAAACATCATCCCTGCTCATAAATTTGATACATAGCATAAAATAGAATGCCCTCAAAGGCGAAACTTTTTCCATATAGAGGGAAAGGTCAATTATGGAATAAAGCGGAAAGATCCATAACCGACTTGTTTTACAAAATAAATCATTTTAGAACTTCAACTATATACACAAAAGTACTACAAAATGCATTCAACAAATGTATACATATATATATATATATAATCGTTCCCCGACTCCCGTGCTACGTATCAGAGCAGACACCAAGACCGACAACAGAACGGAGGACTAATCTTCACAAAAAGACCTCCAACAACTCTAATCTACAATGCCTCATAGAACATATGTCTATGCATAAAACATATTATCCACAACCAATGCATTTATCACATATGCACATCAAATTACCAATGCTATCACAATTTCAACACATAACAAATCAATGCACAATTTCCACACATAATCAATCAAATCATGATTTTCCACACATAATGCATCCATTCATAATTCTCACACATAATCAATCAAATCGTGATTCTCCACACATAATGCATCCATGATTTATGCAAATGCACAGAGACCGACACAGCGACTCTATGCAAATGCCATGCGGTACCGACTTCCAATGTTTCTCATCACTAGTTCACTCAGGAACTCTGCTGGAACCATCGCTCGTTACATCACTGTAACTCCCCGCCGGGCATACGATGTTCCCCGTCGCTCACACCCCACACGGGCACACGACGTTTATGGATTGCTCACACCCCACACGGGCACACGACCCGATCGCTCACACCCCACATGGCCACACAATCGTCTATAATCATCGCTCACACCCCACATGGGCACACGACGTTATAGCGGATTCCCTCTGGAACCAATCCGTCGCTCACACCCCACATGGGCACACGACGTTTATGGATCGCTCACACCCTACATGGGCACACGATCCAATCCCTCACACCCCACATGGGCACACAATCGCACAAGATGCATATCATGATGCTTGGCATACAAGGACTCATGACAATCAAATGCATCTTCACACATATATGCAACCTTAATCATGCATTTACAACCAAACACAACACATTGCATTTACTTGCCCTTAGGCCATAACCAATCATCACAACATGTCATCACATGCATTCACATCATATAACATCACACAAGTCATACAATATCCATATCAAAAGCACATTGCATGATACACATCAATTACACACAATTACCACGACAAAAGTCGACAAAACGACACTATTCCAAATTCCTGACATAATTAAATCGGCCAACAATCTCGAAATCATTTTAATAAGAAAGAACATTTCATTAGCTTTCCAACGATATAAAGAACGTTCAAAATGGATAAACGGATCAAAAGTTACGGACATAACAAGAAAAGTAATCGCCAAAAAACAACATTCTGCACCCTTGCTGGCCATACGCGTATTGCCCTGAGCCATACGCGTATTGCCCTGAGTCATACGCGTATTGCCTACTTTCCTTCCTTGCCATACACGTATTGCCCTAACCAATACGCGTATTGCCATACACCATACGCGTATTGCCCTGTCCCATACGCGTATTGCCCTGTGCCATACGCGTATGGGCAGCGAAACCCAGAATTTTTCCTGCATCAATTTTGTTACGAATTTCACCCCAAAACCTCTCCAAATCTCATCTAAACACATCCAAATCATAATATATCAACCCAAACATGTCCCAACATAATCAACAAGTATTCTACGCAGTTTATATCGAGTTTCTACCGCGAAAACATCGATTCTTAACAATTATTCATCAATTTATCAATTAGAGAAAAAGTTGTAAAAACAACCAAAACACATACATAAACAACACATATACATACACAAGCAAGATATAATTGAAACTTCTCACCCTTACCCGATTAATCGCGCTTGAAACGGAGCTATTCTCGATTTTCCTCTTTTTTTTCCTCTTCCCCCTTTCTTTCTTCTTCTTTTCCTTCTTTCCTTTCTCTTTTCTCTCTTTTTCTCTCAAAGTTTCTATTTTATGAAAAATATAACCAAGCAAAAGACCAAAATACCCCTCAGCTCAAATATCTCGCAAACGCTCTCAAAATGCGATAAAACATAACAACAATGATGAAATATATTTCAGGAAATAAAAGTTGAAAAGAAATAATAATTTAATACAAATATTTTATCTATCAGAGAAATTAACCAATTAGCTCAATTAGCAGGTAAAATACAATAAATTCACACATTTCACAAAATTCACATAAATGAAATAAATAAATACAATTAAACAAATCGGGGCGTTACAACTCTCCCCCACTTAGAAATTTTCGTCCTCGAAAATATACTAAGACGAACAACTCCGGACACGACTCTCGCATCCGACCAACAAACTAACAGGCCTACCAAAGGCACACCACGAATAACACAAACTGACAACCCAACATGCTAACAGCAACCACAACAACGACACGACAACGACGACAACTACAATGACAAGATGCAAATCCCATACAATGCACTTGACGACCAACCTACGACGCAAAGACAACCAAGTTACGAACACACACAGGAATTAACTACTTGCACTCGAACCAACACGATGGAAACGAGACAACAACACAAACAAGAAGATAAAGTTCCACGACACAACATCGATTCAACAACCTCTACGTAACCACAATACCAACATCCTTGTCACACAACATTATTACAACAATGCTACCATTCCTTAATCGAACATACAACCAAAACCTCCATCTACATAGTAACCCATGCAGAATAGTTAAACCTTTCACCTACCACTTCCATTATGAAACGTCCAATGGTCTCATAACTCCTACATGTTCCCAATGTTCAACCTATGAACTCTTACAAATCCCACACGCAAATACAAATTGTGCCACACCACGCATCCGCTGCGCACTCTGATTACTAGTAACCATCAAAACTACC
Organism: Lathyrus tuberosus; assembly: GCA_022829125.1. Classification (NCBI taxonomy): domain Eukaryota; kingdom Viridiplantae; phylum Streptophyta; class Magnoliopsida; order Fabales; family Fabaceae; genus Lathyrus; species Lathyrus tuberosus. The sequence continues at coordinate 9,827,038 of JALAZF010000187.1, forward strand.
AATCTCACGTCCAAAGTCTAACTCTTCCTCATATTCACCAAAAATCACTGTTCACTGTTAATATTCCCAACCTCACACTCTCCTGTATTGTCTCACACACCAGACCCAAGTCTCGGAATTGCTCAAATCATTCTAACTCTCTGACCATCAAAACACACTTATATAAAAACTTTCGGCTTAACTCCTCAGGCACAACCTTAGCTTTTCCCGAAGGATAATCCAAGCCAAATTCATAACTCGTCACGAATTCTAACCATCCTCGTTGTCTCATGCTCTATTCCTTCAGACCAAACAAGTACTCTAAACTCTTGTGATTACTAAACACTTCAAATCTAGAACCATAAAGATAATACCTCCAAATATTCCAACACAATACAACCGCGACCAAATCCAAATCCAAAATATTATAGATCCTTTTATAAATCCTCAATTGTCGTAAAGCATAAGAAATGACTTTACCCTCTTGCATTAGCACACTAGCTACACTCATCATAAACGCATCCCAATATCCTCACAAACGGTTTATCAGGATCACGCATAATCAAAACTGAAGCCGTAGACAACTTCTACTTCAGCTCACCAAAACTTACTCACAACGAACATCCAAAACAAACGACTCACCCTTTGCAAGTCAACTAAGATAACCGAAGTACGAACTTAGCAAAGTCTCCAATAACCAGCGGTAATAACCAACTAAAGTCCAAAAAGCTTTTAAGCACTTTAACCGACTTTGGAGTCCCTCAACGTAGGACTGCATCTATTTCTGATGGATCCATTACCATACTCTCATCTACAATAACATATCCTAGAAAACTAACACTTTTCAACCCAAAATTCTCACTTGAATAACTTAGCATAAAACTTCATCTCTTTTCAATACTTGTAATTCCATTCTCAAACACTCTACCGGTTCTTCCCCTGAGTTTATAACAGATTCGAATACCCTCAATCAAAGCCATTACGAACTTATCCAAATAAATATGGAAGATACGATTCCTCTACTCTACAACATTACAGACGCATTACTAACTCCAAATAACATCACCGTACGTTGTAATGCCCAACCAAATTCCAAAAGATATAAATTATTAAAGCTTTTGCAAAACTTTTCACTGGGCAACTGGTTACTCACATACAAGCTTAACCGAGTAAATAACAGCCTATCCCGATGATAACAAACATAACCAGTCACATTAAATCAATCAAAGCCTTAACTCACACAATTCACCACTTTTCTCAAACATTCCATACCCTTGCAACTCCACTCAAACTCAACCAAACCATTCTAGTCATCTGTTCATGAAAGTGGACACTTGTTCTCAATTGTTACCTTATTCAACTGCCAGTAATCCATACACAATTTCTTCTCTTAACAGTCCAAATTCCATAAATCCCCACGTGTAGCAACAACCATCCCAAAAGAACTCTCAAATATTACATCCACACTTAAGGTTTTCTCAAAATTTCCATTAATGCTCTAAAATTCCAAAGACTCCAACCCTCACCAGAACTCTAAGTTTCGCTTTCCATAGTCTCAATACCAATACCATGATACACATCATGCTTGTTATTCCATTCAATCATCATTCCCTTTTTGTGACTAACAAAGCTGGAGCTCTCTAAGACAACACCTTAATGTTCCATCCAAAAACACATCTGAAACCACGCACAACTGACGGCCCAACACTGTGACTTCCTGCCAATTTCCAAAACACTATCATCACAGACAAAGCAAACATCTTAGTCCCATCTACTAAGAGTTTTCTACTTACTTAGCAGATCCAAACCTCAAATCTTCACCTTCGTCAAATTTGAGTTCACACTCTACTCTCTGAGAACAACCATTAACGATACCCAATCGTTCTCTCTCAATGACTTCCCACTGGACCAACATACCAAAGCCTCTATTCCACCTTACAAACAATAATTTCACCTTCCATAGCATAGAACACTTTCAAAGCTTCATATCGATATAAAGAACGCTTAAATTAGACACCCGAGTCAAAAGATATGAATTTTTGAAGGAACGTCAATTATTGGAAAACAGCCAGATCCGCCTGGCGAGTAAGAATTTCTCCTGGCGAATACCTCTTCGCCAGCCCTTCGCCTGGCGAACCAGCGGCGAAACCTGATTTTTCTGAAAACCCAAACTTCCAGTAGCCAACACATTTCTGTCTCTCCGGTTTCGCCTGGCGACTTACGATTTCACCTGGCGAATCTCCCTTCGCCAGCACCTCGCCTGGCGAACTATTGGCGAAACCTAATCCGCCTGGAGAATTCCCAATTCTCCTAGCAAATCACACTAGAACCAGAATTTTCTGCTGCATTTCCATGGTTTCCACACCTCAAAATCCAACTTTTTCAAACCCACACACTTCCAAATTCCAAACAACTCATTACACACACTATCAAAGCCAGAAAGACACGTCTATTCCATCCATCATAATTCCCATCTGCTATCAACAAGAGATTAAGGGTGATCAGTTCCTTAATTTGCCAATAGACAGCCGACGATCATGATGGGGCATAAACCGTCTTTACCAAACTATAATAGTATTCCTTACATCTTGCGCACAAAACTACCTAAGGCACAAATCCTTAGTTGACATAAACCTTACCTCCGCATTCCCTCCGAGACCGGGAACAACACTGTCCAAACAACACTTACAATCTTGCAATTTACAACACACTGAGCCAACACTCCACACCTGAAGCAACTTGGAGAAGTACCAGCTTCTCCCCCACTTATCTCATTCTAACTCCTGAAAACAAAGGATTAGAAAACTAGAAAGCACTGACAGTGTTTCCCACACATATCACGTACTAAGGGACAAAAAACAATGACAGTATTCAACTGTCACAGCAACTGACTCAACAACTTGGTCGGACGGACCGACCTGCTCTGATACCACTAATGTAACACCCCAATTCCCATCGCGAATAAATAATACATAAATAAAATCAGAGTAACTAAAAATTTATTTTTTCGACAGAAACAAGGATGTCACATTTAAATAAACAAAACATCATCCCTGCTCATAAATTTGATACATAGCATAAAATAGAATACCCTCAAAGGGGAAACTTTTTCCATATAGAGGGAAAGGTCAATTATGGAATAAAGCGGAAAGATCCATAACCGACTTGATTTACAAAATAAATCATTTTAGAACTTCAACTATATACACAAAAGTACTACAAAATACATTCAACAAATGTATACATATATATATAATTGTTCCCCGACTCCCGTGCTACGTATCAGAGCAGACACCAAGACCGACAACGGAACAGAGGACTAATCTTCACAAAAAGACCTCCAGCAACTCTAATCTGCAATGCCTCATAGAGCATTATAAAACAGCAGAAGGGTGAGAAATAACAACTAAAATCAAGATTGCATAATAATATGCAAATACATAACAATTCACCTGCATAGATATTCTCACCACAAACACCACATACTAATACATATAGCATACCACATATACGTAACATATATCTATTAATCCAACAATATAGCATATATCAAGTATCCAATATACTCACATATTTGCACATAAGGCATACTAAGTCATAGCATTTAGAAACACATCACACATCACATAACATATGTCTATGCATAAAACATATTATCCATAACCAATGCATTTATCACATATGCACATCAAATTACCAATTCTATCACAATCTCAACACATAACAAATCAATGCACAATTTCCACACATAATCAATCAAATCATGATTTTCCACACATAATGCATCCATTTACAATTCTCACACATAATCAATCAAATCATGATTCTCCACACATAATGCATCCATGATTTATGCAAATGCACAGAGACCGACACAACGACTCTATGCAAATGCCATGCGGTACCGACTTTCAATGTTTCTCATCACTAGTTCACTCAAGAACTCTGTTGGAACCATCGCTCGTTACATCACTATAACTCCCCGTCAGGCATACGATGTTCCCCGTCGCTCACACCCCACACGGGCACACGATGTTTATGGATCGCTCACACCCCACACGGGCACACGACCCGATCGCTCACACCCCACATGGGCACACGATCGTCTATAATCATCGCTCACACCCCACATGGGCACACGACGTTATAGCGGATTCCCTCTAGAACCAATCCGTCGCTCACACCCCACATGGGCACACAACGTTTATGGATCTCTCACACCCCACATGGGCACACGATCGCACAAGATGCATATCATGATGCTTGGCATACAAGGACTCATGACAATCAAATGCATCTTCACACATATATGCAACCTTAATCATGCATTTACAACCAAACACAACACATTGCATTTAATTGCCCTTAGGCCATAACCAATCATCACAACATGTCATCACATGCATTCACATCATATAACATCACACAAGTCATACAATATCCATATCAAAAGCACATTGCATGATACACATCAATTACACACAATTACCACGACAAAAGTCGACAAAACGACACTATTCCAAATTCCTGACATAATTAAATCGGCCAACAATCTCGAAATCATTTTAATAAGAAAGAACATTTCATTAGCTTTCCAACGATATAAAGAACGTTCAAAACGGATAAACGGATCAAAAGTTACGGACTTAACAAGAAAAGTAATCGCGAAAAAACAACATTTTGCACCCTTGCTGGCCATACGCGTATTGCCCTGAGCCATACGCGTATTGCCTTGAGTCATACGCGTATTGCCTACTTTCCTTCCTTTCCATACGCTTATTTCCCTAACCAATACGCGTATTGCCATACCGCATACGCGTATTGCCCTGTCCCATACGCGTATTGCCCTGTGCCATACGCGTATGGGCAGCGAAACCCAGAATTCTTCCTGCCTCAATTTTGTTACGAATTTCACCCCAAAACCTCTCCAAATTTCATCTAAACACTTCCAAATCACTATATATCAACCCAAACATGTCTCAACATAATCAACAAGTATTCTACGCAGTTTATATCGAGTTTCTACTGCGAAAACATCGATTCTTAACAATTATTCATCAATTTATCAATTAGAGAAAAAGTTGTAAAAACAACCAAAACACATACATAAACAACACATATACATACACAAGCAAGATATAATTGAAACTTCTCACCCTTACCCGATTAATCGCGCTTGAAACAGAGCTATTCTCGATTTTCCTCTTCCCCCTTTCTTTCTTCTTCTTTTCCTTCTTTCCTTTCTCTTTTCTCTCTTTTTCTCTCAAAGTTTCTATTTTATGAAAAATATAACCAAGCAAAAGACCAAAATACCCCTCAGCTCAAATATCTCGCAAACGCTCTTAAAATGCGATAAAACATAACAACAATGATGAAATATATTTCAGGAAATAAAAGTTGAAAAGAAATAATAATTTAATACAAATATTTTATCTATCAGAGAAATTAACCAATTAGCTCAATTAGCAGGTAAAATACAATAAATTCACACATTTCACAAAATTCACATAAATGAAATAAATAAATACAATTAAACAAATCGGGGCGTTACAACTCTCCCCCACTTAGAAATTTTCGTCCTCGAAAATATACTGAGACGAACAACTCCGGACACGACTCTCGCATCCGGCCAACAAACTAACAGGCCTACCAAAGGCACACCACGAATAACACAAACTGACAACCCAACATGCTAACAGCAACCACAACAACGACACGACAACTACGACAACTACAACGACAAGATGCAAATCCCATACAATGCACATGACGACCAACCTACGACGTAAAGACAACCAAGTTACGAACACACACAGGAATTAACTACTCGCACTCAAACCAACACGATGGAAATGAGACAACAACACAAACAAAAACATAAAGTTCCACGACACAACATCGATTCAACAACCTCTACGTAACCACAATACCAACATCCTTGTCACACAACATTATTACAACAATGCTACGATTCCTTAATCGAACATACAACCAAAACCTCCATCTATATAGTAACCCATGCAGAATAGTTAAACCTTTCAACTATCACTTCCATTATGAAACGTCCAATGGTCTCATCACTCTTACATGTTCCCAATGTTTAACCTATGAACTCTTACAAGTCCCACACGCAAATACAAATTGTGCCACACCACGCATCCGCTGCGCACTCTGATTACTCGTAACCATCAAAACTACCAATCTCACGTCCAAAGTCTAACTCTTCCTCATATTCACCAAAAATCACTATTCACTGTTAATATTCCCAACCTCACACTCTCCTGCTCAAATCATTCTAACTCTCTGACCATCAAAACAGACTTACATAAAAACTTTCGGCTTAACTCCTCAGGCACAACCTTAGCTTTTCCCGAAGGATAATCCAAGCCAAATTCATAACTCGTCACGAATTCTAACCATCCTCGTTGTCTCATGCTCTATTCCTTCAGACCAAACAAGTACTCTAAACTCTTGTGATTACTAAACACTTCAAATCTAGAACCATAAAGATAATACCTCCAAATATTCCAACACAATACAACCGCGACCAAATCCAAATCCAAAATAGTATAGATCCTTTTATAAATCCTCAATTGTCGTAAAGCATAAGAAATGACTTTACCCTCTTGCATTAGCACACTAGCTACACTCATCATAAACGCATCCCAATATCCTCACAAACGGTTTATCAGGATCACGCAGAATCAAAACTGAAGCCGTAGACAACTTCTACTTCAGCTCACCAAAACTTACTCACAACGAACATCCAAAACAAACGACCCACCCTTTGCAAGTCAACTGAGATAACCGAAGTACGAACTTAGAAAAGTCTCCAATAACCAGCGGTAATAACCAACTAAAGTCCAAAAAGCTTTTAAGCACTTTAACCGACATTGGAGTCCCTCAACGTAGGACTGCATCTATTTCCGATGGATCCATTACCATACTCTCATCTACAATAACATATCCAAGAAAACTAACCTTTTTCAACCCAAAATTCTCACTTGAATAAGTTAGCATAAAACTTCATCTCTTTTCAATACTTGTAATTCAATTCTCAAACACTCTACCGGTTCTTCCCCTGAGTTTATAACAGATCCAAATACCCTCAATCAAAGCCATTACGAACTTATCCAAATAAATATGGAAGATACGATTCCTCTACTCTACAACATTACAAATGCATTACTAACACAAATAACATCACCGTACGTTGTAATGCCCAACCAAATTCCAAAAGATATAAATTATTAAAGCTTTTGCAAAACTTTTCACTAGGCAACTGGTTACTCACATACAAGCTTAACCAAGTAAATAACAGCCTATCCCGATGATAACAAACATAACCAGTCACATTAAATCGATCAAAGTCTTAACTCACACAATTCACCACTCTTCTCAAACATTCCATACCCTTGCAACTCCACTCAAACTCAACCAAACCAGTCCAGTCATCTGTTCATGAAAGTGGACACTTGTTCTCAATTGTTACCTTATTCAACTGCCAGTAATCCATACACAATTTCTTCTCTTAACAGTCCAAATTCCATAAATCCCCACGTGTAGCAACAACCATCCCAAAAGAACTCTCAAATATTACATCCACACTTAAGGTTTTCTCAAAATTTCCATTAATGCTCTAAAATTCCAAAGACTCCAACCCTCACCAGAACTCTAAGTTTCGCTTTCCATAGTCTCAATACCAATACCATCATACACATCATACTTGTTATTCCATTCAATCATCATTCCCTTTTTGTGACTAACAAAGTTGGAGCTCTCTAAGACAACACCTTAATGTTCCATCCAAAAACACATCTGAAACCACGCACAACTGACGGCCCAACACTGTGACTTCCTGCCAATTTCCAGAACACTATCATCACAGATAAAACAAACATCTTAGTCCCATCTACTAAGAGTTTTCTACTTACTTAGCAGATCCAAACCTCAAATCTTCACCTTCGTCAAATTTGAGTTCACACTCTACTCTCTGAGAACAACCATTAACGATACCCAACCGTTCTCTCTCAATGACTTCCCACTGGACCAACATACCAAAGCCTCTATTCCACCTTACAAATAATAATTTCACCTTCCATAGCATAGAACACTTTCAAAGCTTCATATCGATATAAAGAACGCTTAAATCAGACACCCGAGTCAAAAGATATGAATTTTTGAAGGAACGTCAATTATTGGAAAACAGCCAGATCCGCCTGGCGAGTAAGAATTTCGCCTGGCGAATACCTCTTCGCCAGCCCTTCGCCCGGCGAACCAGCGGCGAGACTTGATTTTTCTGAAAACCCAAACTTCCAGTAGCCAACACATTTCTGTCTCTCCGTTTTCGCCTGGCGACTTACGATTTCACCTGGCGAATCTCCCTTCGCCAGCACCTCGCCTGGCGAACTATTGGCAAAACCTAATCTGCCTGGCGAATTCCCAATTCTCCTGGCGAATCACACTAGAACCAGAATTTTCTGTTGCATTTCCATGGTTTCCACACCTCAAAATCCAACTTTTCCATACCCACACACTTCCAAATTCCAAACAATTCATTACACACACTATCAAAGCCAGAAAGACACGTCTATTCCATCCATCATAATTCTCGTCTGCTATCAACAAGAGATTAAGGGTGATCAGTTCCTTAATTTGCCAATAGACAGCCGACGATCATGATGGGGCATAAACCGTCTTTACCAAACTATAATAGTATTCCTTACATCTTGCGCACAAAACTACCTAAGGCACAAATCCTTAGTTGACATAAACCTTACCTCCGCATTCCCTCTAGAACTGGGAACAACACTGTCCAAATAACACTTACAATCTTGCAATTTACAACACATTGAGCCAACACTCCACACCTGAAGCAACTTGGAGAAGTACCAGCTTCTCCCCCACTTATCTCATTCTAACTCCAGAAAACAAAGGATTAGAAAACTAGAAAGCACTGACAGTGTTTCCCACACATATCACATACTAAGGGACAAAAAACAATGACAGTATTCAACTGTCACATCAACTGACTCAACAACTTGGTCGGACGGACCGACCTGCTCTGATACCACTAATGTAACACCCCAATTCCCATCGCGAATAAATAATACATAAATAAAATCAGAGTAACTAAAAATTTATTTTTCCGACAGAAACAAGGATGTCACATTTAAATAAACAAAACATCATCCCTGCTCATAAATTTGATACATAGCATAAAATAGAATACCCTCAAAGGGGAAACTTTTTCCATATAGAGGGAAAGGTCAATTATGGAATAAAGCGGAAAGATCCATAACCGACTTGATTTACAAAATAAATCATTTTAGAACTTCAACTATATACACAAAAGTACTACAAAATACATTCAACAAATGTATACATATATATATAATCGCTCCCCGACTCCCGTGCTACGTATCAGAGCAGACACCAAGACCGACAACAGAACGGAGGACTAATCTTCACAAAAAGACCTCCAGCAACTATAATCTGTAATGCCTCATAGAGCATTATAAAACAGCAGAAGGGTGAGAAATAACAACTAAAATCAAGATTGCATAATAATATGCAAATACATAACAATTCACCTGCATAGCTATTCTCACCACAAACACCACATACTAATACATATAGCATACCACAAATACGTAACATATATCTATTAATCCAACAATATAGCATATATCAAGTATCCAATATACTCACATATTTGTACATAAGGCATACCAAGTCATAGCATTTAGAAACACATCACACATCACAAAACATATGTCTATGCATAAAACATATTATCCATAACCAATGCATTTATCACATATGCACATCAAATTACCAATTCTATCACAATCTCAACACATAACAAATCAATGCACAATTTCCACACATAATCAATCAAATCATGATTTTCCACACATAATGCATCCATTTACAATTCTCACACATAATCAATCAAATCATGATTTGCCCCACATAATGCATCCATGATTTATGCAAATGCACAGAGACCGACACAACGACTCTATGTAAATGCCATGCGGTACCGACTTCCAAAGTTTCTCATCACTAGTTCACTCAGGAACTCTGTTGGAACCATCGCTCGTTACATCACTGAAACTCCCCGTCGGGCATACGATGTTCCCCGTCGCTCACACCCCACACAGGTACACGACGTTTATGGATCATTCACACCCCACATGGGCACACAACCCGATCGCTCACACCCCACATGGGCACACGATCGTCTATAATCATCGCTCACACCCCACATGGGCACACGACGTTATAGCGGATTCCCTCTGGAACCAATCCGTCGTTCACACCCCACATGGGCACACGACGTTTATGGATCGCTCACACCCCTCATGGGCACACGATCTGATCGGTCACACCCCACATGGGCACAAGATCGCACAAGATGCGTATCATGATGCTTGGCATACAAGGACTCATGACAATCAAATGCATCTTCACACATATATGCAACCATAATCATGCATTTACAACCAAACACAACACATTGCATTTACTTGCCCTTAGGCCACAACCAATCATCACAACATGTCATCACATGCATTCATATCATATAACATCATACAAGTCATACAATATCCATATCAAAAGCACATTGCATGATACACATCAATTACACACAATTACCACGACAAAAGTCGACAAAACGACACTATTCCAAATTCCTGACATAATTAAATCGGCCAACAATCTCGAAATCATTTTAATAAGAAAGAACATTTGATTAGCTTTCCAACGATATAAAGAACGTTCAAAACGGATAAACGGATCAAAAGTTACGGACTTAACTAGAAAAGTAATCGCGAAAAAACAACATTCTGCACCCTTGCTGGCCATACGCGTATTGCCCTGAGCCATACGCGTATTTCCCTGAGTCATACCCGTATTGCCTACTTTCCTTCCTTTCCATACGCGTATTGCCCTAACCAATACGCGTATTGCCCTACCCCATACGCGTATTGCCCTGTCCCATACGCGTATTACCCTGTGCCATACGCGTATGGGCAGCGAAACCCAGAATTTTTCCTGCATCAATTTTGTTACGAATTTCACCCCAAAACCTCTCCAAATCTCATCTAAACACTTCCAAATCACAATATATCAACCCAAACATGTCCCAACACAATCAACAAGTATTCTACTCAGTTTATATCGAGTTTCTATCGCGAAAACATCGATTCTTAACATTTATTCATCAATTTATCAATTAGAGAAAAAGTTGTAAAAACAACCAAAACACATACATAAATAACACATATACATACACAAGCAAGATATAATTGAAACTTCTCACCCTTACCCGATTAATCGCGCTTGAAACGGAGCTATTCTCGATTTTCCTCTTTTTTTTCCTCTTCCCCCTTTCTTTCTTCTTCTTTTCCTTCTTTCCTTTCTCTTTTCTCTCTTTTTCTCTCAAAGTTTCTATTTTATGAAAAATATAACCAAGCAAAAGACCAAAATACCCCTCAGCTCAAATATCTCGTAAACGCTCTCAAAATGCGATAAAACATAAGAACAATGATGAAATATATTTCAGGAAATAAAAGTTGAAAAGAAATAATAATTTAATTCAAATATTTTATCAATCAGAGAAATTAACCAATTAGCTCAATTAGCAGGTAAAATACAATAAATTCACACATTTCACAAAATTCACATAAATTAAATAAATAAATACAATTAAACAAATCGGGGCGTTACATTCGGGATCATCGACCCGTACACCGTGATCCGTCACTTCACACGGCCCGTACACCGTCACAAGTCTCTTTACCCGTAGGCTCCATTCGTACTATACGCGAGAATCAAACCTGCCAAGTAATTATGCATACGTTTCAGAGGAGGTGCTCGAGTCTCATGAAACTACACCGTAAGATAAACTGGTTATGATTATTAGACACACGCCTCGGCCTTTCATGCGCGAGCATTGTCACTATGACAATTCACACTTTCCAACATTGTTTATGGTAATGTTCCTCACTCTACCTATTTCGTATTTTAACATGCATACATATTCAACAACAATTACGCACCATTAAACGATAAAAGTCGACAAAACGACACTATTCCAAAATCCCGACATAATTAAATCGGCCAACAACTCTTAAAACCATTTAAATAAGAAAGTACATTTTGTCAGCTGTCCAATGATATCAAGAATGTCAAAAACGGATAAACGAGTCAAAAGTTATGGACATAACGAGAAATGGTATCGCGAAAAAAAACACAATTCTACACTTTCCTGGCCGTACGCGTATTGCGCTAACCCATACGCGTATTGCCCAGCTGGCTCGTCCAGCCATACGCGTATTGCCCAAAGTGATACGCGTTTGAGCAGAGACTGATTTTCCTTCAAAATTCCATTTAAAACTCCAATACGCGTATTACCTGAAACCATACGCGTATTGCCCCCTCCCATACGCGTAACGCCTAAAATCCTTCTTTTCCATACGCGTATTGCCCAACTCAATACGTGTATTGCCTTGCGTGATATGCGTATGGGCAGAGGAAACCCAGAATTTTTCCTGCAGAAAAGTTCTGCTACGGGTTTCTCAAATTCAACCCCAAAATTCCACTTTGCCAAATCAAAACACACCAAAACATGTTATACACATAATAACCAGTATAGTACACAGTCAATTATCTAATTCCAGCAGTTAGATTATGATTCTATTGCAAAATTACTCATTTCTCACAATATCAAAACTAACTCTAAACTCAATAAAACTATAATCTAAAGTATCTAACTAGAACCCACCTGGATTACAAGATGAGGAGGATGAAGCTAAGATGAAAAGATGAAGATTGGTTGATGATTCAAGTCCTAGAGCCCTTGAGAATTTTCCTCTTCTTCTCCCTTCCTTTTCCTTCCTTTTTCCTTCTCTTACTTTTCTTTCTCCAAGTTTCTATCTTTTGCAAATAAGGAAAGGAAAAGAAAATAGACATAGGAAACATTAATTGGTAATACTACTAATTATCCAAATTATCTCAATTGCACCGGAACCCAGTTGATCACAATAATATTATCCAAAATGTTCACAAAATTATGGGGTATTACAAAGTTAATTATAAATTTTGTGTTTTTAAGAACCTCTGAGGTTGTTAATTTTATGAGTTATACAACTAGAGAGGTAAAACAAACCTTTATTCATTACCTGAAAGCAAGATCATAGAAATGAACAAAATCAAACCAAAATAAGACCGATTAATCAATACCGAGGCAAAATGTACTTTCTTATTTAAATGGTTTTAAGAGTTGTTGGCCGATTTAATTATGTCGGGATTTTGGAATAGTGTCGTTTTGTCGACTTTTATCGTTTAATGGTGCGTAATTGTTGTTGAATATGTATGCATGTTAAAGTACGAAATAGGTAGGGTGAGGAATATTACCATAAAACAATGTAAGAAAGTGTGGAAATGACATAGTGACAACGCTCGTGGAGAAGAGGCCGAGGCGTGTGTCTAGTAATCATAACCGGTTTATCTTGCGGTGTAGTTTCATGAGACTCGAGCACCTCCTCTGAAACGTATACACAATTACTTGGCAGGTTTGATTCCCGCGTATAGTACGAATGGAGCCTACGGGTAAAGAGACTTGTGACGGTGTATGGGCCGTGTGAAGTGACGGATCACGGTGTACGGGCCGATGATCCCGAATCCATTTCGTATGCCAAGTAAATACAAGGATCCATGACTCGAATCGTCTTCTAGACGTAGAAGTGGACGGGAACAGGTGATGCCTTGGTACGATTATTGATTGGCGAGATTCTTGAGTTAACAGGCTCAGGACTTACTTTGGTACTAGTGTGAGTTAACAGGCTCACGAGTGTTAATGCATATATTGCGTGTGTGTACACAAAGTCACTTCCCTTATATTTTGACTTGAGTTAGGATTGATAGAACCTTGTAAAGCCGAGAGGACTATCAGATAGCGAACTCACTGAGATTTGATGTATCTCACCCCACTGTTGTTGTTTACATCACAGGTTCTGCAGGTTCGGTGAAGGGTAAGGACAAGGTTATTTGAATTTCCTTACGGATCATAGCTTTTGTGTGGCAAGGCTTCCGCTGTGAAGATTTTTGAGATCATTATTTGATCTAGTTCTTAGTATTTGTCTTTGGAACATCTTGTAGATATACTATGACGTAGTTTTTGTATTTAGGCATTTTGGGCATGTATATGTATAATGTGTTTACTAGGAACTTATATTTCAGTACTAAACGTGGAATTCATGTATAATATATGCTTTGATATTAGAGCAGGTCGTATCCTCAACCTAGCCATGAAATAGTATAAGTGTTTCTTTCCGTTTCATATGCGTTGTGTCGCCATTGGTCTTACGTGTTATATTTCTGGTATTGAGCCTGATCAACTTAATCCTATCTGTATGACATTTAGGAACATGGCCGACCGGCGCAGAAACAACCGCCGGAGACTGAGAACTACTCCAGCAGGGACAAATCCTCCAGGGGACGAAGGGAATGCCCCTCTGTATCAGTTTATGCAACAGATGCAGCAACAGCAGAATAAGTTTGTGCAACAAATGGCTGGTGGCGTGCATCCTCCAGTGGTTGTTCCTGAAGCTGCAGGGGGAACCTTTAGGGATTTCATTCGCATGAATCCTCCGGAATTTCAGGGAGGGTTAGATCCAGTAAAGGTTCATGAATGGATATCCAGTATGGAACGGATTTTCTTGATAGTTCAGTGCAGTGAGGAAAATAAGGTTGTTTTCGCTTCTCATTTGTTGAAGGGTTCTTCCATGAGGTGGTGGGAGAGTGCTTCGGTCTTAATGACAATTCAAGAGGTACCGAAAGTATGGGAACAGTTTAAGATAACTTTTATGGAAAAGTAGTTCCCAAGTTCCTTAAGGTCTCAGAAGGAATTCGAATTTCAACAATTGAGACAAGGTAACTTGACTGTGGCTTCTTATGCGGAAAAGTTCAAGGTTATGGCTGCTTATTCTAGACAAGCCATGTATGCTCCTGATGAGAGGTGGAAGATAGATCAGTTTCTTTTTGGTTTGAGGGCCGAAATTTCACATAGTGTGTCTCAAAGGGAATTTACTAGCTATGCTGAATTGTTACGACAGTGTTATGTGGCGGAGCATAGCCTAAAGAAGGTGCAAGCAGATGGAGAGTTAAGTAGGGTGAATCAAAGTGATCGTGGGCGATTGAATCAACAATTTAGACCGAGACAAAAATATTTCAAAGGGAAACAAGTTCAGAGTTCCAGGACTAGTGCGCCTCCGGTATGCCGTAATTGTGGAAAGAACCATATTGGTAGGTGCAGTTGGGAAGGAATAAGGTGTTATCAGTGTAATAAGGTGGGCCATTTATCGAGGGATTGTCCTCAGAAGAGGATTCAGACGCAAGAAAAGAATACCAGCCGAGTGTATACCTTGGATGCAAGGAAGACAAAGGGTGATAACTCTTTGATTGCTGGTACGTGTTTTGTGAATGGAAATCCTTGTTTTTTTTTATTTGATTGTGGAGCTACATACTCTTTTGTATCGATGCAATGTGTAAAGCGGCTTAGGTTGCAAGCGGTCCCATTGTCTCCACCCATGGTGGTTACTATTGCCATGGATGAGATGGTTGAAACACCTTTAATGTGTGAGAATTGTGTTTTATCTGTGGATGGAAGAGTTTTCCAGATTGATTTGATTTGCTTACCGCTTAAGAAAGTGGATGTTGTTCTGGGAATGGATTGGCTTTCAGCTAATTCGGTATTTATCGGGTGTGAAGAAAAACTAATCATTATTCCATCTACTGAAGCTACTCCGAAGGATGTGTTAACTACTATTTTAGAAGGTACGGTTAGAATGATTAATTTCTTGTTTGAGGAGGAAAAATCTGTTCTTTTGATTCTTACTAAGGAGGAGGGTGGTAACCGGCAAGTTTTGAGTATTCCGGTAGTTTGTGACTTTCCTGAAGTTTTTCCCGAGGATATCACTTCTCTTCCTCCGGAGCGGGAAGTGGAATTCTCTATTGACTTGATACCGGGAACGGCTCCAATATCCGTTTCTCCTTATCGGATGGCACCACTCGAATTAAGAGAATTAAAGGATCAATTGGAAGAATTAATGGCTAAGAATTTTGTTCGACCAAGTGTTTCGTCCTGGGGAGCTCCGGTGTTGTTGGTAAAGAAAAAGGATGGTGGAATGCGGTTGTGTATCGATTACCGTCAATTGAATAAGGTCACCATCAAGAATAATTACCCATTGCCAAGGATAGACGATCTGTTAGATCAATTGAAAGGAGCCTGTGTGTTCTCGAAGATTGATTTACGGTCAGGTTACCATCAGATTCGGGTGAAGAGTTCAGATGTACCGAAGACTGCGTTTAGAACCCGTTATAGTCATTATGAATTTTTAGTGATGCCTTTCGGTGTGACGAATGCTCCGGCAGTTTTCATGGATTATATGAATTGGATATTTCAACCTTATTTGGACCAATTTGTGGTGATTTTCATTGATGACATTCTTATCTATTCTCGTGACCCTCAAGAGCACGTAGAACACCTAATAATCGTTTTATCCATCTTACAAGAGAGACAACTTTTTGCTAAGTTAAGTAAGTGTGAGTTTTGGATGTCAGAGGTTAAATTTCTTGGACATGTCATATCTCAAGGTGGTGTAGCGGTTGATCCATCAAAAGTTGAAGCAGTGATAAATTGGGAGAGGCCAAAGAGTGTGTCCGAAGTTAGAAGCTTTTTGGGACTAGCAGGTTATTATAGAAGGTTTATTAAAGGCTTTTCCCAACTGGCTTTACCTATGACGAGACTTACTCGGAAGGATTGTTTGTATGAATGGGATTCGGCTTGTGAGCAAAGTTTTATGAGTTTGAAAGAGAGATTGACGACCGCTCCTATTTTGGTTATTCCTGATCCTAGCAAGTCATATGAGGTATATTGTGATGCATCGAAGATGGGATTAGGAGGTGTGTTAATGCACGGTGGACATGTAGTGGCTTATGCTTCTCGACAGTTGAAAGTCCATGAAGAGAATTATCCAACGCATGATTTAGAATTGGCGGCAGTTGTATTTACTTTGAAAGTGTGGCGTCACTATTTGTATGGTGTACGTTTTGAGATGTTTAGCGACCACAAGAGCGTAAAGTACCTCTTTGATCAGAAGGAGTTGAACATGCGTCAAAGGATGTGGATGGAATATTTGAAAGATTATGACTTGGAGCTAAAATACCATCCCAGTAGAGTGAATAAGGTGGCGGATGCTTTAAGCAGGAAATTGTTGCATAGTGCCGACTTGATGATGTTAGAGTATGCCTTAATGGAAAGGTTTAGAGATCTAAATCTTCAATTTAATTGGACTCCACATTGTGTGGTTATGGGAAATTTGAATATCAATTCTACTCTTAAGGAAGAAATCCAACAAGAGCAAGGGTTACATGAGAAGTTACAAGAAGTGTTATTGCAACCGGGTTTTGTGTGAGCTACCGATGGAGTTATTGTATTTAACCAAAGGATTTGTGTCCCGGATAACATGGAGTTAAAAAGGAGGATTTTGGAAGAAGCGCATAAGGGTGCTTTTACTATACATCCGGGATCTTCTAAGATGTACCAAGTCCTAAAGAGGGACTATTGGTGGTCCGGGATGAAAAAGGATATTGCGGTGTATGTGTCGGAATGTGCGGTGTGCCAACAAGTGAAGATCGAGCACCAAAGACTGGGTGGCTTATTGCAACCTTTAGAAATCCCGGTGTGGAAATGGAATAGTATTTTGATGGACTTCGCGGTGGGTTTACCCCGTGCGCAAGGCGGTTATGATTCGATTTGGGTAATTGTAGATCGGTTAACGAAGTCTGCTCATTTCTTGGCCGTAAAGACTACTTATAAGGCGAGTCATCTCGCAAGGTTGTTCATTTCGGAGATAGTGAGATTGCATGGTATTCCTACTAGTATTGTTTCAGATAGAGATCCGAAGTTTACTTCGAGATTTTGGAGAGATTTTCAACAAGCTATGGGAACGAAGTTGTGTTTGAGTACGTCGAGTCATCCGCAAATGAATGGTCAGACGAAACGGACAATACAAACTATGGAGGATATGTTGAGAGCTTATGTACTTGAAAGTGGAGGAAATTGGATAGAACTTTTGCCGTTGATTGAATTCTCTTATAATAACAGTTATCATGCAATTATTGGTATGGCACCTTATAAGGCATTATATGGAAGGAAGTGTAGGACACCGTTGTGTTGGGAAGAAGTTGGTGAAGATAGAATGTTGGGGCCCGGGATCATTCACGAAACTACGGAGAAAATTAAGATGATCCGTGATAAGATAAAACAAGCCCAAGATCGTCAGAAGAGTTATGCGGATAACCGAAGGAGACCTTTAGAATTTGAAGAAGGCGATCACGTGTTTTTTAAAGTTACTCCGAGATTGCGGTTGAAGGGACCGTTTCGGTCGCGGAAGTTAAGTCCGAGATACGTGGGACCGTATCAGATTTTGGAAAGAGTTGGGGAAGTAGCTTACAGATTGGCCTTACCGCCTTCTCTGTCGGAGATGTACGATGTTTTTCATGTGTCTTAGCTTCGAAAATTTGTCCCAGATCATCTTCAGCCAATTTTACCAGATACAATTAAGATAGAAGCAGATTTGACGTTTGAGCCTCAACCGAGTCGTATCACAGGAAGAGAAACTAAGGTGTTAAGGAATAAAGAGATTCCTCTCGTTAAGGTCCAGTGGGATGAGACGCATCCGGGTGATGCAACTTGGGAATTGGAATCAGAGATGCGGGAAGTCTATCCTCATCTTTTCAGGTAATTGTTTTAAATTCGTGGGCGAATTTTTATTTAAGGGGGGGAGGATGTAATACCCCGTATTTTAATTACTCTGGATAATATTGGTTGTGATCAACTGAGCTCCAGTGTACTCTGAGAAATTATCTGCAAAGATAATTAGAGTAACGGTTGAGCTCAGAGCAAATCTAATTAATATTATCTGACTCTGAGATATTTTAATATTTGGAACTTTAGAGACTTTTTGGACAATTAGTAGTGTTACTATCTATTTGGGTTTCCTTTATCATTTCTTTTTCTCTTTTTCTCTTCATTTGGGAAAGGAAAGAAAAGAATAAGAAAGGAAAAGATAGAAAGAATTTGGAGAGAAAGGAAAGGAAAGAAGAGGAAAAGCTCAAGAACACAAATCTTCAACCATCATCCATTCTTCATCGAAGCATCACATCTTCTTCATCATCACCCTCTGTTTAAGGTGGGTTCTAGATAGATGCTCTAGATGTAGAATTCCATGTGTTTTAGAGTTAGGTTGAAATTGTGAGAAAATGAATAATTATGCTAAAATCATGAATTTAATGGATGAAATGCATTATAATTGTTGTTAAATGCTTGTTGTTATGATCATACTATGTTTTGATTGTTATAATAAGGTTTGGATGTGTTTTGATTGGAAAATTGTTGATTTTTGGGTGAAGAACAGCGCTGTTGGGAAGTTGGGTTTTCTAGGCTTCGCCTAGCGAACCTGGGGCGAGTCTCAGCGAACAGATTTTCGAGGGTTCGCTAGCAGCGAAGGCCAGCAAATGTTCGCCAACGACGTTCGCCTAGCGAACTTTGTGCCTTTTCAGTGCTGTTTGGT
The DNA here is from genome assembly GCA_022829125.1 of Lathyrus tuberosus. Taxonomy (NCBI): domain Eukaryota; kingdom Viridiplantae; phylum Streptophyta; class Magnoliopsida; order Fabales; family Fabaceae; genus Lathyrus; species Lathyrus tuberosus. The sequence goes on from JALAZF010000187.1 coordinate 9,846,663, forward strand.
TCTGACATGCTTCGCTGAGTTGTTCGCGAAGCGAAGGGAGAGGCGAGTGTTCGCCAGGGAGTTCGCAAAGTGAACTTTATGTCTGTTTTTGTTCTGTTTGTTCATTCGCCAGGAGCTTCGCCTAGCGAAGGCTGGAGCGAAGGCTCGCTGGGACATTCGCCTAGTGAACATGGCAGGTTATGTAGAATTGTTTCTCTCATAACTTTTGACTCGTTTATCCATTTTGAGTATTCTTGATATCGATGTGAAACTATGAATATCCTCTATATAATGGAAGGGAGAAATACTGGTTTTGATTCTTTATTAAATAAATCAGAGGGAACCGTGAATTCGTAAAATTGGGGATATGTGGAATTATGTGTTTCCATTATGTGATTGATGACTAATTGCCTGTGTTCTTATTGTTAAACATGGTTGAATATGTATGCATGTTAAAATATGAAATAGGTAGGGTGAGGACTATTACCGTAAAATAATTTAAGAAAGTGTGGAAATGACATAGTGACAACGCTCGTGCAAAAGAGGCCGAGGCGTGTGTCTAGTAATCATAACCGGTTTATCTTGCGGTGTAGTTTCATGAGACTCGAGCACCTCCTCTGAAACGTATGCACAATTATTTGACAGGTTTGATTCCCGCGTATAGTACGAATGGAGCCTACGGGTAAAGAGACTTGTGACGGTGTATGGGCCGTGTGAAGTGACGAATCACGGTGTACGGGCCGATGATCCCGAATCCATTTCGTATGCCAAGTAAATACAAGGATCCATGACTCGAATCGTCTTTTAGACGTAGAAGCGGACGGGAACAGGGGATGCCTTGGTACAGTTATTGATTACCGAGATTCTTGAGTTAACAGGCTCGGGACTTACTTTGGTACTAGTGTGAGTTAACAGGCTCACGAGTGTGAATGCATATATGGCGTGTGTGTACTCAAAGTCACTTCCCTTCTCTTTTGACTTGAGTTAGGATTGATAGAACCTTGTAAAGCCGAGAGGACTATAAGATAGCGAACTCACTGAGATTTGATGTATCTCACCCCACTGTTGTTGTTTACATCACAGGTTCTGCAGGTTCGGCGAAGGGTAAGGACAAGGTTATTTGACTTTCCTTAGGATCGTAGCTTTAGTGTGGCAAGGCTTCCGTTGTGAAGATTTTTGAGATCATTATTTGATCTAGTTCTTAGTATTTGTGTTTGGAACATCTTGTAGATATACAATGCCGTAGTTTTTGTATTTAGGCATTTTGGGCATGTATATGTATAATGTGTTTATTAGGAACTTATTGTATATTTCAGTACCAAACGTGGAATTCATGTATAATATATGCTTTGATGTATGTATATATATGTGGGTGTTATATTACCTTGTTTTAGTTCTGCCACGATTTGTCAGGCGCTCGCACTGCGAATGGGGTAGCGAACCCAGTGTTATGTAGGCATTCGCTGAGAGTTTCGCACTGCGAATGAGAAAGCGAGCATTCGCTGGCTGCTTCACAATGCGAACATGACAGATCAATCAACTTAATTCTTTCATAACTTTTGACTCGTTTATCCGATGTGAGTATTCTTGGTATCGTTGTGAAGCTATGAACATCCTCTAGCTAATGGAAGTGAGAAATATCCGTTTATTGCCCAATTAAATAAATCGGAGGGAACCATGAATTGGTGTAATTTGTGGTATGTTGAATTTTGTGTTCCCATTGTGTGATTGATGATTATTTGCCTATGCTCTTAGTATTAAACATGTTTGAATATGTATGCATGTTAAAATACGAAATAGGTAGAGTGAGGAATTTTACTGTAAACAATGTCGAAAAGTGTGGAATGACATAATGACAACAATCGTGCATACGGTGCCGAGGCGTGTGTCAGATACTAATGTCATAGAATGAATAAACACTAGTATGGAACATGTGTGTTAACCTTTGTGGTTGTGATAAGGCGTTATGGCCTTGTGATCATCGAATACGATCACGTTTGTGAGTGTGGTCACGTAATCGTAACCGGTTATCTTGTGAGTGCGTTTCATGGGTCTCGAGCTCCTCTGAAACATGTGCACGACTACTTGGCAGGTTTGATTCCCGCGTGCAGTACGAATGGCGCTCTGGGAGCGTATGCTTGTGACGGTTAGTGGCCCGTGTGAAGTGACAGTTCATAACGGTTAATGGCCCGTAGAACCCGAATCCATTCCTATGTCAAGTAGGTTACCAGGATCCATGACTCGGGTCGACTTCTAGACGTAGAAGCGGAGGGGAACAGGGGATGCCTTGATGTGGTTACCGATTAGTGATATTGTGAGTTGATGAACTCATGACATGTTTCCATATAGTGTGTGTGTACTCAAAGTCACTTACCTTCCCTTTTGACTTGAGTAAGGCTTGTTAGAACCTTGTAAAGCCTAGAGGACATATAAGATAGATAACTCACTGAGATTTGATGTATCTCACCCCATGTTGTTGTTTACATCATAGGTATTACATGTTCGGCGAAGGGTAAGGACAAAGTTGTTTGACTTTCCTTACGGATCGTAACTTTTGTGTGGCAAGGCTTCCGTTGTGGAGATTTTGAAATCATTAGTTGATCTAGTTCTTAGTTTTATCTTTTGGAACATCTTGTATATTTAACATGCCATAGTTGTTGTATTAGGCTTTTGGGCATTTATATGTATATTGTGTTACTAGGAACTTGTATATTTCAGTACCAAACGTATTATTCATGTATAATATATGCTTTGATGTATGTATATATATATATATATATGGGCATTACATTTATCCTCTTGATGAGTCATTCAAGTTTGGGAATTAGAAATCACTGATGGGAATAAAAATGCATAAAGAGACGGTTGTTTCTCATAATATCGAAATTAAGTTTTGAATTTAAATTTAGTTAATTAATTTTAAAATGATTAGATACTTTAATAACAATAGTTTATAATAATGAAAAAAATCAAAATATGTTGCATGGATTTTCTTTTTAATAATAAAAAATTATAATATTTGTGAATGAGTTGTAGAACTTATATTTCATGGAAATAATAAAATATTATATTTAGTTGAGTTTTATTTACTTCTTTTCAAAATAATAATTGATTTTTTAGTCATATCATGATGAAAAAATTTATTTGCAATGTATGGTTAATTAACTGACATAATTTTCTTAAGTGGCGAAATTACTTTTTAATTTCATCATGGCATATACATATGTGTGTGATGTATTAATGGAGAGTTATTTTCCTAATAGATCTGTGATAAATTGTGTCTGATGAACTAAAGCCACGCGAGTTCTATGGATAATAAATTGCTTAAAGCATCCTTATTGTATTTTTAAAATATAAATATGTTCTTTCACCAAATCCTACCACATTGAAGGTGGTTGTAATTGGTTTTTAGAGACATTTTCCCCTATATCATTTCCTCCATTCTTAATTATTTAAACAATAACAATATGAGGTATATATACTACCCTATTTTGTTCTAATAACCGAAAATTGATCCAAATTTATATTTAATACAGGCTTAAATAGGTTTTTCGTCCCTGTAAGTTGGCGAGATTTTGGTTTTCGTCCCTGTATCTTTTTTTTTTCGGTTTTAGTCCCTATATCTTACTTTTTGTTGGTGTTTAGTCCCTAAAGCCAAAATTCGCAGGAAAATCCGCAGGTTTCCTGCGGATTTTCCTAAAAATCAAATTCCGCAGGAAAATCCGCAGGAAAATCTGCAAGAAAATCCGCAGGAAACCTCTGTAAGGACTAAACACCAGCAAAAAGTAAGATACAGGGACTAAAACCGAAAAAAAAAAAATACAGGGACGAAAACCAAAATCTCGCCAACTTACAGGGACGAAAAACCTATTTAAGCCTTTAATACATGTTCAAGTTTTCCATATTAATGGATGTTATATACAAAAAAATAAAAATGTGTAGAATAATATAACTTTAATATATTAATAAAGTTGAATGGTTTCTTTATTTTACATATTTTATATGTTATTACAAGATCTTAATTTGAAACATATATTAGGACTTCCTTTTATTAATTTATTTTTCTTAAAGAATAATATTAGGACTTCCTATAGTACAACAACACTTATTAGAACTAGGAAAAATAATTCTACAGGTACCCGCCTTGCTTAAATCCCTTATTAATACAATCTGTATTACATTGGTCAGCAGATGCACAATTACCATCTAGACATTTTATATCCATAAGGTTGTACTCACCACTTGAAAAACCTACAACAAAAAAAAAATTAATTATAAATTTTGTTTTTAAGAACCTTTGAGGTTGTTAATTTTATATGAGTTATACAACTAGAGAGGTAAAACAAACTTTTATTCATTACCTGAAAGCAAGATCATAGAAATGAACAAAATCAAACCAAAATAAGACCGATTAATCAACACGAAGGCCATTTTTACAAAAATCACCTTTTATTATTATTTTTTGTGTGATTTAGGGATTACATTGTTCGTTATATATACTAGTGAAATGTAATATATAGAAGGTAAAGAAGATGTTTAAAAGAAATAAATAAATGAATTTGAATCTTTTAGATATTTTCCTTACTTGACTTTTATATTTTTCTATTAATATATATTATTAATTATTTATTTTTTTTTCAGGTTGTTTTTTATTTAGTTTTCACCATCATAATCCGAACCAGTAGGTCGACTAATTTGGTTCGAGGGTCAATCTAGAATCAAGTGGTTCCAATTCCCTTCCAATCGTAATTGCGGGGGATCGAACCATGGTTCTGCCTACCAAGTACAACACCAATCACAACATGACCAACTAACGATTTTTTGTTAAAGTTGATTTTTATTTGCTAAAATTTTCATTTTTAGTTATTTTTACAGGATATAAAGATATAAAACTTCCTTGTATTACATTAATATCAACTTTAATTGATTAATATATTTTTTGAAACCATTCTTATTTTAAATTATTTCATGTTATACTATTACTTAATTATTGATATAAGACTACACATTTGCAAAATAAGATTTTTATTTTATTTGACATTATATATTTAAATATTGGCTTAAATATTAATCATTTTGTTATCTATTTATTTAATTAAGTAATCTTCACTTTTATAAATTTAAAAAAAAATATATAAAATATATTTTATAGTGTTTATTCAATTCAAATGAATAGGAAATTTTACATTTTGATATTTGTAATTTTTTTGTGTTGTTATTGTTTGTTCACGAAAAACTTTTTGGTGGAAAGAATGCAAAAACTGGAAATTTCAATACTTTACTTCATATACTGGTTATAACAACTATTATTTTTTTTAAAATTAATTTCCATAATTCTTTAATTTTCGAGGACAAATATATTTTAATGATGTAAGACGGTAACATCCCACTATTTTAAATAAGTAACATATTTATATCTTAATTTTTTATCATTTAATATTAAGTATTACCCTAATAAATTATTTTATCAGGTAGAAATATAGTGACATTGTAGCTTCCTCAATTTTAAAAATTGTTAAAACAAAATTGATAATTAATTTATTTAATAAATAAGATTATTTTCATCTATCTAGTTAATTACTAACCATATTTAAGTCACGATATTAATAATACACGATATTTACACATTTTATTATTCGATGATTTTTTAAGTTAGTTTTAACTATAATTTTATTTCATGTAAAATTTTGAAAAGTCACAATAATTTTTTAAGATGGTAGGTGTAAAGTCCACATATACATACATACATCAAAGCATATATTATACATGAATTTCACGTTTGGTACTGAAATATACAATATGTTCCTAGTAAAACACATTATACATATACATGCCCAAAAAGACTAAATACAAATAACCACAGCATAGTATATCTACACGATGTTCCAAAGACAAAAAACTAAGAACTAGATTAAATAATGATCTCAAAATCTTCACAACGGAAGCCTTGCCAACCAAAAGCTACGATCCGTAAGGAAAGTCAAACAACCTTGTGCTTACCCTTCGCCGAACCTGCAGAACCTGTGATATAAACAACAACAGTGGGGTGAGATACATCAAATCTCAGTGAGTTCGCTATCTTATAGTCCTCTCGGATTTACAAGGTTCTAACATCCTAACTCAAGTCAAAAGGGAAGGGAAGTGACTTTGAGTGCACACACGCCATAACTACATTCACACTCGTGAGCCTGTTAACTCACTCTAGTACCAAAGTAAGTTCTGAGCCTGTTACTCAAGAATCTTGCTAATCAATAACCGTTCCAAGGCATCCCCTGTTCCCATCTTCTTCTACGTCTAAAAGACGACCCGAGTCATGGATCCTCGTATTTACTTGGCATACGAATTGGATTCGGGATCATCGGCCCATACACCGTGATCCGTCACTTCACATGGCCCGTACACTGTCACAAGTCTCTTTACCCGTAGGCTCCAATCGTACTATACGCGGGAATCTAACCTGCCAAGTAATTGTGCATACGTTTCAGAGGAGGTGCTCGAGTCTCATGAAACTACACTGCAAGTTCAATCGGTTATGATTACTAGACACACGCCTCGGCCTCTTTTGCACGAGCGTTGTCACCATGTTATTTACACACTTTCAACATCATTTACGGTAATGTTCCTCACTCTACCTATTCATATTTTAACATGCATACATATTCCAACATGTTTAACAATAAGAGCATAGGCATGTAATCATCAATCACATAATGGAACACCAAAATTCAACATACCACAATTTATACCAATTTACGGTTCCCTCCGATTCATTTAAAGAAAAGAAACGAGTCAAAAGTTATGCAATAAATGAGTCAACATATATTTCTCACCACCATCAGCTAGAATATGTTCCTAGCTACACAACAATACCAAGAATTCGCAAAACGGATAAACGAGTCAAAAGTTATGCAAGAAACAAAATTGATGTTCTGTCATGTTCGCATTGTGAATAAGCCAGCGAATGCTCGCTACTTCATTCGCAGTGCGAAGCGTCCAGCGAACACCTAGCCAACACTTATTCGCTGCACCATTCGTAGAGCGAACAACTGGCGAACCAAGTCAGTAGCGAAAACAAGGTAAAGTTCACAGTGCGAATGACTGGCGAATGTTCGACTTCACCTTCGCAGTGCGAACAGCCAGTGAGAGCACGATTTCCCCTTCGCTGGGGGATTCGCAGTGCGAATCTGGGAAAATGAAAAAAGTTCCTCAGCATAACAGATGAGTTCCCATGGTTCCAAAACCCCACCAAAACATCTCCAAACATCCCACAATCAAATATAAATGATTCTACACTCATATAACTTATACTACTCAGTTATTAACACATTTACACCGTTAAAATTCAAGATTTTGCAACTTATCCAATTTTCTTACAATTCTAACCTAGGTCCTAGAATCCAAGAAAATCTAAAACAAAAGCTTCTATCTAGAACCCACCTTGAATAAATAAAGATGGTGAAGATTTGAAGATGATTGGATGAAGATTTGATGGTGTTCTTGATCTTTCTACTTCTTGGTTTCCACTTCTCTTTTCCTTCCTTTCTCTTTTCTTTCTCTCTACTTCCTTCTATCTTTTACTCCCTTTGCTTCTAGAGGAAAATGAGTGGAAAAGGAAATGATATAGTAAAAGATCATCTGTAACGCCCATATATATATATAAATATATATATATATATATATATATATATATATATATATATATATACATACATCAAAGCATATATCATACATGAATAATACGTTTGGTACTGAAATATATATGTACAAGTTCCTAGTTAACACGTTGTATACATTAAATGCCCTAAATACAAAGTTCTAAAGTCTACGGTACAACATATACAAGATGTCCAAAAGGCACTAAGAACTAGATCAATACAATGATCTCAAAAATAAACGCCATAGCAGAAGCCATGCCATCTCAAAAGCTACGATCCGTAAGGAAAAGTCAAACCACTTTGTCCTTACCCTTCGTCGAACCTGCAGAACCTGTGATGTAAACAACAACAGTGGGGTGAGATACATCAAATCTCAGTGAGTTCGCTATCTTATAGTCCTCTCGGCTTTACAAGGTTCTAACAAGCCTAACTCAAGTCAAAAAGGGATGGGGGATGACTTTGAGTACACACGCACACTATATGGAACACGTCATGAGTTCATCAACTCACAATATCACTAATCGGTAACCACACCAAGGCATCCCCTGTTCCCGTCCGCTTCTACGTCTAGAAGTAGACCCGAGTCATGGATCCTGGTATCCTACTTGACATACGAATGGATTCGGGTCCTACGGGCCATAAACCGTTATGAACCGTCGCTTCACACGGGCCATAAACCGTTACAAGCATACGCTCCCAGAGCGCCATTCGTACTGCACGCGGGAATAAAACCTGCCAAGTAGTTGTGCACATGAGCCATGAAATGTACTCACAAGATAACCGGTTACGATTATGTGATCACACTCAAAAACGAGATTGTATTCGATGATCACAAGGCCATGACGCCTTATCACAACCACAAAGGTTAATACACATGATCCATACTAGTGCTTATTCATTCTATGACCTTAGTATCTGACACACGCCTCGGCACCATATGCACGATCGTTGTCATTATGCCATTCCACACTTTCCGACATTGTTTACGGTACTATTCCTCACTCTACCTATTTTGTATTCTCACAAGCATACATATTCAAACATGCTTAACAATACGAACATAGGAAATTAGTCATCAATCACATAATGAAACACATAATTCAATATATCACGATTTACACAATTTTAAGGTTTCCTCCGATTTATTTCATCGGGAATCAAAACCCATATTTCTCCCTTCCATTATATAGAGGATACTCATAGTTTCACATTGGTACCAAGAATACGCAAAACGGACAAACGAGTCAAAAGTTATGAGAGAACAAAATAACATAACCTGCCATGTTCGCTAGGCGAACGTCCCAGCGAGCCTTCCCTACAGCCTTTGCTAGGCGAAGCTCCTGGCGAATGTACAAACAGAACAAAAACAGACATAAAGTTCGCTTCGCAAACTCCCTGGCGAGCATTCGCCTCTCCCTTCGCTTCGCGAACAACTTAGCGAAGCAAGGCAGAACCAAACAGCCCTGAAAAGGCACAAAGTTCGCTAGGCGAACGTCGTTGGCGAACAGTCGCTGACCTTCGCTGGCAGGTTCGCTAGGTGAACCCTCAAAAATCCGTTCGCTGAGACTCGCCCCAGGTTCGCTAGGCGAAGCCTGGAAAATTCCACTTCCCAACAGCGTTGTTATTCAACCCAAAACCAATATTTTTCCAATCAAAACACCTCTAAACCTTATTATAATCATAAAAACATAGTATGATCATAACAACAAGCATTTAACAACGATTATATCGCATTTCATCTGTTGAATCCATAATTTTAGCATAATTATTCATTTTCTCACTATTTCAACCTAACTCTAAATCACATGGAATTCTACATCTAGAGCATCTATCTAGAACCCACCTTGTATAGATGAAGTTGGTGAAGATTGAAAGATGATTGATGAAGTTCTTGATGAGTTGTGTTCTTGAGCTTTTTCTCTTTTCTCTTCCTTTCCTTCTCTTTTCTTTCTCTCCAAATTCCTTGCTATCTTTTTTCTTATTTTCTTCTAAGTGGAATAAGAGTGGAAAAGAATAATATAGTAAGACATCATCAATTGTAATACTACTCATTGTCCAAGAAGTCTCTAAAGTTCAAATAATTAAAATATCTCAGAGTCAGATAATATTAATTGGATTTACTCTAAGTTCAACAGTTACTCAAATTATCCCTAAAGATAATTTCTCAGAACACACCGGGACTCAGTTGATCACCACTAATATTATCCGGAGCAAAATAATTTACGGGGTATTACATCATCAATTAGCAACACTACTAATTGTCCAAAAAGTCTCTAAAGTCCAAATATTTAAATATCTCAGAGTCAGATAATATTAATTGGATTTACTCTAAGTTCAACAGTTACCCTTATTATCTCTGCAGATAATTTCTCAGAGCACACTGGGATTCAGTTGATCACAACTAATATTATCCAGAGTAATAGAATTTACGGGGTATTACAGTAGGTGGGGTAGCTCCATTGAAATGTGCCAGTTTAGTGAAACGTGTGTAAGTTCTTGGTCTAAGATTCTATCCATGGCGAAAAGTTTTATTCATATTTATATATCAACAAAATTGTGTTGATATTTATAACGGAATAATTTGTTTTTAAAAAATATTTATTAATAAAGTACTATTCAATTCAATTTTTATTTATTACTAGGTTCTTGCGTAAGAGTTAAGATTGTGACATCCATTAATTTCCAAACTTTTAAATTTAAGAAGATTTTATTATATTATACTTACCATTTTTTGATGAACTTAATATTTAGTTTTATTAGTAATGAAAAATATGTAAACAGAATGCTCAGTAGTTGTTTTGAATTGATTTATAATTTGAGACCTTAAGTTAAATTCCTTACAACTATTATCAAAATTATTATGTTGCTTAAGTTGCTCTATATTTTCCATTCCTCTCTTGAGTATTTACTTTTTACATGTTCTTTTATTCAGATAATTTTATTTTCTTGGCAAGTTTTTAATATTAATTCTTTTAAATTTTCATCCTTTATTCCATTATTTCTAATTTTATTCCCATGCCAATCAATATTCTAATTTTACACTCTTCCTTTTAATGTACTCTCCCTTTTACATCCTTTTATTTGTTTTTATTTAAACAAATGGGATAATTAACTCAACTAAGTGTTTCATAAATAAAAATATAAAATACTAATAATCCTTACTTTATCATTCTTAAAACTCTATCATTTTTTTAACTTTTCTTTTTATTTACAAAGTTAAATTTCTTTATTTGTGGCACACAACTTCACACACACAGAAATAAGAATATACAAATTTTCAAGTCAGTTTTATCCTCTTGATGAGTCATTCAAGTATGGGAATTAGAAATCACTGATGGGAATAAAAATGCATGTAATACCCCGTAAATTTATAAATGCTCTGGTTAATATTATTATGATCAACTGGGTTCCGGGGTACTCTGAGTAATTATTTGATAAAATAATTAGAGTAAACTGACGAACTCAGAGTCGATTAAATTAATAGTATTTAACGTTGAGTTTTTATAATTTGATGTATTTGAGCTAATTTTGGACATTTAGTAGTGTTACTAAAAATGATAGTTTCTATACTATATATTTTCTTTTCATTTCCCTTGGAAAAACAAACAAAAGCTAAAAGAGAAAGAAAGAAAAGGAAAAAGGGAAGGAAGGAAAGGAAAAGAAAGAGGAAGAAGAGAAATTTTCCAAAAGCTCAAGAATCATCATCATTTCATCTGTTCTTCGTTTACTCGTCTCAGTATCAACCTCCTCGTCTAGTAATCCAGGTGGGTTCTAGTTAGACTCTTTAGAGTAGAGTTTTGTTGAGTTTAGAGTTAGGTTGAAATTGTGAAAATTGAATCTTTTTGCACAAAATTCATGAATCTAACTGCTAAATGCAATGTGTGATTGTATGTTATACTGCTTGTTGTATCTGTAACCTATTTCAGTGCATTTGGGTTGAGGAAAAATGGATTTTTGGGTTGAAATGGGTTGATCCCGTAGCAGAAAAATTCTGCAGAAAATTCTGCAGAATTTTCCTCTGCTCATACGCGTATTGGTCGAGGTGATACGCATATGGGGCTTGTCAATACGCGTACGGCAAGGGTAATACGCGTATGGATGGCCGGGCATTTTGAGCAATACGCGTATCGCTTGGGGCAATACGCGTATGGCTGGGCGAGCTTTTGGGCAATACGCGTACGGGGAGTACCAATACGCGTACGGCCAGGAGAGTTACAGAATTCTGCTGTTGTGATTTATTTTTCCGATCGATTGTTTACAATGCCGTAACTTTTTGTACGTAACTCGGATTGGAACAATTTTGATATCGTTGGAAAGATAATAAAATGTACTTTCTTATTTCAATGGTTTTAAGATTGTCGGCCGATTTAATTATATCGGGATTTCTGGAATAGTGTCGTTTTATCGACTTTTATCTGTTAATTGTGTGTAATTATTGTGGACAATATATGCATGTTAAAATATGGACTAGGCAGGGTGAGGATTATTACCAAAACAGTGTCGGAAGTGTGAATGTTCCATGTGTGGCAACGCTCGTGCATGAAAGGCCGAGGCGTGTGCATTCTGTTTATCAATAACCACAGTTGTGCGGTGTAGTTCATGAGACTCGAGCACCTCCTCTGAACGTTATACACAACTACTCGGCAGGTTTGAGTCCCGTGTTAAGTACGGTTGGAGCCTACGGGTAAAGAGACTTGTGACGGTGTACGGGCCGTGAGAAGTGACGGATCACGGTGTACGGACCGGTGATCCCGAATCCAATCGTATGCCAAGTAGCTACAAGGATCCATGACTCGGATCGCCTTCTAGACGTAGAAGGGTACGGGAAAAGGGGATACCTTGGTATTGGTTATTGATATGTGAGTTCTTGAGTGTACGGACTCAGAACGTACTACGGTACTTTGTGAATCCTTGATTTTACAGGCTCAAGAGGTACTTCGGTACTAGTGTGAGTTTACAGGCTCACCGTGGCGGTTACTTGTGTGTGTGTACTCATGGTCTTTCCCCTTTCCCCTTGGACATGAGTTAGGACTTTGTTAGAACCTTGTAAAGCCGAGAGGACTTTAAGATAGGGAACTCACTGAGATTTGATGTATCTCACCCCACTGTTGTTGTTTACATCACAGGTTCTGCAGGTTCGGCGAAGGGTAAGGATAAGGTTATTTGACTTTCCTTACGGATCGTGGTTTTGTGATGGCATGGCTTCCGCTATGGCGTTATGTTTTGAGATCATTGTTTTGATCTAGTTCTTAGTTTTTATCATTTTGGAACATCTTGTATATGTAATGCCTTAGACTTTTAGGTGTTTTGTGTTAGAGGCGTTTATGTATATAATGTGTTAACTAGGAACTTATTATGTTTCAGTACCAAAAGTGAAACTCATGTATAATATATGATTTGATGCATGTATTATTATATGGTCTTTACAGTTGGTATCAGAGCAGGTCGTATCCTTGACCTAGCCATGAAATAGAATAAGTGTTTCTTTCCGTTTCATATGCGGCGTGTCGCCATGGGTCTTGTCTGTTATATTTATGGTATTGAGTCTGATCAACTTAATCCTATTGATATGAAATTCAGGAACATGGCTGATAGACGCAGAAACAACCGTGGAAGACCAAGGACTACTCCAGCTGGGACAGTTCCACAAGGTGATGAAGGGAATGCCCCGTTGTACCAATTTATGCAACAGATGCAGCAACAGCAGAATCAGTTCATGCAAGGAATGATGCAACAAATGGCTGATGGTCTGCATCCTCCAGTGGTTGTTCCGGAAGTTACAGGAGGAACCTACAGGGAATTTGTTCGTATGAATCCTCCGGAGTTTCAAGGAGGGCTAGATCCGGTGAAGGCACACGAATGGATAACAGAAATGGAACGGATTTTTCTGATAGTTCATTGCAGTGAGGAGAATAAGGTGGTCTTTGCTTCTCACTGGTTGAAGGGTCCTGCCATGAGGTGGTGGGAGAGCGCTTCAGCCTTGATGACAACTCAGGAAGTGCCGAAAGTGTGGGAACAGTTTAAGGTAATCTTTATGGAGAAATATTTTTCGAGTTCATTAAGGTCTCAAAAGGAGTTTGAGTTCCAACAGTGAGACAGGGAAATTTGTCAGTGGCTTCTTATGCGGAACAATTTGAGATCATGGCTGACTATTCTAGACAGGCCATGTATGCTCCTGATGAGAGGTGGAAGATAGATCAGTTTCTGTTTGGGTTAAGGGCTGAGATTTCACACAGCGTGTCTCAACGGGAATTTGCTACTTATGCTGAAATGTTAAGACAATGTTATGTGGCAGAAAATAGCTTGAAAAAGATACAAATGGAGGTGGATTTGAACAGGGTAACTCAAGGTGACCGTGGAAGGTCGAATCAACAGTTTAGGCAAAGGCAACAGTCTTCCAAAGGGAAGCAAGTACAGGGCTCTAGAACTAGTGTGCCTCCAGTATGTCGCACTTGTGGGAGAAGTCATTTTGGTAGGTGCTATTCGGATGGGATACGGTGTTATCAGTGTAACAAGATGGGTCATGTAGCGAGAGATTGTCCTCAGAGTAGGAATCAGGCACAAGGGAAGACTACGGGTCGAGTTTATACTCTGGATGCAAGGAAAGCCAAGGGTGATAATTCCTTGATTGCGGGTACGTGTTTTGTTAATGGTCAACCTTGTTTTGTTTTATTTGACTGTGGGGCTACACATTCTTTTGTGTCTTTAAGGTGCGTGAAGCGACTCGGGTTGCAAACTATTCCTTTATTTCCTCCTATGGTGGTTACTACTGCCATGGATGAAATGGTTGAAACACCACTGATGTGTGAAAATTGTGTGTTGTCGGTGAACGAAAGAGTCTTCCAGATTGATCTTATTTGTTTGCCGCTCAAGAAAGTGGATGTTGTTCTGGGAATGGACTGGCTTTCAGCTAATTCGGTTTTTATCGGTTGTGAGGAGAAGCTAATTATTATTCCATCTGCTGAGACTACTCCGAAAGATGTATTATCAACGATTTTAGAAGGTACGGTGGGAATGGTAAATTTCTTGTTTGAGAAAGAGAAATCTGTTTTATTGGTTCTTACTAAGGAAGGAAGTAGTGAACAGAAAGTTCTGAGTATTCCAATAGTGTGTAAATTTCCTGAAGTGTTTCCTGAGGATGTTTCTTCTCTTCCTCCGGAGAGAGAGGTTGAGTTCTCTATTGACCTGATACTGGGAACGGCTCCTATATCCGTTTCTCCGTATCGGATGGCACCGCTTGAATTAAGAGAATTAAAGGATCAATTGGAGGACTTGATGTCTAAGCATTTTGTTAGGCCTAGTGTTTCACCGTGGGGAGCTCCAGTGTTATTGGTAAAGAAGAAAGATGGGGGTATGCGGTTGTGCATTGATTATCGTAAGTTGAATAAAGTTACCATTAAGAACAAGTATCCCTTACCAAGGATAGACGACTTGTTAGATCAATTAAAAGGAGCCTGTGTGTTCTCGAAGATTGATTTACGGTCGGGTTATCACCAGATTCGAGTGAAGAGTTCCGATGTGCCAAAGAATGCATTTAGGACACGTTATGGTCATTATGAATTCTTAGTGATGCCTTTCGGTGTGACTAATGCTCCAGCTGTTTTTATGGATTACATGAACCGAATATTTCAGGCTTACTTGGACCAATTTGTGGTAATTTTTATTGACGACATTCTTATTTATTTTCGTACTCCACAAGAGCACGGAGAACATCTGAGGATTGTCTTATCGGTCTTGCAAGAGAAGCAATTGTTTGCTAAGTTGAGAAAGTGTGAGTTTTGGATGTCGGAAGTTAATTTTCTGGGACATGTTATATCTCGAGGTGGTGTGGCAGTGGATCCATCGAAAGTAGAAGCAGTAATTAATTGGGAGAGACCGAGAAATGTTTCAGAAGTCAGAAGTTTCTTGGGATTGGCCGGTTACTATAGAAGGTTTATTAAGGGCTTTTCTCAATTGGCCTTACCAATGACAAAACTTACTCGAAAGGATGTTATTTTTGAATGGGATTCAGGTTGCGAACAAAGTTTTATGCATTTGAAGGAAAGTTTGACGAGTGCTCCAGTATTGATTATTACTGATCCTAACAACTCTTATGAAGTTTTCTGTGATGCTTCTAAGAGGGGATTAGGGGGTGTTCTGATGCAAGGTGGTCAAGTGGTAGCTTATGCTTCTCGACAGTTAAAAGTTCATGAGAAGAATTATCCGACTCATGATTTGGAACTAGCTGCAGTGGTTTTTGCACTGAAGGTGTGGCGTCATTATTTATATGGTGTACGTTTTAAAATGTTCAGTGACCACAAAAGTTTGAAGTATTTGTTTGATCAAAAGGAGTTGAATATGCGACAAAGAAGGTGGATGGAGTACTTAAAGGATTATGACTTAGAATTGAAGTATCATCCAGGGAAGGCGAATAAAGTAGCGGATGCTTTAAGTCGAAAAATGGTTCATAGTGCGGAATTGATGATTTTGGAGTATTCATTGTTGGAAAAGTTTAGAGATCTTAATCTCCAATTTGTGTGGACTCCGAATGGTGTGATCATGGGAAATTTGAATGTCAATTCTACTTTGAGAGTTGAGATTCAACAGGCACAATTGTTAGAGGAAGAGTTACAAGAGTTGTCACTTCAGCCGGGTTTTACATGAGCGACAGATGGGATTATTCTGTTTAATCAAAGGATTTATGTTCCGAAAGATGAGGCATTAAAAAGGAAGATTTTGGACGAAGCTCATAAGAGTACTTTTACGGTACATCCTGGTTCTTCGAAGATGTATCAGGATTTAACGAAGGATTATTGGTGGCCTGGGATGAAAAAGGATATAGCGGGATATGTGTCAGAATGTGCGGTGTGCCAACAGGTGAAGATTGAACACCAAAGACCGGGCGGTTTGTTACAACCTTTGGATATTCTAGTTTGGAAGTGGGATAGTATTTCTATGGATTTTGCAGTGGGTTTACCCCGTACCCAAGGTGGGTATGATTCTATTTGGGTAATTGTTGATCGACTAACGAAATCTGCACACTTCTTAGCCGTAAAGACTACTTATAAGGCAAGTCATCTTGCAAGGTTGTTTATTGCTGAGATTGTGAGATTGCATGGTATTCCTTCTAGTATTGTGTCCGATAGAGATCCGAAGTTTACTTCGAGATTTTGGAAAGTGTTCCAACAAGCCATGGGTACGAATTTGCGTTTGAGCACGTCGAATCATCCTCAAACGGATGGTCAGACTGAGCGAACAATACAAACGATGGAGGATATGTTAAGAGCTTGTGTGCTAGAGAGTAGGGGGAATTGGAAGGAACTTTTACCGTTAATTGAGTTTTCATATAACAATAGTTACCATGCGAGCATCGGTATGGCTCTTTATGAAGCATTGTATGGGAGAAAGTGTAGGACACCTTTGTGTTGGGCTGAAATTGGCGAAGATAGAATTTTGGGACCCGAGATTATTCAAGAGACTACGGAAAAGATTCGAATGATCCGCGAGAAGGTTAAACAAGCACAAGATCGTCAAAAGAGTTATGCGGACAATCGTAGGAGACCTTTGGAATTTGAGGAAGGTGACCATGTATTTCTGAAAGTTACTCCGAGATTGAGATTGAAAGGACCGTTTAAGTCGCGAAAGTTAAGTCCGAGATACGTGGGACCGTATCAGATTTTAGAAAGGATTGGTGAAGTTGCTTATAGATTAGCCTTACCACCCTATCTATCCGAGATGCATGACGTTTTTCACGTATCTCAGCTCCGTAAGTTTATTCCTGATCCTCTTCAGCCAATTCTACCCGAATCAGTGGAAATTGAAGCGGATTTGACTTTTGAACCACAACCGAGTCGTGTTGTGGGAAGGGAAACAAAAGTGTTAAGGAACAAAGATATTCCACTTGTTAAGGTGCAATGGGATATGACGCATCCGGGCGATGCTACTTGGGAACTAGAATCGGAAATGCGAGATTCTTATCCACATCTGTTCGGGTAATATTCTAAATTCGAGGACGAATTTCTATTTAAGGAGGGGAGGATGCAATACCCCGTAAATTTATAAACGCTCTGGTTAATATTATTATGATCAACTGGGTTCCGGGGTACTCTGAGTAATTATTTGATAAAATAATTAGAGTAAACTGACGAACTCAGAGTCGATTAAATTAATAGTATTTAACGTTGAGTTTTTATAATTTGATGTATTTGAGCTAATTTTGGACATTTAGTAGTGTTACTAAAAATGATAGTTTCTATACTATCTATTTTCTTTTCATTTCCCTTGGAAAAACAAACAAAAGCTAAAAGAGAAAGAAAGAAAAGGAAAAAGGGAAGGAAGGAAAGGAAAAGAAAGAGGAAGAAGAGAAATTTTCCAAAAGCTCAAGAATCATCATCATTTCATCTGTTCTTCGTTTACTCGTCTCAGTATCAACCTCCTCGTCTAGTAATCCAGGTGGGTTCTAGTTAGACTCTTTAGAGTAGAGTTTTGTTGAGTTTAGAGTTAGGTTGAAATTGTGAAAATTGAATCTTTTTGCACAAAATTCATGAATCTAACTGCTAAATGCAATGTGTGATTGTATGTTATACTGCTTGTTGTATCTGTAACCTGTTTCAGTGCATTTGGGTTGAGGAAAAATGGATTTTTGGGTTGAAATGGGTTGATCCCGTAGCAGAAAAATTCTGCAGAAAATTCTGCAGAATTTTCCTCTGCTCATACGCGTATTGGTCGAGGTGATACGCGTATGGGGCTTGTCAATACGCGTACGGCAAGGGCAATACGCGTATGGATGGTCGGGCATTTTGAGCAATACGCGTATCGCTTGGGGCAATACGCGTATGGCTGGGCGAGCTTTTGGGCAATACGCGTACGGGGAGTCCCAATACGCGTACGGCCAGGAGAGTTACAGAATTCTGCTGTTGTGATTTATTTTTCCGATCGATTGTTTACAATGCCGTAACTTTTTGTACGTAACTCGGATTGGAACAATTTTGATATCGTTGGAAAGATAATAAAATGTACTTTCTTATTTCAATGGTTTTAAGATTGTCGGCCGATTTAATTATATCGGGATTTCTGGAATAGTGTCGTTTTATCGACTTTTATCTGTTAATTGTGTGTAATTATTGTGGACAATATATGCATGTTAAAATATGGACTAGGCAGGGTGAGGATTATTACCAAAACTGTGTCGGAAGTGTGAATGTTCCATGTGTGGCAACGCTCGTGCATGAAAGGCCGAGGCGTGTGCATTCTGTTTATCAATAACCACAGTTGTGCGGTGTAGTTCATGAGACTCGAGCACCTCCTCTGAACGTTATACACAACTACTTGGCAGGTTTGAGTCCCGTGTTAAGTACGGTTGGAGCCTACGGGTAAAGAGACTTGTGACGGTGTACGGGCCGTGAGAAGTGACGGATCACGGTGTACGGACCGGTGATCCCGAATCCAATCGTATGCCAAGTAGCTACAAGGATCCATGACTCGGATCGCCTTCTAGACGTAGAAGGGTACGGGAAAAGGGGATACCTTGGTATTGGTTATTGATATGTGAGTTCTTGAGTGTACGGACTCAGAACGTACTACGGTACTTTGTGAATCCTTGAGTTTACAGGCTCAAGAGGTACTTCGGTACTAGTGTGAGTTTACAGGCTCACCGTGGCGGTTACTTGTGTGTGTGTACTCATGGTCTTTCCCCTTTCCACTTGGACATGAGTTAGGACTTTGTTAGAACCTTGTAAAGCCGAGAGGACTTTAAGATAGGGAACTCACTGAGATTTGATGTATCTCACCCCACTGTTGTTGTTTACATCACAGGTTCTGCAGGTTCGGCGAAGGGTAAGGACAAGGTTATTTGACTTTCCTTACGGATCGTGGTTTTGTGATGGCATGGCTTCCGCTATGGCGTTATGTTTTGAGATCATTGTTTTGATCTAGTTCTTAGTTTTTATCATTTTGGAACATCTTGTATATGTAATGCCTTAGACTTTTAGGTGTTTTGTGTTAGAGGCGTTTATGTATATAATGTGTTAACTAGGAACTTATTATGTTTCAGTACCAAAAGTGAAACTCATGTATAATATATGATTTGATGCATGTATTATTATATGGTCTTTACAATGCATAAAGAGACGGTTCTTTCTCATAATATTGAAATTAAGTTTTGAATTTAAATTTAGTTAATTAATTTTAAAATGATTAGATACATTAATAACAATATTATATAATAATAAAAAAAATCAAAATATGTTGCATGGATTTTCTTTTTAATAATAAAAAATTATAATCTTTGTGAATGAGTTGTAGAACTTATATTTCAAGGAAATAATAAAATATTATATTTAGTTGAGTTTTATTTACTTCTTTTCCAAATAATAATTGATTTCTTAGTCATGTCATGATGAAAAAATTTATTTGCAATGTATGGTTAATTAACTGACATAATTTTCTTAAGTGGCGAAATTGCTTTTTAACTTCATCATGGCATATACATATGTGTGTGATGTATTAATGGAGAGTTATTTTTCTCATAGATCTGTGATAAATTGTGTCTGATGAACTAAAGGCGCGCAGGTTCTATGGATAATAAATTGCTTAAAGCATCCTTATTGTATTTTTAAAATATAAATATGTTCTTTCACCAAATCCTACCACATTGAAGGTGGTTGTAATTGGTTTTTAGAGACATTTTACCCTATATCATTTCCTCAATTCTCAATTATTTAAACAATAACAATATGTGGTATATATACTACCCCATTTTTTTCTAATAATAAAAAATTGATCCAAATTTATATTTAATACATCTACAAGTTTTCCATATTAATGGATGTTATATAAAAAAAATAAAAATGTGTGGAATAATATAACTTTAATATATTAATAAAGTTGAATGGTTTCTTTATTTTACATATTTTATATGTTCTTACAAGATCTTAATTTGAAACATATATTAGGACTTCCTTTTATTAATTTATTTTTCGTAAAGAATATAATAACTCATCCTATAGTACAACAACACTTATTAGAACTAGGAAAAATAATTCTTCAGGTACCGCCTTGCTTAAATCCCTTATTAATACAATCTGTATTACATTGGTCATCAGATGCACAATTACCATCTAGACATTTTATATCCATAAGGCTATACTCACCACTTGAAAAACCTACAACAACAAAAAAAATGAATTATAAATTTTGTGTTTTTAAGAACCTTTGAGGTTGTTAATTTTATATGAGTTATACAACTAGAGAGGTAAAACAATCTTTTATTCATTACCTGAAAGCAAGATCATAGAAATTGTAGTACCCCCGTATTTTAATTACTATGGATAATATTAGTTGTGATCTACTGAGTCCTAGTGTGCTCTGAGAAATTATCTGCAGAGATAATTAGGGTAACTGTTGAACTTAGAGTAAATCCAATTTATATTATCAGACTCCGAGATATTTAAATATTTGGACTTTAGAGACTTTTTGGACAATTAGTAGTGTTGATAATTGATGACTTTATGCTATAACATTTCTTTTCCTTCATTTTCCTCTTTAGAACCAAAGGGAGAAAAAGATAGAAAGAAGTGGAGAGAAAGAAAAGAGAAAGGAAGGAAAAGAGAAGCGGAAACCAAGAAGTAGAAAGATCAAGAACACCATCAAATCATCTTCCAATCTTCACCATCATCATCTATTCAAGGTGGGTTCTAGATAGACGCTTTTGTTTTAGATTTTCTTGAATTCTAGAACCTAGGTTAGAATTGTAAGAAAATTGGATAAGTTGCAAAATCTTAAATTTTAACTGTTGAAATGTGTTAATAACTGAGTACTATAAGTTATATGAGTGTAGAATCACTCATATTTGATTGTGGGATGTTTGGATATGTTTTGGTGGGGTTTTGGAACCATGGGAACTCAGATGTTACGCTGATGAACTTCTGCTTTTTATCAGATTCGCACTGCGAATCCCCCAACGAAGGGGAAATCGTGCTCTCGCTGGCTATTTGCACTGCGAAGACGAAGGCGAACATTCGCCAGTGGTTCGCACTGCAAACTTTACCTTGATTTTTCTACTGACTTGGTTCGCCAGCTGTTCGCACTGCGAATGGGGCAGCGAACAAGTGTTGGCTAGGCGTTTGCTGGATGCTTCGCTCTGCGAATGAAGTAGCGAGCATTTGCTGCTTCTTCGCAATGCGAACATGACAGAACATCCATTTTGTTTCTTGCATAACTTTTGACTCGTTTATCCGTTTTGCATATTCTTGGTATCGTTGTGGAGCTAGTGTAATACCCCGTAAATTATTTTACTCCGGATAATACTAGTTGTGATCAACTGAGTTCCAGTGTACTCTGATAAATTATCTGCAGAGATAATTAGGGTAACTGTTGAACTTAGAGTAAATCCAATTAATATTATCTGACTCTGAGATATTTAAATATTTGGACTTTAGAGACTTTTTGGACAATTAGTAGTGTTGGTAATTGATGATGTTTTACTATATCTTTTTCTTTTCCCTCATTTTCCTTCTTAGAGCCAAAGAAATGAAAAGATAGAAAGAAAAGGGAGAGAAAGGAAACGAAAGAAGAGGAAAAGACTCAAGAACATCAAATCTTCAACCATCAACCAATCTTCATCGAATCAACTCGTCTTCTTCATCATTATCCTCTGCATAAGGTGGGTTCTAGATAGATACTTTAGATGTAGAATTCCATGTGTTTTAGAGTTTGGTTGAAATTGTGAGAAAATGAGTAATTATGCTAAAATCATGAATTTAACGGATGAAATGCGAGATAATCGTTGTTGAATATTTGTTGTTATGATTATACTACGTTTTGATGACTATAATGAGGTTTGGATGTGTTATGATTGGAAAATATTTGGTTTTGGGTTCAAGAACAGCGCTGTGGAGAAGTGGGATTTTCCAGGCTTCGCCTAGCGAACCTGGGGCGAGTCCCAGCGAACGGATTTTCGAGGGTTCACCTAGCGAACCCGCCAACGAAGGTCAGCGAGTGTTCGCCAGGGACGTTCGGCTAGCGAACTTTGGGTGTTTTCAGTTCTGTTTGGTTCTGCCTTGCTTCGCTGTGTTTTTCGCTAGGCAAAGGGAGAGGTAAGTGTTCGCCACAGTGTTCGCGAAGCGAACTTTATGTCTGTTTTTGCTCTGTTTGTTCTTTTGCCAGGAGCTTCGCCTAGCGAAGGCTGGGGCGAAGGCTCGCTGGGACGTTCGCCTAGCGAACATGGCTGGAGATGAAATTTTGTTTTTTTCATAACTTTTGCATCGTTTATCCGTTTTGCGTATTCTTGTTATCGATGTGAAATTATGAATGACCTCTAATTAATAGAAGGGAGAAATACTGGTTTTGATGCCCGATTAAATAAATCGGAGGGAACCGTGAATTTTCGTAATATGCGATATGTGAACTCTGTGTTCTATTATGCGATTGATGGCTATATACCTATGCACTTCTTGTTGAACATGTTTGAATATGTATGCATGCTAAAATATGAAATAGGTAGAGTGAGGATTATTACAGTGAAACAATGGTCAGAAAATGTGGAAATGACAAAACAACGACGCTCGTGCATAAGAGGCCGAGGCGTGCGTGTATTACATTATGGTTGTATGTGAAATCACGAGATCGTAACCATTATTCTATTATGTGCCATTTCATGAGTAACGAGCTCCTCTATAATGAATGCACGATTTCTTGGTAGGTTTGATTCCCAATGTTATAGTACGAATGGAGCCTACGGATAAAGAGATTTGTGACGGTGTACGGGCCATGTGAAGTGACTGATCACGGGTACGGACGATGATCCCGAATCCATCTTGTATGCTAAGAAATATACGAGGGTCCATGACTCGTTCCTACTTATAGACGTAGAAGAGGTCGGGAGAAAGGGGATGCCTTGACGGGTTATCGATAAGTGATACTTTTGACTAACGGGCTCAATAACGTGTTTTCCTTATAGTGTGAGATTGTGAACTGTGTGTGTGTTCAAAGTCTTTCCCCTTCCCTTTGACTTGAGCTAGGCTTATTAGAACCTTGTAAAGCCGAGAGGACTATAAGATAGCGAACTCACTGAGATTTGATGTATCTCACCCCACTGTTGTTGTTTACATCACAGGTTCTGCAGGTTCGGCGAAGGGTAAGGACAAAGTGGTTTGACTTTTCCTTACGGATCGTGGCTTTTGAGATGGCATGGCTTCCGCTATGGCATTTTATTTTGAGATCATTGTATTGATCTAGTTCTTAGTGCATTTTTTTGGGACATCTTGTATACGTTATGTTGTAGGCTTTAGACCTTTGTATTTAGGGCATTTAATGTATATAATGTGTTAGCTAGGAACTTATGGTATTTTAGTACCAAATACTTGGACTCATGTATGATATATATGCTTTGATGTATGTTATTATGTGTGGGTGTTACAGTTGGTATCAGAGCAGGTCGTATCCTCGACCTAGGCATGAAATAGTATAAGTGTTTCTTTCCGTATCATATGTGTTGAGTCGCCATTGGTCTTACGTGTTATATTTGTGGTATTGAGCCTGATCAACTTAATCCTATCTGTATGACATTTAGGAACATGGCCGACTGGTGCAGAAACAACCGTGGTAGACCGAGAACTACTCCAGCAGGGACAAATCCGCCAGGGGACGAAGGGAATGCCCCTCTGTATCAATTCATGCAACAGATGCAGCAACAGCAGAATCAGTTTGTGCAACAAATGGCTGGTGGTGTGCATCCTCCAGTGGTTGTGCCAAAAGCTACAGGGGGAACCTTTAGAGATTTCATTCGGATGAATCCTCCAGAGTTTCAGGGAGGATTAGATCTGATAAAGGCGCATGAGTGGATATCCGGTATGGAGCAGATTTTCTTGATTGTTTAGTGTAGTGAAGAGAATAAGGTTGTGTTCGCTTCTCATTTTTTGAAGGGTCCTGCCATGAGGTGGTGGGAGAGCGCTTCAGCATTAATGACAATTCAAGAGGTACCGAAATTGTGGGAGCAGTTTAAGATAATATTTATGGAGAATTATTTTCCAAGTTCCTTAAGGTCTCAAAAAGAACTTGAATTTCAGCAGCTGAGACAAGGTAACTTGACAGTGGCTTTTTATGCGGAAAAGTTCAAGGTTATGGCTGCTTATTCTAGACAAGCCATGTATGCTCCCGATGAAAGATGGAAGATTGATCAGTTTCTTTTTGGTTTAAGCGCTGAAATTTCACATAGTGTGTCCCAGAGAGAATTTACTAGCTATGCGGAATTGTTACGACAGTGTTATATGGCGGAGCACAGTTTGAAGAAGGTACAAGCGGAAGGTGAATTAAGTAGGGTGACTCAAAGTGATCGTGGGAGATCGAATCAAAAATTTAGAGCGAGGCAACAATCATTCAAAGGGAAGCAAGTTCAGAGTTCTAAGACTAGTGCACCTCCGGTGTGCCGTATTTGTGGAAGGATGCATTACGGTAGATGTCGCCTCGAAGGAGTGGAGTGTCATAGGTGCCATAAAGTGGGCCATTGGGCGAGAGATTGTTCTCAAAATAGAAATCAAATGCAAGAAAAGAGTACTGGCCGAGTGTATACCTTGGATGCAAGGAAGACAAAGGGTGATAACTCCTTGATTGTGGGTACGTGTTTTGTGAATGGGAATCCTTGTTTTGTTTTATTTGATTGTGGGGCAACACATTCTTTTGTGTCCACGCGATGCGTGAAGCGACTAGGGTTGAAAGTTGTTCCTTTCTCTCCACCCATGGTGGTTACTACTGCCATGGATGAAATTGTTGAAACACCGTTGATGTGTGAAAATTGTGTATTGTCGGTGAATGAAAGAGTCTTCCAGATTGATCTTATTTGTTTGCCACTTAAGAAAGTGGATGTTGTCCTGGGAATGGATTGGCTTTCAGCTAATTCGGTATTCATCGGGTGTGAAGAAAAACTAAGCATTATTCCATCTACTGAAGCTACTCCGAAGGATGTGTTAACTACCATTTTGGAAGGTACGGTTGGAATGATTTATTTCTTGTTTGAGGAGGAAAAGTTTGTTCTTATGATTCTTATTAAGGAGGGGAGTAGTAACCTTCAAGTTTTGAGTATTCCAGTAGTTTGTGACTTTCCTGAAGTTTTCCCCGAGGATATCACTTCTCTTCCTCCGGAACGGGAAGTGGAATTCTCTATTGACCTGATACCAAGAACGGCTCTAATATCCGTTTCTCCATTTCAGATGGCAACACTTGAATTAAGAGAATTAAAGGACCAATTGGAAGAGTTGTTGGCTAAGCATTTTGTTTGACCCAGTGTTTCACCCTGGGGAGCACCAGTGTTGTTGGTAAAGAAAAAGGATGGTGGAATGCGGTTGTGTATCGATTACCGTCAATGAGTAAGGTCACCATCAAGAACAAATACCCATTGCGAAGGATAGACGATCTGTTAGATCAATTGAAAGGAGCCTGCGTGTTCTCAAAGATTGATTTACGGTCGGGTTATCATCAGATTCGGGTGAAGAGTTCAGATGTACCAAAGACTGCGTTCAGAACCCGTTATGGTCATTATGAATTTTTGGTGATTCCTTTCGGTGTGACGAATGCTCTGGCAGTTTTTATGGATTACATGAATCGGATATTTCAACCTTACTTGGACCAATTTGTGGTGATTTTCATTGATGACATTCTTATCTAATCTCGTGACCCTCAAGAGCACGGAGAACACATAAGAATCGTTTTATCCATTTTGCAAGAGAGACAACTTTTTGCTAAGCTAAGTAAGTGTGAATTTTGGATGTCGGAGGTGAATTTCCTTGGTCATGTCATATCTCAAGGGGGTGTAGCGGTTAATCCATCAAAAGTTGAAGCAGTGATAAATTAGGAGAGACCGAAGAATGTGTCTGAAGTTAGAACCTTTTTGGGACTAGCAGGGTATTATAGAAGGTTTATTAAAGGCGTTTCCCAACCGGCTTTACCAATGACGAGACTTACTCGGAAGGATTGTATGAATGGGATTCGGCTTGTGAGCAAAGTTTTATGAGCTTGAAAGAGAGATTGATGACCGCTCCTGTTTTGGTTATTCCTGATCCTAGCAAGTCATATGAGGTGTATTGTGATGCATCGAAGAGGGGATTAGGAGGTGTGTTAATGCAAGATGGACATGTAGTGGCTTATGCTTCACGACAGTTGAAAGTCCATGAAGAGAATTATCCAACGCATGATTTAGAATTGGCGGCAGTTGTTTTTACCTTGAAAGTGTGGCGTCACTATTTGTATGGTGTACGTTTTGAGATGTTTAGCGACCACAAGAGCTTAAAGTACCTCTTTGATCAGAAGGAGTTGAACATGCGTCAAAGGAGGTGGATGAAATATTTGAAAGATTATGACTTGGAACTTAGATACCATCCGATAAAGTGGCGGATGCATTGAGTAGGAAGGTGTTGCCTAATGCCGAGTTGATGATGCTAGAGTATACTTTATTGGAAAAATTTCGAGATCTAAATCTTCAATTTAATTGGACTCTTAATTGTGTGATTATGGGGAATTTGGATATCAATTCTACTCTTAGGGAAGAAATCCAACAAGAGCAAAGGTTGGATGAGAAGTTGTAAGGAGTGTTATTGCAACCGGGTTTTATGCGAGCTACCGACGGAGTTGTTGTATTTAACCAAAGGATTTGTGTTCCGGATAACACGGAGTTAAAAAGGAGGATTTTAGATGAAGCGCATAAGGGTGCTTTTACTATACATCTGGGATCTTCAAGGATGTACCAAGACCTAAAGAGGGACTATTGGTGGTCCGGGATGAAAAGAGATGTTGCGATGTATGTGTCGGAATGTGCGGTGTGTCAACAAGTAAAGATCGAACACCAAAGGTCGGGTGGCTTGTTGCAACCTTTAGAAATTTTGGGGTGGAAATGGGATAGTATTTCGATGGACTTCGCCGTGGGATTACCCCGTGCCCAAGGTGGTTATGATTCAATTTGGGTGATTATGGATCGGTCGACGAAGTCTGCTCATTTCTTGGCCGTAAAGACTACTTATAAGGTGAGTTATCTCGCAAGGTTGTTCATTTCGGAGATAGTGAGGTTACATGGCATTCTTACTAGTATCGTTTCGGATAGAGATCCGAAATTTACTTCGAGATTTTGGAGAGCTTTTCAACAAGCTATGGGGACGAAGTTGTGTATGAGCATGTCGAAACATTCGCAGACGGATGGTCAGACGGAACGGACAATACAGACAATGAAGGACATGTTGAGGGCTTGTGTCCTTGGAAGTGGAGGAAATTGGATAGAACTTTTGCCATTGATTGAATTCTCGTATAATAACAGTTATCATGCAAGCATTGGTATGGCACCTTATGAGGCGTTGTATGGTAGGAAGTGTAGGACACCGTTGTGTTGGGCAGAAGTGGGGAAGGATAGAATGTTGGGACCCGAGATCATTTATGAAACTACGGAGAAAATTAAGATGATCTGCGATAAGATCAAACAAGCACAAGATCGCCAGAAGAGTTATGCGGATAACCGTAGAAGACCTTTAGAATTTGAAGAAGGCGATTACGTGTTTTTGAAAGTTACTCCGAGATTGTGGTTGAAAGGACCGTTTCGGTCGTGGAAGTTAAGTCCGAGATACGTGGGACCGTATCAGATTTTGGAAAGAATTGGTGAAGTAGCCTACAGATTAGCCTTACCGCCTTCTCTGTCCGAGATGCGTGATGTTTTTCATGTATCTCAACTTCGAAAATTTGTCCCAGATCCTCTTCAGCCAATTTTACCAGGTACCATTGAAATAGAAGCAGATTTGACCTTTGAGCCTCAACCGAGTCGTATCACCAAAAGAGAAACTAAAGTGTTAAGGAATAAAGATATTCCTCTTGTGAAGGTCCAGTGGAATGAGACGGATCCGGGCGATACAACTTGGGAATTGGAATCGGAGATGCGGGCGGTCTACCCTCATCTTTTCAGGTAATTGTTTTAAATTCGTGGGCGAATTTCTATTTAAGGGGGGAGGATGTAATACCCCGTAAATTATTTTACTCCGGATAATACTAGTTGTGATCAACTGAGTCCCAATGTACTCTGATAAATTATCTGCAGAGATAATTAGGGTAACTGTTGAGCTTAGAGTAAATCCAATTAATATTATCTGACTCTGAGATATTTAAATATTTGGACTTTAGAGACTTTTTGGACAATTTGTAGTGTTGGTAATTGATGACGTTTTACTATATCTTTTTCTTTTCCCTCATTTTCCTTCTTAGAGCCAAAGAAAGGAAAAGATAGAAAGAAAAGGGAGAGAAAGGAAAGGAAAGAAGAGGAAAAAACTCAAGAACATCAAATCTTCAACCATCCTCCAATCTTCATCGAATCAACTCATCTTCTTCATCATCATCCTCTGTATAAGGTGGGTTCTAGATAGATACTCTAGATGTAGAATTCCATGTGTTTTTGAGTTAGGTTGAAATTGTGAGAAAATGAGTAATTATGCTAAAATCATGAATTTAACGGATGAAATGCGAGATAATCGTTGTTAAATACTTGTTGTTATGATTATACTATGTTTTGATGACTATAATGAGGTTTGGATGTGTTATGATTGGAAAATATTTGGTTTTGGGTTCAAGAACAGCGCGGTGGAGAAGTGGGATTTCCTAGGCTTCGCCTAGCGAACCTGGGGTGAGTTCTAGCGAATGGATTTTCGAGGGTTCACCTAGCGAACCCGTCAGTGAAGGTCAGCGAGTGTTCGCCAGGGACATTCGCCTAGCGAATTTTGGGTGTTTTCAGTTCTGTTTGGTTCTGCCTTGCTTTGCTGAGTTGCTCGCTAGGCGAAGGGAGAGGCGAGTGTTCGCCAGAGTGTTCGCGAAGCAAACTTTATGTCTGTTTTTGCTCTGTTTGTTCTTTTGCCAAGAGCTTCGCCTAGCGAAGGCTGGGGCGAAGGCTCGTTGGGACGTTCGCCTAGCGAACATGGCTGGAGATGAAATTTTGTTTTTTTATAACTTTTGCATCGTTTATCCGTTTTGCGTATTCTTCTTATCGATGTGAAACTGTTAATGACCTCTAATTAATAGAAGAGAGAAATACTGGTTTTGATGCCCAATTAAATAAATCGGAGGGAACCGTGAATTTTCGTAATATGCGATATGTGAACTCTGTGTTCTATTATGCGATTGATGGCTATATACCTATGCACTTCTTGTTGAACATGTTTGAATCTGTATGCATGCTAAAATATGAAATAGGTAGAGTGAGGATTATTACCGTGAAACAGTGGTCGGAAAATGTGGAAATGATAAAACGATGACGCTCGTGCAAAAGAGGCCGAGGCGTGCGTCTATTACATTATGGCTGTATGTGAAATCACGAGATCGTAACCATTATTCTATTATGTGCCATTTCATGAGTAACGAGCTCCTCTTTAATGAATGCACGATTTCTTGGTAGGTTTGATTCCCAATGTTATAGTACGAATGGAGCCTACGGGTAAAAAGACTTGTGACGGTGTACGGGCCGTGTGAAGTGACGAATCACAGGTACGGCCGATGATCCCGAATCCATCTCGTATGCCAAGAAATCTACGAGGGTCCATGACTCGTTCCTACTTCTAGACGTAGAAGAGGTTGGGAGAAAGGGAATGCCTTGACGGGTTATAGATAAGTGATACTTTTGAGTAACGGGCTCAATAACGTGTTTTCCATATAGTGTGAGATTGTGAACTGTGTGTGTGATAAAAGTCTTTCCCCTTCCCTTTGACTTGAGCTAGGCTTATTAGAACCTTGTAAAGCCGAGAGGACTATAAGATAGCGAACTCATTGAGATTTGATGTATCTCACCCCACTGTTGTTGTTTACATCATAGGTTCTGCAGGTTCGGCGAAGGGTAAGGACAAAGTGGTTTGACTTTTCCTTATGGATCGTGGCTTTTGAGATGGCATGGCTTCCGCTATGGCATTTTATTTTGAAATCATTGTATTGATCTAGTTCTTAGTACATTTTTTTTTGGGACATCTTGTATACGTTATGTCGTAGGCTTTAGACCTTTGTATTTAGGGCATTTAATGTATATAATGTGTTAGCTAGGAACTTATGGTATTTCAGTACCAAATACTTGGACTCATGTATGATATATATGCTTTGATGTATGTTATTATGTGTGGGTGTTACAGCTAGGAACATATTCCAGCTGATGGTAGTAAGAAATATCTATTTATTGCCCGATTAAATAAATCGGAAGGAACCGTAAATTTGTATAATTTGTGGTATGTTGAATTTTGTGTCCCATTATGTGATTGATGATTACATGTCTATGTTATTATTGTTAAACATGTTGGAATATGTATGCATGTTAAAATATGAATAGGTAGGGTGAGGAACATTACCGTAAATGATGTCGAAAGTGTGTAAATGATATGGTGACAACGCTCGTGCAGGAGAGACTGAGGCGTGTTTCTAGTAATCATAACCGATTGATCTTGCGGTGTAGTTTCATGAGACTCGAGTGTTGCACCCCAAAATTTGCCCTCCTTACCTTTTACTAACTGGCTTATGTTTCATTTCATTTTTTTTACATTATCATGTATGCATATCATTAGCATGGGGTCAAGGTGCTTGAGGCAGTTCAAGAAGGTCCTATCTGGTCTACTACATCATCAAGAGTTCACAGCTTATTCCAGGCATTTTTAATATTTTCGTATTTTCATTCATCTGACTGTAGTTCCACTCTGCATCATCTAAATAGCATAAAATAGTGTTTTTCATCTCGCATACTGCCTAAAATATTGGTCGGAATAATTTCTCGGAAATTTACAGACAGAGTGGTCAAATTAAGTTTCAGCGGTGCTCAAAATCAGGGGACAGAAAATTTTAAAATCGAACTTGCAAACGTCAATCATATTATTCTACGGTTCGCGTGTTCGTTTTAATTTTTCGTCATATTTTGTCCAATTTGAGCATTTTTACGGATCAAAATTTATTTTAAAATCTGACCAAATACTGTATTTTTTCGAGTCATATATTTCGTACTAATCATTTTAGTGTACTCGGTTTGTTTTTTCCGATTATTTAGGCGTCCGATTTTTATTTATTTGGGGTCCGTTTATATTACCTTTTTTTAACTAATATTATTTAGAATAAATAATTATAATAACTAGCATTGTTGTTAATTTAAATAATGTTTAATAGGCTAATTAGTATTTTTTTAATAGCCATTTTTATTTTAAATTTTACTAATTTTAAGAAAAAATAAGTAGTGATTAGCATTTTATTTTAATTTTATCTTAAATTTTTATAAGTAAGTTTAGTTTTTATTTCAGATTTATTAAATTATTTAAATTTTATTTAACTTTTAATATTATTAAACTTGGGCCTCAAATTGGGTATTAGGGACATTATTGACAACTAAAAGTAAACCCTAATTTGGTCCCTATATATTGTTGTTACGGTTAAAAAAAGGAAAAAAAAAGGAGGACCGGAAAAAGAAAAGGGAGACCGAAAGAAAGAAAAAGGGATATACGGCGTCGCTGAAAGGAGATTGCATTTTCTAATACGTTTCGTGTCATACAACTGCTGTTTTCGTTCAGGTTTCTAACATATTATAACCAATATATGCACTTCGCATCATGAAACTTATATAATATATAATTAAGTTTTTTTGAAATGTTTGGAATGCATGTGCACAAATGACGTTTACCGCAGCACCGTCAATATCTAACGTAAATACATGCCTAGTTTTATATTTTTTTTGTTTTATTAACATGTATACTTAACTAATATTATAATATATGCCTTTTTTTTTTATTTTTTTTATAATCTTATTTGTTTTATTACTTATTGTTTTTAATATATTGTTTTTTATCTTTTTATTCATTTTATTTTTTTGATCGAATCGTGTCGATACGCTGTCTGCATATATGTGCATGATGCGTGACCTTTATATTTAGTTCGATCCAACTGCGATGACCGCATTTTCGCGATAGCAATATTGTTGAGGTTTTTTTTTCCAAAGCTAAAAATTATTATTATTATTTTTTTTTTTGATTTGCCTTTTTTTGTTATATTTAGATCCGTACAATTCAGATCCGGTTGCGATGACCGCGTTTTCGCGATAGCAATATTGTTGAGGGTTTTTTTTCCAAAGCTAAATTTCTCTTTTTTTGATTTGCCTTTTTGTTATATTTGGATCCGTACAATTCGGATCCGGTTGCAATGACCGCGTTTTCGCGATAGCAAAGTCGTTGAGGTTTTTTTTATTTTCTTTTTTTGTAATATTAATTGAATAATTTCCTTTTGAATTTAATTCATGCACCATTTTTACCATTTTATAAAATTTTCACAAATTTTATTTTTATTTTTATTTTATTTTATTTTTATCATCTAAACCAATTGTTTAATTCAATTTCTTTTTGCATCACACATTTCATGCATACCCTAAATTGTCTTTGATTTCTGAATTCATGTTTGGATTATAATTACTATTGTTTGCCATAGTTTGATTTTCACTTGCCTTGATATTATTTGTAACCGTTTCGTACTAACCTTTTACGCAGGGACTAAGGTAAGTTCTTTAAGGGTATGGATAAATATCCATGGTCACCCTTATCCTTTCCTTCTCTCCTATCTTCTTCCTTTAGGATTTAGGTTGTCGTCAAACCTCACTAACCGTAGGTCACCCATGCATGATAACGTTAGGACTCTTAGTTCCCTTAGAGTCACCCTTGTGTCTTCTCTCTTCTCATCTCAAATTTCTTTAAAACACTTAATAAGAATAAGGTGTATTGCGCACGAGCCTTAAGTATGGGGAATGAGAAATGAGGGGCTTCCTCTCATCTTTCTAGAGTGCTTAGCGAGCGTCCTGTCTTGGGACGATGCGTTAAGTATTCGCCCCTGTGCCCTAGACTTTGGTGCAATGCGACTTAGGAACTAACTTAAGCCACTTCTGTCCTAAAAAACACAAACCAACTTCAAACCTTTTTGTCCTTCGGGATTTCCAAACTTAAAGGCTATTTTCAAAAAGGGCACGTTACCTTCCGTCTGAGTCGCAAACAGGCATCGACCCTAACTGCCGGACGCGAATTTAACGTCGCTCATAAAAAACACAAAAAAGAACTTGGTCCGAACTACGTTGACTCTGAATTCCCCATTGCACAAAGGGGGTACGTAGGCCTAGGACGTCGATGTAACACCCTTCTACCCCACAAATAATTTTAGGAAAATAATTCATATTATCAGAGTAAAACAACATGAAGGATGCCACATGTATTCAAAAACATCATTTAGTAATCATTATCCTGTCCCGTAACACGGGTTACTCGTTCATAAAAATCAAATTTTACAACTTCGCAGCGGAAATAAACTTTTATTCTCTATTTCATAAAATTCTTCACAATAAATATGTCCAAATCAAACACCATCATCAAAGTTATAGAAATTCAGTCATACACTAAAAGCAACTAGATTCACAACAATTCCCAACCCGATGTTACATGACACAGAGCAGGACACCCCTAAACACTACTAAGAACAATGATAAGCGGAAACACTCCAAAGCTACATCCTCCGGTATCGCGAATCTACTCTTGGTTATCTGCAAGTTACCCACGTAAGAGGCAACATTTCCAAGCAGGCAGGGTGAGAAAACATAATTCGATATAGTAATATAAGTACATGGAAAATGAACAGTAAGGCAACAACAACATCATGGCATAGCCAACAACCACGTCATAGCATAATCAATTAACAACATTGGGATGTAATCAACAACAACATCATAACACAATCAACAACGACCTCAGGGTATAATCAACAATAACTTCATGATATATCTAACATCAACACCATAGTATAATCAACAACATCAACATAGTATCATTAACAACAACCACCTAGTATCATCAACAACGACAACATAGTATCATCAACAACAACCACATAGTATCATCAATAACAACAACATAGTATCATAAACTTAGAATCCATAATACAACTCATCATAACTACTCCATAAGAAATGCAATGTCAACTTCAATGAAAATGCAACGTATGCAATGCGGTACCGTTCCTCCATGTGATGGACACTGGCCATCAACCCTCCACAATGGGAGCACACCATAACAACATATCACTCCAATCCGCATGATGGGATTGAAGCTACCAATAGGCCGAAGCCCCACCATAAAAATTGTAACGCCCCAGTTTTTGTCAGTTTTAGTTAATCGAGTCTATTTGATTATTTTATTATTGACTTTTATTTGGCAATATATTATTTTTCATCGTTGTTGATCTTTTGTCGCGTTTTGAGAGCGTTGGCGAGATATTTGAGATGAGGGGTATTTTGGTCATTTGGGTAGATATTTTGTTTAAATAGAATAGAAAGATAGAAAAAGAGAAAAGAAAAGAAAAGGAAAAGAAGAAAGAAGAGAAAGAGAAGGAAAGAAGAGGAAGAGGGGAGAAAAGAGAAAAAGAGGAAAATCGAGTATTCGTCCGTTTCAATCGCGATTAATCGGGTAAGGGTGAGAAGTTTCAATTATATCTTGCTTGTGTATGTATATGTGTATGTTTTCTTGATTGTTTTGGATATTTTCTTATAGTTTTCCGTTTAGGTCGAATTGTAGGAAATCGATAGAAATCGATGTTTTCACGGATGAATTTCGAAATAAATTGCGTAGTTTAGTCGAGTGAAGTGAGGCCGACGTTATAGAAACTCGTTTCGTTAAAATCGGTTGATATTTGAAAATTTGGCGTTTTTAGGTTCCGGAATAGTGTTTTTCAAAAGTCGCGGAATCGCGTAATTTTTTATTCTAATACGTCCGTATACATTTATGGA
Organism: Lathyrus tuberosus; assembly: GCA_022829125.1. Classification (NCBI taxonomy): domain Eukaryota; kingdom Viridiplantae; phylum Streptophyta; class Magnoliopsida; order Fabales; family Fabaceae; genus Lathyrus; species Lathyrus tuberosus. Next base: position 9,882,063 of record JALAZF010000187.1, read on the forward strand.
GGATTATCATGTATTTTGTTTGAAGAAAATAATTGAATCGGTCGGGTTTCGGGCGAAAACGCCCCAAAAATCACTGCTGAACCAGAACTGGTGTATTTTCACGCAGTCGTACGGACACGACTGCTAGTGTGAAAATTCTGGTTTCGTGCGATTTTCGGAAATTCATATCTCTCGAACCGTAAGTCGGTTTTGATCCCCGTTCGAAGCGTTGGGAAGCTAACGAGATGTTTTTTCTAGGAAAAATAGTTTTGAGGTCTGAATCCTTCCCAATCGGTACAGTTTTTACGAACCGTTTCGTAGTGTCGGGCGTCCGGTTTATGTTTTGCGTTATTTGGAAATATTCGTAACTTATTCGTCGTTTATCGGATTTAAGAGTTCTTTATATCGAATCGAAGGTCTTTAGGAGTACTTTTTAGTGATGATGAAAAATATTATTTTTGGCCGACTTTTCCGAGAAAACGAATTATGGACTTTGGTGTTATTTTTCAATATTGTGGGTTATGCTTTGGTAAGTGATTGTATGACTTGTGTGATGATTATTTGATGATAATTGGTTGTTGTGGAATACTTTGTTGATGGTTTGTGGCTTTATGACAATAATTGTGTTGATGTGAATATATATGATAAGTATTGGTGATGATGGTTTGTGGTGTTATGGAGGAATAAATGTGTGTTTTGGGTTTTGATTTCAATGTGCGATAATGATGTGTTGTGAGTAGCATTTGATATGTGAATTCCTTGTGGAAGTGATTGTGATTGCATAATTGTTGTGGTTTGTGGTTTGTAATGAAAATGCATGTGGTGACATGTTGTGAAATGAATATGCACGTGATATTGTTGTGATGATGATTTGTGGCCTTACGGCAAGAAAATGCGATACGTGGTAATTGTTGATTTATGCATGATTATGGATGTGTATGTGGGTGCAATGTGAATGTCATGAGTAATTTGTATGCCAAGCATCATGATATGCATTGTTGTGACGTCCTGAGTGACGGAATGATTCCAGAGGGAATTTTCTATAACACCGTGTGCCTCGAAGATATGAGGCGTTGCCTGAGGACTGAAAGCGGTGGTTATAGACGATTGTGCGCCATGAAATACTGGTAGAAAGCAATCGGATTGTGCGCCCTGAAATAGTGGTAGAAAGCAATCCATAAACGTCGTTCGCCCTGAAATAGTGGTTTATAGCGACGGGGAACATCGTAGGCCCGACGGGGAGTTACTCTATGTAACGAGCGATGATTCCAAGAGTTCCTGGGGGACTAATGTATCACCAATTGAGTCGGTACCGCATTTGCATCTATATAGAGTCGTTGGTCGATCTCTATGGTATGCATTGATCATCTTTTGTATATTTGCATTGATGAATGATTATGGAAAAGTATGGTTTGTGGAAGTATGGAATTAATGGAATATGCATGATTATATGCTTGGTTTCGTATAGATATATACATTGTGATGTATATGAGTGAGTTGGGATGAATTGTGGTGTGAATTGTGAAGGAATGTGTTATGTGTGGAAAATCATGATTCGATTTATTATGTGTGATATATTATGTATTGGTGCCATGCTATATGTGTTAGTATGTGATGTATGCGGTGAGAAATATTACATATGTGAATTATCTGTGTTGTGGCATATTATTATGCAATCTTGTTATAGTTGTTATTTCTCACCCTTCTGCTGGAATATGCTTTTTATGGCATAGTGCAGATTGTCAGCTTTAGAGGCGTGGAGGATTTTGTGAAGATTAGTCCTCCGTTCCGTTGTCGGTCTTGGTGTCTGCTCTGATACGTAGCACGGGAGTCGGGGAACGTTTATTATATGTATATTTTTGTTGAATATATTAAATATTATTTTGTATTTATATTTTGATGTTCTAAAACCATTTATTTGTAAAACAAGTCGGTTATGGATCTTTCCGCTTTATTCCATAATTGACCATCCTTTTGTGAGGAAAAGTTTCTCTTTGTGTTATGTATCAAAAATGTTGAGCAGGGATTGTATTTTATTTCTTTAAATGTGGCATCCCTGTTTCTGTCGGAAAAATAAATTTTTAGTTACTCTGATATTTATTATATGTTATTTATTCGCGATGGGAATTGGGTTGTTACATAAGTGGTATCAGAGCAGGTCGGTCCGTCCGGCCAAGCTATTGAGTCAGTTGGTGTGACAGTTGAATACTGTCGTTGTTGTTTATCTCTTAGTACGTGATAGGTGTGTGGAACACTGTCAGTACTTTCTGGGTTTTCTAATCCTTTGTTTTCAGGATTGAGTTTGAGATAAGTGGGGGAGAAGTTGGTACTTCTCCATGTTGCTTCAGGTGTGGAGCGTTGGCTCAGTGTATTGTGAATTGCAAGATTGTAAGTGTTGTTTGGATAGTGTGGTTCCCGGTTCTAGAAGGGATGCGGTGGTAAGGTTTATGTCAACTAAGGATTTGTGCTTTAGGTAGTTTTGTGCACAGGATGCAAGAAATGCTATTATAGTTTGGTAAAGACGGTTTATGCCACATCATGATTGTCGGCTTCTATTGACAAATTGAGGAACTGATCACCCTTAATCTCTTGTTGATAGCAGACGGAAATTATGTTGGATGGAATAGGCGTGTCTTTCCGGCTTTGATAGTGTGTGAAATGGATTAGAGATTTTGATATGTTGGTCCAGTTGGGAAGTCATTGGGAGAGAACGATTGGGTATCGTTAATGGTTGTTCTCAGAGAGTAAAGTGTGAACTCAAATTTGACGAAGGTAAGGATTTAAGGTTTGGATATGCTAAATAAGTAGAAGAACTTTTAGGAAGCGAAACTCAGATTGAAAGAGCAGTTGAAGGATTTGCTGGAAAAAGGGATTTGTGAAACCAAGTGTGTTGTCTTAGAGAGCCCCAGTATTGATAGTAATACAAGGAACTGATGATTGAATGGAATAACAAGTATGATGGAGATGATGGTATTGGTATTGAGACTATGAAAAGTAAAACTTAGAGTTCTAGTGAGGTTTGGAGTCTTTGGAGTTTTAGAGAAATAATGGGAAATGTTGAGAGAACCCCTAAGTGTGGATGTAATATTTAAGAGTTATTGTTGGTTGGTTATTGCTACATGTTGGAATTTATGGAATTTGGACTGTTAAGCGAAGAAAGTATGTATGGATTGCTAATAGTGGAATAAGGTAACGATTGAGAATAAGTGACCACTTTCATGAACAGATAACTGGAATGGTTTGGTTGAGTTTGAGTGGAATTGCAATTGTTTGGAACGTTTGATAAGGATATTGAATTGTGTGAGTGAAGGCTTTGATCGATTTGATGTGACTTGTTTGTGTTGTTACCATCGGATTAGGCTGTTAATTACTCGGTTAAGCTTGTGTGTGAGTAACCAGTTTCCCAGTGGAAAGTTTTGCAAGAGCTTTAAGAATTTTTATCTTTTGGAGTTTGGTTGGACATTACAATGTGCAGTGATGTTGTTCGGTGATAGTAATGCGTCTGTAATGTTTGTGGAGTAGAGGAATCGTATCTTTCATATTTATTTGGATAAGTTCGTATTGGTTTTGATTGAGGATATTCGGATCTGTTATAAACCCAGAGGAAGAACATATAGAGTGTTTGAGATTTGAATCACAAGTATTGAAAAGAGGCGAAGTTTTATGCTAAGCTATCCGAGTGAGAATTTTGGTTGAAAAGGTTAGTTTTCTTGGATATGTTATTTCTGAGGATGATATTTGTTGTGGATTCATCGGAAGTAGATGCAGTTCTACAATGAGAGGTTCCGAAGTCGGTTAAGGAGATTAGAAACTTTTGGGCTCAGTTGGTTGTTACGGTAGGGTATGGAAGACTTTACTAAGTTTGTACTTCTGTTATTTCAGTTGGCTTGCAAAGGATGAGTCGTTTGTTTTGGATGTTCGTTGTGAGTTAGTTTTGGGTGAGTTGAAGTAGAAATGGTATACGGCTTCAGTTTTGATTCTGTGTGATCCTAATAAATCGTTTGTGAGGTATTGTGATGTGTCTTTGATGAGTTTAGTCAGTGTGTTAATGCAAGGGAGTAAAGTCGTGGCTTATGCTTTACGACAATTGAGGATTCATAAAAGGATCTATACTATTCAGGATTTGGAATTGGTTGCGGTTGTATTGTGTTGGAAAATTTGGAGGTATTATTTTTATGGTTCTTGACTCGAAGTGTTTGGTAACCACAAGAGTTTAGAGTACTTGGTTGGTTTGAAGGAATAGAGTATGAGACAATGAGGATGGCTAGAATTTGTGATGAGTTATGAATTTGGCTTGGATTATTCTTTGGGAAAAGCCGAGGTTGTGCCGGATGAGTTAAGTCGAAAGTTTTAGTGTATGTCTGTTTTGATGGTCCGAGAATTAGAATTATTTGAGCAGTTTAGAGACTTGTGTCTGGTGCGTGAGATAACACCGTAGAGTGTGAAGTTGGATATATTAAAAGTGAACAGTGATTTTTGGAGAATATGAGGAAGAGTTAGACTTTGGTCGTGAGATTGGTAGTTTTGATGGTTACGAGTAATCAGAGTGCGCATCGAAAGCGTGATGTGGCACATTTCATATATAAGTGTGTGACTTGTAAGATTTCTTAGGTTGAACATTGGGAATATGTAGGACTGATGAGACCATTGAACTTTTCAAAATGGAAGTGATAAGTGAAAGGTTTAAATGTTATTCATGGGCTGTTATGTAAATGGATGTTTTGGTTATATGTTCGATTGGTGAATCGTAGCATGGTTGTAATAAGGTTGTGTGACAAGGATGTTGGTATTATGGTTGTGTGGAGGTTGTTTAATCGATGTTGTGTCGTGGAACTTGTGTTCTTGTTTGTGTTATTGCCTCGTTTCCATGGTGATGGTTCGAGTGTGTGTAGCTAATTCCTGTGTGGGGAATTAGGGGAGTGTTACCTAGAGTAGGGTAACGATCTTGTTGTGTTTCGGTTCTAGAGTGAACCTGTGTGTTGGTATCGTGGTTTTCTTTGAGTTGTGAGTTTGTCGTCAAGTGCATTGTATGGGCTTTGCATCTTGTCGTTGTAGTTGTCGTCGTTGTCGTGTCGTTGTGGTAGTTAGCAAGGTGGTTTGTCAGTTGTGTTATTCGTGGTGTGACTTTTGTTGGCATGTTGGTTTGTTAGTCGGATGCGAGAGTCGTATCCGGAGTTGTTCGTATCGGTTAGATTTTCGAGGACGAAAATGTCTAAGTGGGGGAGAATTGTAACGCCCCAGTTTTTGTCAGTTTTAGTTAATCGAGTCTATTTGATTATTTTATTATTGACTTTTATTTGGCAATATATTATTTTTCATCGTTGTTGATCTTTTGTCGCGTTTTGAGAGCGTTGGCGAGATATTTGAGATGAGGGGTATTTTGGTCATTTGGGTAGATATTTTGTTTAAATAGAATAGAAAGATAGAAAAAGAGAAAAGAAAAGAAAAGGAAAAGAAGAAAGAAGAGAAAGAGAAGGAAAGAAGAGGAAGAGGGGAGAAAAGAGAAAAAGTGGAAAATCGAGTATTCGTCCGTTTCAATCGCGATTAATCGGGTAAGGGTGAGAAGTTTCAATTATATCTTGCTTGTGTATGTATATGTGTATGTTTTCTTGATTGTTTTGGATATTTTCTTATAGTTTTCCGTTTAGGTCGAATTGTAGGAAATCGATAGAAATCGATGTTTTCACGGATGAATTTCGAAATAAATTGCGTAGTTTAGTCGAGTGAAGTGAGGCCGACGTTATAGAAACTCGTTTCGTTAAAATCGGTTGATATTTGAAAATTTGGCGTTTTTAGGTTCCGGAATAGTGTTTTTCAAAAGTCGCGGAATCGCGTAATTTTTTATTCTAATACGTCCGTATACATTTATGGAGGATTATCATGTATTTTGTTTGAAGAAAATAATTGAATCGGTCGGGTTTCGGGCGAAAACGCCCCAAAAATCACTGCTGAACCAGAACTGGTGTATTTTCACGCAGTCGTACGGACACGACTGCTAGTGTGAAAATTCTGGTTTCGTGCGATTTTCGGAAATTCATATCTCTCGAACCGTAAGTCGGTTTTGATCCCCGTTCGAAGCGTTGGGAAGCTAACGAGATGTTTTTTCTAGGAAAAATAGTTTTGAGGTCTGAATCCTTCCCAATCGGTACAGTTTTTACGAACCGTTTCGTAGTGTCGGGCGTCCGGTTTATGTTTTGCGTTATTTGGAAATATTCGTAACTTATTCGTCGTTTATCGGATTTAAGAGTTCTTTATATCGAATCGAAGGTCTTTAGGAGTACTTTTTAGTGATGATGAAAAATATTATTTTTGGCCGACTTTTCCGAGAAAACGAATTATGGACTTTGGTGTTATTTTTCAATATTGTGGGTTATGCTTTGGTAAGTGATTGTATGACTTGTGTGATGATTATTTGATGATAATTGGTTGTTGTGGAATACTTTGTTGATGGTTTGTGGCTTTATGACAATAATTGTGTTGATGTGAATATATATGATAAGTATTGGTGATGATGGTTTGTGGTGTTATGGAGGAATAAATGTGTGTTTTGGGTTTTGATTTCAATGTGCGATAATGATGTGTTGTGAGTAGCATTTGATATGTGAATTCCTTGTGGAAGTGATTGTGATTGCATAATTGTTGTGGTTTATGGTTTGTAATGAAAATGCATGTGGTGACATGTTGTGAAATGAATATGCACGTGATATTGTTGTGATGATGATTTGTGGCCTTACGGCAAGAAAATGCGATACGTGGTAATTGTTGATTTATGCATGATTATGGATGTGTATGTGGGTGCAATGTGAATGTCATGAGTAATTTGTATGCCAAGCATCATGATATGCATTGTTGTGACGTCCTGAGTGACGGAATGATTCCAGAGGGAATTTTCTATAACACCGTGTGCCTCGAAGATATGAGGCGTTGCCTGAGGACTGAAAGCGGTGGTTATAGACGATTGTGCGCCATGAAATACTGGTAGAAAGCAATCGGATTGTGCGCCCTGAAATAGTGGTAGAAAGCAATCCATAAACGTCGTTCGCCCTGAAATAGTGGTTTATAGCGACGGGGAACATCGTAGGCCCGACGGGGAGTTACTCTATGTAACGAGCGATGATTCCAAGAGTTCCTGGGGGACTAATGTATCACCAATTGAGTCGGTACCGCATTTGCATCTATATAGAGTCGTTGGTCGATCTCTATGGTATGCATTGATCATCTTTTGTATATTTGCATTGATGAATGATTATGGAAAAGTATGGTTTGTGGAAGTATGGAATTAATGGAATATGCATGATTATATGCTTGGTTTCGTATAGATATATACATTGTGATGTATATGAGTGAGTTGGGATGAATTGTGGTGTGAATTGTGAAGGAATGTGTTATGTGTGGAAAATCATGATTCGATTTATTATGTGTGATATATTATGTATTGGTGCCATGCTATATGTGTTAGTATGTGATGTATGCGGTGAGAAATATTACATATGTGAATTATCTGTGTTGTGGCATATTATTATGCAATCTTGTTATAGTTGTTATTTCTCACCCTTCTGCTGGAATATGCTTTTTATGGCATAGTGCAGATTGTCAGCTTTAGAGGCGTGGAGGATTTTGTGAAGATTAGTCCTCCGTTCCGTTGTCGGTCTTGGTGTCTGCTCTGATACGTAGCACGGGAGTCGGGGAACGTTTATTATATGTATATTTTTGTTGAATATATTAAATATTATTTTGTATTTATATTTTGATGTTCTAAAACCATTTATTTGTAAAACAAGTCGGTTATGGATCTTTCCGCTTTATTCCATAATTGACCATCCTTTTGTGAGGAAAAGTTTCTCTTTGTGTTATGTATCAAAAATGTTGAGCAGGGATTGTATTTTATTTCTTTAAATGTGGCATCCCTGTTTCTGTCGGAAAAATAAATTTTTAGTTACTCTGATATTTATTATATGTTATTTATTCGCGATGGGAATTGGGTTGTTACAAAAATGCTATGAAAATGCAATGATGCCAAACTCCTCAAATCATCAAAAATCCACATGTGCATCATGCATTTCGTATTTCAACAAAAATCACCATATAATCAACGAGAAAATCACCATATAATCATATTTATCGCCATATCATATTCAACAGGAATTCATCATGTAATCATGTTTATTATCATATCATCTTTCAACAAGAATTCGTCATACAATCATGTTTATCACCATATCATATCCAACAATAATTCATCATGTAATTATATTCATCATCACATCATTTCAACAAGAATTCACTATATAATCATGTTTTTATCTCTCGTATATTATCAACAACTATTCAACAAGGAATCCACGAGAAAACATCAACATTTCGACTCTAAGGAAACAACACGAGAAAACATCGAGAAACTTCAAGAAAACAGCAAAATATAAGACAACCAGCAGTCTGACACGGCCGCCCGTGTCCTGTGACACTGCCCGTGTCAGAAGAACTGGGACACGATTCCAAAACATCAAAAAAAGTAGCAAGTCAGCAGCCTGACACGGCCACCCGTGTCCTGTGACACGGCCCGTGTCAGAAACCCTGGGACCAATTTTAAAAAAATTAATTTTTCATTCTAGACCAGCAAGCTGACACGGCCGCCCGTGTCCTGTGACACTGCCCATGTCAGGAACTCTGCAACACACAAATTTTATTTTTCTCAACCAGTAGGCTGACACGGGTGCCCGTGTTGTGTGACACGGCCCGTGTCAGGATGCGACAAAACCCAAATTTTCCCGAAAAGTGTTTTTCTGCGTTTTTAACTTTGATTACCCCAAAAATCAGTGTTCTACACGAAAATTGATCAAAAACACTCACAAAACACACATATAGTAATATGCATCATTCAAACTCATCATATCTTCATCAAATTACTCATTCTACATCAAAAATCATCTAAATCAACACCCCTCATACAATCCCTAATCTATTCATCTCCGATTCCTATAAAACTATAAGAAATTATGAACTCTCCCCATACCTTAGAGTAATCCGAAGCTTTTTCCTTCTTTCTTCAAGATCCCTCTAGAAAACTTCAAGCCCTAGCTCTCCTTCTTCTCTCTTCTTCAGCGTTCTTCACAAAAGACACGACAAATGAGAAAATGATCGTTCTCCTTCTTTGGTTAACAAATCCCAACTTATGAACTTCCCATCCTATCCTTTCTTACTTTCCAATAAGACCACCTTGCCCTTTCTCATTTTATTTTAAATAATAATAATAATAATCTAAATAAATGATTATTCATTATATTAAAATTATTAAAAATACTCTTTTAATCCATAATTCTCCAAATTATCCAAAAACCTCTTAATTCCTTCTAAATCAATTATATAAATAATTAAATAATTAATTTAGATTTTTCGGGTCGTTACAACTCTCCCCTACTTCAAGAATTTTTGTCCTCGAAAATTTACTCGATGCATACCACTCCAGATACGTTATCACTTCCTACGAATAGCGCAATACAATAATACATTTTATCAATGCCAACGACAACAAGATGAAATGCTCACGCGATGTACCCGACGACCAACTCAACACACCGAGAATAATCAGGGTAGCAACATACAGGTTCACTATGAACCAGAATACAACACGATTGTTACCATCGCCATAGGCAACCCTCCCCTAACTCCCCATCATAGGAATTAGCTACTCCCACTCGAACCATCACCCTAGGTAACGAGGTAATAACAAAGATAAGAACACAAAAGTCATAACACAACATCAACGAAATCAAACCACCAACATCATTGTTACTCCAATAAGAACCAACTGCGTTATCCATGCTTTCGCTGCGCACTCTGAGTACTCACAACTATCTAATCTACCAAGTTTACATCAACTTCCGACCATCAAAGTAGTCATAAGAAAAGACTTTTCAACTTAACTCATCGGAAATTCCATCCAAACAGGCATTCTATACTCTTGTGATTACTGAATACATCGAACTTAGATCCGTACACAATACCTCCGAATATCCAACACAACTACAACCGCAACCAAGTTCCAAATCTTGCATAGGATAGATACTTTCAAGAATTCTCAATTATCATCGACATAAACCACAACTTCACCACCTTGTATTAACACATCATCAAAATTCATCTCAACGCACGACAATCTCACCACAACATAAGGATACACGTGTCTAATTAATCTCAACAAGAAAATTCATCTTCCAAACAGATCTTAACACCCAATATCCATAGACTTAGCCTCAATAACCTACACTTAACATGGCATATTAACTAAACCAATCAAACAAACTAATTCCTCAAGTCCTACTCATACCAGCACAATCCTCCACAATCCCTCATCTGAATTAACATAACCACTCAACTTCATCTTTACAAATCATAATTCACACCTTGCTAACTCAGCATATAGCTTCACTTCTTTCAATACTTGCAACTCAGCTCCCAAATACTCCCCGCACTCTCCTTCTGATTTTATAAACCTCAGAATATCCCCAACGGACACAGTTATAACTTATCCGAACAAGTTTGGAAATCACCATTCATATCTCCATATATACACTTTAAGGCATACCAGCCACTACCCTCCTCAATCCGAAATCCTTGTTTAAATCATAGTCTTACATTACCATTTACTTCCTACTTGGTTTATCTCTACAGTTCTTCAAGTTCCATGTCAGTCGAATTCTCGATTCACCACAAACCAAAACCCAAGTTATCTAGAACACACTGTGAGCTTCCAAACTACTCACTGATCAACTCGCAACCTTATACTAACATCCTCAAGTCTGCCTCATTTCCCTATATAGGAATCCGCATCGACAAGTCAAACAATTCATAAGCATTTGGCTCAACCCCAAACAATTCACTGCACCTACTATTCTAGTTGGCAAGACACATCTACTCCATCCAACATGATTCCGTCGACTATCAACAAGAGATTAAGGGTGATCAGTTCCTCAATTTGTCAATAGACAACCGACAACCATAATGGTGGCATAAATCATCATTACCAAACTACAATAGCATTCCCTTCCTCGTGCATCAAAGTTATCTAAGCATACTGCTCTACCATTCCTCTAAGGCTTACAAACGTTCTCCCTAAATTTTCCATCTCGTCAATGATACGAAAAGTCCAAAATCCAGTACACATTCTCCTATACAAGTTAGTTGCACACACAATCATTAAATATCCTTCTAATACCGGAAACGTTACCATATCACGTACTATCCAAATCGACCCACTTCAGTCGAAACATTTATCTAAGTTCAAACTTTTGACGACTCTAACCAATCCTTCATCTTCCTTTTTAATCTCACAACTTCGATGATCTGTATAATTTCACACTTGATCATCATTCCACTCACATCCTCAACAATACCATCTCATCATCTAGTTGGTGATGTAGCTCCCAAAAGTTTTCCGACTCATGCCGACACATCTCGCCAACAACATACAATCCACTTTACTATTTAACATCCCTCAAAGATTTCTATACTTTAATCATTCTCAACTATCATGCGCCGCACTTCCATGTGCTTCTCCGATACTCTTCTTCTTATTACTAAACATCTCATACTTGACTTCATCTTACTATTTCCAGCAAGAATTGTCCAACTTCAAACACGATTGTCTTCTTCAATACAGACCTCTCAGACACAAAATAATATTTCAAAATGAAGGGATTTTCATGTAGATTCCAGAACCTCAAGAATCGCTCGAATCCGAATTACGAGTAAAAAGTTATCGTCCTTGCAACGGAACTGGTCAAGAAACCTCGTATACAACTTCCACCAAACACAAATCAGCATCAGACCCAACTATCCAAACACGTCTCTCCCTCTCCTCAAAACAGGCCGAAGACAAAATTTATATGCAAATTGTAGGGGATTTCGTAAACTTTCCGAAAAGTCCAGAATCGGTTTCATCGGAGTTACAGACAGAAAGTTATGCCTCTTTTACTGAAGGCTGTTCCATAAAGGTGAAAATAAAAACCGAAATTGGTGAACATGAGTTCTACCTCTTTCTCTTACTTCCAAACTCTTCGCATTTCCATCTACGACTCGCAGTTCAAAAGATTCCAACAACTCCAACGACTTCTACAACCTTTTTCAATCACTTACCAATAATCCCACAGCAAGGTCTACATCAACCCGTCACTTAATCAGTGATCCAACATCGACATCTTACGCAAGGCTACTTAAACAAAAACTTCACAATTCACCAACAACTCGGGATATAGCAACGTTCTAAATTTCATCTTATAACAATCATCCTTTTTCCAAGACACTCCAACTTGTTAAACATCCAAAATCTTAAATCCATGTTACCTTCGAATTCGGAAAACAACAAAGCTTCCACAACACTTGCACTGTTGCCATCAGTAGCATACCGAACAGACATCATACAACTGAAGCATACCCGAGAAGCACAACTTCTCCCCCACTTAGCTTCAAACCAACTACTGCAAGCAATCGACTAGAAAGTAAACCAGTACCGACAGTGTTTCACACACTTGTCGCGTACAGAGGAATGAACAACAATAGACAACATTGGCCGGACAGACCGACCTGCCCTGATACCACTAATGTAACACCCTTCTACCCCATAAATAATTTTAGGAAAATAATTCATATTATCAGAGTAAAACAACATGAAGGATGCCACATGTATTCAAAAACATCATTTAGTAATCATTATCCTGTCCCGTAACACGGGTTACTCGTTCATAAAAATCAAATTTTACAACTTCACAACGGAAATCAACTTTTATTCTCTATTTCATAAAATTCTTCACAATAAATATGTCCAAATCAAACACCATCATCAAAGTTATAGAAATTCAGTCATACACTAAAAGCAACGAGATTCACAACAATTCCCAACCCGATGTTACATGACACAGAGCAGGACACCCCTAAACACTACTAAGAACAACGATAAGCGGAAACACTCCAAAGCTACATCCTCCGGCATCGCGAATCTACTCTTGGTTATCTGCAAGTTACCCATGTAAGAGGCAACATTTCCAAGCAGGCAGGGTGAAAAAACATAATTCGATATAGTAATATAAGTACATGGAAAATGAACAGTAAGGCAACAACAACATCATGGCATAGCCAACAACCACGTCATAGCATAATCAATTAACAACATTGGGATGTAATCAACAACAACATCATAACACAATCAACAACGACCTCAGGGTATAATCAACAATAACTTCATGATATATCTAACATCAACACCATAGTATAATCAACAACATCAACATAGTATCATTAACAACAACCACCTAGTATCATCAACAACGACAACATAGTATCATCAACAACAACCACATAGTATCATCAATAACAACAACATAGTATCATAAACTTAGAATCCATAATACAACTCATCATAATTACTCCATAAGAAATGCAATGTCAACTTCAATGAAAATGCAACGTATGCAATGCGGTACCGACTTTCCTCCATGTGATGGACACTGGCCATCAACCCTCCACAATGGGAGCACACCATAACAACATATCACTCCAATCCGCACGATGGGATTGAAGCTACCAATAGGCCGAAGCCCCACCATAAAAATTCTATGAAAATGCAATGATGCCAAACTCCTCAAATCATCAAAAATCCACATGTGCATCATGCATTTCATATTTCAACAAAAATCACCATATAATCAACGAGAAAATCACCATATAATCATATTTATCGCCATATCATATTCAACAGGAATTCATCATGTAATCATGTTTATTATCATATCATCTTTCAACAAGAATTCGTCATACAATCATGTTTATCACCATATCATATCCAACAATAATTCATCATGTAATTATATTCATCATCACATCATTTCAACAAGAATTCACTATATAATCATGTTTTTATCTCTCGTATATTATCAACAACTATTCAACAAGGAATCCACAAGAAAACATCATCATTTCGACTCTAAGGAAACAACACGAGAAAACATCGAGAAACTTCAAGAAAACAGCAAAATATAAGACAACCAGCAGTCTGACACGGCCGCCCGTGTCCTGTGACACTGCCCGTGTCAGAAGAACTGGGACACGATTCCAAAACATCAAAAAAAGTAGCAAGTCAGCAGCCTGACACGGCCACCCGTGTCCTGTGACACGGCCCGTGTCAGAAACCATGGGACCAATTTTAAAAAAATCAATTTTTCATTCACGACCAGCAAGCTGACACGGCCGCCCGTGTCCCGTGACACTGCCCGTGTCAGGAACTCTGCAACACACAAATTTTGTTTTTCTCAACCAGTAGGCTGACACGGGTGCCCGTGTTGTGTGACACGGCCCGTGTCAGGATGCGACAAAACCCAAATTTTCCCGAAAAGTGTTTTTCTGCATTTTTAACTTTGATTACCCCAAAAATCAGTGTTCTACACGAAAATTGATCAAAAACACTCACAAAACACACATATAGTAATATGCATCATTCAAACTCATCATATCTTCATCAAATTACTCATTCTACATCAAAAATCATCTAAATCAACACCCCTCATACAATCCCTAATCTATTCATCTCCGATTCCTATAAAACTATAAGAAATTATGAACTCTCCCCATACCTTAGAGTAATCCGAAGCTTTTTCCTTCTTTCTTCAAGATCCCTCTAGAAATCTTCAAGCCCTAGCTCTCCTTCTTCTCTCTTCTTCAGCGTTCTTCACAAAAGACACGACAAAATGAGAAAATGATCGTTCTCCTTCTTTGGTTAACAAATCCCAACTTATGAACTTCCCATCCTATCCTTTCTTTCTTTCCAATAAGACCACCTTGCCCTTTCTCATTTTATTTTAAATAATAATAATAATAATCTAAATAAATGATTATTCATTATATTATAATTATTAAAAATACTCTTTTAATCCATAATTCTCCAAATTATCCAAAAACCTCTTAATTCCTTCTAAATCAATTAAATAAATAATTAAATGATTAATTTAGATTTTTCGGGTCGTTACAACTCTCCCCTACTTCAAGAATTTTCGTCCTCGAAAATTTACTCGATGCATACCACTCCAGATACGTTATCACCTCCTACGAATAGCGCAATACAACAATACATTTTATCAATGCCAACGACAACAAGATGAAATGCTCACGCGATGTACCCGACGACCAACTCAACACACCGAGAATAATCAGGGTAGGAACATACAGGTTCACTATGAACCAGAATACAACACGATTGTTACCATCGCCATAGGCAACCCTCCCCTAACTCCCCATCATAGGAATTAGCTACTCCCACTCGAACCATTACCCTAGGTAACGAGGTAATAACAAAGATAAGAACACAAAAGTCATAACACAACATCAACGAAATCAAACCACCAACATCATTGTTACTCCAATAAGAACCAACTGCGCTATCCATGCTTTCGCTGCGCACTCTGAGTACTCACAACTATCTAATCTACCAAGTTTACATCAACTTCCGACCATCAAAGTAGTCATAAGAAAAGACTTTTCAACTTAACTCATCAGAAATTCCATCCAAACAGGCATTCTATACTCTTGTGATTACTGAATACATCGAACTTAGATCCGTACACAATACCTCCGAATATCCAACACAACTACAACCGCAACCAAGTTCCAAATCTTGCATAGGATAGATACTTTCAAGAATTCTCAATTATCATCGACATAAACCACAACTTCACCACCTTGTATTAACACATCATCAAAATTCATCTCAACGCACGACAATCTCACCACAACATAAGGATACACGTGTCCAATTAATCTCAACAAGAAAATTCATCTTCCAAACAGAGCTTAACACCCAATAGCCATAGACTTAGCCTCAATAACCTACACTTAACATGGCATATTAACTAAACCGATCAAACAAACTAATTCCTCAAGTCCTACTCATACCAGCACAATCCTCCACAATCCCTCATCCGAATTAACATAACCACTCAACTTCATCTTTACAAATCATAATTCACACCTTGCTAACTCAGCATATAGCTTCACTTCTTTCAATACTTGCAACTCAGCTCCCAAATACTCCACGCACTCTCCTTCTAATTTTATAAACCTCAGAATATCCCCAACGGACACAGTTATAACTTATCCGAACAAGTTTGGAAATCACCATTCATATCTCCATATATACACTTTAAGGCATACCAGCCACTACCCTCCTCAATCCAAAATCCTTTTTCAAATCATAGTCTTACATTACCATTTACTTCCTACTTGGTTTATCTCTACAGTTCTTCAAGTTCCATGTCAGTCGATTTCTCGATTCACCACAAACCAAAACCCAAGTTATCCAGACCACACTGTGAGCTTCCAAACTACTCACTGATCAACTCGCAACCTTATACTAACATCCTTAAGTCCGCCTCATTTCCCTATATAGGAATCCGCATCGACAACTCAAACAATTCATAAGCATTTGGCTCAACCCCAAACAATTCACTGCACCTACTATTCTAGTTGGCAAGACACATCTACTCCATCCAACATGATTCCGTCGACTATCAACCAGAGATTAAGGGTGATCAGTTCCTCAATTTGTCAATAGACAACCGACAACCATAATGGTGGCATAAATCATCATTACCAAACTACAATAGCGTTCCCTTCCTCGTGCATCAAAGTTATCTAAGCATACTGCTCTACCATTCCTCTAAGGCTTACAAACGTTCTCCCTAAATTTTCCATCTCGTCAATGATACGAAAAGTCCAAAATCCAGTACACATTCTTCTATACAAGTTAGTTGCACACACAATCATTAAATATCCTTCTAATACCGGAAACGTTACCACATCACGTACTATCCAAATCGACCCACTTTAGTCGAAACATTTATCTAAGTTCAAACTTTTGACGACTCTAACCAATCCTTCATCTTCCTTTTTAATCTCACAACTTCGATGATCTGTATAATTTCACACTTGATCATCATTCCACTCACATCCTCAACAATACCATCTCATCATCTAGTTGGTGATGTAGCTCCCAAAATTTTTTCGACTCATGCCGACACATCTCGCCAACAACATACAATCCACTTTACTATTTAACATCCCTCAAAGATTTCTATACTTTAATCATTCTCAACTATCATGCGCCGCACTTCCGATACTCTTCTTCTTATTACTAAACATCTCATACTTGACTTCATCTTACTATTTCCAGCAAGAATTGTCCAACTTCAAACACGATTGTCTTCTTCAATACAGACCTCTCAGACACAAAATAATATTTCAAAATGAAGGGATTTTCATGTAGATTCCAGAACCTCAAGAATCGCTCGAATCCGAATTACGAGTAAAAAGTTATCGTCCTTGCAACGGAACTGGTCAAGAAACCTCCTATACAACTTCCACCAAACACAAATCAGCATCAGACCCAACTATCCAAACGCGTCTCTCCCTCTCCTCAAAACAGGCCGAAGACAAAATTTATATGCAAACTGTAGGGGATTTCGTAAACTTTCCGAAAAGTCCAGAATCGCTTTCATCGGAATTACAGACAGAAAGTTATGCCTCTTTTACTGAAGGTTGTTCCATAAAGGTGAAAATAAAAACCAAAATTGGTGAACATGAGTTCTACCTCTTTCTCTTACTTCCAAACTCTTCGCATTTCCAACTACGACTCGCAGTTCAAAAGATTCCAACAACTCCAACGACTTCTACAACCTTTTTCAATCACTTACCAATAATCCCACAGCAAGGTCTACATCAACCCGTCACTTAATCAGTGATCCAACATCGACATCTTACGCAAGGCTACTTAAACAAAAACTTCACAGTTCACCAACAACTCGGGATATAGCAACGTTCTAAATTTCATCTTATAAAAATCATCCTTTTTCCAAGACACTCCAACTTGTTAAACAACCAAAATCTTAAATCCATGTTACCTTCGAATTCGGAAAACAACAAAGCTTCCACAACACTTGCTCTGTCGCCATCAGTAGCATACCGAACAGACATCATACAACTGAAGCATACCCGAGAAGCACAACTTCTCCCCCACTTAGCTTCAAACCAACTCCTGCAAGCAATCGACTAGAAAGTAAACCAGTACCGACAGTGTTTCACACACTTGTCGCGTACAGAGGAATGAACAACAATAGACAACATTGGCCGGACAGACCGACCTGCTCTGATACCACTAATTTAACACCCTTCTACCCCATAAATAATTTTAGGAAAATAATTCATATTATCAGAGTAAAACAACATGAAGGATGCCACATGTATTCAAAAACATCATTTAGTAATCATTATCCTGTCCCGTAACACGGGTTACTCGTTCATAAAAATCAAATTTTACAACTTCGCATCGGAAATCAACTTTTATTCTCTATTTCATAAAATTCTTCACAATAAATATGTCCAAATCAAACACCATCATCAAAGTTATAGAAATTCAGTCATACACTAAAAGCAACGAGATTCACAACAATTCCCAACCCGATGTTACATGACACAGAGCAGGACACCCCTAAACACTACTAAGAACAACTATAAGCGGAAACACTCCAAAGCTACATCCTCTGGCATCGCGAATCTACTCTTGGTTATCTCCAAGTTACCCACGTAAGAGGCAACATTTCCAAGCAGGCAGGGTGAGAAAACATAATTCGATATAGTAATATAAGTACATGGAAAATGAACAGTAAGGCAACAACAACATCATGGCATAGCCAACAACCACGTCATAGCATAATCAATTAACAACATCGGGATGTAATCAACAACAACATCATAACACAATCAACAACGACCTCAGGGTATAATCAACAATAACTTCATGATATATCTAACATCAACACCATAGTATAATCAACAACATCAACATAGTATCATTAACAACAACCACCTAGTATCATCAACAACGACAACATAGTATCATCAACAACAACCACATAGTATCATCAATAACAACAACATAGTATCATAAACTTAGAATCCATAATACAACTCGTCATAATTACTCCATAAGAAATGCAATGTCAACTTCAATGAAAATGCAACGTATGCAATGCGGTACCGACTTTCCTCCATGTGATGGACACTGGCCATCAACCCTCCACAATGGGAGCACACCATAACAACATATCACTCCAATCCGCACGATGGGATTGAAGCTACCAATAGGCCGAAGCCCCACCATAAAAATGCTATGAAAATGCAATGATGCCAAACTCCTCAAATCATCAAAAATCCACATGTGCATCATGCATTTCATATTTCAACAAAAATCACCATATAATCAACGAGAAAATCACCATATAATCATATTTATCGCCATATCATATTCAACAGGAATTCATCATGTAATCATGTTTATTATCATATCATCTTTCAACAAGAATTCGTCATACAATCATGTTTATCACCATATCATATCCAACAATAATTCATCATGTAATTATATTCATCATCACATCATTTCAACAAGAATTCACTATATAATCATGTTTTTATCTCTCGTATATTATCAACAACTATTCAACAAGGAATCCACAAGAAAACATCATCATTTCGACTCTAAGGAAACAACACGAGAAAACATCGAGAAACTTCAAGAAAACAGCAAAATATAAGACAACCAGCAGTCTGACACGGCCGCCCGTGTCCTGTGACACTGCCCGTGTCAGAAGAACTGGGACACGATTCCAAAACATCAAAAAAAGTAGCAAGTCAGCAGCCTGACACGGCCACCCGTGTCCTGTGACACGGCCCGTGTCAGAAACCCTGGGACCAATTTTAAAAAAAATCAATTTTTCATTCACGACCAGCAAGCTGACACGGCCGCCCGTGTCCTGTGACACTGCCCGTGTCAGGAACTCTGCAACACACAAATTTTATTTTTCTCAACCAGTAGGCTGACACGGGTGCCCGTGTTGTGTGACACGGCCCGTGTCAGGATGCGACAAAACCCAAATTTTCCCGAAAAGTGTTTTTCTGCGTTTTTAACTTTGATTACCCCAAAAATCAGTGTTCTACACGAAAATTGATCAAAAACACTCACAAAACACACATATAGTAATATGCATCATTCAAACTCATCATATCTTCATCAAATTACTCATTCTACCTCAAAAATCATCTAAATCAACACCCCTCATACAATCCCTAATTTATTCATCTCCGATTCCTTTAAAACTATAAGAAATTATGAACTCTCCCCATACCTTAGAGTAATCCGAAGCTTTTTCCTTCTTTCTTCAAGATCCCTCTAGAAATCTTCAAGCCCTAGCTCTCCTTCTTCTCTCTTCTTCAGCGTTCTTCACAAAAGACACGACAAAATGAGAAAATGATCGTTCTCCTTCTTTGGTTAACAAATCCCAACTTATGAACTTCCCATCCTATCCTTTCTTACTTTCCAATAAGACCACCTTGCCCTTTCTCATTTTATTTTAAATAATAATAATAATAATCTAAATAAATGATTATTCATTATATTAAAATTATTAAAAATACTCTTTTAATCCATAATTCTCCAAATTATCCAAAAACCTCTTAATTCCTTCTAAATCAATTATATAAATAATTAAATAATTAATTTAGATTTTTCGGGTCGTTACAACTCTCCCCTACTTCAAGAATTTTCGTCCTCGAAAATTTACTCGATGCATACCACTCCAGATACGTTATCACCTCCTACGAATAGCGCAATACAACAATACATTTTATCAATGCCAACGACAACAAGATGAAATGCTCACGCGATGTACCCGACGACCAACTCAACACACCGAGAATAATCAGGGTAGGAACATACAGGTTCACTATGAACCAGAATACAACACGATTGTTACCATCGCCATAGGCAACCCTCCCCTAACTCCCCATCATAGGAATTAGCTACTCCCACTCGAACCATTACCCTAGGTAACGAGGTAATAACAAAGATAAGAACACAAAAGTCATAACACAACATCAACGAAATCAAACCACCAACATCATTGTTACTCCAATAAGAACCAACTGCGCTATCCATGCTTTCGCTGCGCACTCTGAGTACTCACAACTATCTAATCTACCAAGTTTACATCAACTTCCGACCATCAAAGTAGTCATAAGAAAAGACTTTTCAACTTAACTCATCGGAAATTCCATCCAAACAGGCATTCTATACTCTTGTGATTACTGAATACATCGAACTTAGATCCGTACACAATACCTCCGAATATCCAACACAACTACAACCGCAACCAAGTTCCAAATCTTGCATAGGATAGATACTTTCAAGAATTCTCAATTATCATCGACATAAACCACAACTTCACCACCTTGTATTAACACATCATCAAAATTCATCTCAACGCACGACAATCTCACCACAACATAAGGATACACGTGTCCAATTAATCTCAACAAGAAAATTCATCTTCCAAACAGATCTTAACACCCAATAGCCATAGACTTAGCCTTAATAACCTACACTTAACATGGCATATTAACTAAACCGATCAAACAAACTAATTCCTCAAGTCCTACTCATACCAGCACAATCCTCCACAATCCCTCATCCGAATTAACATAACCACTCAACTTCATCTTTACAAATCATAATTCACACCTTGCTAACTCAGCATATAGCTTCACTTCTTTC
Organism: Lathyrus tuberosus; assembly: GCA_022829125.1. Classification (NCBI taxonomy): domain Eukaryota; kingdom Viridiplantae; phylum Streptophyta; class Magnoliopsida; order Fabales; family Fabaceae; genus Lathyrus; species Lathyrus tuberosus. The sequence continues at coordinate 9,903,691 of JALAZF010000187.1, forward strand.
AATACTTGCAACTCAGCTCCCAAATACTCCACGCACTCTCCTTCTGATTTTATAAACCTCAGAATATCCCCAACGGACACAGTTATAACTTATCCGAACAAGTTTGGAAATCACCATTCATATCTCCATATATACACTTTAAGGCATACCAGCCACTACCCTCCTCAATCCGAAATCCTTGTTCAAATCATAGTCTTACATTACCATTTACTTCCTACTTGGTTTATCTCTACAGTTCTTTAAGTTCCATGTCAGTCGATTTCTCGATTCACCACAAACCAAAACCCAAGTTATCCAGAACACACTGTGAGCTTCCAAACTACTCCCTGATCAACTCGCAACCTTATACTAACATCCTCAAGTCCGCCTCATTTCCCTATATAGGAATCCGCATCGACAACTCAAACAATTCATAAGCAATTGGCTCAACCCCAAACAATTCACTGCACCTACTATTCTAGTTGGCAAGACACATCTACTCCATCCAACATGATTCCGTCGACTATCAACAAGAGATTAAGGGTGATCAGTTCCTCAATTTGTCAATAGACAACCGACAACCATAATGGTGGCATAAATCATCATTACCAAACTACAATAGCGTTCCCTTCCTCGTGCATCAAAGTTATCTAAGCATACTCTTCTACCATTCCTCTAAGGCTTACAAACGTTCTCCCTAAATTTTCCATCTCATCAATGATACGAAAAGTCCAAAATCCAGTACACATTCTTCTATACAAGTTAGTTGCACACACAATCATTAAATATCCTTCTAATACTGGAAACGTTACCACATCACGTACTATCCAAATCGACCCACTTCAGTCGAAACATTTATCTAAGTTCAAACTTTTGACGACTCTAACCAATCCTTCATCTTCCTTTTTAATCTCACAACTTCGATGATCTGTATAATTTCACACTTGATCATCATTCCACTCACATCCTCAACAATACCATCTCATCATCTAGTTGGTGATGTAGCTCCCAAAATTTTTCCGACTCATGCCGACACATCTCGCCAACAACATACAATCCACTTTACTATTTAACATCCCTCAAAGATTTCTATACTTTAATCATTCTCAACTATCATGCGCCGCACTTCCATGTGCTTCTCTGATACTCTTCTTCTTATTACTAAACATCTCATACTTGACTTCATCTTACTATTTCTAGCAAGAATTGTCCAACTTCAAACACGATTTTCTTCTTCAATACAGACCTCTCAGACACAAAATAATATTTCAAAATGAAGGGATTTTCATGTAGATTCCAGAACCTCAAGAATCGCTCGAATCCGAATTACGAGTAAAAAGTTATCGTCCTTGCAACGGAACTGGTCAAGAAACCTCCTATACAACTTCCACCAAACACAAATCAGCATCAGACCCAACTATCCAAACGCGTCTCTCCCTCTTCTCAAAACAGGCCGAAGACAAAATTTATATGCAAACTGTAGGGGATTTCGTAAACTTTCCGAAAAGTCCAGAATCGCTTTCATTGGAGTTACAGACAGAAAGTTATGCCTCTTTTACTGAAGGTTGTTCCATAAAGGTGAAAATAAAAACCGAAATTGGTGAACATGAGTTCTACCTCTTTCTCTTACTTCCAAACTCTTCGCATTTCCAACTACGACTCGCAGTTCAAAAGATTCCAACAACTCCAATGACTTCTACAACCTTTTTCAATCACTTACCAATAATTCCACAGCAAGGTCTACATCAACCCGTCACTTAATCAGTGATCCAACATCGACATCTTACGCAAGGCTACTTAAACAAAAACTTCACAGTTCACCAACAACTCGGGATATAGCAACGTTCTAAATTTCATCTTATAAAAATCATCCTTTTTCCAAGACACTCCAACTTGTTAAACAACCAAAATCTTAAATCCATGTTACCTTCGAATTCGGAAAACATCAAAGCTTCCACAACACTTGCACTGTCGCCATCAGTAGCATACCGAACAGACATCATACAACTGAAGCATACCCGAGAAGCACAACTTCTCCCCCACTTAGCTTCAAACCAACTCCTGCAAGCAATCGACTAGAAAGTAAACCAGTACCGACAGTGTTTCACACACTTGTCGCGTACAGAGGAATGAACAACAATAGACAACATTGGCCGGACAGACCGACCTGCTCTGATACCACTAATGTAACACCCTTCTACCCCACAAATAATTTTAGGAAAATAATTCATATTATCAGAGTAAAACAACATGAAGGATGCCAGATGTATTCAAAAACATCATTTAGTAATCATTATCCTGTCCCGTAACACGGGTTACTCGTTCATAAAAATCAAATTTTACAACTTCGCAGCGGAAATCAACTTTTATTCTCTATTTCATAAAATTCTTCACAATAAATATGTCCAAATCAAACACCATCATCAAAGTTATAGAAATTCAGTCATACACTAAAAGCAACGAGATTCACAACAATTCCCAACCCGATGTTACATGACACAGAGCAGGACACCCCTAAACACTACTAAGAACAACGATAAGCGGAAACACTCCAAAGCTACATCCTCTGGCATCGCGAATCTACTCTTGGTTATCTCCAAGTTACCCACGTAAGAGGCAACATTTCCAAGCAGGCAGGGTGAGAAAACATAATTCGATATAGTAATATAAGTACATGGAAAATGAACAGTAAGGCAACAACAACATCATGGTATAGCCAACAACCACGTCATAGCATAATCAATTAACAACATCGGGATGTAATCAACAACAACATCATAACACAATCAACAACGACCTCAGGGTATAATCAACAATAACTTCATGATATATCTAACATCAACACCATAGTATAATCAACAACATCAACATAGTATCATTAACAACAACCACCTAGTATCATCAACAACGACAACATAGTATCATCAACAACAACCACATAGTATCATCAATAACAACAACATAGTATCATAAACTTAGAATCCATAATACAACTCATCATAATTACTCCATAAGAAATGCAATGTCAACTTCAATGAAAATGCAACGTATGCAATGCGGTACCGACTTTCCTCCATGTGATGGACACTGGCCATCAACCCTCCACAATGGGAGAACACCATAACAACATATCACTCCAATCCGCACGATGGGATTGAAGCTACCAATAGGCCGAAGCCCCACCATAAAAATGCTATGAAAATGCAATGATGTCAAACTCCTCAAATCATCAAAAATCCACATGTGCATCATGCATTTCATATTTCAACAAAAATCACCATATAATCAACGAGAAAATCACCATATAATCATATTTATCGCCATATCATATTCAACAGGAATTCATCATGTAATCATGTTTATTATCATATCATCTTTCAACAAGAATTCGTCACACAATCATGTTTATCACCATATCATATCCAACAATAATTCATCATGTAATTATATTCATCATCACATCATTTCAACAAGAATTCACTATATAATCATGTTTTTATCTCTCGTATATTATCAATAACTATTCAACAAGGAATCCACAAGAAAATATCAACATTTCGACTCTAAGGAAACAACACGAGAAAACATCGAGAAAATTCAAGAAAACAGCAAAATATAAGACAACCAGCAGTCTGACACGGCCGCCCGTGTCCTGTGACACTGCCCGTGTCAGAAGAACTGGGACACGATTCCAAAACATCAAAAAAAGTAGCAAGTCAGCAGCCTGACACGGCCACCCGTGTCCTGTGACACGGCCCGTGTCAGTAACCCTGGGACCAATTTAAAAAAAATCAAATTTTCATTCACGACCAGCAAGCTGACACGGCCGCCCGTGTCCTGTGACACTGCCCGTGTCCTGTGACACTGCCCGTGTCCTGCAACACACAAATTTTATTTTTCTCAACCAGTAGGCTGACACGGGTGCACGTGTTGTGTGAAACGGCCCGTGTCAGGATGCGACAAAACCCAACTTTTCCCGAAAAGTGTTTTTCTGCGTTTTTAACTTTGATTACCCCAAAAATCAGTGTTCTACACGAAAATTGATCAAAAACACTCACAAAACACACATATAGTAATATGCATCATTCAAACTCATCATATCTTCATCAAATTACTCATTCCACATCAAAAATCATCTAAATCAACACCCCTCATACAATCCCTAATCTATTCATCTCCGATTCCTATAAAACTATAAGAAATTATGAACTCTCCCCATACCTTAGAGTAATCCGAAGCTTTTTCCTTCTTTCTTCAAGATCCCTCTAGAAATCTTCAAGCCCTAGCTCTCCTTCTTCTCTCTTCTTCAGCGATCTTCACAAAAGACACGACAAAATGAGAAAATGATCGTTCTCCTTCTTTGGTTAACAAATCCCAACTTATGAACTTCCCATCCTATCCTTTCTTACTTTCCAATAAGACCACCTTGCCCTTTCTCATTTTATTTTAAATAATAATAATAATAATCTAAATAAATGATTATTCATTATATTAAAATTATTAAAAATACTCTTTTAATCCATAATTCTCCAAATTATCCAAAAACCTCTTAATTCCTTATAAATTAATTAAATAAATAATTAAATAATTAATTTAGATTTTTCGGGTCGTTACAGTCGACGTCCTACCGAGTCTGTCTTTGTTTTCTCTCCCGTTTTAGCACAGCCATAGATGATAGGATAACTCGCCCTTAGAATAGACAACAAACGTGGATCCCATCGAGTACGATGGACGCGTGGGGTGCTAACACCTTCCCCTCGCGTAACCGACTCCCGAACCCAGGCTATGGTTGCGATGACCATTCCTTTCCCTCTTCCTCAGGTTTATGCGGTGTTCCCTTTCCCTCTCTTGGGATAAATTTACACGGCTGGCGACTCTATTTTTCCGCGCCACTCTCGCGTTTGTACCTGGATGAAAATCCTGGGAGCGACAGCTGGCGACTCTGCTGGGGACTCTGGTTGACCTATGCTGGTCCATCCCTAAGCGAGTAAGTCCTAACGCTTGCTTGTCTTTGTTCTTTTTGGGTGTTTGGTTTCGATTTGCTTTAAGTGTTGTATTTTTATTTTTATTTTTATCGCATTTTCTGCATTTCATTTTCTATTACTGTCATACTGTTGTGCTGTGCTGGCTGTCTTTGTTTTGCAGGTTGGCTGGGTTTGAGAGCTAAGCCCAATACCAAGGCTTGAGAATACCCTAGGACTAGAGTGGAAAGTAGTGGGACCTACGTGCCCGCTTGGTATGTTTGTGTGTTCACGAAATTCACATCCAGACGAGGCTATCTTGGGACGCATTCTAACGTGTGTGTCTTGCGCATGTTGGGGTGTTGATCTAGAGAGCTGTCGACTCTGGTGACCGATCATTGAGGACCTTAGTGGAAACATCCCTCTTTAGTGGTGACAGTGGCAGACCACATCCTGTGGCAAACCCATTTGCACCCGAGGGCCCGCTTTGGAACTCGCATAGGACGGCCCCTACGTTTTGAAGAGAATCAGCGGAGGCACTCCTCGATTGACTTTAGTATTGTACCCCGAGGAATGAATGCCCCTCGAACGTAAGGATACTTTAGCAAAAGACGCTTACGAATAATATCATCACTGTCCCTTCGATATAAAGATCATAGTCCCTCGATGACCCTTCAAGTTGCCTACAAAAGATGATCTTGTCCCTCGATGATCCTACGGAAAAATGATGGTAGTCCCTACGAATTGCTAAGGTATCCTTACATGTTGCCTTCTATGACCATTTGATGACCCTTCGCTGTCCCTCCACATCCAATAGATAGGACCGCCTACCCACTAATGGTATGGATATTGCTATCTCTCAAGGAAAATGATAAGTACAAGAAAGACCTTATAAATTAAGGGTAGGTAACTTTTAAATGCTCGCTCACAACTCAAAAAAACAAATACTTTTCACACCTCACACTTTCAAAAATATTTTCAAAGACAAACACTTTGTATACGTTCTTACACGAATTATTACAAAGTCAACTTTTACGAAATATTTTCTAAACACACACCACATTTCAAAAAAAGCAAGTTAAAGTGAGCTAGCAATTAAGAGCCCGTAGATAACTACGGATGAAAAGGGGTGCTAACACCTTCCCTTTTCATAACTTACCCGCCGAACTCAAAAATATTTTCAAAACGGTCTTTCCTGTTCTTTTCACCTTTCCTAAATAAATTGGATAAAAGAAAAGTCGGTGGCGACTCTTGCTAACCGCAACATGTTTTGCGAAAAACAAAAGTAAAAAGTCATTTCTCCACCGTACTATTGTTTCTCGACCTCAGTGCCAAAGCTGAGGACCTTCCGCCTTGGAGAATCAGTTGAGGCCTCCTCGATTGATGATGATGCCAAACCAGAAATGGTGAACGTATCATCATTTCTCGACCTGAGAGCCCGGGATACTAAACATCCTAGTACCTACACGTGAGAGGGGATGGGTGTTTGCAGGTTTGCAGGTAACCGAGACCTTCAACCTACCCTTATTCTGGATTTCTCATCAATGTCTGATTATGTGGGTTCCTCAGTGGTTCAGAGTTCTGGTTTGCTGGTTTCTCGTTCAGCTAACAGCACAGCACATCCAGCAGTGTGCCTTGACCCCATGTTTGCATGAGCATATCATTTTTCTTGCATTCTGACGTGTTTGACATTTTTCAGGGCTTGCATCTTACTCTTGATTCTGGTTTTCTGAGGTTACTTCAGTATGGATGTTCAGAGAAAGAAGATTGTTGCCTATTCATTCCCAGAGTCGACTTTGACACTGATTCACAAATTGATTAATATGGCTGGTTCCGGAGTTCGTACAGAGTTCAGTGGAAGGTATGGAAGACTTCTGAAATTTGTCTATAATATCTCCCAGTATGAGAAGGATGCCATTCACACACTTCTTCAGTTTTACGACCCGCCTCTGCGTTGCTTCACTTTCCCGGACTACATCTTGGCTCCGACGTTGGAGGAGTTCTCATTTATTTTGGGAATTCCTATTAGTCATGATATAGTTTTCTTTTATGAAGAACACGCCGGTATAAAAGATAGGGCTGTTGCTCTTCACATTAGTGAGCCTGTTCTTAACAGTAATATTGCAGAAAAACAAGGAGTTAAGGGTTTCCTATTGAAGTTCCTATTTTATCAAGCTTGTATACATGTCAAAGAGAAGAACTGGATTGCTTTCCAAGCTATTCTAGCTGTGTGTATCTATGTGATTGTTCTGTTTCCGAATATTCCTGATCTGGTGGATGTGCACGCCGTCAGGATCTTTATGTCGAAGAATCCTATACCTACCTTGCTAGGTGATGTGTACCATTCAGTTCACTATAAGAATGAGAATAGGCGTGGGAAAACTGTGAGTTGCTGTGCGCCGCTCTTAGCTACTTGGTTTCTGAGTCGTCTCCCTGAATCTGGCGCTTTCGTTGATACGAAAGATTCTCTGAAGTGGTCTAAGAGGGTTATGGGCTTGATTGCTGATAACATCGTTTGGATTAATCGTGACTTGCTAGGAATGGAGATCATTTGCAAATGCGGAGAATTCCCTAATGTTCCCTTGATAGGGAGGAGAGGTGGAATTAACTATAATCCCTCCCTAGCTATCAGACAGTTTGGCTATCCTTTGAAGAATCCACCCGAAGAGCGAGATGTCCGAGAATCCTTATTCTTCAATGGTATTGAGGATCAAGGGTTAATAAGGAAAGTTGTGAATGCTTGGAAACAGGTGACTAAGAAGGGTAAGATTCCATTCTGGAAAAGTAACAATCGGGCTTTCCATCCATATAAAGAGTGGATTAAGAAGAGAGCAGAAGAGGAGCTTCTCCCATTCCCGGTGGAACCACCTCTGTATCCTTTGGTGATCGAGCCTCCTACCACCGTTGAGTTGGAGAAGTATAACACATTATGGGCTAAAAAGGAAAGGTTGCGGGTAGAAAATAATGAGCTAAATAGAGAAATTTATCAGTGGAAGCATGAGCGGGGTGAAGCTGTTCATACCGCCTAGTTGAAGACAGAGCTCCTTGCTAAAGCAGAAAAAGAGCTTGCTGACATGGTCGCATCCAGGGAAAGAATGAAACAAGCTTTGGATGGTATCAGTAGCGTTCTCAGGTCCAAGGATGAGGAATTAGGCAAGGCTTTGTTGAAGATTCATAGGTTCAATGATCACCAAGAGACTGCCATGGCCGAGAATAAAAGAAAGGAAGACGACTACATAGCTAAGATTGATCAGTTGAAGTCGACGCTCAAGAAGAAAGACGCCGAGATCTTATCAGGGATATTCAAGAGACAAGTAGTCGAAGGTTGACTCAATGAAGCCATAGCCTCCATGGAAGAACTGAAAGCCCAAGCTGAAGTTAAGAGATCTAGACATGAGGGACCTAGCATGGAAGGTGTTTCTGGAGAAGACGCTTGGGAGTTACATTGCCGATACTTGGATGGGATCATACACAGGAGAGACCTTCTTATCCAAGGACTGATTCAGAGACCGAAGCATCCCGACACCAGAAAGTTGTTCGAGGAAGTTCAAAACTGGTGCAGAAAGCATAGTGGATGGGGAGGATTGACACTTGTGGACTTTGATGATATGCTTTAGTTTTCTGTTTTCTTTCATTGTATGTGGATCACCACCAGGCTTGTTGGTTGGGACCTATGTTTTTTTAGATTCAGACTTGTTATCTCGGATTTGTGATTGTTGACATTCGGCTTTTCTCTGATTTTCTTAATATATGAGCAGAAGTTCCATTCTATCTTGCTATTAAACCGGAATCAAGGGGTGGATCGCCCTGTGAATTTTCAAACACGCCCATTTGCATTTGCATATTCATAATCATTTTGCATAATCATTTTGCATGACAGGTGTTTATCTCTGGTGTTCTTACCTTGTTATAGTCTCAGAATTGCAGAGTTGATCATGGAACGAATCCAAGCTGAGTTAAGGCAAATGCGAAGCCAGATGGGGTAATTTGGGGAAGACATGCTCCAGGAGCAGAGGATGCTAAGGGAAGAGATCAATCAGATGAAGACTCAGATGGGTTTGATCATGGAAATTTTGAATAGGGTGTTGAAAAAGGAAGACAGTCCTGTGCCCGCTTCCACAGCAGAGGCTCTCACTCCTCCCATCTCTTTGGGGTCTCCTCTAGACCATGAACTGCCTCGTGGATCCTCCCCACCGTCAGAGCTTTTTCATCAACAACCATTTCTTGAGGGTCTTAATCCAGAAAAGCTTGAAAAGAAGTTTGATCAGATCCCGATGCCATACGCTCAGTTGCTTCAACACTTGCTCAAGTTTCAGCTGATTGAATTGATTGCTGCGGGACCTCCACACACCAAGTTTTGTATGGGTTCCAATGTCCATGATAGGTGTGAATTCCATTCAGGGGTGCCTGGTCATAATGTTGAAGGTTGTAAGATGCTCAAGTATAAAGTCCAAGAGCTCATTGACTCAGGGGCAATCAAGTTTACATCAGTTGGCACTGGTAAACAAAGTGATGTTACTCCCAGTGTTGCAAAGGGACTGATGAATCCCTCTTTTGCCAAAGGATCCACCTCGCGTCAGGGATCTCTTCCACAACCCTTGTTTGTGCCTCAGCCGAGTGCAGAAAGGAAAGTGCAGGGCCAGACTGGGCACTCAAATCAACATCGACAGCAGAATTATCAGCAACAGGGGCAATCGAGACCAAGAAGGCCCAAAAGGATAATTGATCCTGTTCCTATCCCTTATAGTCAGCTGTTTACGCGCCTGCTCAAGAAATCTCGGATTCAAACAAGGGGTATCGCGCCAGTACCGTACCCTATTCCTCCCGATTATGACATGACTGCTAGGTGTGAGTTCCACTCGGGAACGTTCGGGCACACGATTGATGAGTGTAATGTATTCAGGCATAAGGTGCAAGACCTGGTGGACTCAGAGATCATTGTATTCACTGAAGATGATATGTACATCAATGGAAGCCTCCTTTCTCAAATGAACACTCAGTCTGCAAGTACGTCCAGGAAGAATTAAGCTTCCTCAGCAATGGCAATCTTCAGCTTCGTTACTGCGTTTTCATTTGTAGTTTCTTATTTCTTGTTAAAGCATCGTATGCATGTAAGACTCGTTTATTTTTTAATGATGATATTAATGCAATGAGTATGTTTTCCTTGAAGAAATCCATTCGTATTCACTCTTAAATGTTTATATGCACTGCAATATCAATTTTTCTTGTTAAGAACTCTTGAGGGAGGATGACGAAATAAGAACGCAGGTCTCTAATGGTACGCTTTTGGATAGAACCCTGTTGAGGATGTACAGGCATTGTTTCAAAACCATAAACACTGGAGAGATAAGGAGATAAGCCCTCGTTAACCCCTTTGAGCCTCAGAGTAGGAGTTTCTTTCATACGAAAAAACCCTCATATTTAACCCAGGGGCAGGGTAGGCGTCAGTTAGTTTGACCGAGCGCTCAAATTCCAAGGAGAGTGTGCAAGAGATATGAAACCCCGGTGGTTATCCGTCAACAACTAAGGAGTGAGGTAGTCACAACCCTTTCAAGGAAGTAAGACAACCAGTGCCACACGATTTGTTCAAAAGGGGAATAAAAAGAGAAAGCCCGCTAAGTCGAAGCTTGAGAACAAGCGACTTAGGCAAAAGTTAGGGCGTCCCGCTGGACTTCAAAATCGAAAAAACTCAAAAGAGTCAGTCCAGGCAAAAATTAGAGATAAAAAAAAAGAAAGAAAAAGCGAAAGGCGAAAAGAAAATCCCCGATAAGAACAAATTCGTGTGATTATAGACACAAAAGATAAAAGGGATGACTGTCACTCCAAAACCTCCTTAGGGGTCAAACCATTAGTGGCATAGGTTCCTTGAAGATCATAAATCTTTCAAGAAATGAGTGTTTGGGTCAGATTAACTGAACATAGGACTGGAGAACATCACGAAGAGTGGGTGGGCACCGATAAACTTTGAGCCATAAATCCTTTTTTTGAAACCGTGAACCAGATCACGTTACAACCCTCTAAAGTCCTAATTGAAACAGGGTTTATTCCGAAGGCGTACTTCAACAGGACAGCGTTCCTGACTCCTATACGTTGTGCTAATAAGATTTGTTGGTATTGCATGTGCACATTGTTTTGCCATTCAAAAATCAAGGTCGCATCCCAGCTAGTGATTCGTTCACAAGGTTGGGCGACGCATTTTCAATAAAAACTTCAAGGTTAACATGAGTGTTGCATTAGAATTCTCATAGATAACTTGTTCTATTTGCATACATGTGCCTAAGCATCAATGTAGCTTACACAGTGAAAGTCAGTCAAGAAGCTTGATCCTGCCAAGTTGGGTTGCTTGAAAATTCCGAAGGACAATCATATCAAGGGGCATACTGCCAAGAGACTCAGTGTAGAGTGGGCTCTCCCAGTAAGTCGTGTTAAGATGAAGCCAATCTGGGGCAGTCACGTCGAGAAGTCCCTCTGAAATTCAGTTATTCAGGGGCATTCATTCTAAGATCAGGGGCAAAGTCACTTCAAAGCTCATATTGGGGCAGGCCACCTCCAGAGCGTGGGAGATTATCCGCTCCTGAAAGTGGTTAATTGAAAACACCTCTTCAAGGCAGAATATTTCAGGTCATTGCAAATCCCTTTCGAAGTAATGTACTTCATGGATTATGAAGACTGGGGCAGTTATGTCGAGATATGATAAATCTCTCCAAGAGTTTGAAGACCCTGGGGCAGTGCGAATGCCCGGTCTTCTGTAAAATCCTCTTGAGGTGATTTCTTCCATTAGACCTGGTGGTCTGGGGCAAGTGGAAAGTTCAAAGGGCCGTCTATGACCTTAGAAACAAGTCAGGATTGAAGAGCAACAGGATCGTACTTCCCCAGCAGCTTACTCTCCCTAGCATTGAGGTTGCAATTTCCTCAGCGGAGCAGACCTTCCCTAGCAGGAGACATAGGAGGTACTTTCCCCAGGTCAAGACGTTATTTCCCCACAAAGTCAAGGTGCTCCTTCTCCCCCATCAGTAGGCTAAGTCCAGTAGAATCCCCAGCAGGTTTCAAAGCCAGGTGATATTTGAGCACTCTTCTGATTCAGGCCGTGGCCTCCCTTTTCAAAGAGTTACGTATAATCCCCAGTAGAGTGGATGTTCTTTTGGAATTTCATCCCTGGCAGAAGTTGTTGATCCAAAGATTCGGTCGGAGTGATCCTTTTCAGCAGAGTTCGTGGATTCAGAGGACAATTTATTTTTGTCATCACCAGCTGAATTGGTCTTTCCTCTCTGGCATTTATTTTGCTGGGGGGACCCCATTTGCATATCATAAGCATTTGCATTGCATCCTCAAAAACATGGCATTTACATTTGCATTCGAAGCATAAGCCAGGTTTGATGCTTTCCTTGCCAGCAGAGATAGCATGGTTCAGGAGATTTTGGAGGGGCGCGTTCCTCATATTTGGGTTCCCCGGCAGAGTCTTTTATTTAGACTTATCCATTCCCCAGTGAGATTAATCCCCGGTAAAAGTTGCTTTACACCTTTTGACACCCGTCCGTGTACCTTTTTGATACCCGTCCGTATTGAGCTTTTTACACCCGTCCGTGTACCCTTTTGATACCCGTCCGTATTGAGATTTCTACACCCGTCCGTGTACCTTTTAGATACCCGTCCGTATTGATACCTTTACACACGTCCGTGTACCTTTTGGATACCCGTCCGTATTGAACCCTTTTGACACCCGTCCGTGTACCTTTTTGATACCCGTCCGTATTGAAACCTTTACACCCGTCCGTGTACCTTTTTGATACCCGTCCGTATTGAAACCTTTACACCCGTCCGTGTACCTTTTTGATACCCGTCCGTATTGAAACCTTTACACCCGTCCGTGTACCCTTTTGATACCCGTCCGTATTGAGATTTCTACACCCGTCCGTGTACCTTTTAGATACCCGTCCGTATTGATACCTTTACACACGTCCGTGTACCTTTTTGATACCCGTCCGTATTGAAACCTTTACACCCGTCCGTGTACCCTTTTGATACCCGTCCGTATTGAAACCCTTTTGACACCCGTCCGTGTACCTTTTTGATACCCGTCCGTATTGAAACCTTTACACCCGTCCGTGTACCTTTTTGATACCCGTCCGTATTGAAACCTTTACACCCGTCCGTGTACCTTTTTGATACCCGTCCGTATTGAAACCTTTACACCCGTCCGTGTACCTTTTAGATACCCGTCCGTATTGAAACCTTTACACCCGTCAGTGTACCTTTTTGATACCTGTCCGTATTGAAACCTTTACACCCGTCCGTGTACCTTTTAGATACCCGTCCGTATTGAAACCTTTACACCCGTCCGTGTACCTTTTTTATACCCGTCCGTATTGAGCTTTACACCCGTCCGTGTACCTTTTAGATACCCGTCCGTATTGAAACCTTTACACCCGTCCGTGTACCTTTTTGATACCCGTCCGTATTGAAACCTTTACACCCGTCCGTGTACCTTTTAGATACCCGTCCGTATTGAAACCTTTACACCCGTCCGTGTACCTTTTTTATACCGGTCCGTGTTGAGCTTTCTACACCCGTCCGTGTACCTTTTAGATACCCGTCCGTATTGAAACCTTTACACCCGTCCGTGTACCTTTTAGATACCCGTCCGTATTAAAACCTTTACATCCGTCCGTGTAACTTTCAGATACCCGTCCGTATTGAAACCTTTACACCCGTCCGTGTACCTTTTAGATACTCGTCGGTATTAAAACCTTTACACCCGTCCGTGTACCTTTTTGATACCCGTCCGTATTGACCTTTTTACACCCGTCCATGTACTTTTTTGATACCCGTCCGTATTAAAACCTTTACACCCGTCCGTGTACCTTTCAGATACCCGTCCGTATTGAAACCTTTACACCCGTCTGTGTACCTTTTTGATACCCGTCCGCATTGAGCTTTTTACACCCGTCCGTGTACCTTTTAGATACCCGTCCGTATTGAATCCTTTTACACCCGCCCGTGTATCTCTTCAGTACTCGTCTGTAATTGATTTTTTTGAATTCCTTGACAACCGTCAGTGTTTATCCCCGGCATAGTTAACATTCGTTTGTGTTTATTTCGTGACTTTCCAATACCTTGGTTGTCAACACTCGTACGTATCGTGACAAGTGCAACATTTTTGTTCGTTCTCCAGTGAGTCGTCCCTCTTCTGTTGGTCGCAAATTTCTGGAGTTCTTTCAGTATTCAATCCCCGTGTATCCTGGAATGTCCGAGAGCCGTTGCTATCATACACTCAGGACCAAGTTGATTGAATAGGGGCAGCTGTTGCACCCCAAAATTTGCCCTCCTTACCTTTTACTAACTGGCTTATGTTTCATTTCATTTTTTTTACATTATCATGTATGCATATCACTAGCATGAGGTCAAGGTGCTTGAGGCAGTTCAAGAAGGTCCTATCTGGTCTACTACATCATCAAGAGTTCACAGCTTATTCCAGGCATTTTTAATATTTTCGTATTTTCATTCATCTGACTGTAGTTCCACTCTGCATCATCTAAATAGCATAAAATAGTGTTTTTCATCTCGCATACTGCCTAAAATATTGGTCGGAATAATTTCTCGGAAATTTACAGACAGAGTGGTCAAATTGAGTTTCAGCGGTGCTCAAAATCAGGGGACAGAAAATTTTAAAATCGAACTTGCAGACGTCAATCATATTATTCTACGGTTCGCGTGTTCGTTTTAATTTTTCGTCATATTTTGTCCAATTTGAGCATTTTTACGGATCAAAATTTATTTTAAAATCTGACCAAATACTGTATTTTTTCGAGTCATATATTTCGTACTAATCATTTTAGTGTACTCGGTTTGTTTTTTCCGATTATTTAGGCGTCCGATTTTTATTTATTTGGGGTCCGTTTATATTACCTTTTTTTAACTAATATTATTTAGAATAAATAATTATAATAACTAGCATTGTTGTTAATTTAAATAATGTTTAATAGGCTAATTAGTATTTTTTTAATAGTCATTTTTATTTTAAATTTTACTAATTTTAAGAATAAATAAGTAGTGATTAGCATTTTATTTTAATTTTATCTTAAATTTTTATAAGTAAGTTTAGTTTTTATTTCAGATTTATTAAATTATTTAAATTTTATTTAACTTTTAATATTATTAAACTTGGGCCTCAAATTGGGTATTAGGGACATTATTGACAACTAAAAGTTAACCCTAATTTGGTCCCTATATATTGTTGTTACGGTTAAAAAAAGGAAAAAAAAAAGAGGACCGGAAAAAGAAAAGGGAGACCGAAAGAAAGAAAAAGGGATATACGGCGCCGCTGAAAGGAGATTGCATATTCTAATACGTTTCGTGTCATACAACTGCTGTTTTCGTTCAGGTTTCTAACATATTATAACCAATATATGCACTTCGCATCATGAAACTTATATAATATATAATTAAGTTTTTTTGAAATGTTTGGAATGCATATGCACAAATGACGTTTACCGCAACACCGTCAATATCTAACGTAAATACATGCCTAGTTTTATATTTTTTTGTTTTATTAACATGTATACTTAACTAATATTATAATATATGCCTTTTATTTATTTTTTTTATAATCTTATTTGTTTTATTACATATTGTTTTTAATATATTGTTTTTTATCTTTTTATTCATTTTATTTTTTTGATCGAATCGTGTCGATACGCTGTCTGCATATATGTGCATGATGCGTGACCTTTATATTTAGTTCGATCCAACTGCGAGGACCGCGTTTTCGCGATAGCAATATTGTTGAGGTTTTTTTTTCCAAAGCTAAAATTTTTTTTTTTTTTTTGATTTACCTTTTTTTGTTATATTTAGATCCGTACAATTCGGATCCGGTTGCGATGACCGCGTTTTCGCGATAGCAATATTGTTGAGGGTTTTTTTTCCAAAGCTAAATTTCTCTTTTTTTGATTTGCCTTTTTGTTATATTTGGATCCGTACAATTCGGATCCGGTTGCAATGACCGTGTTTTCGCGATAGCAAAGTCGTTGAGGTTTTTTTTATTTTCTTTTTTTGTAATATTATTTGAATAATTTCCTTTTGAATTTAATTCATGCACCATTTTTACCATTTTATAAAATTTTCACAAATTTTATTTTTATTTTTATTTTAATTTTTTTTTATCATCTAAACCAATTGTTTAAGTCAATTTCTTTTTGCATCACACATTTCATGCATACCCTAAATTGTCTTTGATTTCTGAATTCATGTTTGGATTATAATTACTATTGTTTGCCATAGTTTGATTTTCACTTGCCTTGATATTATTTGTAACCTTTTCGTACTAACCTTTTACGCAGGGACTAAGGTAAGTTCTTTAAGGGTATGGATAAATATCCATGGTCACCCTTATCCTTTCCTTCTCTCCTATCTTCTTCCTTTAGGATTTAGGTCGTCGTCAAACCTCACTAACCGTAGGTCACCCATGCATGATAACGTTAGGACTCTTAGTTCCCTTAGAGTCACCCTTGTGTCTTCTCTCTTCTCATCTCAAATTTCTTTAAAACACTTAATAAGAATAAGGTGTATTGCGCACGAGCCTTAAGTATGGGGAATGAGAAATGAGGGGCTTCCTCTCATCTTTCTAGAGTGCTTAGCGAGCGTCCTGTCTTGGGACGATGCGTTAAGTATTCGTCCTTGTGCCCTAGACTTTGGTGCAATGCGACTTAGGAACTAAATTAAGCCACTTCTGTCCTAAAAAACACAAACCAACTTCAAACCTTTTTGTCCTTCGGGATTTCCAAACTTAAAGGCTATTTTCAAAAAGGGCACGTTACCTTCCGTCTGAGTCGCAAACAGGCATCGACCCTAACTGCCGGACGCGAATTTAACGTCGCTCATAAAAAACACAAAAAAGAACTTGGTCCGAACTACGTTGACTCTGAATTCCCCATTGCACAAAGGGGGTACGTAGGCCTAGGACGTCGATGTCCTACCAAGTCTGTCTTTGTTTTCTCTCCCGTTTTAGCACAGCCATAGATGATAGGATAACTCACCCTTAGAATAGACAACAAGCATGGATCCCATCGAGTACGATGGACGCGTGGGGTGCTAACACCTTCCCCTCGCGTAACCGACTCCTGAACCCAGGCTATGGTTGCGATGACCATTCCTTTCCCTCTTCCTCAGGTTTATGCGGTGTTCCCTTTCCCTCTCTTGGGATAAATTTACACGGCTGGCGACTCTGTTTTTTCGCGTCACTCTCGCGTTTGTACCTGGATGAAAATCCTGGGAGCGACATCGAGCACCTCCTCTGAATCGTATGCATAATTACTTGGCAGGTTTGATTCCCGCGTATAGTACGATTGGAGCCTACGGGTAAAGAGACTTGTGATGGTTAACAGGCCATGAGAAGTGACGGTTCACGGTTAACAGGCCGATGATCCCGAATCCAATTCGTATGCCAAGTAACTACGAGGATCCGTGACTCAGATCGTCTTCTAGACGTAGAAGCGGACGGGAACAGGGGATGCCTTGGTACGGTTATTGATTAGCGAGATTATTGAGTTAACAGGCTCAGGACTTACTTTGGTACTAGAGTGAGTTAACAGGCTCACGAGTGTGAATGTATTTATGGCGTGTGTGTACTCAAAGTCTCTTCCCTTCCCTTTTGACTTGAGTTAGGATGTTAGAACCTTGTAAAGCCGGGAGGACTATAAGATAGCGAACTCACTAAGATTTGATGTATCTCACCCCACTGTTGTTATTTACATCACAGGTACTGCAGGTTCCGCGAAGGGTAAGGATAAGGTTGTGTGATTATCCTCACTTATCGGTTGGCTTTACTTCCGTTGTGGAGTTGAGATCATTAGTGATCTAGTTCTTAGTTTTATCTTTTGAACATCTTGTATATATAACATGCCAGTGGTTGTATTAGGTTGTTTTGGGCATTTATATGTATACTGTGTTACTAGGAACTTATGTATTTCAGTACCAAACGTATTATTCATGTATGATATATGCTTTGATGTATATATATATATATATGGGCGTTACAGAAATGAACAAAATCAAACCAAAATAAGACCGATTAATCAACACGAAGGCCATTTTTACAAAAATCACCTTTTATTATTATTTGCTGTATGATTTAGGGATTACATTGTTCGTTATATATACTAGTGAAATGTAATATATAGAAGGTAAAGAAGATGTTTAAAAGAAATAAATAAATGAATTTGAATCTTTTAGGTATTTTCCTTACTTGACTTTTATATTTTTCAATTAATATATATTATTTATTATTTATTTTTTGTTCAGGTTGTTTTTTATTTGGTTTTCACCATCAACATCCGAACCAGTAGGTCGACTAATCTGGTTCCAGGGTCAATCTAGAATCAAGTGGTTCCAATCCCCTTCCAATCGTAATTGAGGGGGATCGAACCATGGTTCTGCCTACCAAGTACAACACCAATCACAACATGACCAACTAACGATTTTTTGTTAAAGTTGATTTTTATTTGCTAAAATTTTCATTTTTAGTTATTTTTACAGGATATAAAGATATAAAACTTCCTCGACCTAGCCATGAAATAGTATAATTGTTTCTTTCTGTTTCATATGTGTTGTGTCGTCATTGGTCTTACGTGTTATATTTATGGTATTGAGCTTGATCAACTTAATCCTATCTGTATGACATTTGGGAACATGGCCGACCGACGCAAAAACAACCGTGGTAGACCGAGAACTACTCCAGCAGGGTCAAATCCGCCAGGGACGAAGGGAATGCCCCTCTGTATCAGTTTATGCAACAGATGCAGCACCAACAGAACCAATTCATGCAACAGATGATACGACACATTGATGGGGGTTTTCATCCTCAGGTGGTTGTTCCAGATACTGTAAGCGGGAATTTCCTAGATTTCATCCGCATGAATCCTCCAGAATTTCAGGGTGGGGTAGATCCTGTGAAAGCTCACGATTGGATGGCCGGGATAGAGAGGATCTTTCAGATACTTCACTGCAGAGAGGAGGACAAGGTAGCGTTTGCTTCTCACTTGTTGAGAGGTCCTGCTAAGAGGTAGTGGGATATTGCTTCAGCTTTTATGACCATTCAAGGTGTGCCTAAAGTGTGGGAACAATTCAAGGCTACTTTTATGGAGGAGTACCTTTCTAGTTCCTTAAGGATCCAAAGAGAATTTGAATTCCAAGAGTTACGACAAGGTTATGTGTTGGTGAACAATTTGAAGAGCGTTCGGACAGAAGGGAATTCACGTAGGTCGAACCGGAGTGATTATGAGAGGTCACGCCCAACGTTTAGGCCAAGGCAACGAACCTTTAAAGGGAAACAAGTGCAAAGTAGTAAGCCTAATACACCTTCCTTGTGCCGGTTGTGCAACAAGTATCATTTTGGGAAGTGTAGAGATGGAGCCTCTAGGTGTTATCAGTGTGATGAAGTGGGTCATTTGGCGAGGAACTGCCCGCAGAATGGGAATCAACCACAAGGGAAGAATACTGGAGGAGTTCACGCTTTGGATACAAGGAGGAAGAAGGGTGACAACTCTTTAATAGTGGGTACGTGTCTTGTAAATGGACATCCTTGTTTTGTTTTAATTGATTGTGGAGCAACACACTCCTTTGTGTCAATTCAATGTGTGAAATTGTGTGTGGTCCAAAGTTAAGGGAGTAGCGACCTTCAAGTCTTGGGTATTGCTGGTAGCCTGTGAGATTTCAGAAGTTTTTCCCTGAAGATGTCACTTCTCTTCCTTCAGTGAGCGAAGTGGAATTTTCTATTGACCTGGTACCGGGAACGGCTCCTATATCCGTTTCTCCGTATCGGATGGCACCACTTGAGTTAAGAGAATTAAAGGATCAATTTGAGGAGTTGTTGGCTAAGCATTTTGTTCGACCCAGTGTTTCTCCCTGGGGAGCTCCGTTGTTGTTGTTAAAGAAGAATGATTGTGGAATACAGTTATGTATTGATTACCGTCAGTTGAATAAGGTCACCATCAAGAACAAATACCCATTGCCAAGGATAGACGATTTGTTAGATCAATTGAAAAGAGCCTGTGTGTTCTTGAAGATTGATTTGCGGTCGGGTTATCATCAGATTCGGGTGAAGAGTTCAGATGTACCAAAGACTGTGTTTAGAACCCGTTATGGTCATTATGAATTTTTAGTGATGCCTTTCGGTGTGACGAATGCTCCAGCAGTTTTCATGGATTATATGAATTGGATATTTCAACCTTACTTGGACCAATTTGTGGTGATTTTCATTAATGACATTCTTATCTATTCTCGTGACCCTCAAGAGCACGGAGAACACCTAAGAATCGCTTTATCCATTTTGCAAGAGAGACAACTTTTTGCTAAGCTAAGTGTGAGTTTTGGATGTCAGAAGGTAATTTTCATGGTCATGTCATATCTCAGGGAGGTGTAGCGGTTGATCCATCAAAAGTTGAAGCAGTGATTAATTGGGAGAGACCGAGGAATGTGTCTGAAGTTAGAAGCTTTTTGGGACTAGCAGGTTATTATAGAAGGTTTATTAAAGGCTTTTCACAACTGGGTTTACCGATGACGAGACTTACTCAGAAGGATTATTCGTATGAATCGGATTCGGCGTGTGAGCAAAGTTTTATGAGCTTGAAAGAGAGGTTGACGACCGCTCCTGTTTTGATTATTCTTGATCCTAGCAAGTCGTATGAGGTATATTGTGATGCATCAAAGATGGGATTAGGAGGTGTGTTAATGCAAGATGAACATGTAGTGGCTTATGCTTCTAGACAGTTGAAAATCCATGAAGAGAATTATCCAACGCACGATTTAGAATTGGCGGCGGTTGTATTTACCTTGAAGGTGTGGCGTCACTATTTGTATGGCGGCGGTTGCCGACTTGATGCTGTTAGAGTATGCCTTACTGGAAAAGTTTAGAGATCTAAATCTTCAATTCAATTGGACTCCTAATTGTGTGATTATGGGAAATTTGAATATCACTTCTACTCTTCGGGAAGAAATCTAACAAGAGCAAGGGTTAGATGAGAAGTTACAAGAAGTGTTATTGCAACCGGGTTTTGTACGAGCTACCGACGGAGTTATGGTATTTAACCAAAGGATTTGTATTTCGGACAACACAGAGTTAAAAAGGAGGATTTTGGAAGAAGCGCATAAGGATGCTTTTACTGTACATTCGGGATCTTCAAAGATGTACCAAGATCTAAGGAGGGACTATTGGTGGTCCGGGATGAAAAGAGATATTGCAGTGTATGTGCCGGAATGTGCGGAATGTGCTAGTTGCAACCTTTAGAAATTCAGGTATGGAAATGGAATAGTATTTCTATGGACTTCGCTGTTGGACTACCCCGTACTCAGGGTGGTTATGATTCGATTTGGGTAATTGTGGATCGGTTAACGAAATCCGCGCATTTCTTAGCTGTGAAGACTACTTACAAGGCGAGTCATCTTGCAAGGTTGTTCATTTTGGAGATAGTGAGATTGCATGGTATTCCTGCTACTATCGTTTCGGATAGAGATCCAAAGTTTACTTTGAGATTGTGGAGAGCTTTTCAGCAAGCGATGGGAACGAAGTTATGTTTGAGTACGTCGAATCATCCGCCAACGGATGGTCAGACAGAACAGACAATACAAACCAGGGAAGACATGTTGAGAGCTTGTGTACTTGAAAGTGGAGGAAATTGGATAGAACTTTTGTCGTTGATTGAGTTCTCTTATAATAACAGTTATCATGCAAGTATTGGTAAGGCACCTTATGAAGCATTATATGGAAGGAAGTGTAGTTCACCATTGTGTTGGGCGGAAGTTGGCGAAGATAGAATTTTGGGACCCGAGGTTATTTACGAGACTACGGGAAAGATTAGAATGATTCGTGAAAAAGTTAAACAATCACAGGATCGTCAGAAAAGCTATGCAGATAACCGTAGGAGACCTTTAAAATTTGAAGAAGGTGATCACGTATTTTTGAAGGTTACCCCGAGATTTCGGTTGAAAGGACCGTTTCGGTCGCGGAAATTAAGTCTGAGATACGTGGGACCATATCAGATCTTAGAAAGAATTGGAGAAGTAGCGTACAGATTAGCCTTACCTCCTTCTCTGTCAGAGATGCACGACGTTTTTCATGTGTCTCAGCTACGAAAATGTGTCCCAGATCCTTTTCAGCCAATCTTACACTACTAAAAATAAGACATTTGGTTAAATGATTTTACATCAGATTTTAAGATATATGATGTGAAAAATATTTGTCAAGGGATTTTACATCAGATTTCATAATAATATGAAGTGAAAAATATTTAATTTAGAGATTTTACATCAGACATTTATTTCCACTGATGTGAAAAATAAAGCGGTGGCAGTTTCGTAAATAATATAAAATTTTGTTATAAAGGATTTCACATCGGGTCTGGATTTACACCCGATGTGAAAAGTTCACTGATGAAAAAATAACAAGGTGGCAGTTTCGTAAATAATATAAATTTTTGTTATAAAGGATTTCATATCGGTCCTTGATTTGAACCCGATGTGAAAAAAGTGGGCCTTTACATCAGGCCTAGTAACAACCGATGTGAAAAGTTAATTTTCACTTACAAGCCCAAATATCATTTCTTTTTGTTTCCTCACATCTCACTAAAACCCTTGCAGCCCAATTTCGACTCTCTCCTTTTGGCAATGGAGCTATCCAATTCAATAACACGGTCATGAAGCAGAATCGCGTTCCCTTGTTGAGCTTTTTTCAAAACGCGATTACATGATTTTCACACAACATCAGCGCTCAAATCTGCTCCAGATTTCTATTGATTTTGGTTCGACTATCATGCTTCAGTTCAAATTTTCATTTCGGATTGAAGTTTGTCTCGGTTTAGTTTGGAATTCGTGTTCGTTTCGATTTCGGTCAGAGTTGTGATTTCGCTTCGATTGGAAGTTCAAACAACAACTCCGTTCAGAATGCTTTCCCTAATCTCATTCCAATTCGAAGTCTAGTTTTGGTTGCGAGTAGTTTCGGTTTCTATGGTTCGCGTTTTTGGTTCAGGATTGAAAACCCTAAGTTCAAGGTGAACGCGAAATTGGGACAGGGATGATTCTCAGAAGCATCATAAATTAATAGCTTAAGCAAGAATCTGCAGAAAATGTACCAAAGAGGATTAGGCGCTATGGTTCTCCTGCTCCATCGGCGGAAAAAAACTCCAAGCTCCTTCTTTTTCAGGTATGTGGATCTTCTTCCTCTGTTCTTGATAACATCGTTTCATCAGCGATTTTCTTCGTTGCTATAGCCGTAAATGGATCGAAGAATTGGTTGATGACGGTGAATGGTAATAGAGTTAATGATGTGTGGGGGGTTTTGATATTGGTAGGTGGTGTTGGGGCTGGGGCGTTAATACTGCTACTATTATTAAATTGGAATTTTATTAATTGGTGTAATTGAAATAATTTGAATAATTAGTAGTATTACCAATTAATACTCCTTGTTTATTTTCTTTTCCTTTCCTTATTTGGAGAAAAGATAGAACTTAGAGAAAAAGAAAAGAAAAGGAAGGAAAAGGGAGAGAAAGAAGAGGAAATTTCTTCAAGAGCTCAAGAGTGGTAAACATCAACAAATCTTTATCTTTGTATCTCAGCAATCAACCTCCTCATCTTGTAATCCAGTTGGGTTCTAGTTAGACTCTTTAGATTTAAGGTTTAGTTGAGTTTTAGAGTTAATTGGGTATTGTAGAAAATGTGAAATTTTACAATAGAATCATCATTTAATTGCTGAAATTCAATAATTGATTGTATGTTATACTGGTTGTGTGAATTATAGTATGTTTTGATGAATTTTAGATTGGAAAAATGAGATTTTGGGGTTGAATTGGAGCAACCCGTAGCAGACAAATTCTGCAGGAAAATTCTGGGTTCAAACTGCCCATACGCGTATCACGCAGGACCATACGCGTATTGAGTTGGGCAATACGCGTATGGGTGTGAAGGAAATGGGGTGTTACGCGTATGGACAAGGCAATGCGCGTATGAGGCTTGGTGATACGTGTATTGGACTTTTAAAAAGGGAATTTTGAAGGAAAATAGCCTCTGCCCATACGCGTATGACCTTGGGCAATACGCGTATGGCTGGGCGAGCCAGCATGGCAATACGCGTATGGCTTAGGCTAGTACGCGTACGGCCAGGAGGGTGCAAAATTGTGTTTTTCGAAATACCATTTCGTGTTATGTCCATAACTTTTGACTCGTTTGTCCGTTTTTAACATTCTTGATATCATTGGAAAGCTAACAGAGTGTACTTTCTTATTAAAATGATTTTATGATTTGGTGGCCGATTTAATTATGTCGGGACTTTTGAATAGTGTTGTTTTGTCGATCTTTTTATTGTAATTGTGTGTAATTGTTGTCGCAGATGTATGCATGTTAAAATATGGAATAGGTAGAGTGAGGAGCATTACCATAAACTGTGTCGAAAATGTGAATTCTCTTAAGTGTCAATGCTCGTGCATGAAAGGCCAAGGCCTGTGTATTAAAATCATAACCAGTGTCTTTTGCGGTGTAGTTTCATGAGACTCGAGCACCTCCTCTGAAACGTATGCACAACTACTTGGCAGGTTTGATTCCCGCGTGTAGTACGAATGGAGCCTACGGGTAAAGAGACTTGTGACGGTGTACGGGTCGTGTGAAGTGACAGATCACGGTGTACGGGCCGATGATCCCGAATCCATTTCGTATGTCAAGTAGCTTCAAGGATCCATGACTCGGGTCGTCTTCTAGACGTAGAAGCGGACGGGAAAAGGGGATACCTTGATATGGTTATTGATCAGTGAGTTTCCTTGAGTTTACAGACTCGGGGCGTACCTTGGTACTATAGTGAGCTTATAGGCTCTCTAGTGTAGAGAATAATTGTGTGTGAGTACTCAAGTCACTTCCCTTCCCCTTTGACTTGAGTTAGGCTTACTAGAACCTTGTAGAGCCGAGAGGACTCTAAGATAGCGAACTCACTGAGATTTGATGTATCTCACCCCACTGTTGTTGTTTACATCACAGGTTCTGCAGGTTCCGCGAAGGGTAAGGATAAGGCTGTGTGACTATCCTTGCTTAGCTGTTGGTTTTGCTTCCGTTGCGAAGTCTTTTGAGATCCTTAGTGATCTAGTTCTTAGTTTTATCTTTGGAACATTTTGTACATATAGCATGCTGGTGTTTTGTTTTAGGTTGCCTTGGGCATCTTTATGTATACAGTGTTACTAGGAACTCATGTATTTCAGTACCAAACGTACTTTTCATGTATGATATATGATTTGAGGCACGTATTTATATGTGGGCGTTACAGTTGGTATCAGAGCAGGTCGTATCCTCGACCTAGCCAGGAAATAGTATGAGTATTTCCTTCCGTTTCTTATGTGTTGTGTCGCCATTGGTCTTACGTGTTATATTTATGGTATTGAGATTGATCAACTTAATCCTATCTGTATGACATTCAGGATCATGGATGATGGGCGCAGAAACAACTGTGGTAGACCGAGAAACACTACCGCAGGGACTAATCCGCCGGTTGATGATGGGAATGCACCGTTGTATTAATTCATGCAGCAGATGCAGCAACAACAAAATCAGTTCATGCAACAAATGGTTCAGCAGATGGCGGGTGGTGTACATCCTCCTGTGGTTGTTCCTGAGGCTGCAGGAGGAAATTTTAGGAATTTCAGTCGGTTGAATCCTCCGGAATTTCAGGGAGGGTCAGACCCAATAAAGGCGCATGAGTGGATATCAGGTATGGAGCGGGTTTTCCAAATAGTTCAATGCAGTGAAGAGAACAAGGTGGTCTTTGCTTCCCACATGCTGAAGGGTCCTGCTATGAGGTGGTGGGAGAGCGCTTCGGCTCTAATAACCACACAAGAGGTACCAAAGGTATGGGAACAATTTAAGGTAATTTTCATGGAGAAATATTTTCCAAGTTCCTTGAGATCTCAGAAAGAATTTGAGTTTCAACAGCTGAGACAAGGTAATTTAACTGTGGTTTCCTATGCTGAGAAATTTGAAACTATGGCTGCTTATTCTAGACAAGCCATGTATGCTCCTGATGAGAGGTGGATGATTGATCAGTTCCTATTTGGCTTAAGGGCTGAAATTTCACATAGCGTGTCTCAACGGGAATTTACTACTTATGCTGAAATGGTAAGACAATGTTATGTGGTGGAGCATAGTTTGAAAAAGGTACAAATGGAGGGCGATTTGAATAGGGCAACTCAAAGTGACCGTGGAAGATCGAATCAACATTTTAGGCAAAGGCAACAATCTTTCAAAGGGAAACAAGCTCAGAGTCCTAGAACTAGTGTGCCTCCGGTATGTCATACTTGTGGAAGGAATCATTACGGTAGGTGCAATTAGGAGGGAATACGGTGTTATCAGTGTAATAAGATGGGTCACGTATCGAGAGATTGTCCTCAGGGTAGGAATCAGGCACAAGGGAAGAATACTGGCAGAGTGTATACCTTGGATGCAAGAACAACGAAGAATGACAACTCCTTGATTGCGGGTACGTGTTTCGTAAATGGACATCCTTGCTTTGTTTTATTTGATTATGGGGCGACTCATTCTTTTGTGTCCACGCGTTGCGTGAAGCGACTTGGGTTGCAAGTTGTTCCTTTGTTTCCTCCAATGGTGGTTACTACTGCCATGGATGAGATTGTAGAGACACCGTTGATGTGTGAAAATTGTGTTTTATCGGTGAATGAAAGAGTTTTCCAGATTGACCTTATCTATTTACCGCTTAAGAAAGTGGATGTGGTTCTGGGAATGGATTGGCTTTCCGCTAATTCTGTGTTTATTGGGTGTGAGGAAAAGCTGATCATTATTCCGTCCGAAGAGGATATTTCGAAGGATGTGTTAACTATCATTTTAGAAGGTATGGTCAGGATGATTAATTTCTTGTTTGAAGAAGAAAAATCTGTTCTTTTGATTCTTACTAGGGAGGAGAGTAGTATCATTCAATTTCTGTGTATTCCGGTAGTTTGCCACTTTCCTGAAGTTTTCCCTGAGGATATCACTTCTCTTCCCCCGGAGCGGGAAGTGGAATTCTCTGTTGACTTGATACTGGGAACGGCTCCAATATCCGTTTCTCCGTATCGGATGGCACCACTCGAGTTAAAGGAATTAAAGGACCAATTGGAAGAACTGTTGGCTAAGCATTTTGTTCGACCCAGTGTTTCACCCTGGGGAGCTCCAGTGTTATTGGTAAAGAAGAAGGATGGTGGAATGCGGTTATGTATTGATTACCGTCAGTTGAATAAGGTCACCATCAAGAACAAATATCCATTACCAAGGATAGACGACCTGTTAGATCAATTGGAAGGAGCCTGTGTGTTCTCGAAGATTGACTTATGGTCGGGTTATCATCAGATTCGTGTGAAGAGTTCAAACGTACCAAAGACCGCATTCAGAACTCGTTATGGACATTATGAATTTTTGGTGATGCCTTTCGGTGTGACAAATGCTCCAGCAGTATTCATGGATTATATGAATTGGATATTTCAACCTTACTTGGACCAATTTGTGGTGATTTTCATTGATGACATTCTTATTTATTCTCGTGATACTCAAGAGCACGGAGAACACCTAAGAATCGTTTTATCCATCTTGCAAGAGAAGAAACTTTTTGCTAAGTTAAGTAAGTGTGAGTTTTGGATGTCTGAGGTTAACTTCCTTGGTCATGTCATATCCCAAGGAGGTGTGGCGGTCGATCCATCAAAAGTGGAAGCAGTGATTAATTGGGAGAGACCGAAAAATGTTTCTGAAGTTAGGAGTTTCTTGGGTTTGGCAGGTTATTACAGACGGTTTATCAAAGGATTTTCGCAATTGGCCTTACCATTGACCAGACTTACTAGGAAGGATTATTCGTATGAATGGGATTCGGCTTGTGAAAGAAGTTTTAGGAGTTTGAAAGAGAAATTGACGACTGCTCCTGTTTTGGTTATTCCTGATCCTAGCAAGTTATATGAGGTATATTGTGATGCATCAAAGAAGGGTTTAGGCGGAGTGTTAATGCAGAATGGACATGTGGTGGCTTACGCTTCACGACAGTGGAAAGTCCATGAAGAGAATTACCCGACGCATGATTTAGAATTGGCGGAAGTTGTTTTTACCTTGAAAATGTGGCGTCACTATTTGTATGGTGTACGTTTTGAGATGTTTAGTGACCACAAGAGCTTAAAGTACTTATTTGATCAGAAAGAGTTGAATATGTGTCAAAGGAGGTGGATGGAGTATTTAAAGGATTATGATCTGGAACTGAAGTACCATCTGGGTAAAGCGAATAAGGTGGCAGATGCTTTAAGCAGGAAAGTGTTGCATAGTGCCGAGTTGATGATGTTAGAGTATGCCTTAATGGAAAAGTTTAGGGATCTAAATCATCAATTTAACTGGACTCCTGATTGTGTGGTTATGGGAAATTTGAATATCATCTCTACTCTTAGAGAAGAAATCCAACAAGAGCAAGGGTTAGATGAGAAGTTACAAGAATTGTAGGCTCAACCGGGTTTTGTGCGAGCTACCGACGGAGTCATTTCGTTTAACCAAAGAATTTGTGTTCCTGATAACACCGGGTTAAAATGAAAGATTTTGGAGGAAGCGCATAAAGGTACTTTTACTATACATCCTGGTGCTTCAAAGATGTATCAAGATTTAAAGAGGGACTATTGATGGTCCGGGATGAAAAGAGATATTGCAGTGTAGGTGTCAGAATGTACGGTGTGTCAACAGGTGAAGATCGAGCACCAAAGGCCGGGTGGCTTGCTGCAACCTTTAGAAATTCCAATGTGGAAATGGGATAGTATTTCGATGGACTTCGCAGTGGGTTTACCTCGTGCGCAGGGTGGTTATGATTCAATTTGGGTTATAGTGGACCGGTTAACGAAATCCGCGCATTTCTTAGCTGTGAAGACTACATACAAGGCGAGTCATCTCGCAAGGTTGTTCATTTCAGAGATAGTAAGATTGCATGGTATTCCTACTAGTATAGTTTCGGATAGAGATCCAAAATTTACTTCTAGATTTTGGAGAGCTTTTCAACAAGCCATGGGAACGAGATTGTGTTTGAGTACGTCGAATCATCCGCAGACGGACGGTCAGACGGAACGAACAATACAGACCATGAAAGACATGTTAAGAGCGTGTGTGCTGGAAAGTGGGGGAAATTGGAGAGAACTTTTGCCGTTGATCAAATTCTCTTATAATAACAGTTATCATGCAAGTATTGGTATGGCACCGTATGAGGCGTTATATGGTAGGAAGTGTCGAACACCATTGTGTTGGACGGAGGTTGGCGATGATAGAATTTTGGGACCCGAGATTATTCACGAGACCACGGAAAAGATTAGAATGATTCGGGAAAAGATTAAACAAGCCCAAGACCGTCAGAAAAGCTATGCGGATAACCGTAGGAGACCGTTGGAATTTTATGAGGGTGATCATGTATTTTTGAAGGTTACTCCGAGATTGAGATTGAAAGGACCATTTAAATCGCGGAAATTAAGTCCAAGATACGTAGGACCGTATCAAATTTTGGAAAGAATTGGTGAAGTAGCCTACAGATTAGCCTTACCGCCTTCTCTGTTAGAAATGCACGACGTTTTTCATGTGTCTCAGCTTCAGAAATTTGTTCCCGATCCTCTTCAGCCAGTTTTACCGGATACAGTTGAGATAGAAGCTGATTTGACATTCGAACCTCAGCCGAGTAGTATTACCGGAAGAGAAACTAAAGTGTTAAGGAATAAAGAGATTCCTCTTGTTAAGGTCCAGTGGGACGAGACGCATCCGGGCAATGCCACTTGGGAATTTGAATCGGAGATGCGGGAGGCTATCCTCATCTGTTCAGGTAATTGTTCTAAATTCGTGGGCGAATTTCTATTTAAGGGGGGAGGATGTAATACCCCATAATTTTTGGTGAACAATTTGGATAATATTAGTATGATCAACTAGGTTCCGGGGTACTCTGAGCAATTATTGGAAGAAGTAATTGGAGTAAACCGACGAACTCAGAAATTTGATTAGAGTAATAATATTTAATTTGGAATTTTATTAATTGGTGTAATTGAAATAATTTGGATAATTAGTAGTATTACCAATTAATACTCCTTGTTTATTTTCTTTTCCTTTCCTTATTTGGAGAAAAGATGGAACTTAGAGAAAAAGAAAAGAAAAGGAAGGAAAAGGAAGAGAAAGAAGAGGAAATTTCTTCAAGAGCTCAAGAGTGGTAAACATCAACAAATCTTCATCTTTGTATCTCAGCATTCAACCTCCTCATCTAGTAATCCAGGTGGGTTCTAGTTAGACTCTTTAGATTTAAGGTTTAGTTGAGTTTTAGAGTTAAATGGGTATTGTAGAAAATGTGAAATTTTACAATAGAATCATCATTTAATTGCTGAAATTCAATAATTGATTGTATGTTATACTGGTTGTGTGAATTATAGTATGTTTTGATGAATTTTAGATTGGAAAAATGAGATTTTGGGATTGAATTGGAGCAACCCGTAGCAGACAAATTCTGCAGGAAAATTCTGGGTTCAAACTGCCCATACGCGTATCACGCAGGGCCATACGCCTATTGAGTTGGGCAATACGCGTATGGGTGTGAAGGAAATAGGGTGTTACGCATATGGACAAGGCAATGCGCGTATGAGGCATGGTGATACGCGTATTGGACTTTTAAAAAGGGAATTTTGAAGGAAAATAGCCTCTTCCCATACGCGTATGACCTTGGGCAATACGCGTATGGTTGGGCGAGCCAGCTTGGCAATACACGTATGGCTTACGCTAGTACGCGTACGGCCAGGAGGGTGCAGAATTGTGTTTTTCGAAATACCATTTCGTGTTATGTCCATAACTTTTGACTCGTTTGTTCATTTTTAACATTCTTGATATCATTGGAAAGCTAACAGAGTGTACTTTCTTATTAAAATGATTTTAAGATTTGTTGGCCGATTTAATTATGTCGGGACTTTTGAATAGTGTTGTTTTGTCGATCTTTTTATCGTAATGATGTGTAATTGTTGTCGCAGATGTATGCATGTTAAAATATGGAATAGGTAGAGTGAGGAGCATTACCATAAACTGTGTCAAAAATGTGAATTCTCTTAAGTGTCAATGCTCGTGCATGAAAGGTCGAGGCTTGTGTATTAAAATCATAACCAGTGTCTTTTGCGGTGTAGGTTCATGAGACTCGAGCACCTCCTCTGAAACGTATGCACAACTACTTGGCAGGTTTGATTCCCACGTGTAGTACTAATGGAGCCTACGGGTAAAGAGACTTGTGATGGTGTACGGGCCGTGTGAAGTGACGGATCACGGTGTACGGGTCGATGATCCCGAATCCATTTCGTATGTCAATTAGCTTCAAGGATCCATGACTCGGGTCGTCTTCTAGACGTAGAAGCGGACGGGAAAAGGGGATACCTTGATATGGTTATTGATTAGTGAGTTTCCTTGAGTTTACAGACTCGGGGCGTACCTTGGTACTATAGTGAGCTTATAGGCTCACTAGTGTGGAGAATAATTGTGTGTGAGTACTCAAGTCACTTCCCTTCCCCTTTGACTTGAGTTAGGCTTACTAGAACCTTGTAGAGCCGAGAGGACTCTAAGATAGCGAACTCAGTGAGATTTGATGTATCTCACCCCACTGTTGTTGTTTACATCACAGGTTCTGCAGGTTCCGCGAAGGGTAAGGATAAGGCTGTGTAACTATCCTTGCTTCGCTGTTGGTTTTGCTTCCGTTGCGAAGTCTTTTGAGATCCTTAGTGATCTAGTTCTTAGTTTTATCTTTGGAACATTTTGTACATATAGCATGCCGGTGTTTTGTTTTAGGTTGCCTTGGGCATCTTTATGTATACAGTGTTACTAGGAACTCATGTATTTCAGTACCAAACGTACTTTTCATGTATGATATATGATTTGATGCACGTATTTATATGTGGGCGTTACAAGTGAAATTGTAGCTTCCTCAATTTTAAAAATTGTTAAAACAAAATTGATAATTAATTTATTTAATAAATAAGATTTTTTTCATCTATCTAGTTAATTACTAACCATATTTAAGTCACGATATTAATAATACACGATATTTACACATTTTATTATTCGTTGATTTTTTAAGTTAGTTTTAACTATAATTTTTTTTCATGTATAATTTTGAAAAGTCACAATAATTTTTTAATATGTTAGGTGGGGTAGCTCCATTGAAATGTGCCCGTTTAGGGAAACGTGTGTAAGTTCTTGGTCTAAGATTTTATCCATGGCAGAAAGTTTTATTCATATTTATATATCAACAAAATTTTGTTGATATTTATAACGGAATAATTGGTTTTTAAAAAATATTTATTAATAAAGTACTATTCAATTCAATTTTTATTTATTACTAGGTTCTTGCGTAAGAGTTAAGATTGTGACATCCATTAATTTCCAAACTTTTAAATTTAAGAAGATTTTATTATATTATACTTACCATTTTTTGATGAACTTAATATTTAGTTTTTTTAGTAATGAAAAATATGTAAACAGAATGCTCAGTAGTTGTTTTGAATTGATTTATAACTTGAGACCTTAAGTTAAATTCCCTACAACTATTATCAAAATTATTATGTTGGTTAAGTTGCTCTATATTTTCCATTCCTCTCTTGAGTATTTACTTTTTACATGTTCTTTTATTCAGGTAATTTTATTTTCTTGGCAGTTTTTTAATATTAATTCTTTTACATTTTCATCCTTTATTCCATTATTTCTAATTTTATTCCCATGCCAGTCAATATTCTAATTTTACACTCTTCCTTTTAATGTACTCTCCCTTTTACGTCCTTTTATTTGTTTTTATTTAAACAAATGGGATAATTAACTCATCTAAGTGTTTTATAAATAAAAATGTAAAATACTAATAATCCTTAAGTTTTGAATTTAAATTTAGTTAATTAATTTTAAAATGATTAGATACTTTAATAACAATATTATATAATAATGAAAAAAATCAAAATATGTTGCATGGATTTTCTTTTTAATAATAAAAAATTATAATATTTGTGAATGAGTTGTAAAACTTATATTTCAATGAAATAATAAAATATTATATTTAGTTGAGTTTTATTTACTTCTTTTCCAAATAATAATTGATTTCTTAGTCATGTCATGATGAAAAAATTTATTTGCAATGTATGGTTAATTAACTGACATAATTTTCTTAAGTGGCGAAATTGCTTTTTAACTTCATCATGGCATATACATATGTGTGTGATGTATTAATGGAGAGTTATTTTCCTCATAGATCTGTGATAAATTGTGTCTGATGAACTAAAGGCGCACAAGTTCTATGGATAATAAATTGTTTAAAGCATCCTTATTGTATTTTTAAAATATAAATATGTTCTTTCACCAAATCCTACCACATTGAAGGTGCTTGTAATTGGTTTTTAGAGACATTTTCTCCATTCTCAATTATTTAAACAATAACAATATGTGGTATATATACTACCCCATTTTTTTCTAATAATAGAAAATTGATCCAAATTTATATTTAATACATCTACAAATTTTCCATATTAATGGATGTTATATACAAAAAAATAAAAATGTGTAGAATAATATAACTTTAATATATTAATAAAGTTGAATGGTTTCTTTATTGTACATATTTTATATGTTCTTACAAGATCTTAATTTGAAACATATATTAGGACTTCCTTTTATTAATTTATTTTTCTTAAAGAATATAATAACTCATCCTATAGTACAAACACTTATTAGAACTAGGAAAAATAATTCTACTCGTGTAACGCCCATATATAAATACATACATCAAAGCATATATCATACATGAACAATACGTTTGGTACTGAAATATACAAGTTCCCAGTAACACAGTATACATATAAATGCCCAAAATCCTAATCTAACAACTATGACATGTTATATATACAAGATGCTCCCAGAAGATATGTAACGCCCATATATAAATACATAAATCAAAGCATATATCATACATGAATAATACATTTGGTACTGAAATATACAAGTTCCAAGTTAACACATTGTATATTAAATGCCCTAAAAACAAAGTTCAAAAGTCTACGGCATAACATATACAAGATGTTCCAAAATACACTAAGAACTAGATCAAAACAATGATCTCAAAATAAAATGCCATAGCGGAAGCCATGCCATCTCAAAAGCTATGATCCGTAAGGAAAAGTCAAACCACTTTGTCCTTACCCTTCGCCGAATCTGTAGTACATGTGATGTAAACAACAACAGTGGGGTGAGATACATCAAATCTCAGTAAGTTCGCTATCTTATAGTCCTCTCGGCTTTACAAGGTTCTAACAAGCCTAAATCAAGTCGAAAGGGAAGGGAAAAGACTTTGAGTACACACACACTATATGGAAACATGTCATGAGTTCATCAACTCACAATATCACTAATGGGTAACCACACCAAGGCATCCCCTGTTCCCGTCCGCTTCTTCGTCTAGAAGTCGACCCAAGTCATGGATCCTGGTAATCTACTTGACATACGAATGGATTCGGGTTCTACGGGCCATTAACCGTTATGAACCGTCACTTCACACAGGCCATTAACCGTCACAAGCATACGCTCCTAGAGCGCCATTCGTACTGCACGCGAGAATCAAACCTGCCAAGTAGTTGTGCACATGTTTTAGAGGAGCTCGAGACCCATGAAACGCACTCACGAGATAACCGGTTACGATTACGTGATCTCACACACAAACGTGATCATATTCGACGATCACAGGGCCATAACGCCCTATCACAACCACAAGGTTAACACACATGTTCCATACTAGTGTTTATTTAATTCTTATGACATTAGTATCTGATACACGCCTCGGCACCGCACGCACGATCGTTGTCATTATGTTATTCAACCATTTCCTAGCCGTTACTAGGTTCCAACATTGTTATGGTAATAATCCTCACCCTACCTATTTCACAATTTAACATGCATATTCACTCACCACCATGCTAAACAATAATAGGATAGGCAAGATATATCATAATTGCATAGTAGAATAATGTATCAAAATTAAAACATAATTATATCACTTTTGGAACTTTCTCGATTATTTAATCGGTCGGTAAAATCGACATATTCCATCTCCATTGCATAGAATATTTCCTCGGCTTTACGTCGATATAAAGAATGATCGATACCGATAAAAGAGCCAAAATTTATGAATTTTTTTCACTTAAGGGATAAAATTCCAACTCCCAGGTCGCGCTGAGCGCGCACCTGACCGCGCTGAGCGCGGTTCTCCCTGACTTGAGGGATTGCAGAATTTCATGAGCGCGCTGAGCGGGCTTCTGCGCACTGAGCGGGCTCTGCAATTTCTAGAAAAATGCTTCAGCAAAAACAAAAATTTCCCACACCTCCCAACCTTTTCTCAACCATAGATTATGACCAACAGAGGTGATACAACCTAGTTCTAGTAAGGTTTGATCAACAACATTCAAAAACCATATATTCTCAAGAACACAAAATTTCACAAAACCTAACATTTCCAATCAAACCAAAACATCAAAACAATCATCAACACATGTTTCTATAAGTACATTGAGCATTCATTTCGATTTATATCAATTTCTAACCGTTAAAACATTGTTTTCAACATTCTAACCTAATAACTCATATTATCCAAAAACTCAAAAAAAGAGGTTTCTAACTAGAACCCACCTATAAATGAGCAAGATGAAGATGATGAGAAGATTGGGTGAAGATTTAATGAATGGATGATGATGATTCTTAAAGTTCTTGAACTTTCTTCAAATTTTCCTCTTCTCCACTTTTCTCTCCTTCCTTTCCTTTCTTTCTCCTTTCTTTCCTTTTCCTTCTCTTCTCTTACTATCTTTTTTTTTTTTTTTTGGAAAATGGGAGGAAAAGGAAACATATAGTAAACTATCATTAATAAATAATACTACTAAATGTCCAAAAAGTCTCTTAAGTCTAAATTAGTAAAATACCTCAGAGTCAGATAATATTAATTGGATTTATTCTAAGTTCCACAGTTATTCTAATTATTTTGTCAAATAATTTCTCAGAGTACATTGGGCTTAGTCGATCACAATATAATGTTATTCGGAGTAATAAAATATGGGGTGTTACATCCTCCCCCCCTTAAATAGAAATTCGCCCTTGAATTTAAAACATTTACCTGAAAATATGAGGATAGACCTCCCGCATCTCCAATTCCAATTCCCAAGTTGCATCGCCCGGATGCGTCTCATCCCACTGGACCATAACAAGAGGAATCTCTTTGTTCCTTAACACTTTAGTTTCTCTTCCTGTGATACAACTTGGTTGAGGCTCAAATGTTAAATCGGCTTCTATCTCAATTGCATCTGGTAAAATTGGCTGAAGAGAATCTGGGACAAATTTTCGAAGCTGAGACACATGAAAAACGTCGTACATCTCTGACAGAGAAGGCGGTAAGGCTAATCTGTAAGCTACTTCACCAATTATTTCCAAAATCTGATACGGTCCCACGTATCTTGGACTTAATTTCTGCGACCGAAACAGTTCTTTCAACCGCAATCTCGAAGTAACTTTCAAAAACACGTGATCGCCTTCTTCAAATTCTAAAGGTCTTCTACGGTTATCCGCATAACTCTTCTGACGATCTTGTGCTTGCTTGACCTTATCACGGATCATCCTAATCTTCTCCATAGTTTCGTGAATAATCTCGGGTCCCAACATTCAATCCTCACTAACTTCTGCCCAACACAAAGGTGTCCTACACTTCCTTCCATACAATGTCTCATAAGGCGCCATACCAATACTTGCATGATAACTATTATTATAAGAGAACTCAATCAACGACAAAAGTTCTATCCAATTTCCTCCACTTTCAAGTACACAAGCTCTCAACATGTCTTCCATTGTTTGTATTGTCCGTTCCGTCTGACCATCCGTTTGCGGATGATTCGACGTACTCAAACACAACTTCGTTCCCATGGATTGTTGAAAAGCTCTCCAAAATCTCGAAGTAAACTTTGGATCCCTATCCGAAACGATATTAGTGGGAATACCATGCAACCTCACTATCTCTGAAATGAATAACTTTGCGAGATGACTCGCCTTGTAGGTAGTCTTCACAGCTAAGAAATGTGCGGATTTCGTCAACCGATCCAAAATTACCCAAATCGAATCATAACCACCCTGAGTACGGGGTAGCCCAACAGCGAATTCCATAGAAATACTATTCCATTTCCATATCGGAATTTCTAAAGGTTGCAACAAGCCACCCGGTCTTTGGTGCTCGATCTTCACTTGTTGGCACACCGCACATTCCGATACAAACACCACAATATCTCTTTTCATCCCAGACGACCAATAGTCCCTCTTTAAATCCTGATACATCTTTGAAGATCCCGGATGTATAGTAAAAGCACCCTTATGCGCTTCTTCCAAAATCCTCCTTTTTAACTCCGTGTTATCCGGAACACAAATCCTTTGGTTAAACAAAATAATTTCGTCGGTAGCTCGCACAAAACCCGGTTGTAATAAAACTTCTTGCAACTTCTCGTCTAACTCTTGCTCTTGTTGGATTTCTTCCCTAAGAGTAGAATTGATATTCAAATTCCCCATAATCACACCATTAGGGGTCCAAACAAATTGAAGATTTAGATTTCGAAATTTTTCCAATAAAGTATACTCTAGCATCATCAACTCGGCATTATGCAACACTTTCCTAGTCAATGCATCCGCCACCTTATTTGCTTTACCCGGATGGTATTTTAACTCCAAGTCATAATCTTTCAAATATTCCATCCACCTCCTTTGACGCATGTTCAACTCCTTCTGATCAAAGAGGTACTTTAAGCTCTTGTGGTCGCTAAACATCTCAAAACGTACACCATACAAATAGTGACGCCACACCTTCAAGGTAAATACAACGGCCACCAATTCTAAATCATGCGTTGGATAGTTCTCCTCATGGACTTTCAACTGTCAAGAGAATACGCTACCGCATGCCCATCTTGCATTAACACGCCGCCTAATCCCTTCT
Source organism: Lathyrus tuberosus (assembly GCA_022829125.1). Classification (NCBI taxonomy): domain Eukaryota; kingdom Viridiplantae; phylum Streptophyta; class Magnoliopsida; order Fabales; family Fabaceae; genus Lathyrus; species Lathyrus tuberosus. The sequence continues at coordinate 9,941,653 of JALAZF010000187.1, forward strand.
TCGATGCATCGCAATATACCTCATACGACTTGCTAGGATCAGGAATAATCAAAACAGGAGCGGTCATCAAGCTCTTCTTCAAACTCATAAAACTTTGCTCACAAGCCGAATCCCATTCATAAGAATAATCCTTCCTAGTTGGGAAAAGCCCTTAATAAACCTCTTATAATAATCTGCTAGTCCCAAGAAGCTTCTAACTTCAGACACATTCTTCGGTCTCTCCCAATTTATCACGGCTTCAACTTTTGATGGATCAACCGGTACTCCTCCCTGAGATATGACGTGACCAAGAAAATTTACCTCCAACATCCAAAATTCACACTTACTTAGCTTGGCAAAAAGTTGTCTTTCTTGTGAGATGGATAAAACGATTCTTAGGTGTTCTCCGTTCACTTGAGGATCACGAGAATAGATAAGAATATCATCAATGAAAATCACCACAAATTGGTCCAAGTAAGGTTGAAATATCCGATTCATAAAATCCATGAAGACTGCCGGAGCATTCGTCACACCGAAAGGCATCACCAAAAATTCATAATGACCATAACGGGTTCTAAACGCAGTCTTTGGTACATCCGAACTCTTCACACGAATCTGATGATAACCCGATCGTAAATCAATCTTTGAGAACACACAGAATCCTTTTAATTGATCTAACAGATCGTCTATCCTTGGTAATGGGTATTTATTCTTGATGGTGACCTTATTCAGCTGACGGTAATCAATACACAACCGCATTCCACCATCCTTTTTCTTTACCAACAACACTGGGGCTCCCTAGGGCGAAACACTGGGTCGAACAAAATGCTTAGCCAACAACTCTTCCAATTGATCCTTTAATTCTCTCAATTCAAGTGGTGCCATCCGATACGGAGAAACGGATATTGGAGCCGTTCCCGGTATTAGGTCAATAGAGAAGTGATATCCTCGGGGAAAACTTCAGGAAAGTCACAAACTACCGGAACACTCAAAACTTGACGGTTACTACCCTCCTCCTTAGTAAGAATCAAAAGAACATATTTTTCCTCCACAAATAAGAAATTGACCATTCCAACCGTACCTTCTAAAATAGTTGTCAAAACATCCTTCGGAGTAGCTTCAGTAGATGGAATAATGATTAGTTTTTCTTCACACCCGATAAATACCAAATTAGCTGAAAGCCAATCCATTCCCAGAACAACATCCACTTTCTTAAGTGGTAAACAAATCAAATCAATCTGGAAAACTCTTCCATCCACAGATAAAACACAATTTTCACACATTAAAGGTGTTTCAACCTCTCATCCATGGCAGTAGTAACCACCATGGGTGGAGACAACGGAACCGCTTGTGTAATACCCCGTAAATTATTTTATTCTGGATAATATTAGTTGTGATCAACTGAGTCCCAGTGTACTCTGAGAAATTATCTGCAGAGATAATTAGGGCAACTTTTGAACTTAGAGTAAATCCAATTAATATTATTTGACTCTGAGATATTTAAGTATTTGGACTTTAGTGACTTTTTGGACAATTAGTAGTGTTGCTAATTGATGATATTGTACTATATCTTTTCTTTCCCTACATTTTCCTTATTAGACCAAGAGAAAGAAAAAGATAGAAAGGGTTTTGGAGAGAAAGAAAAGAGAAGGAAAGGAAGAGAAAAAGAGGAAAAAGTCCAAGATCAAAATCATCAAGAACATCATCAAATCTTCACCATCTTCATCTATTCAAGGTGGGTTCTAGATAGAAACTTAAGTTTAGAGTTAGAAATGATTATAGCTTAAGTTAGGTTTTTATGAAAATTGCTTAAATTTGGTAATCGATGAAATCCAACGGTTGAAAGGTGTTACTAACTGAGTAGTATAAGTTATATGAGTGTAGAATCATCTATATTTGATTGTAGGATGTTTGGATATGTTTTGGTGGAGTTTTGGACCCATGGGAACTCAGCTGTGACGCTGCAGAACTTCTGCATTTTCCCAGATTGGTATTGCAAATCCCCAGCGAAGGGGAAATCGTGCACTCGCTGGTTGTTCGCAGGGCGAATAGAAAGGCGAACGTTCGCCAGTGGTTCGCACTGTGAACTTTAGCTTGTTTTGGTTCTGCCATTGTTCGCCAGACATTCGCACTGCGAATGGGGCAGCGAACAAGTGTTGGCTAGGCGTTCGCTGGACGCTTCACACTGCGAATGAAGTAGCGAGCACTCACTGACTTCTTCGCATTGCGAACATGACAGATCCCCCAATTTGTTTCTTTCATAACCTTTACCTCGTTTATCCGTTGTGAGTGTTCTTAGTATCGTTGTGAAGCTATGAACATCCTCTAGCTAATGGTAGTGAGAAATATCAGGTTATTGCCCGATTAAATAAATCGGAGGGAACCATGGATTGGTATAATTGGTGGTATATTGAATCATGTGTTTCCATTATGTGATTAATGACTATTTGCCAATGTTCTTATTGTTAGACATGTTTGAATATGTATGCATGTTAAAATATGGAATAGGTAGAGTGAGGAATAATACCGTAAATAATGGTCGAAAAGTGTGGAAATGACATAATGACAATGCTCGTGCAGAAGAGGCTGAGGCGTGTGTCTAGTAATCATAACCAGTTTATCTTACGGTGTAGTTTCATGAGACTCGAGCACCTCCCCTGAAACGTATGCACAATTACTTGGCAGGTTTGAATCCCGCGTATTGTACGAATGGAGCCTACGAGTAAAGAGACTTGTGATGGTGTACGGGCCGTGTGAAGTGACGGATCACGGTGTACGGGCCGATGATCCCGAATCCAATTTGTATGCCAAGTAAATACAAGGATCCATGACTCGGATCGTCTTCTAGACGTAGAAGCAGACGGGAACAGGGGATGCCTTGGTACGGTTATTGATTAGCGAGATTCTTGAGTTAACAGGCTCAGGACTTACTTTGGTACTAGGGTGAGTTAACTGGCTCCCTAGTGTGAATCCACATATGGCGTGTGTGTACTCAAAGTCATTTCCCTTCCCTTTTGACTTGAGTTAGGATGTTAGAACCTTGTATAGCCGAGAGGACTATAAGATAGCGAACTCACTGAGATTTGATGTATCTCACCCCACATTGTTGTTTACATCACAGGTACAACAGGTTCAGCGAAGGTAAGGATAAAGTGGTTTAACTTTTCCTTACAGATCGTAGCTTTTGAGATGGCATGGCTTCCGCTATGGCGTTTTATTTTGAGATCATTGTATTGATCTAGTTCTTAGTGCATTTTGGTACATCTTGTATATGTTATGCCTTAGACTTTAGAACTTTGTATTTAGGGCATTTAATGTATATAATGTGTTAACTAGGAACTTATAGTATTTCAGTACCAAATACTTGGATCTATATATAATATTTATGCTTTGATGTATGAGTTTTATATATGGGTGTTACAGTTGGTATCAGAGCAGGTCGTATCCTCGACCTAGCCATGAAATAGTATAAGTGTTTCTTTCCGTTTCATATGCGTTGTGTCGCCATTGGTCTTACGTGTTATATTTAAGGTATTGAGCCTGATCAACTGAATCCTATCTGTATGACATTTAGGAACATGGCCGACCGGCGCAGAAACAATTGTAGTAGACCGAGAACTACTCCAGCAGGGATAAATCTACCAGGGGATGAAGGGAATGCCCCTCTGTATCAGTTTATGCAACAGATGCAGCAACAGCAGAATCAGTTTGTGCAACAAATGGTACAGCAAATGGCTGGTGGTGTGCATCCTCCAGTGGTTGTTCCGGAAGCTGCAGGGGGAACCTTTAGGGATTTCATTCGTATGAATCCTCCGAAGTTTCAGGGAGGGTTAGATCCAGTAAAGGCTCATGAATGGATATCCAGTATGGAACGGATTTTCTTGATAGTTCAGTGCAGTGAGGAAAATAAGGTTGTTTTCGCTTCTCACTTGTTAAAGGGTCCTGCCATGAGATGGTGGGAAAGCGCTTCAGCCTTAATGACAATTCAAGAGGTGCCGAAAGTATGGGAGCAGTTTAAGATAACTTTTATGGAGAAGTATTTCCCAAGTTCCTTAAGGTCTCAAAAGGAATTTGAGTTTCAACAGCTGAGACAAGGTAACTTGACTGTGGCTTCTTATACGAAAAAGTTCGAGGTTATGGCTGCTTATTCTAGACAAGCCATGTACGATCCTGATGAGAGGTGGAAGATTGATCAGTTTCTGTTTGGTTTAAGGGCTGAAATTTCACATAGTGTGTCTCAGAGAGAATTTACTAGCTATGCTGGATTGTTACGACAGTGTTATGTGGCGGAGCATAGCTTAAAGAAGGTGCAAGCAGAATGAGAGTTAAGTAGGGTGAATCAAAGTGATCGTAGGAGATCGAATCAACAATTTAGACCGAGACAACAATCTTTCAAAGGGAAACAAGTTCAGAGTTCCAGGACTAGTGCGCCTCCAGTATGCCGAAATTGTGGGAAGTACCATTTTGGTAGGTGCATTTGGGAAGGAATTAGGTGTTATCAGTGTAATAAGGTGGGCCATTTATCGAGGGATTGTTTTCAGAAGAGGAATCAGACGCAAGAAAAGAATATCGGCCGAGTATATACCTTGGATGCAAGGAAGACAAAGGGTGATAACTCTTTGATTGCTGGTACGTGTTTTGTGAATGTAAATCCTTGTTTTGTTTTATTTGATTGTGGAGCTACACACTCTTTTGTATCGATGCAATGTGTAAAGCGGCTTGGGTTACAAGCGATTCCGTTGTCTCCACCCATGGTGGTTACTACTGCCATGGATGAGATGGTTGAAACACCTTTAATGTGTGAAAATTGTGTTTTATCGGTGAATGAAAGAGTTTTCCAAATTGATTTGATTTGCTTACCGCTTAAGAAAGTGGATGTTGTTCTGGGAATGGATTGGCTTTCAGCTAATTTGATATTTATCGGATGTGAAGAAAAACTAATCATTATTCCATCTACTGAAGCTACTCCGAAGGATGTGTTAAATACTATTTTAGAAGGTACGGTTGGAATGATTAATTTCTTGTTTGAGGAAGAAAAATATGTTCTTTTGATTCTTACTAAGGAGGAGGGCAGTAATCATCAAGTCTTGAGTATTCCAGTAGTTTGTGATTTTCCGGAAATGTTCCCCGAGGATATCACTTCTCTTCCCCCGGAGCGGGAAGTGGAATTCTCTATTGACCTGATACCGGGAACGGCTCCAATATCCGTTTCTCCGTATCGGATGGCACCACTTGAATTGAGAGAATTAAAGGATCAATTGGAGGAGTTGTTGGCTAAGCATTTTGTTCGACCCAGTGTTTCGCCCTGGGGAGCTCCAGTGTTGTTAGTAAAGAAAAAGGATGGTGGAATGCGGTTGTGTATTGATTACCGTCAGTTGAATAAGGTCACCATCAAGAACATATACCCATTACCAAGGATAGACGATTTGTTAGATCAATTGAAAGGAGCCTGTGTGTTCTCGAAGATTGATTTACGGTCGGGTTATCATCAGATTCGGGTGAAGAGTTCAGATGTACCAAAGACTGCGTTTAGAACCCGTTATGGTCATTATGAATTTTTGGTGATGCCTTTCGGTGTGACAAATGCTCCGGCAGTTTTCATGGATTATATGAATCGGATATTTCAACCTTATTTAGACCAGTTTGTGGTTATTTTCATTGATGACATTCTTATCCATTCTCGTGATCCTCAAGAGCAAGGAGAACACCTAAGAATCGTTTTATCCATCATACAAGAGAGGCAACGTTTTGCTAAGTTAAGTAAGTGTGAGTTTTGGATGTCAAAAGTTGAAGCAGTGATAAATTGGGAGAGACCGAAGAATGTGTCTGAAGTTAGAAGCTTCTTGGGACTAGCAGGTTATTATAGAAGGTTTATTAAGGGCTTTTCCCAACTGGCTTTACCGATGACGAGACTTACTCGGAAGGATTATATGTATGAATGGGATTCGGCTTATGAGCAAAGTTTTATGAGTTTGAAGGAAAGATTGACGACCGCTCCTGTTGTGGTTATTCCTGATCCTAGCAAGTCGTATGAGGTATATTGTGATGCATCGAAGATGGGATTAGGAGGTGTGCTAATGCAAGATGGGAATGTAGTGGCTTATGCTTCATGACAGTTAAAAGTCCATGAAGAGAATTATCCAACGCATGATTTAGAATTGGCGGCCGTTGTATTTACCTTGAAGGTGTGGCGTCACTATTTGTATGGTGTACGTTTTGAGATATTTAGTGACCACAAGAGCTTAAAGTACCTCTTTGATCAGATGGAGTTGAACATGCGTCAAAGGAGGTGGATGGAATATTTGAAAGATTTTGACTTGGAGCTGAAGTACCATCCTGGTAAAGCGAATAAGGTGGCGGATGCTTTAAGCAGGAAAGTGTTGCATAGTGTAACGCCCCAGTTTTAGTATTTTTACTTAATTGAGTCGTTTTTGAGTATTTTATTATTATTTTATTTTATTTTCGACTTTTATTTGAAAATATGTTATTTTTCATCGTGAATATATTTTATCGGGTTTTGGGAACATTTGCGAGATATTTGAGTGTAGGGGTAATTTGGGCATTTTGATTTATTTTGTTAAGTTAGAATATAATAGAATAGAAAGAGAGAAAAAAATAGTAAGAGAAAGAAAAGAAGAGGAGAAGAGAAGAAAAAGAGAGAGTTTGGGAAAACTTGGAAAATCTAAGAATCGATCAACCGACTTTTCTACACGCTATTTAATCGGGTAAGGGTGCGAAACTCGATTATATTATGCTTGTGTAGGATTATGTATGAGTGTATTGGATTGTTGGTTGTGTTTTCATAGCTTCTATTCTAGGTCGATAATGAGAAATCGATGTTTTCGCGGTTGAAAATCGGTGTAAACATAGTAGAATACTTGTTATCATGATTGAGTTAAGTTTTGATTGCTATATGTTGGTTTGGAAATGTTTTGGGTAAAGAAAATATCATTTTTGGATGATCTGGTGCGCTGCTGGGTTTTGCTGAAATCGCAGGTTCGCACTGCGAATGGCGAGCGAATGAGTGGCGAGCGTTCCCATGAGGTTCGCACTACGAACGTTGTATTATTTTTCATTCTGCCACTGTTCCCTGGAGGATTCGCATTGCGAATGGGGGTAGCGAGCATTCGCTGGAGGAATCGCATTGCGAATGGGGGTAGCGAGCATTCGCTGGAGGGTTCGCACTGCGAACGTTGGGAATTTGCTAGGATATTTTTCTTCTGCCACTGTTCTCTGGGACATTCGTACTGCGAATGAAGAAGCGAAGGACTCGCTAGGAGGTTTGCACTACGAACATGACAACTTTTCCCAATTTGTTTTCCTTATAACTTTTGATCCGTGAGTCGGTTTGAGGCGTGGTTTGATGCGTTAGAAAGCTTGTGAAATGTTCTTTATTATTGTAATGGTTTTGAGATTTTTAGCTGATTTAATTATGCCAGGAATTTGGAATAGTGTCGTTTTGTCGACTTTTGTCGTTGTAATTGTGTGTAATTGGTGTATATCATACAATGTGCTGTTGATATGGATATGATATGATTTGCGTGCTGTTGCATGGTATAAATGCATTGATTTGGGCTTGAATTGCAAAGCATGATTTATGTTAAGTGAGATGGTTGCATATATGTGTGCATTTGAATGTCATGAGTCATTGTATGCTGAGCATCATGATATGCATTCTTGTGACGTCCTGAGTGACGGATTGATTCCAGAGGGAATCCGATATACCATCATGAGCCTTAAAAATAAGAGGACTGAAAGCGATCTGATTGGATCGTGAGCCTTAAAAATAAGAGGACCGAATGCGATGGTTATAGACGGTCGTGTGCCCATGTGGGGTGTGAGCGATCGGATCGTGAGCCTTATACAAAGAGGACCGAAGCGATCCATAAACGTCGTGAGCCTTTTACAAAGAGGACCGAAAGCGACGGGGAACATCGTATGCCCGACGGGGAGTTACACTAAGTAACGAGCGATGGTTCTAATAGTTCCTGAGTGAACTGGTGTTGAGAATTGATGGAAGTCGGTACCGCATGTTCATATGCATAGAGTCGTTGTGTCGGTCTCTTGCATTTGCATAAATCATTAATGGTTTGTTTATGTGTGGAATCGTGGATAAAATTGATAAATTGATATATGGATATGTGTTGGTGATACTTGTATTTTGCATGGTTGGTTTACCTTGGTGATGGAAATATGAATTATATATTGTATCGTTTTGTGCTTGAATACTGGTATGAGTTGTGGTGAGAACCGTTTATATGTGTATTTTTGGTGTTATATATAATTGTATGCAATTATATTATGATTGTGTTTCTCACCCTTCTGCTATTTTATAATGCTCTATGGGGCATTGCAGATTAAAGTTGCTGGAGGTCTTTTTGTGAAGCTTAGGACTTCATTCTTTTGTCGGTCGGCTCTGATATGTGGCACCGGTTAGTCAGGGGGATCGTTTTGTAGTTGATGTGTATATGTATATATATATATATATATCTTGTGGCTTGTGCATGTATGACTTGATGTATGATAAATTTTTATGTGATATATATATATATATATATATATATATATATATATATATATATATATATATATATATATATGAGATTTCAGTACAGATTTTTCGCTTTATTTTGTATTTGAATTCTGGGTAGTAGGAACTAAGTTCCTCTGTTTATTTGCTACCTGCGAGTGTTGCATATCTTTATGAGCAGGTGTTGTATGTTTGTTTCATATTGATGTGACCCCTCCGGTCTATGCCGTGAATTTCTAAATATATTCTGATGAAATTTTGAATTTTCTTTTACTGCATTAATGGCTTGGGGGTATAGATTAGGGGTGTTACATTAAGTGGTATTAGAGCCAGTCCGTGTCAGTTTGTGTCAGTCCTTGTCGGTCTTGGTGTTTGGATGAGCTGTTTGTTTAACCATAGTTGCTGTTATTGGAAATGAACAGAATATGGCTGGTAGGAATGACGCTGCTTTGGCTGCTGCTATGCAAGCTATGGCTCGGGCTGTGCAGGGTGCACCTAATGCTGTAGGTAATGATGAGTTCAGGAAGAACAAACCGCCTGTCTTCAAAGGAAGATATGATCCTGATGGTGCTCAGATTTGGCTGAAAGAGATTGAAAGAATTTTCCAAGTGATGGATTGTGCGGAGGATCAGAAGGTGAGACTGGGTACTCACATGTTACTGGAAGAAGCTGATGATTGGTGGGTTAGTATACGACATGTGTTGGAAGCTGCAGAGGAGGAGATTACTTGGGCTGTGTTTAGCAATGAGTTTTTGAGGAGGTATTTCCCTGAAGATGTAAGAGGAAAGAAGGAAATTGAGTTCTTGGAGTTAAAACAAGGTAATATGTCTGTTGTTGATTATACTGCTAAGTTTGTGGAACTTGTACAGTTTTATCCACATTATGCCGAAGCGACTGCGGAATTTTCTAAGTGTGTAAAGTTTGAGAACGGATTGCGTCCTGAGATAAAGCAGGAAATGGGTTATCAAAGGATTCGGAGGTTTTATGATTTGGTGGATTGTTGTAGGATTTATGAAGAGGATAGTAAAGCTCGTTCTACTCACTATAAGAGTGTGAGAGAGAGGAAAGGGAAGCAACAGTTTTGTGGTGGTCCGTATGTAACACCAGCTGATAAGGGTAAACAAAGGAGAAATTTTGAGAGAAGGTCAAGTGGAGGGGGAATGTTTGGTCCTCTGAGATGTTATGGGTGTGGTGATGTGGGACATCGTCAGTCCGAATGTAGGAAAGATTTGAGGAAGTGTTCTAATTGTGGAGGTTTAGGACATGTCGCAGCTGATTGTGCAAGGAAGAATGTGGTGAAGTGTTTCAACTGTGGTGAACCTGGTCATATTAGTACGAAGTGTCCAAAACCAAAGCAAGCTCCAGCTGGTGGGAAAGTTTTTGCCTTGGCAGGAACTCAGACTTCAAGTACAGATCGTCTGATCAGAGGTACTTGTTTTATTAATAGTACACCTTTAGTTGATATTATTGATACTGGAGCGACTCATTCGTTTATTTCGTCTGGGTGCGCGAAGTGTTTGAATCTTGTGTTGTCTTTGATGGGTGGTGAGATGGTTATTGATACTCCAGCAATGGGGTCAGTAACTACTTCTTTGGTTTGTCTAAGTTGTCCTTTGACCATTTATGGTAAAGACTTTGAGATGGATTTAGTGTGTTTACCGTTGGAGGGTTTAGATGTGGTTTTGGGAATGAATTGGTTGCAGTCCAATATGGTTCATATTGATTGTTATCATAAGCTGGTAAGGTTTCCTTCTCTTGAAGAAGACGAAGACTCGAGTTTCTTATCTACCAAAGAGTTGAAGAGGCTTTTGACGGATGAAGCTCAGTTGTTTGGGTTGTTTGCATCTTTGACTGTGGATAGTCAAGTTTCACTTGATGTGTTTCCTGTTGTGTGTGAATTTCCAGAAGTGTTTCCTGGGGATATTTCAGACTTGCCACCAGAGAGAGAGGTGGAGTTTTCTATAGATCTAGTTCCTGGTACTAGACTTGTTTCTATGGCACCTTATCGAATGTCGGCATCTGAGTTGATTGAGTTAAAGAAGCAGTTGAATGAATTGTTGGAGAAGAGGTTTGTAAGGCCAAGCGTTTCACCTTGGGGTGCTCCAGTCTTGTTGGTGAAAAAGAAAGATGGAGGTATGCAATTCTGTATTGATTATCGCCAGTTGAATAAGGTGACGATTAAGAATAAGTATCCTCTTCCAAGAATTGATGATCTGATGGATCAGTTGGTAGGTGCGTGTGTGTTTAGTAATATTGACTTGAGGTCAGGGTATCATCAGATTAGGGTGAAAGAGGAAAATATTCAAAAGACGGCTTTTAGGACACGATACGGTCATTATGAATATTCTGTGATGTCGTTCGGGGTTTCTAATGCGCCAGGTGTGTTTATGGAGTACATGAATCGTATTTTTCACAAGCATTTGGATCGATTTGTTGTTGTGTTTATTGATGACATTTTGATTTATTCAAAGTATCGGGAGGAGCACGCGGAGCATTTGTGTATTGTTTTGCAGGTTTTGAAAGAAAGGAAGCTTTTTGCCAAGTTGTCCAAGTGTGAGTTCTGGTTGTCGGAAGTGAGTTTTCTTGGGCACGTAATTTCAGGTAATGGTATTTCTGTGGATCCATCTAAAGTAGAAGCAGTTCTACAATGGGAGGCTCCGAGATCTGTTACTGAAATTCGAAGCTTTTTGGGATTGGCTGGATATTATCGAAGGTTCATTGAAGGTTTTTCTAAGCTTACACTTCCTTTGACCTAGTTGATTTGTAAAGGGCAAGCGTTCATTTGGGATATTCGGTGCGAGGAAAGTTTTAATGAGCTGAAGAGAAGATTGACAACAGCTCCGATTTTAATTTTACCGGATCCTAATGAACCATTTGTGGTTTATTGTGATGCGTCTTTGATTGGTTTAGGTGGTGTTCTGATGCAAGAAGGTAAGGTCGTGGCTTATGCTTTGAGGCAGTTGAGAGTGCATGAGAAAAATTATCCTACTCATGATCTTGAATTAGCGGCTGTGGTTTTTGTGTTGAAGATTTGGAGGCATTATCTCTACGGTGCAAGGTTCGAAGTCTTTAGTGATCATAAAAGTTTGAAATATTTGTTTGATCAGAAAGAGTTGAATATGAGGCAATGTAGATGGTTTGAATTTTCGAAGGACTGCAACTTTGGCTTGAATTTCCATCCTAGTAAAGCTAATGTGGTAGCCGATACATTGAGTTGGAAGTCGTTACATATGTCCGCTTTAATGGTTAAGGAGTGGGAACTTTTGAAATCGTTTAGAGATTTGAGTTTGGTATGTGAAGTGTCGTCGGATAGTGTGAGGCTGGGTATGTTGAAGGTTACTAATGATTTTCTAATGACTGTTAGTGAGAAACAGAAGACGGATGTGAAATCTGTGGATTTGATGTTGGTTGGAGAAAAAGATGCGAATAGTGATTTTCAAGTGGATGTTAATGGTGTTTTGAGATTCCGAGGTAGAATTTGTATTCCTGATGATGCGGAGTTGAAAAGGATGATTTTGGAGGAAGGACACCGGAGTAATTTGAGTATACATCCGGGAGAGAATAAGATGTACCAAGATTTGAAGAAGATTTTCTGGTGGTCTGGATTGAAAAGAGATGTGGCTCAGTTTTTTTATGCATGTTTGACTTGTCAGAAATCGAAGGTAGAACATCTGAGGCCTAGTGGTTTGTTGCAACCGTTGGATATTCCTGAGTGGAAGTGGGATAGCATTTCCGTGGATTTTGTAACAGGGTTGCCGAATACACAGTGAGGGCATAATGCTATTTGGGTGGTTGTTGATAGGCTGACTAAATTGGCTCATTTCATTCCAATTGACATCAGTTTTTCTTTGGAGAGGTTAGCTGAGATTTACATCAGTGTGATTGTGAAGTTGCATGGGGTTCCATTGAGTATTGTTTTGGATCGAGATCCTAGGTTTACCTCGAGATTTTGGGAAAGTTTACAGAAGGCGTTGGGTTCTAAATTGAGATTGAGTTTGGCTTATCATCCGCAGACAGATGGACAGACGGAGAGAACAATTCAGTCGTTGGGAGATTTATGGAGGGCTTGAGTTCTTGAACAAGGTGGCGTGGGATGGTTATCTTGTATTGATTGAATTCACGTATAATAACAGTTTCCATTCGAGTATTGGAATGGCACCGTTTGAAGCATTGTATGTACGAAGATGTCGAACACCGTTGTGTTGGCATGAATCTGGTGAGAGTTTGGTAGTTGGACCAGAGTTGGTGCAACAGACTACGGAGAAAGTGAAGCTTATTCGTGAGAAAATGAAGGCTTCTCAGAGTAGGCAAAAGAGTTATCATGATCGGAGACGGAAAGATCTTGAGTTCCAAGAGGGCGATCATGTATTTTTGAGAGTTACACTGGTAACGGGTGTGGGTCGTGCATTGAAGTCGAAGAAACTTACTTCTCGGTTTATTGGTCCTTACCAGATATCCGCGAGAGTGGGTGCTGTGGCTTATAGGGTGGCGTTGCCGCCAAATCTGTCGAATTTGCACGATGTGTTCCATGTTTCACAGCTTTGGAAGTATGTTTCGGATCCAGCGCATGTGATTCTGATGGATGAGGTTGAGGTAAGGGAGAACCTTACGGTCGAGGCTTTACCGGTGAGTATTTTAGATCGCGAGTTGAAGAAGTTGAGGGGCAAGGATATTGCACTTGTGAAAGTAGCGTGGGGAGGCGCTGCTGAGGGCAATTTGACCTGGGAGTTGGAGAGTAGGATGCGGGAGTCGTATCCAGAGTTGTTCGTCTCAGGTATATTTTCGAGGACGAAAATTTTTAAGTGGGGGAGAGTTGTAACGCCTCAGTTTTAGTATTTTTACTTAATTGAGTCGTTTTTGAGTATTTTATTATTATATTATTTTATTTTCAACTTTTATTTGAAAATATGTTATTTTTCATCGTGAATATATTTTATCAGGTTTTGGGAACATTTGCGAGATATTTGAGTGTAGGGGTATTTTGGGCATTTTGATTTATTTTGTTAAGTTAAAATATAATATAATAGAAAGAGAAAAAAAAATAGTAAGTGAAAGAAAAGAGGAGGAGAAGAGAAGAAAAAGAGAGAGTTTGGGAAAACTTGGAAAATCTAAGAATCGATCAACCGACTTTTCTACGTGTTATTTAATCGGGTAAGGGTGCGAAACTCGATTATACTATGCTTGTGTAAGATTATCTATGAGTGTATTGGATTGTTGGTTGTGTTTTCATAGCTTCTATTCTAGGTCGATAATGAGAAATCGATGTTTTCGCGGTTGAAAATCGGTGTAAACGTAGTAGAATACTTGTTATCATGATTGAGTTATGTTTTGATTGCTATATGTTGGTTTGAAAATGGTTTAGGTAGAGAAAATATCATTTTTGGATGATCTGGTGCGCTGCTGGGTTTTGCTGAAATCGCAGGTTCGCATTGCGAATGACCAGTGAATGAGTGGTGAGCGTTCGCTTGAGGTTTGCACTGCGAACGTTGTATTATTTTTCATTCTGCCACTGTTCCCTGGAGGATTCGCATTGCGAATGGGGTAGTGAGCATTCCCTGGAGGATTAGCATTGCAAATGGGGTAGCGAGCATTCGCTGGAGGGTTCGTACTGCGAACGTTGGGAATTTTCTAGGCTATTTTGCTTCTGCCACTGTTCGCTGGGACATTCGCACTACGAATGAAGAAGCGAAGGACTCGCTAGGAGCTTCGCACTGCGAACATGACAGCTTTTCCCAATTTGTTTTCCTTATAACTTTTGATCCGTGAGTTGGTTTGAGGCGTGGTTTGATGCGTTAGAAAGCTTGTGAAATGTTCTTTATTATTGTAATGGTTTTGAGATTGTTAGCCGATTTAATTATGTCAGGAATTTGGAATAGTTTCATTTTGTCGACTTTTGTCGTTGTAATTGTGTGTAATTGGTGTATATCATGCAATGTGCTGTTGATATGGATATGATATGATTTGCATGCTGTTGCATGGTATAAATGCATTAATTTGGGCTTGAATTGCAAAGCATGATTTATGTTAAGTGAGATGGTTGCATATATGTGTGCATTTGAAGGTCATGAGTCATTGTATGCTAAGAATAAAGTGGTCTTTGCTTCGCATTCCTTGAAGGGTCCTGCCATGAGGTGGTGGGAGAGTGTGTCGGCTCTTATGACTATTCAGGGTGTGCCCAAGGTCTGGGAACAATTCAAAGTAACTTTTATGGAGAAATATTTTCCTAGCTCCTTGCGGACTCAGAAAGAGTTTGAATTTCAACAGTTAATACAGGGTAATATGACTGTGGCCAGTTATGCTGAAAAGTTTGAGAATATGGCTGCTTATTCTAGGCAGGCTATGTATGCTCTGGATGAACGGTGGAAAATAGATCAGTTTCTTTTTGGACTAAAAGCGGAAATATCTCATAGTGTATCTCAGAGGGAATTCACTACTTATGCAGAAGTTCTAAGACAATGTTATGTGGAGGAGCATAGTTTGAAGAAAGTGCAAGCGGAAAGTGTTGTAAGTAAGGTAAATCAGGGTGATCGTGGAAGAGCAAGTCAACAGTTTGGGCCAAGATCACAAGCTTTCAAAGGAAAGCAAGTTGCTAGACCTAACGTTATTCCTCTGTGTAAAGTGTGCAACAAACGTCATTTTGGGAAGTGTGTCGACAGAAATTTTAGGTGTTATAATTGTAATGGATTGGGTCATGTGGCTAGAGATTGTACTCAGAATAAAAGCCAAGGGCAAGGACGGAATACCAGGAGAGTTTATACCTTAGATGCAAGGAAGACAAAGAATGATAACTCCTTGATTGCGGGTACGTGTTTCGTAAATGGGCATCCTTGTTTTGTTTTATTTGATTGTGGGGAAACGCATTCTTTTGTGTCAACGCGATGTGTGAAGTGACTTGGGTTGCAAGTTGTTCCTTTGTTTCCTCCTATGGTGGTCACTACTGCCATGGATGAAATGGTTGAGACACCGTTGATGTGTGAAAATTGTGTTTTGTCTGTGAATGATAGAGTTTTCCAGATTGACCTTATCTGTTTACCGCTTAAGAAAGTTGATGTCGTATTGGAATGGATTGCCTATCAGCTAATTCAGTATTTATTGGGTGTGAGGAAAAGTTAATCATTATTCCATCCGATGAGGCTACCCCAAGGGATGTGTTAACTACTATTTTGGAAGGTACGGTTGGAATGATTAATTTCTTGTTTGAAAAGGAGAAGTCTGTTCTTTTGGTTCTTACTAAGGAGGAGAGTAGCAACCTTCAAGTTTTGAGTATTCCGGTAGTTTGTGAGTTTCCTGAATTTTTTTCCGAGGATGTCACTTCTCTTCCTCCGGAGAGGGAAGTAGAATTCTCTATTGACCTGATACCGGGAACGGCTCCAATATCCGTTTCTCCGTGTCGGATGGCCAACTTGAATTAAGAGAACTAAAGGATCAATTGGAAGAATTGATGGAAAAGCATTTTGGTGAAGAAAAAGGATGGTTGAATGCGGTTGTGTATCGATTACCGTCAGTTGAATAAGGTCACCATCAAGATTAAATACCCATTACCAAGGATAGATGATCTGTTAGATCAATTGAAATGATCCTGTGTGTTCTCGAAGATTGATTTACGGTCGGGTTATCATCAGATTCGTGTGAAGAGTTCAGATGTACCAAAGACTGCGTTTAGAACCTATTATGGTCTTTATGAGTTTTTGGTGATGCCTTTCGGTGTGACGAATGCTCCGGCAGTTTTCATGGATTATATGAACCGGATATTTCAACCTTACCTGGACCAATTTGTGGTGATTTTCATTGATGACATTCTTATCTATTCTCGTGATCCTCAAGAGCACGCAGAACACCTAAGAATTGTTTTATCCATTTTACAAGAAAGGAAACTTTTGCTAAGTTAAGTAAGTGTGAGTTTTGGATGTCTGAGGTTAATTTTCTTGGGCATGTCATATCTCAGGGAGGTGTAGCGGTTGATCCATCAAAAGTTGAAGCAGTGATTAATTGGGAGAGACCGAAGAATGCTTCTAAAGTTAGAAGTTTCTTGGGATTGGCAGGGTATTACAGAAGGTTTATCAAAGGTTTTTTGCAACTGGCTTTACCAATGACGAGACTCACTCGAAAGGATTATTCGTACGAGTGGGATTCGGCTTGTGAAAGAAGTTTTAAGAGTTTGAAGGCAAGATTGATGACCGCTCCTGTTTTGGTTATTCTTGATCCTAGCAAGTCGTATGAGGTATATTGTGATGCATCGAAGATGGGATTAGGAGGCGTGTTAATACAAGATGGACATGTAGTGGCTTATGCTTCTCGACAGTTGAAAGTCCATGAAGAGAATTATACAACGCATGATTTAGAATTGGCGGCAGTTGTATTTACTTTGAAAGTGTGGCGTCACTATTTGTATGGTGTACGTTTTGAGATATTTAGCGACCACAAGAGCTTAAAGTACCTCTTTGATTAGAAAGAGTTGAACATGCTTCAAAGGAGATGGATGGAGTATTTGAAGGATTATGACTTGGAGCTAAAATACCATCCGGCTAAAGCCAATAAAGTGGCGGATGCATTGAGTAGAAAGGTGTTGCATAATGCCGAGTTGATGATGCTAGAGTATACTTTATTGGAAAAATTTCGAGATCTAAATCTTCAATTTGTTTGGACTTCTAATGGTGTGATGATGGGAAATTTGAATATCAATTCTACTCTTAGGGAAGAAATCCAACAAAAACAAGGGTTAGATGAGAAGTTACAAGAAATGTTAGTACAAACGGGTTTTATGCGATCTACCGACGAAACTATTTTCTTTAACCAAAGGATTTGTGTTCCGGATAAGTCGGAGTTAAAAAGGAGGATTTTGGAAGAAGTGCATAAGGGTACTTTTACTATACATCGGGGGTCTTCAAAGATGTATCAATATTTAAATAAGGACTATTGGTTGTCCGGGATGAAAAGGGATATTGCGGTGTGTGTGTCGGAATGTGTGGTGTGCCAACAAGTGAAGATCGAACACCAATGACCGGGTGGCTTGTTGCAACCTCTAGAAATTCCGGTATGGAAATGGGATAGTATTTCTATGGACTTTGCAGTAAGTTTACCCCGTACGCAAGGTGGTTATGACTCTATTTGGGTGATTGTGGATCGACTAACGAAATTCGCGCATTTCTTAGCCGTGAAAACCACTTACAAGGCAAGTCACCTTGCAAGATTGTTTATCGCTGAAATTGTGAGATTGCATGGTGTTCCCTCTAATATAGTGTCCGATAGAGATCCGAAGTTTACTTCAAGGTTTTGGAAGGTTTTTCAACAAGCGATGGGTACGAAGTTGCGCTTGAGCACGTCGAATCATCCTCAGACGGATGGTCAGACTGAGCGAACAATATAAACAATGGACGATATGTTAAGAGCCTATGTGCTAGAGAGTAGAATCAATTGGAAGGAACTTTTACCATTAATTGAGATTTTTTATAATAATAGTTACCATGCGAGCATCGACATGGCTCCTTACGAAACATTGTATGGGAGAAAGTGTAGCACACCTTTGTGTTGGGAAGAAGTTGGCGAAGATAGAATTTTGGGACCCGACATTATTCAAAAAACTACGGAAAAGATTCGAATGATCCGCGAGAAATTGAAGCAAGCACAAGATCGTCAAAAGAGTTATGCGGACAATCGTAGGAGACCTTTGGAATTTGAAGAAGGTGACCATGTATTTTTGAAAGTTACTCCGAGATTGAGATTAAAAGGACCGTTTAAGTCACGCAAGTTAAGTCCAAGATACGTGGGACCGTATCAGATATTAGAAAGGATTGGTGAAGTCGCTTACAGATTAGCATTACCACCCTCTCTGTCAGAGATGCACGACGTCTTTCATGTATCTCAGCTACGAAGGTTTGTTCCTGATCCTCTTCAGCCAATTCTACCAGAATCGGTGGAAATAGAAGCAGACTTAACTTTCGAACCGCAACCGAGTCGTATTGTGGGAAGCGAAACAAAGGTGTTAAGTAACAAAGACATTCCTCTTGTGAAGGTGCAATGGGATGTGACGCATCCGGGTGATGCTACTTGGGAACTAGAATCGGAGATGCGAGATGCTTACCCTCGTCTATTCAGGTAATCTTTTGAATTCGAGGATGAATTTCTATTTAAGGGGGGGAGGATGTAATACCCCGTAATTTTGTGAACGCTTTGGATAATATTATTAATGTCAACTGGGTTCTGGTGTACTCTGAGCAATTATTGGATTAAAATAATTAGAGTAAACTGACAAACTCAGAACTTATTAGATTAATATTATTTAACTTGGAGTTTTATTAATTGGCGCATTTGAGGTAATTTGGACAATTAGTAGTATTACCAATTAGTGTTTTCTCTATGTCTTTTCCTTTTCCCTTATTTGCAAAGATAGTAGCATTGGAGAGAGAAAGTGAAGAGAAGGAAAGGGAAGGAAAAAGGAAAGAAAAGAAGAGAAAAATTTCTCAAGACCTAGAGTCATCAACCCATCTTCATCTTTTCCATCTCAGTTTCATCATCCTCATCTTGTAATCCAGGTGGGTTCTAGATAGACACTTTAGTGTATAGTTTTATAGTTTAGAGTTAGTTTTGATATTGTGAGAAATGAGTAATTTTGCAATAGCATCATAATCGAACTGCGGGAATTTGATATCTGACTGTGTAGTATACTGGTTGTTATGTTTATAACATGTTTTGATGTATTTTGATTGGGAAAAATGGAATTTTGGGGTTGAATTTGAGAAACCCGTAGCAGAATTTTCTGCAGGAAAAATTCTGGGTTTCCTCTTCCCATACGCGTATCACGCAAAGCAATACGCGTATTGGGTTGGGCAATACGCGTATGGCAAGGAAGGATTTTAGACGTTACGCGTATGGGAGGTGGAAATACGCGTATGGTTTGAGGCAATACGCGTATTGGAGTTTTAGTTGACTTTTTGGGGGAAAAATCAGCCTCTGCCCTACGCGTATCACTTTGGGCAATACGCGTACGGCTGGGCGAGCCAGCTGGGCAGTACACGTATGGAACAAGGCAATACGCGTACGGCCAGTGAGAGTGTAGAATTGTTTTTTTTCACGATACCATTTCTTGTTATTTCCATAACTTGTGTTCCGATTATTCCTTTTGAACATTCTTGGTATCGTTGGAAAACTAATAAAATGCACTTTCTTATTAAAATGGTTTAGAGATTGTTGGCTGATTTAATTATGTTGGGAATTTGAAATAGTGTCATTTTGTCGACTTTTACCGTTTTAATTGTGTGTAATTGAGGTTTATTATGCATGTTAAAATATGAAACAGGTAGAGCGAGGAAACCTTAGTACAATAGAATGACTTAGAGAATCGTACGTCAATGCTTACTTCGATACTAGAAGAGTATCCTTGTTAAGTAGTTGTTAGTGGAGGATCGTATTCCTCCGGTTTGTTGTGTGTGTCTTAATAAATACCGTGACCCGTGTTGAAGAGCCCCTTGTGCGGGATGGGCGGGCAGAAGTATTTATTAAGTAACCGTGACCCGTGTTGAAGTGCTCCTTGTGTGGGCTGGCCGGGGAGAAGTTACTTAGTGGTAGATAACCGTGACCCGTGTTGTATTTGCCTTGTATGGCTGGTCGGGGAGAAGTTATCTACGTTAAGAATCCGTGACCCGTGTTGTATTTGACTCGTATGGCTAGCCGGGGAGAAGATTCTTAACTTGTATGTCTTTTGTGAATTGTACAATTGTTTGGTAGTCGGAAATTTTTGTACTCAAGGTCTAGTTCCTTTTCCCCCAACTTGAGTTAGGCATTGATTAGAACCTTGTAAAGCCAAGAGAATCCATAAGATAGAGAACTCACTGAGATTTGAAGTATCTCACCCCACTGTTGTTGTTTACATCACAGGTTCTGCAGGTTCGGCGAAGGGTAAGGACAAGGTTGTTTGACTTTCCTTACGGATCGTAGGTTTTGTATGGCAAGGCTTCCGTTGTGGAAATATTTTTTTAGATCATTATTTGGTCTAGTTCTTAGTATTTATCTTTGTAACATCTTGTAGATATATTGTGCCGTAGTTTTTTAGTATTTAGGAAGTTTGGGCATGTATATGTATAATGTGTTTACTAGGAACTTATTGTATATTTCAGTACCAAATGTGGATTTCATGTATAATATATGCTTTAATGTATGTATATATAGATGGGCTTTACACATAAACACCCTCACAAACACACCCAAATAGCCAATAGAGGTGTATTATTATGATCCTATCATGGTTGATCAGACAATTCCATAAAACATGATTTTCTCACAAAACCTAACATTTTTCCAAAACCCATTTCATTCCAAACTCATTCCAATCAATACCAACATCATAACAATTATCTATAGATGTTTCTACACACACATTGATCATACTACACAATTTATATCGAATTCCAACCGTTAAATTCATGATTTTAGCAAGATTATTCATTTTCTCCCAAAACCAAACCTAACTCTAGAACTCAAGAAATCCTACAACTAAAGCATCTAACTAGAACCCACCTTGAATAGAAGATGAGATAATTTGATGAAGACTAGAGGTTTCTCCAAGCTTTCTCTTCAAATTCCAAGTTTTCTCTTCTCTTTCTTTCCTTTGCTCTTCCTTATCTCTATTTTCTCTCTCTCAAAAGTTATTATGTTGGGAAAATGAAAGGAAAAGAAATGATATAGAAACTATCATTAATTTAGTAATGCTACTAAATGTCCAAATTATCTCAATTGCACCAAATAAATAAAACCTCCGAGTTAAATAATATTAATCTGATTAGTTCTGAGTTCGTCAGTTTACTCTAATTATTTTAACCAATAAATTCTCAGAGTAACCCGGAACCTAGTTGACCGTAATAATATTATCCCGAGTGGAATAATATACAGGGTATTACATCCTCCCCCCCCCCCCCCCCCCCCCTTAAATAGAAATTCGCCCACAAATTTAAAATAATTACCTGAAAAGATGAGGATAAGCTTCTCGCATCTCGGATTCCAATTCCCATGTTACATCACTCGGATGCGTCTCATCCCACTGAACCTTAACAAGAGGAATCTCTTTATTCCTTAACACCTTAGTTTCTCTTCCTGTGATACGACTCGGTTGAGGCTCAAACGTCAAATCTTCTTTTATCTCGATCGTATCAGGTAAAATTGGCTGAAGAGGATCCGAAACAAACTTCCGAAGCTGAGATACATGAAAAATATCGTGCATCTCTGACATAGAATGCAGTAGGGCTAATCGGTAAGCTACTTCACCAATTCTTTCTAAAATTTGATACGTTCCCACGTATCTCGGACTTAACTTTCGTGACTTAAATGGTCCTTTTAACCTCAATCTTGAAGTAACTTTCAAAAACACGTGATCACCCTCATCAAACTCCAAAGGTCTTCTACGATTATCCGCATAACTCTTCTGACGATCTTGTGCTTGTTTGACCTTATCACAGATCATCCTAATCTTTTTCATAGTTTCGTGAATAATTTAGGGTCCCAAAAATCTATCTTCACTAACCTCCGCCCAACACAATGGCGTCCTACACCTCCTCCCATACAACGCCTCGTAAGGAGCCATACCAATACTTGCAAGATAACTATTGTTATAGGAGAACTCGATCAATGGTAAAAGTTCTATCCAATTTCCTCCACTCTCGAGTACACAAGCTCTTAACATATCTTCCATTGTTTGTATTGTTCATTCCGTCTGACCATACGTTTGCGGAAGATTCGACGTGCTCAAACACAACTTCGTTCCCATAGCTTGTTGAAAAGCTCTCCAAAATCCTGAAGTAAACTTTGGACCTCTGTAACGCCCTGTATAATATTTACCTTGAATAATACCATACAAGTGTTTTTATTTGGTACTGCCACATCAAAAGAGCCTAATGGCATAATTCACATACTTGTCCATTACTAAAACATAAATACAACATATGGCACAAGTCATGGAAACTAGCCAAAAAATAAAAATCTAACAATAATATACAATTTCCTCAATAGTATACAACAAAATAATATACATCGAAAATAAGCTTAACTAAGCTTCTCTTGAAACATCCAAGCATCGCTCCACTTGTAAATCAAACCTGCAAACCACACTTGAAATATAGCAACTATATTGGGGTGAGATACATCAAATCTCAGTGAGTTCCCTATCTTATAGATTCTCTCGGCTTTACAAGGTTCTACCTTAGCCTAACTCAAGTCAGGGGAAAAAGGAACTTGACCTTGAGTTCACAATCTCACACTATATGGAAACATGTCATGAGTCTGTTAACTCATAAATATTACTAATCGGTAACCGTACCAAGGCATCCCCTTTCCCCGTCCTCTTCTACGTCTAGAAGTCGGCCCCAGTCATGGATCCTTGTAATTTACTTGGCATACGAAATGGATTCGGGAACATCGGCCTCTTAGTCGTGAACCGTCACTTCACATGGCCTGGTAACCATCACAAGTCCCTACCCTTAGGTTCCATTCGTACTACACACGGGAATCAAACCTGCCAAGTATCATGCCTTATTTCAGAGGAGCTTGAGACTCATGAAACTGCAACTCAAAGAACTGGTTACGATTACGTGATCTCACACAAACGTGATTGTATTCGACAATCACAAGGCTACAATACCTTAAGGCCTCTTTTGCCTTTTCACAAAACCACAATGGTTTACCCACATGTTCCATACTAGTGTTTTACTCTTTCTATATCATTCCAGAAATGGACACACGCCTCGGCCCCTCACGCACGTTCGTTGTCATTTTGGAAATGGATACACGGCTTGGCCCCGCATGCACGAGCGTTGTCATTAAGTTATCTACTCTAGGCCAGAACTCGTCAATAAATGCACGAGCGTCGCCATCCAGAGTTTCTATCACTTCCTAGCCATTACTAGGTTCCACTATCAAGTTATTATGGGGTAAAGTTTCCTCACTCTACCTAATTCATTTTAAGTATGCATATTCTCTCATTCATACTTAACAACAATTAGATAGATATGGCATAACACAACTATTACAAGTAAACACATATAATCACACATCACATAAAACATCACTTTTCACATAGTAGTTCACACACATTTTAAGGCACACAAGCCAATCCTATTCTCTACCAAGCATCCTTGGTTAAATCATGGTCTCACAACACCATTTCATAGCACATTGGATTCTTTTTCCAAGGATTCAAGTCCCATAACAATCGGATTCCCGATTCATGAATTTTTTGGTGGAAACGGGAACTACAATATTCACACATTCGTTACTCTTCCAGATTTTCCCTATTAATACATAGCATATAACTATGTTTCTAACTCACCATCACAAAGAGCATAAAATTAGCTTTCCAACGCTTCGAACGGAGACCAAAACGGACTTACGGTTCAAAAGTTATGAAGAAAACAAAATCTGACATTTTGGGAAAGTTCTGTGACCATGAGCCGACGCATGGATCCATGAGTCGATCCATAACCCTGCAAATTTTTCCCAGGTCAACGGAGGCAGATCATGAGTCGATGCATGGTTGCAGGGGGTTGGCGCATAGATGCAGATTTTGCTAAAAATAACTCAGTTTTTGACCGTTAAATGCATTCCGGACCTCCGATTTCGATTCCGTAAAAAGCCCCAGTCTCAGAATTCGACACACTATGTTATTTTCCCATTTAAAAAGCCATCCACAATTATTTCAAATTTAATACCAATTTATCAAATAGGAAAATTCTAGGTTTTCCAACCAAACCCATTCAATTCAACTCAATCCAACATACCCAGTCCCTACTATATTAATCAAAACCTGTTCCAAACATAACAACAAGTATTCTACGTAGTCTAACTGCATTTCATCCATTAGATTTCATTTTCTCTCGAATCTAACCTAAGTTCTAAGCATATGTTCCTAGAACTTAAAGTGTCTAACTAGAGTCCACCTTAGCATTGAAGAGGAGTTTGAAGAGGATGATGAATAGTGATGATGATCCATGAACTTCTTCTCAAGTTTCTTCCTCTTTCTCTTCTTCTCCTTTCCACGTTTTCCTTCTTTCTCTGTTTTTCCTTTTCTTCTTCTTACCAACTTCTTCTTTCTCGTTCTTTCTAACAAATATATATATATATATATATATATATATATATATATATATATATATATATATATATAATACCAAAATATATAATATAATCCAATAGAGTAAAATATCTCCAATTGATATTTTATCGTCTTACACCAATTGATCAGTTATTAGAGTTACCTTAAAATCCTTTCTCGAGTTAAAATAATTGATATGTCTCTTTATTAAATAATTGATCTCTTCAGAGTTCATTAGTTGCTCTATTGATCCCAATTGATAATACTTAGAGTACTTAGAATATTCCATTAATCTAATTTACCAAAGATAAAGTACATAGATACTCATCTGATCTCATCTGATATCTAATTGAGCATTTAAATAATATGGGGGTATTACACTCTCCCCCCCTTAAATTGAAATTCGCACCCGAATTTCCTCTATTCGACAATAACCGCGACTTGCATCATTGCCTTAGATTCACCCTTAACTTCACTTCCGTTAAAATTTCTGACATAATCCGATTCCAACTTGACTTCACAATTCTAAAATCCTTGTTTTCACAAATTATCAAACTCCACGTCCTTAGTCATAACCTCATTCCAATATTGGGTTAACTTCGAACGTTGTTTTTCCTCAATTCATCTGTTGTTCCATACAAAATACTTGGTCGCATCTTACTTCGGAAAGAATATACCATTCTACATTCCTCTACTGAGTCACAAAAAAAAAACTGTAATACCTTATCTTGGTTTAGGATAACAACCATTCATCAAATCCTTGCGAGGTAGTTCAGTGATTTCTTAACTTCATGCAATTATCGACAACTATCCCTTCATGAATCCTTTAACGTTCGAACCACTTCACAACTAGTCAACGACTTCTTTACCAGTTCCCTCTGGTCTGATGCTGTACACGGTACTCATTAAATCCGATATTTCCTTTCTTTCGTTTCACACCAAAAGTAACACGCTTAGAACAAGATCTCCTTATTTCCATACTTATAAGTAACAATCATTCTAATCCTTATTAGTCTGACTAAACTCTTTTATCTATCACCCTCCACTGTGTAATCCAAATTCTAACCGTGAAACGCCACGGATTCTCAAGCACTACACAGTAGTTAACAGTCCACGGAGAAACACACTTATCCATTGGGATCCTTACTAAATAATGGCACAAGAAACTTACTGACGTCCTATGGTAGAACAATTTCCTCGCCGACACACAACTTTATCACATCTGTCCAACATTCTCCAGATGATAAAGGCACAAGAGTTACACTGCTACAATATACAACTCCAAAATTCACTCTAACTCGAAATAATACATCCAAAATAGCTTAACCACCTCCTGTTCTGATTACCACATTCCATATCAATTCTTCTTACGATCTCCGACTTACTCAAGGTTCCTTGCTGATTCGAGATCTTAACCAAATACCAACGTAAAACCAACATAGAACTACAATCCTAAACGAGTCACCACTTATCAAAACTTAAACCATTCGAGGCACAATTGTGAGTTTCCATAACACTCACCAATTCACAAACAACACTCCACATACACCCACTCCTTCGAAGGCCCTGCCACGCTTCTCAACTGAATCCACTTTTCTCATTCGTTCTGGTCCATAAATGATCCAAGTTAGATACTTAACTTCGGAACATCCAATTCTTACCCGTACTTGGAAATATAACTTCCACATTTCATTCTCTGGGTAAAACACAACTGCACACAACTGGTGCCACTCTCACGGAGTCTAAATCCAATACCATGAACATATGGAAGTTAACAATTATTAACTCTGACCAACCGTTCATACCTTACTAATACCACAATTACACACCAAATTATTCCTTGCAAGATCAATACTTCGTGAGTATTCTCTAACTTCGTCCTCAAGGCTTTCAATAGTAATACACTTAAGACCTTTTTATACTCAAAATAGTTCACAAGATTATTTCGCCAAAGTCAAACTCCCTTGCCATTCTAACAGATGATCGACTAAGTAACACCCTTCCTGATGTTCCGGTATTCAAAACACAAATCCTTCTCTCATTTACTTGTAATCCCATTCTCCATTCACACAATACTTTCCAATAGGAGCAACATAAGGTAACAAAACACAGATGATGGTTCCTAAGGGATTTCACAATTTACACAAACATGTTAATCGATTACCCATCTGAGCTAATCGGTTAACTTCTCAAAATTCAGCACAAACACCATCCTGGCACGTGTTAAATCGGTTAACCACATGGCGTTAATCGGATAACACTGCCACAGAAGCTGAAAACCCAATTTCATTTAATTCAAAGCCATCCCTACTCAAAACCATCAATCTGATTTGTTCTAACTTGAAATATCATTCTCATCTCGCGGTTCCTTAACTTATATTTCATTCACTAACCATGATCACTCAAGGTAAGACAGACAAGGTCGATGACACACTCCAACCAAGTGACAAGGAAAAATTCCAAATATTCCGATTATTCACAAATACAAAAGTTCCTCTACACTTGAAAGTAAATCGGGGCAATGCATCCTCTTGAAGAACCTTTCCATCACTACGTACACATTAACCGGGTTTCCATACCCTTCACTATCCATTGCACACCTCATTTACACCAATTTACTTAATGAAAGATTCGCACCCGACAATTCTCATCAACGATTTACAAAACCTTTCCGGTATAAACCCTTCCATGATTTGCACTTAGTCCGTAATAAGTCCGGATTTGTTTCTTGTTGTTTACCGCAATCTTGCTTCCTAAAATACAATATTAACTGTTCCACAAAGTACGTCCCATCACACTTGTCTCAATAATGAGAATCCATCACGTACACTTGTGACCACGGTGCTACTACTACGCTTGCTCTTACTTTCAAGGTATAACTTTCTCATAACATACCGTTAATACCGTTTTCCATATCGTGTTTACCTTGCTCTCCACGGTAGTCCTCTTAAGTCCAAATATAAAAACATCTTACTAAGATTTCCTTAGATCCAAGATACTTACTATGTTTCTTAATACAAATTTCTTACGGTCCGTATCACTACATTTTCCGTTACTAAATGAAGCTCACTTTTTCTCCAATACAACACCTTATACTGTTTCCGTGGGTAATCTAACATTTCCAAAAATCCAAAATTGGTCTCTTACTGAATACATAAATCTTGGTTTAATATCTCGAACTTAATCTCTCTTCATATCTGAAGACACACAATTCATCTCCCACTCTTCGTCCGGCACACACTTATTTCACTTGAAGTATGTAAACACATCCTTGTGTTCCTTCACACACTTCTCTACTACTTTAGATTCCCATAAAAGTCGAACGTCCTTGACCCTGAACTTTGAACCAGTCGGAAGATATTGTTCCGAACACATTCCTTAAGGTACTCTCGTCCATTCAAAATACCATAGTGACCTTAGAAAATGAAACACCAATACCTATCTCACTTCCAGACCTTACGTCACACGTTCCACAAAACAACTCTTCTTTCCCACGGAATGAGATTACTTGAAATCCTTGTCCAAATCAGTTGTCAATCCAGCCTTACTAGAAATTTTACATATTCCTCAATACCTTAACCAATCGTCCGCTAGTGATTCTTAACTTTCAAACTCCATCTTTTCCAAAGGATTGCTTAAACAACACACCACTCTTCAGTTCCATGCTACCCAAAGCATGACTTCTACTAATACCTCAACTGAGCTAACCAAAGCTCATCACCACTAACTCTCGGCTTGAGCCTACCCTCCAGCACAAGTTCGGACAACACTTCGAAATCCTCGTGGTCGCTCAACCATGATTCTACCTATCACATACATAACATTAGGTTGATCAGGCCCAACACTACATAGTATGATATTAAGTTTCATGCTGGCAAGACACACTTAAGAGGCAGGAATAGATTTACTTATGATGTTTCAAGGCTAGGTCGAGAATACGACCTGCTCTGATACCAACTTTAATGCCCTGTATAATATTTACCTAGAATAATACCATACAAGTGTTTTTATTTGGTACTGTCGCATCAAAAGAGCCTAATGGCATAATTCACATACTTGTCCATTACTAAAACATAAATACAACATATGGTACAAGTCATGGAAACTAGCCAAAAAATAAAAATCTAAGAATAATATACAATTTCCTCAATTGTATACAACAAAATAATACACAGTGGAAATAAGCTTAACTAAGTTTCTCTTGAAACATCCAAGAATCGCTCCACTTGTAAATTAAACCTACAAACCACACCTGAAATATAGCAACTATAGTGGGGTGAGATACATCAAATCTCAGTGAGTTCCCTATCTTATAGATTCTCTCGGCTTTACAAGGTTCTACCTTAGCCTAACTCAAGTCTGGGGAAAAAGGAACTTGACCTTGAGTTCACAATCTCACACTATATGGAAACATATCATGAGTCTGTTAACTCATAAATATCACTAATCGGTAACCGTACCAAGGCATCCCCTTTTCCCGTCCTCTTCTACGTCTAGAAGTTGGCCCGAGTCATGGATCCTTGTAATCTACTTGGCATATGAAATAGCATCGCGAACATCGGCCTGTTAGCCATGAACCGTCACTTCACATGGCCTGTTAACCATCACAAGTCTCTACCCTTAGGTTCCATTCGTACTACACACAGGAATCAAACCTGCCAAGTACCATGCCTTGTTTCAGAGGAGCTCGAGACTCATGAAACTGCAACTCAAAGAACTGGTTATGATTATGTGATCTCACACACAAACGTGATTGTATTCTAGAATCACAAGGCCACAATGCCTTAAGGCCTCTTTTGCCTTTTCACAAAACCACAATGGTTTACACACATGTTCCATACTAGTGTTTTACTCTTTCTATATCATTCTAGAAATGGACACACGCCTGGGCCCCTCACACACGATCGTTGTAATTTCAGAAATGGATACATGCCTCAGCCCTGCACGCATGAGCGTTGTCATTAAGTTATCTACTCTAGGCTAGAACTCGTCAATAAATGCACGAGCGTCGCCATCCAGAGTTTCTATCACTTCCTAGCCATTACTTGGTTCCACTATCAAGTTGTTATGGGGTAAAGTTTCCTCACTCTACCTAATTAATTTTAAGCATGCATATTCTCTCATTCATACTTAATAACAATTAGATAGATATGGCATAACACAATTATTACAAGTAAACACATATAATCACACATCACATAAAACATCACTTTTCACATAGTAGTTCACACACATTTTAAGGCACACAAGCCAAGCATCCTTGGTTAAATCATGGTCTCACAACACCATTTCATAGCACATTGGATTCTCTTTCCAAGGCTTCAAGTCCCATAACAATCGGATTCCCGATTCATGAATTTTTTGGTGGAAACGGGGACTACAATATTCACACATACATTACTCTTCAAGATTTTTCTTATTAATCCATAGCATATAAATATTTTTCTAACTCACAATCACAAATAGCATAAAATTAGCTTTCCAACACTTCGAACGGGGACCAAAACGGACTTACGGTTCAAAAGTTATGAAGAAAACAAAATCTGACATTTTGGGAAAATTCTATGGCCATGAGCCGACGCATTGATCTATGAGTCGACGCATAACCCTGCAGATTTTTCCCGGGTCAGCGCATGCAGATCATGAGTCGACGCATGGTTGCAGGGGGTTGGCGCATAGATGCAGATTTTGCTAAAAAATTCAGTTTTCGACCGTTAAATGCCTTCCAGGCCTCCGATTTCGATTCCGTAAAAAGCCCCAGTCTCAGAATTCGACAAAATATGTTATTTTCCCAATTAAAAGGCCATCCACCATGATTTCAAATTTAATACCAATTTATCAAATAGGAAAATTCTAGGTTTTCCAACCAAACCCATTCAATTCAACTCAATCCAACATACCCAGTCCCTACTATATTAATCGAAACTCGTTCCAAACATAACAACAAGTATTCTACGCAGTCTAACCGCATTTCATCCGTTAGATTTCATTTTCTCTCGAATATAACCTAAGTGTCTAACTAGAACCCACCTTAGCATTGAAGAAGAGTTTGAAGAAGATGATGAATAGTGATGATGATCCATGAACTTCTTCTCAAGTTTCTTCCTCTTTCTCTTCTACTCCTTTCCACGTATTCCCTCTTTCTCTGTTTTTCCTTTTCTTCTTCTTACCAACTTCTTCTTTCTCTTTCTTTCTAACATATATATATATATATATAATACCAATATTATATAATATAATCGAATAGAGTAAAATATCTCCAATTGCTATTTTATCGTCTTACACCAATTGATCAGTTATTAGAGTTACCTTAAAATCCTTTCTCGAGTTAAAATAATTGATATGTCTCTTTATGAAATAATTGATCTCTTCAGAGTTCATTAGTTGCTCTATTGATCCCAATTGATAATACTTAAGGTACTTAGAATATTCCATTAATCCAATTTACCAAAGATAGAGCACATAGATACTCGTCTGATCTCATCTGATATCCAATTGAGCCTTTAAATAATATGGGGGTATTACAATCTCTATCCAAAACAATACTAGAGGGAATACCATGCAATATCACTATTTCTGAAATGAACAACTTTGCGAGATGACTCCCCTTATAAGTAGTCTTTACGGCCAAGAAATGTGCAGATTTCGTCAACCGATCCATAATTACCCAAATCAAATCATAACCATCCTGAGTACGGGGCAATCCAACGGCGAAGTCCATAGAAATACTATCCCATTTCCATACCGAAATTTCTAAAGGTTGCAACAAGCCACCTGGCCTTTGGTGTTCAATCTTCACTTGTTGGCATACCGCATATTCTGACACATACACCGCAGTATCCTTTTTCATCCCGGACCACCAATATTCCCTCTTTATATCTTGATACATCTTCGAAGAACTAGGATGTATAGTAAAAGTACCCTTACACACTTCTTCTAAAATCCTTCTTTTCAACACTGCATCATCTGGAATACAAACTCTTTGGTTAAACAAAATAATTTCGTCGGTAGCTCGCACAAAACCCGGTTGTACTAACACTTCTTGTAACCTCTAATTCGACCCTTGTCCTTGTTGTATTTCTTCCCTAAGAGTAGAATAGATATTCAAATTTCCCATAAACACACCATTCGGAGTCCAAAAAATTTGAAAATTTAGATCTCGAAATTTTTCCAACAAAGTATATTCCAAGATCATCAATTCGGCACTATGAACCATTTTCCGACTTAATGCATCCGCCACTTTATTTGCTTTTCCTGGATGGTACTTTAATTCCAAATCAAAATTCTTCAAATACTCCATCCACCTCCTTTGACGCATGTTCAACTCTTTCTGATCAAAGAGATACTTCAAGCTCTTGTGGTCGCTGAACATCTCAAAACGTACACCATACAAATAGTGACGCCACACTTTCAAAGTAAACACCCATGCCGCCAGTTCTAAATCATGCGTTGGATAATTCTCTTCATGAACTTTTAACTGTCGTGAAGCATAATCCACTACATGACCATCCTGCATTAACACACCTCCTAATCCCCTCTTTGATGCGTCACAATATACCTCATACGACTTGCTAGGATCAGGAATGATCAAGACAGGGGCGGTCGTCAGTCTTTCCTTTAACCTCAGAAAACTTCTCTCACAAGCTGAATCCCACTCATACGAATAATCCTTTCGAGTAAGTCTCGTCATTGGTAAAGCCAGTTGGGAAAAACCTTTCATAAATCTTCTATAATAACCCGCCAACCCAAAGAAACTCCTAATCTCAGCGACATTGTTCTGTCTCTCCCAATTAATCACCGCTTCAACTTTTGATGGGTCTACCGCCATACCTCCTTGAGATATGACGTGACCAAGAAAATTTACCTCCGACATCCAAAACTCACACTTGCTTAGCTTGGCAAAAAGTTGTCTTTCTTGTAAGATCGATAAAACGATTCTTAAGTATTCTCCGTGCTCTTGAGAATCACGAGAATAGATAAGAATGTCATCAATAAAGATCACCACAAACTGGTCCAAGTAAGGTTGAAATATCCGGTTCATATAATCCATGAAAACTGCCGGAGCATTAGTTACACCGAAGGGCATCACTAAGAATTCATAATGACCATAACGAGTTCTAAATGCAGTCTTCGGTACATCTGAACTCTTCACACGAATCTGATGATATCCCGACCTTAAATCAATCTTTGAGAACACAC
The DNA here is from genome assembly GCA_022829125.1 of Lathyrus tuberosus. NCBI lineage: Eukaryota > Viridiplantae > Streptophyta > Magnoliopsida > Fabales > Fabaceae > Lathyrus > Lathyrus tuberosus. The sequence continues at coordinate 9,974,436 of JALAZF010000187.1, forward strand.
AGGCTCCCTTCAATTGATCCAACAGGTCGTCTATCCTTGGTAGTGGGTATTTATTCTTGATGGTGACCTTATTCAACTGAATGTAATCAATACATAACCGCATTCCACCATCCTTCTTCTTTACCAACAACACCAGAGCTCCCCAGGGCGAAACGCTTTGTCGAACAAAATGCTTAGCCATCAACTCCTCCAATTGATCCTTTAATTCTCTTAATTCAAGTGGTGTCATCTGATACGGAGAAACGGATATTGAAGCCGTTCCTGGTATCAGGTCAATAGAGAATTCCACTTCCCTCTCTGGAGGAAGAGAAGTGATATCCTCGGGGAAAACTTGAGGAAATTCACAGACTACCGGAATACTCAACACCTGAAGGTTGTTACTCTCATCCTTAGTAAGAACCAAAAGAACAGACTTTTCCTTTTCAAACAAGAAATTAATCATTCCAACCGTACCTTCCAAAATAGTAGTTAACACATCCCTTGGAGTAGCCTCATCGGATGGAATAATGATTAGCTTTTCCTCACAACCGATGAATACCGAATTAGCAGAAAGCGAATCCATTCCCAAAACGACATCCACTTTCTTAAGCGGCAAACAAATCAGGTCAATTTGGAAAACTCTTCCATTCACAGATAGAACACAATTTTCACACATTAAAGGTGTTTCCACTATCTCATCCATGGCAGTAGTAACCACCATGGGTTGAGACAACGGAACAACTTGCAACCCAATTCGCTTCATACATTGCATCGATACAAAAGAGTGTGTGGCTCCACAACCAAATAACACAAAACAAGGATGTCCATTTACGAAACACGTACCAGCAATCAAAGAGTTGTCACCCTTTGCTTTCTTCGCATCCAACGTATATACCCGGCCAGTATTCCTTTCTTGCATTTGATTTCTATTTTGAGGGCAATCCCTCGCCATGTGGCTGACCTTCTGGCACTGGTAACACCTCATTCTTTTAATACTGCATCAACTAGAATGCACTTTGCCAAAAGAACGGCACACAGGAGGTGCACTAGTCCTAGAACTTTGATCTTGCTTCCCTTTGAAAGCTTGTTGTCTTAGTCTAAATTGTTGATTTGATCTCCCCCGATCACTTTGATTCAACCTACTCAATTCTCATTCTGCTTGCACCTTCTTCAAGCTGTGTTCTGCCACGTAGCACTGCCTTAACAATTCGACATAGCTAGTGAACTCCCTCTGAGACACACTATGCGAAATTTCAGCCCTCAAACCAAACAGAAATTGATCAATCTTCCATATTTCGTCAGGAGCATACATGGCTTGCCTAGAGTAAGCAGCCATAATGTAATACCCCATAAATTATTCCCCTCGGGATAATATTATTATGGTCAACTGGGTTCCGGGTTACTTCGAGAATTTATTGGATAAAATAATTAGGGTAATCTGGCGAACTCAGAACTGATCAGATTAATATTATTTAACAATGAGGTTTTATTAATTGGTGCATTTGAGATAATTTGGACATTTAGTAGTATTACTAAATTGATGACATTTAGTATATCTTTTCCTTTTCCCTCATTTGGCAAAAGTAGTAACTTTTGAGAGAGAGAAATTATAGAGAAGGAAGAGCAAAAGAAAGAAAAAGGGAGAAAGGAAAATAAGGAAAATCCAAGAAAACTCAAGACCAAGAATCATCATCTCCTCTTCATCAATCATCTTCCAATATTCATCACCATCTTCTATTCAAGGTGGGTTCATGATAATACACCTCTATTGGTTGTTTGGGTGTGTTTGTGAGGGTGGTTGTGCAGGTTGGAAGCTGCTGTAACAAGAAACTTTTTCTGCATAATGCAGAGCGCGCTGAGCGCGGTCATGCCCGCTTAGCGCGGTATGGAAAATTTCCAACCCTTCCAGGCCGAGAGGAGCGCACTTAGCGTGGGATAGAGCCTGCTGAGCGCGACCTGGAACAAAAAGAAAAAAATGATTATTTCTAAAATCCGTAACTTTCGACTGGTTTATCCGATTTAAGTGTTCGTGGTACCGATGGAGAGCTAGGAAAATATTCTACCTCTTGGAAGTGAAATATATTAGTTGTGATGCCCGATTAAATAAATCGGAGGGAACCGGAGTCGGTGTGAATTGTGATATGTTGTTTTATATGTTTCTATTATATTATTGACTTGTTATTTTCCTATTTCTCTTGTTGTTTATCATAAGTGTGAGTGAATATGCATGTTGAAAGGAAGTGAAATAGGTAGAGTGAGAATTCTTACCACCAAACAATATTAAAACCTAGTAATGGCTAGGAAATTGTGAACATCATAACAACGACGCTCACGCAAGAGAGGCGTGCGTCTATTACCGAATGGTATAGAATGTTATATACAATCACGGTTGTATGTGGAGTCACGGAATCGTAACCATTATTCTATTTGGTGCCATTTCATGAGTAACGAGCTCCTCTGTAATGAATGCACGATTACTTGGTAGGTTTGATTCCCAAAGTTATAGTACGAATGGAGCCTACGGGTAAAGAGACTTGTGACGGTGTACGGGCCGTGTGAAGTGACGATTTAAGGTGATAATATGTCCCTTAATTCTGAATCCATCTCATATGCCAAGTAATCCACGAGGATCCATGACTCGTTCCTACTTCTATATGTAGAAGAGGGCGGGAGAAAGGGGATGCCTTGACGGGGGTTGACGATAGTGATCCACTTTCGAGTTAGTGGACTCGATAATGCATTTCCATATAGTGTGTGCGAGTACTCAAAGTCACTTCCCTTCCCTTTTGACTTGAGTTAGGTTTGTTAGAACCATGTAAATCCGAGAGGACTTTAAGATAGCGACTCACTGAGATTTGATGTATATCACCCCATGTTGTTGTTTACATCACAGGTACTACAGGTTCGGCGAAGGATAAGGACAATGTTGTTTGACTTTTCCTTACGGATCATACCTTTTGTGTGGCAAGGCTTCTGTTGTGAAGATTTTGAGATCATTACTTGATCTAGTTCTTAGTATTTATTTTTTTTGAACATCTTGTATGTATATTATGCCATAGTAGTTCTTTTTATTAGGTTTTTGGCATGTATGTGTACAATGTGGTTACTAGGGACTTGTACATTTGAGTACCAGACGAATCATTCATGTATAATATATGATTTGGTGTATGTATATATATATATATATGGGCGTTACAGTTGGTATCAGAGCAGGTTGTATCCTCGACCTAGCCATGAAATAGTATAAGTATTTCTTTCAGTTTCACATGCGTGGTGTCGCCCTTGGTCTTGCGTGTTATATTTATGGTATTGAGCCTGATCAACTTAATCCTATCTGTATGACATTCAGGAACATGGAAGACAGGCGCAGAAATAACTGTGGTAGACCGAGGACCACTCCAGCAGGGACAAATCCACCAGATAATGAGGGGAATGCCCCTTTATATCAATTTATGCAACAGATGGAGCAACAGCAAAATCAGTTTATGCAACAGATGGTACAACAAATGGCTGGTGTCCTGTATCCTCCAGTGGTTGTTCTCGAAGCTGCAGGGGGAACCTTTAGGGATTTCATTCGTATGAATCCTCCGGAGTTTCAGGGTGGGTTAGATCCGGTAAAGGCTCATGAATGGATATCTGGTATGGAGTGGATTTTCTTGATAGTTCAGTTCAGTGAGGAAAATAAGGTGGTCTTCGCTTCTCACTTGTTGAAGGGTCCTGCCATGAGGTGGTGGGAGAGTGCTTCAGCCTTAATGATAATTCAGGGGGTATCGAAGGTATGGGAGCAGTTTAAGATAAATTTTATGGAGAAGTATTTTCCAAGTTCTTTTAGGTCTCAGAAGGAATTCGAGTTTCAACAGTTGAGACAAGGTACTTTGACTGTGGCCGCATATGCTGAGAGGTTTGAAGTAATGGCTCCTTATTCGAGGCATGCTTGTCATACCCCAAATTTTGACCACTAAGATTTCCCATCATTGTGCAAATCATCATCACAAATGGGGGAACCATCTTATTTCATCAGTCTCCCCAAAGATGGGTGAGCATCCACTACAATCAAGCTTAGGGTTTCAAGCCCTCTCAGAGCCTTAGACAAAGGATCAATCAAGGAATGACATGATCTTCAACTTTTCTAACCTCTCAAGTAACTACAAAGGATCAAAAAGGACTCCCACTCCAAGGATTAAGCCCAAGGTTGCTCCCTTCTAGGTGGATCAAGCCTCAAGATCGATAGTGTCACCAAATTAGGGTTTTGGTCGATCAGGGCCTCCAAAGGGAAATTTTCCTTTGGGCACAAGCCAATGATCCAAAACACAACCTAATATACTCCATGGAACCTCATGGACCCAATCATCAAGTCAATTTTACCTCAAGGGATGCATACATAAAAAATCAGGAATTAGGGTTTCTTGACCTAATTCACCCCTAAGTTGACTTTTAGGGAAAATCATGAGCCAAGACCTCAAGAGAGGGTTTGAGGGTCTCTAATGAACTATATTGATCCATTTGGAACAATGGATTAGTCCAAGAAGCTTGAGCAACAAGTCTCAATTTCATCTGCACCATAACTAGGGTTTTAAGGAAACAGTCAACTGTAACTTTGACTTTTGACCAGGACATGCTCCCAAGCCCTAATACATGATTCAATATACCCTATGAAACCCATGGAACTTGTCCATCAAGTTTGATTTAGGTCAAGGACATGATTTCCTGAAGAATTGCACAGTTTGGAATTCATCTGATAAAAAATCAACTGTGCACAAAAGTCAACTTTGACTTTTTGAGATTTTTCACCAAAATGGATTTTTAACCCTAAAATGATGTTAATGTATGATTTGAATAATCATTCATCAAGAAAAATCAAGAAAAGTTGGATAACTTGTAAAAGGGGTAACCATAAAAAGTTAGAAAATTTTCTAAGTTAAAAATAAAGTGGCTAGGGTACCAACTTTGGAGGATCATTACTCCTAAACCACAAAGCCATTTTTTTTCATCCAAAGATGGATTTGTAGCTCTCATTACCCTCTACAAAAACTTCAACTACAAGTCATTCCAATTCATTAAGGATTTTGAGTTATGGAGTGATCAAAATGGCTGAAAAGTGAAAATGTCACTTTTTCCAACACTTAGTGAAATTTTCACTAAGTCCAAATCTGTCTTCACTTTTTGCCAAATGTAGGGGGATTTTTCACTTGGATTCAAAAGAGATCAAAACCAAATATGTTCAAACAGTTGTTGTATCATGTAAGGGCTTTCCAAAATGCCCAAGAACATTACCAAATTCAATTTGAGTCATGAGATATGACATTGGCAAGTTGCCTTGCTGAAATCTTCTAAGGCAAGGCAGATTTTCCACTTTTGGTCCATTTTCCAAAATCAGCCAAATCCAAATGTTCCTAACCACTTGGACACATCTGAGGATTGAATCTAAAGGGGACAATCACTGAGCCAAGCCTCCAAAGTCCTTGGAACAAGAAAAAACATGTTGAACCTAGAATTGCCAAAATAGGGACAAGACTCCAAATTTGGATTGGAGCATTCAATGGAAGCATCGAGGTGGCATGCACTGAGCCATTTTCATTTGAATTCAGTCAAGACTTATCCAAGACCAAGGGAACCACAACCCTATGCCCTAACCTCTAGTCAATGGCTAGAGGAGATTTGGATTTCCATTGGACAACATTGGCCAAACCTCTGCTGCAGTTGCCATTCACTGTGGATCCCAAAACAAACTTGATCTACTATAAATAGAGCTCAATTGTGACCAGTTTGAGTACACCAAAGCCATCAAACAGATGCTTTCCTCAAAATCTCTTCTTTCACTCCAATTTTGCCTTCTAAGGCAAGTCACTATCGGGTTTTGAGTTTGAGAGCTTTTCCAATCAAACCAATCACTCAAAAACCTCACATACATCATATAGAAGTGATCCAAACACTCACATAACATCTGGAACACTGATTTCACAAAATCACCAGCCAAATTGCTCAAGTTCATGACAGTTTTGCAGTTGAGATGCCATCCTTAATTCCAAACCATTTCAGTCCATTCTAAGCACTCATACACATCACTTGGCACCTAGGGAAGCTATCCACATCATCGGAACCAAGTTGTAACACCTCCAACACAAATCACGATCACCAGCTGCAAGTGGTAAGCATGAGCTCTTCTAACTCTATGATCCATGCAATTTTTGTTGCACAATAATTTGGCCATATGTTCATAATCATGCATGGAATGTTTCCCCTCAATAAATTGCATTGTTTGAATCGTGTGTGAAATTTCTGAGCCTTCATGCAAAAATTAGGGTTCTTGAGGTTTCTCTTTGATTTCTTGTTTTATGTTTAATTTAAATGAAATTAATTGACATAGACATGATCGTGAGGTTGAGACGAGCATAATGATATGTGGATTACATGATATGATTAAGTATTCAGTGAGATTGGATAGAAAGTGCAAATCTGAGAATCTCAGAACACACGCGTGTTCTTCAGCTTGTTCTTGGCGCCATTTCTCCAAAAATGAATATTTGAATTTTGTGATTTTATTTAATTGATTCAAAAATTAATTTCTCTCTGAGTTTTAATGATTTTGAGTTGATTCTTTTTTTAATAATTCACAAAAATGTTAAAATATTTTATTTTTCCAAAAAATCCCAAAAATATTATTCATTTCATATAATTGATATTTTTGCAAAGAATTAATATTTTAATTGTTTTTGACATTTTAAATATTTTTTCTACATTGATTTTGCAATTTTTAATGCCTTCTAATTATTTTGTAGGTCAATACTTAATTTTTGAAGCATTAATCCAAGATCATAGTTTGTTTTCCATATGTAAAACAATTTTGATCATTTTAATTGAATTTTTATTCAATTAAATACATTTTTTGAAAACAAATTAGGGTTTTTGGATTAATTCAACCCTCATAAATCATTTTCATAACACTTTTGGGCCTCTAATAGAGTGTAAGACCCAATCCCTTTTTTGACCAATCATTTTGGGCCTTAGTGTATTGTATAAGTCCCGATACCGTCAAAAAACAAATGGCGCGATCGTCGCCTTTTCAAAAAACCCTGGGCCTACCCTCGAGTAGTAAGACCCATTTCCTTTCTTTAAACATTTTTGGGCCTCTAATAGAGTGTAAGACCCAATCCCCTTTTAACCAAAACATTTTGGGCCTCACTTATTGTATAAGTCCCTCTGCGTTAAAAGAAAATCTCGGCGCGACCGCCATTTTAAACGAAAAATCATCTGGGCCTACCCTCGTGTTATAAGTCCCACTCTTTCTCTTTAAAAACTTTTTGGGCCTCTAATAGAGTGTAAGACCCAATCCCCTTTTAAACCTTTTGGGCCTCACTTATTGTATAAGTCCCTCTGCGTTAAAAGAAAATCTCGGCGCGATCGCCATTTTCAAACTGAAAATCAACTGGGCCTACCCTCGAGTAGTAAGACCCATTTCTTTTCTTTAAACCTTTTTGGGCCTCTATAAGAGTGTAAGACCCAACCCCCTTTTACAGAAAACATTTGGGCCTCAGTCACTTGTATAAGTCCCTCTGTACAAATTCAAACAGTGCAAATCACTGATAAAACCCTGGGCCTCTCCTTGAGTTGTAAGCCCCAAATCTTTCTTTTTCAAAGCACTTTCTCCTTTGATTTTGAATATACTGTTGTTTTCAATCTTTCTTTGTTGAACAACTAACCAAACAGCATGGAAGCTCTACAACCGAGTAAGTGGTTATTGCTTTCCTTTGCCGCTTTCATATACATATAACTGTATTGTGGGGCTATTTCACTGTAAGTCTTCTTTCATTAACTCATATCAACTGTGTAATAATAGTATAGATATTTAGAGTTTCCCCGGCAACGACGTCTAGCATTAAGCCCGCTGATCACTCTTAGAAATAGTCTAAACTAGATCCCCATAGGATTACCAGACATAGTCTTCCCTCCTCTTGGGGTTAAACGATATGGAGACATGAAAGGCAGCATTCTCTGTGAACCCTTTCATAGACTGTCACTCATAGAAGTTGTCAAATAAACTCTATTCCCCAGAGATGATCTTTTCTCTGTGAATGGCATATCTTGAGTTTCTTCCAAATTCTCGAACTATCCTGACTTGATCTATTCCTTGTGAATAGCTTGCCTTGAATTTCTCGGGGTTTGGGGACCCACAGCCTTCTTAAAAGCACTTATCAAGAAACTCTATTCCCCAGAGATGATCTCTTCTCCGTGAATTGCATCTCTTGCGTTTCTTCCAAATTCTCGAACTTTCCTGACTTTGATCTATTCTCGGTGAATATCATTGCCTTGAATTTCTCGGGATTTGGGGACCCATCGGCTTCTTAAAAGCATCGGCCTCCTCTTGGGCATTATACAAGGACCTACAGGCTTCCTAAAAGCAACCCCGCCTCCTCTTGGGCTTAGTACAAGGACCCTACGACTTCTTAGAAGTACTCAGAGCCTCCTCTTAGGCTTCGTATAAGGATCTCTTCCTTCGGGAATGATAGCCTTCTCTTGGGCTTCGTACATGGACCGATCGGCTTCTTAAAAGTTTCCAGCCTCCTCTTGGGCTTTGTATAAATTGTCCCGACGACGTTCTAAAGGTATAGGAACAGAACTTAGTCAGCTTCATAGAGCAGTCCTTTCAAAGAGTCTACTGCTGTTTCTCAAAGCATAGTACAAAAGATGAAACTCTAGACTTGGACAGTCTAATCTCCTTGAGTCTCAAAGACATTCTCAAGCACCCATCGTTAAATAGGAAGGAAACCCGTAGACTCGGACAGTCTCAATGCCCTTCGGATTTCCCGCTTCCTTAAAAAACATGAATAACCCGGATCCTTGAATCAAATCCTTGAGTACAGTGTTGCTCATATAAGAACTGATTTTCTCTTTCAAAATCAGTATACTGGACCTGTCACTTAACTGAAACAACGTTTACCCTCTCTCTCGGGCTTTGTACGAGACACATAAGAGACTCCCTCGTTGAATCAATTACACCTTTCGCCTCCATCTCGGGCTTTATACGAGATACAAAAAGGTTCTTATTGAGCCAAACAAACAAACCTTTTCGCCTCCATCTCGGGCTTCGTACGAGATACCAAAAACTCTCTTGTTGAGTCAAATAGCCTCCATCTCGGGCTTTATACGAGATACCAAAAGACTCCATCGTCGAGTCAACCCCTTTTAGCCTCTCTCTCGGGCTTTGTACGAGACACATATCAGCCTCCTCTTAGGCTTTGTATAAGAAAATCACTGGTTGATCCAATTAACCTTTTAGCATCAAAGTTGTGCCTCGTTCACAGTACACAAACATCAACAACTCCTTCCCCTTCATCTAATCGTTGTAAGCGGCAAGCCTCTGGATCATCTACATCCATGCCACTGTCCCTCTTTTAGCATGGGAAATTCCTAAGGAAAGATAGCATTGCGCTACACTGAGTTAAAGTCTTCTCCTTCGGGTTAAAATCCCCTATAAAGGAAATTATGGCATTGCTAGGATCCGCGTATCCCGGTTAAAGTAATCCTTCTTTACAGTCAGTCACCCAACAGTTGTGACAAACAACCCCCTCTTTAAAGATGACAAATTCTCTCTAAAGTGAAGACTTTTTAGCTTCATATCTTGGGCTTTGAATAAGATACAAATAGACCTTTCAGCTTCACATCTTGGGCTTTGAACAAGATACAAACCACCTTTCGCTTCACGTCTTGGGCTTTGAACAAGACACCAAAAACACCCATTTCCTCCCATAGAATAGGAGGAACTACGAACGCTCTGATTTCCCTATTTCGGTAAACGGGAATACGTAGGCATAAGATTGAAAGAAAAATCTTAGCGAGCACACTAAACAAAAACCCAAAATCCCATACTCTCATGTATATATCAAAAAGCATCAGTCCTAACATCCTAACCCTTGTTCCCCGCTAGAAAGTCCTAGAAAGAAAGAAAACCGTATTGGCGAAAATACAAATAACCAGTACAAAGGCCCCCCACATTGATCGCATCCGTAACCTAACAGATCGCTGTTTAAACTCAGTATGCAAAGCAGGGTTAATTGGAGACATCTATTTCCCTTCCTTATTCAGCTCACAATAGGATAAAAAATGAATTGACCTGTAGTTAAAACTCAACCGCAGAGAGCGACCAGCGCTTAAGAACCGCGTCCAAAATCACTCGCTACAGAAAAATGGCGCCCACCGTGGGGCGTGTCTTTCTTCTTCCTTCTTCCTTTTCATCTCTTGTGAGAATACCACAGATTGGGGCTTCCGCCGGGGAACCCATTTCTGTCAGGAACTTAGGATTCATAGCTTTAAAGGTCTAGGACGTTTAGGTCAAATATATATACTGCTTTTCCTAATTTCTATACGCGTTTATTTTTCTGCTAATGGGAATGCGTGTGATGCCGCATGTGGAAAGATTGAGTATACACTTAAGATAAGTGATGGCGACGAGGTCGACCATCAACCTCAGTGGAGGCTGACCAATGCAACCCATTCTTTCACCTAGACAATGGGCCGATTATTAAGTCTGAGAAGCTGAGGAGCCAAACCCTTTTTGTGGTGCGGAAACTATCAGGAATAGTTGTTTCGCAATACTACCCTCATTTGAGGCTGGTGATCTATTCTCGGTGAATGGCACTTACTCTAAGATTGCTCTACAACTCGCTGGCGATCCGCTTGTTGTTTTGCTTTCCTGGGAGGAGCTGATGATAATGAGTACAGGTACAAAAATCACCTTAGTATAAACCTTTGGGGATGGGTAGAGCCTTGACTTCATGACAACTACCCTTTGACCCCATGTTTTTTTCTATGTTTTTGTGTGCTGCATTCATGCATTCATTTAAAAAACATTAAAACATTCAAAAAACTTCTCTTGTAGTCTCTCTGTTTTTCAAATTAAACTAAGACTGTGATTGCAAATATCAGAGAAAAGGATTGCACTAATGGATTTCGGTAGAAGGAGAACTCATACGTACACCTTCAAGGTTCCAAAACTAGAGGATTTGAGAAGGTTGGCGAGGATGATCACTAACCCTGAGGCTTTCAGAGCCACGCACGGAGGTCTGCTACCACTCTTAAGAGTCCATGTGATTGAAGGAATCATGGATGCGCTCATTCAGTTTTACGATCCGCTTTATCACTATTTCACATTCCCGGATTACCAGCTTGCACCAACGCTGGAGGAGTATTCTCATCTGACTGATCTGCACATTACAGATCGAGCTCCATTTTCTGGACAGCAAGAAATTCCAAAGAATCAGATCATTGCAAGAGCAATTCATTTGGACGAGTCTGAGGTCAGGACTCACATGACCACTATGGGTGGCATCCAAGGTTTGCCAGCCCAGTTCTTGACAAAGAAGGCCCTATATTTTGCCAGTATAGGAAACATCACTGCTTTTGAAAGCATCTTTGTCTTGCTCACCTACGGGTTATTTTTGTTTCCCAACATCAATAACTTCGTCGATATTAACTCCATTAAGGTTTTTCTCATTGGAAATCCTGTGCCGAGTTTGCTCGCAAATGCGTATCATTCTGTACACTTAGGAAATTTGTATATTGGAGGGGAGATCACATGTTGTGTACCTTTGCTTTATAAATGGTTTATTTCCCACTTGCCCAAATCTGTTGCTTTTTGGGATTGTAAGAGTGCCTTACGTTGGTCGCAGAAAATTATGTCTCTTACCAACTCTGACATAGATTGGTACAATAGGATTTATGACGGGATCAGAATCATTGACCATTGTGGAAACTTCCCCAACATACCCCTCATAAGAACTAAGGGAGGAATCAACTATCATCCGATATTGGTTCGCCGTCAGTTTGGATACCCGATGAGACACGTCCCATGAGGTGTTCATCTGGAAGGTATTTTCTTCAAGGAAGGAGAAACTGACAGAGCACTAAAGATGGAAATAGTGCATGCTTGGAAATAGGTTCATAAGAAAGGACGAGAGTTCTAGGAAAACTGGAATGTGTCTCGGTAGAGCCTTATCTCCATTGGGTACAAACTAGAGCTCTCAAGCTTAAAATGCCTTATCCTCGTTACGGAATTCTTCCGCCAAGGGAATCTGTCATGTACTTCATGACAGAAACTGAAAAGCTTCAGGTTACTCTCAACAAAGTTCAAAAAGAGAGAAGGTCTTGGAAGAACAAGTACCGCACCCTCGACGTAGAGTGCATCAAAATACAGCAATTACTGAAAGAAAAAGATGCTCTGATTGAAATTTTGGAGCAACATGCCTTAGAGAATCAAGATGACCAAAGGAATTTGCTCACTCCTTTCACTTGGCAAAGGAATGACAACCTGACAACGGCCCAAGAGCCCCGGTAAAAGAAAAGGAAAGTCCCAGAATCAACACCCGATTTCTCTTTAGAGAGGACTTGGGACCCATTAGCTTAGGTTTCTGTTTCTACACTTTGTAATCTACTGTATTTCCATTTCTGTAATCCTTTGAATTTCAATAAAAAGGGGTTTCCCCACTGTTTGATATTTGCAATCTAATTGTCGAAGTTTATTTTGATTAAACTAAGAAAAACGATTAATATAATCATTGCATTCATCATTCTCACATCACATATTCTTCTTCCCTACGAATCTCAAGTTTGTGTCTCGATTCTAGAGTCAAACTGTCTCATTCGTATAATACTCGGGCCAATCGTCAGAAAAAGATGGATGATCTTGAGGAAGAAAACAGAGAGTTGAAAGAAGAGATCGACGCTCTGAGAGAGGATATGAGAAAGCTTCGTAACGACATGCAAGCCACGGCAGAAGCTTAGCTACAACGAACTGTGATCTCAGAGATCACCTCAACGCCCATAGTGGAGAAGTATGATCCTAGGTATTAGATGCCGAAAGATCGTCCTTGGGGCATGCCTGTTAACTATATCCTGGAAGGATATATTCCGCCGATCGCTGAAGATCAGGGAATCTCAACAGAAGCCGCTGGGCCTGAAGGTTACAAACTTCGGGAAAGCGAAGATGCCAGGGGCATACTGAAGACTCCTGAAGGTTACAAACTTCGGGAAACGCCAAGATTTACTGCCGTAGTCACGGTCCCACCCCCTGTGGTGCACACTGTCCCGGAAGGACAGATTCCACCAATACCTGCTGGTAAAAAGGAAACTATGTTTGACAGAATGGATGAATTCCAGGAGCAGTTCTTGGAAATGCAGAAGGAGCTGCAAGCCATTCGCGGTCAGGATCTATTTGGAAAGGACGCCGCAGACCTCTGCTTGGTCCCCAATGTGAAAGTCCCGCACAAATTTCAAGTGCCCAACTTTGAAAAATATAAGGGTAACTCTTGCCCTCAAAGCCATCTGGTGATGTACGCTCGGCGGATGTCAGCTCAGACGGAGAATCAGGACCTACTAATTCACTATTTTCAGGATAGTTTAACCGGTGCCGCACTCAAATGGTACATGGGTTTGAACCGTACTACGATCAGCACTTTCAGAGATCTTGGAACTGCCTTCGTCCAACAATACAAATACAATTTGGACATGGCACCCGACAGAGATCACCTCAGTTCAATGTCGCAAAAGGACAAGGAAACCTTTAAGGAGTATGCTCAAAGGTGGTGTGAAATTTCCGCTCAAATTTGTCCACCTCTCGAGGAAAAAGAGATGACAAAAATCTTCTTAAAGACCTTAAGCTCATTTTACTATGATTGAATGGTTGCCAGTGCACCCAGTGATTTCACCGAGATGGTGGGCATGGGCGTACGTCTTGAGGAAGTCGTCCAAGAAGGACGTTTGGTAAAAGACACTGGATCGACAAGTGGTACTAAAAATATGGTAGTGCTCTCCCTAAGAAAAAAGAGCAAGATATTGGGAATATCTCTCTCGGAAAGCAAAGGCATCGATACCAACCAGTAGCAGCTGTGACTCCTACTATCAGCCCTGCGCCTATTCCTACGTATCAACCTCAGGTTGCGCAGAGCCAACCTGATCAGCAAAGGACACAACAGCCTCTTCAGCAGGCACGTCCTCAATACAACAACAACCGTACAACACGGCCACCAGGATTTGATCCTATACTCGTAACGTACGCAGAGCTGTTTCCATTACTGCTAGCTAAGGGGCACATCCAGACTAAGTCTCCTCTTACAGTACCGGAAAATCTGCCTTTTTGGTTTAAGGTGGATCAAACTTGCCCTTATCATCAAGGAGGTTCAGGGCATAACTTTGAGAATTGTCTCAATTTCAAGTCTGACGTGCAAAAACTTGTTAGGAGTGGGGTCTTATCTTTCAAAGATACAAATCCTAATGTTCTCACAAACCCGCTGCCTCAACACGAGAAAGCTGCAGTGAATCTGATTGAGAGAGAGACTAACAATGTCTATCAAATTCATGATGTACTCTTGTTAAAGACCAATCTGGTCAAGATGCATTGTAGACAGAGTGGATATGGCCATGTGCCACCTCATAACTATCATCAATGTGATATCTGCTCTAAGAGTAACCAAGGATGTTCTGTAGTGCAAGCAGCTCTACAGGAACAGATGGATCTCGGATGGATCTAAGAGCACCGAGTTCGTGGAGTTAACATGGTTTACACGAATTCTAACGTCATTCAGAACCACGATATCTGTGCAATGAATGTCAACTTGGTAGCGATGCACTCAAGGCAAAGCTAGTATCATAATCTGCCACGGCACGATTACAGTTCCTGTCTGACTTGCTCGGTAAACAAACAGGCATGCTCTTTCATACAAGAGGCCCTCCAGCGTCAGATGGATTTTGGATGGATCCAAGACTACCATGATAGGAACCCTTATCAGATCAATATGGTTCAAATCTTTGACATTCGCGTGATGAATACCAACCTGGTAGAGTTGCATGCTGAGCAGGTCTGACTCAGATTCTTAATATCACATGACTATCAAAGCTGTAAAGTGGGTTGTGAAAACAATCGAGGTTGTACCCTTGTCCAGGAGGCACTTCAGCACTTGTTATATCACTGGTGGATGCCAATTTACATGGATGAAGATACTCAGCAAATTAGTATCAGTAACAGGAATCCTACTCGACGTCAGAGTCAGGATGTCCGATCAGTGGAAGCTATCCTAGTGAGGTTACATTGTATTCAAAGTGGGCGTGGTCAGGTGCCACTACACAATTATGACCATTGCAGCGTCTGTTTGGAAAGTAACCAAGGGTGTTACCTTGTGCGAGCGGCTCTTCAGGGTCAGGTGGATCGTGGAGAAATTCGTCCATATCCGGGTTCTGGACCCATCAACTGGACGCCGAACTACCTTGTCGATCAAATTGAGGATGTTGTCACCATCTCTGGTCATCACAGGACCAGGGATGTTTTTGCCATCATCCCTCTACTTGACGAATCTAAAGTTCCCAACCGGGAACGGATCGAGATTACTTATGATGGTCAGGAAAATCAAAAAGTTCCCATAGTCATCTATCTGCCGGGACCATTACCGTATGAATCAACTAAGGCTATCCCTTACAAGTACGGTGTAACAACCATTGAAAATGGAAAGGAAATTCCATTACCCTCCGTCGTGAATATTGTAGACATCAGTCGAGTAACACGGAGTGGTAGAATCTTCAACCGAGGGGTTGGGGAACATAACAAAGAAAAGGAACTTCAAACGGAAGCTCCCGATCAACCAGTCGGTCAATCCAGTAATCCCGACCTTTCGAAAAATAATGATGAGATGTTGAAGCTCATCTAAAGGAGTGAATACAACATTGTTGATCAACTGTTACAAACTCCTTCAAAGATCTCTGTGTTATCACTGTTACTCAGTTCAGAAGCGCATAGGGAGGCTCTACAGAAATTCTTGGAGCAAGCCTTTGTGGAACATGATGTAACAATCAGACAGTTCAATAGTATTGTCTCTAACAACACTTCTTGCAATAATTTGGGATTTAGTGATGAGTAATTACCCGAAGAGGGTCGCCGTCATAACATGGCACTCAACATTACAGTTAACTGCCAGGACGATGCTTTAGCCAGCATACTGGTAGACACAGGGTTAGCCCTGAATGTTATGCCAAAGTCCACTTTGATACAATTATCGTTCAAAGGACCTCCGATGAGAATCAGCGAGGTTGTCGTCAAAGCATTCGACGGATCCAGAAAAATGGTTATCGGCGAAGTTGATCTTCCCATAACTATCAGTCCTCATACTTTCCAAGTCACTTTCCAGGTCATGGACATCCGGGCAACGTATAATTGTTTATTAGGAAGACCTTGGATACACCAGGCTGGAGCGGTTACTTCGACCCTCCACCAAAAGCTAAAGTTCGTCAAGAACTATCAACTTGTCACAGTTTGTGGGGAACAAGCCTTGCTTGTGAGTAACTTGTCATCATCTGCTGGTATAGAACCCGAGGAGGTTATTGGAACTCAGTTCCAAGCACTATCGGTGAGCAAGAACAATCAATTCAAAGAAGGAACTTCCATTTCTTCATACAAAGATGCTATTAGAGCAGTCGAGAGTACCGATACAACCGGATGGGGACAGCTTGTCATTCCTATTGACAATAAAACAAAGAGGGGTCTTGGTTTTTCTGCAACCTGTACCCAGACAGCTGCCAACGATGAAAGTCTTCATCCCCTGCAAAACTTCTTCCACAGTGGAGGTTTCCATCACCCAATGTCTCAGGCAGTACATGCTATCAGTGAGGAAGATCCTTCCGACACAGATGAAGAGTGGAAGTCCTATCTTAACGAGGACGGTTATATGTCTCAGGAAGAGGTGTCTATACCATTTTGCTATCCCGCACAGAGTCCGAGATTTATACCAAGGTCAGACGTCGAAATGATATACGGGGATTGTGATCCGGAAGGATGCCGTGCTCCGCCAAATTCATTAGAGGAAGACACTCCGATGAAAGACAATTTTGACCACAACTACTATGGCCCAATGGATGGTCTGCCAATGTGGCAACCTTATCCAGGAAACTTGGGGCAAGAGAGTCAGCCAAACAATGAAAATCAGCTGACCGTCATTGAACAGAATACCTGTGTCCCCACCATGTCATGGGATCAACACTCAGGAACTACTCAACATGAAGATGAATTCGCAACATTTTTAGGACTTGAATTCATCAACTATGCTTTTCCCGAGGTCAACATCATCGAGAGGAATGACTCCTCCAGTTCCAAAGAAGTTTGGGATACCTTGGGACAACCTAGTGGAAAATATGACTTTATGGTCAAGTACACTGCTCCCGAAAGCTCTCGTATCAGGTTCGAAGACATCCAGCCAACTGGATGGGGAGATATAGCTGAGAGCACAAATGCTATGCATAATACAACTGAGGAATTCTCCTACGACAATTCTGCCTGGGAGACAGATTCCAATAATCCTGCTCCACCAGAAATCAGCGTCATTTCTGAAGACAAGTCAAGGAAGGTACCACACTTTGTGATTCACCGAGGAGTTCGCCGCCAATGGGTTGCCGTCGATGTTCCGAAGGTCGTTCACCAGTCAAAGTAATTGCCATCTTTAACCTTTCACCCTTCCCAGGTGAAACAGATGTTTTGATAGGGCTCGCTTTCTGTAAATTTCCCTCTTCGCTTTGCCCGAAGCGACAGAGTTTTGTTTTATAGGGCTGTAGTTTCAAGAATCGATTTGTTCATTAATAAAATAATGTCGTTCTGTAATTTCCGCATTAATTGTTGTTTTCACTTTTTGCTTTTTCAGAAAATGGTAATCCTAAAAAACAATTCAATAATAAAAACAAGCAGTAATGAAAATAAAACACTGCACACACTTGCATTTTCCTCTATCTCTTCTAAACACGAATCATCACGTCATGCAGATTGCTTGTTATACACCCCGTTGAAACATACGATCCAATGCCTTCTCCCAACTTTAAGTTCCCGGTATTTGGGGCTGAAGAAGAAAATGACAACGAAATTCCAGAAGAGATCTCCCGACTACTCAGACAAGAGGAAAGGTCCATTGAACCTTACAAAGAACCGTTGGAAATGGTAAACTTGGGTTCAGAAAAAGAGAGAAAAGAAATCAGGATTGGGGCACTGCTCGGTCCAACCGCCAGAGAGGGTTTGATAAAGCTTCTCAAAGAATTCCCCGATGTATTCGCTTGTTCCTATCAGGATATGCCAGGGTTGGATACCAGCATCGTGGAACATCATTTACCGTTAAGATTGGAATGTCTGCCAGTAAAGCAAAGGTTGAGACGGACTCACCCAGACATGGCCATTAAAATCAAAGAGGAGGTACAGAAACAGATTGACGCAGGTTTCCTCGCCACATCAGAATATCCTCAATGGTTAGCCAACATTGTACCCATTCCCAAAAAGGACGGAAAGGTCAGAATGTGTGTCGATTACAGGAATCTGAACAGGGCTAGTCCAAAGGACGACTTTCCTTTACCACACATTGATATACTGGTAGACAGTACAACAAAGTTCAAAGTCTTCTCCTTCATGGATGGATTCTCGGGCTATAACCAGATTAAAATGGCGTCGAAAGACATGGAGAAAACTTCGTTCATCACCCCGTGGGGCACCTTTTATTACAAGGTAATGTCGTTCGATTTGAAGAATGCTGGGACAACCTATCAAATGGCCATGACTACTTTGTTTCATGACATGATACACAAAGAAATCAAGGTATATGTCGATGATATGTTTGCAAAATCAAAAACGGAGAGGGAGGACGTTGAACATCTGTCAAAACTATTCGAACATTTAAGAAAATTCAAGCTCCGCTTGAATCCTAACAAGTGCACCTTCGGTGTCCGTTCAGGGAAACAATTAGGGTTCATCGTCAGCCAGAAAGGAATTGAGGTTGATCCTGACAAGGTCAAGGCCATTCAAGAAATGCCTTCTCCGAAAACTGAAAAACAAGTCAGAGGATTCCTGGGACGTTTGAAATACATCTCCAGATTCATATTCCTTATGACCGCGACCTGTGCGCCGATTTTCAAATTACTCAAAAAGAACTAGGATTGTGTTTGGTCAGAAGATTGCCAAATTGCCTTCGACAGTATCAAGGAATATCTGTTGAATCCTCCGATTCTATCACCTCCAGTGGAAGGAAGACCACTGATCATTTACCTCACAGTTCTAGAGGACTCAATGGGATGTGTACTTGGCCAGCAAGACGAAACTAAAAGGAAAGAGTCTGCCATTTACTATCTAAGCAAGAAATTCACCGACTGTGAAACTAGGTACACGATGCTTGAGAAAACTTGTTGTACTTTGGCTTGGGCAGCCAAACGTCTTCGCCAATACATGATTCGTCATACTACTTGGTTGGTCTCCGAAATGGATCCAATCAAGTATGTTTTCGAAAAACCTGCTCTTACGGGAAGGATTGCCCGTTGGCAGATGCTGTTATCAGAATATGACATAGAGTACCACGCTCAGAAAGCCGTTAAGGGAAGTATTTTAGCCGATCATTTGGCTCATCAAGAATCAGTCGGGTTTGACTTCCCAGACGAAGATGTCATGTATCTAAAAATGAAAGATTGCGATGAACCGTTACCCAGTGAAGGGCCAGAACCAGGTTCCCAATGGGGACTTATTTTTGACGGAGTAGATAATCATTATGGAAACGGAATTGGGGCAATCTTTGTTACCCCTCAGGATACCCACATTCCTTTCACCGCCAGACTTACGTTCAAATGTACGAACAACGAGGCCGAATACGAAGCTTGTATTATGGGTCTCGAGGAAGCAATTGATTTAAGGATCAAAAACTTGGATGTATATGGCGAATCAGCCCTGATTATCAATCAGATAAAAGGAGATTGGAACATGTACCAATCAGGACTGATTCCTTACAAGGACTACGCAAGAAGGTTGCTACCTTTCTTCAATAGAGTTGAGTTTCATCACATCCCTCATGATGAGAATCACATGGCTGATGCATTAGCCACTATCTCTTCCATGATTAGTGTAGGTCAATGGAACGACCTACCTAAGATATACCTAATGTGCCTTGAACGGCCCGCTTACATCTTCATGATTGAAGCAGTCATAGACGACAAACCTTGGTATCACGATATCAAATGCTTCCTTCAAAAACAAGAGTACCCACCTGGGGCATCCAGGAAAGACAAAAAAACCCTCAGAAGATTGGCTGGAAACTTCTTCCTGAGCGGCGACACTCTTTATAAGAGGAATTTTGACATGGTCTTGCTCCGATGCGTCGACAGACCAGAAGCAGACATGCTGATAAAAGAAATTCATGAAGGATCCTTTGGAATTCATGCCAACGGACACACAATGGCGAGAAAAATCCTAAGAGCAGGGTACTACTGGTTGACCATGGAATCCGACTGCTACAAGTACATGAGGAGGTGTCACAAGTGTCAGATATACTCCGATAAAATTCATGTATCACCATCACATCTCTAAGTTCTTTCTTCCCCGTGGCCTTTTTCCATATGGGGAATCGACATGATTGGCTTGATCGAACCTAAGACTTCAAACGGACATCGGTTCATCCTGGTAGCCATTGACTATTTCACCAAATGGGTCGAAGCAGTGTCATACGCTAATGTAACCCGACAAGTGATGGTCTGATTTATCAAAAACAATATCATCTGCCGTTATGGTGTTCCAAGCGAGATCATTACTGATAATGGATCTAACTTGAACAATAAGATGATGAAAGAGTTATGCACAGAGTTCAAGATCGAACACCATAACTCATCTCCCTACCGACCCAAGATGAACGGAGCAGTAGAAGCGACCAATAAGAACATCAAGAAGATCGTTCAAAAGATGGTTGTAACCTACAAAGACTGGCACGAGATGCTCCCCTTTGCTCTTCACGGTTATCGCACATCTGTCTGCACTTCAACAGGGGCAACCCCTTTCTCTCTAGTGTATGGCATGGAAGCAGTGCTCCCGATAGAAGTAGAGATCCCGTCAATCCGAGTATTAATGAAAGCTAAGCTCACCGAAGCTGAATTGTGTCAAACCCGACATGACGAACTAAATCTGATCGAGGAGAAATGAATCACGGCACTAGGCTACGGTCAGTTGTATCAGCAAAGAATGAAGAAGGCGTTCAACAAAAAGGTCTGACCTCGTGTCTTCAGGAAAGGAGACCTCGTGCTCAAGAAGATACAATCATTTCTCACTGATTCCCGGGGCAAGTGGACCCCGAATTATGATGGCCCCTATGTGGTCACAAAAGCTTTCTCAGGCGGTGCCTTGAGACTTGCAACCATGGACGGAGAGGAATTTGCCTACCACACAAATGTTGATGCAGTCAAGAAATACTTCGCCTAAACTAAAAAAAAAAATGTCTCGGTGGATTGAAAACCCGAAAGGGCGGTCCAGGCAAAAGTTAGAGACAAAATAAATAAAAAAAAAGAGAAAAAATCATCCCGGTGGATTGGAAACATCATAATACAATCCAGGCAAAAATTAGGGATAATGGCAAGTAACTATGTTCAACAGAGGCAAGTCCCTCAGCAATAGTTGCATCATCCATCAGAGGAAAACTCTAGTCAAGGTCATCTTCGACAGAAGCTCAGGATGCCCCGAATTCAAAGTTGGTAGAAGGATAGTGGTCGTTATGTTTCAACGTAGCCCTTTTCCCTGTAAATTACCATTTTCAAACTTTGTATATACTCTTATTTGTTTTAGCTGTACAGAACGACGTTGTTAACATGATTAACGATTCTTGAAATAAAACAAAAATGAATTTACTTGTTAAAACTTTTTCTGCTTTTAAGATAAAGTCTGCAATTTCTTTTGACTGTTGAACATCAAAGGAACATCAACCGCTTCTTCAGAAGTAAGCGAACTTCAAAGTGCAGAATCAAAGTACTCCTTCTACGCCAGTGCACCTGAATGAAGGATCAACAGTGTCAGATGCGACTAATCCATCTGACATCTACGGCAGAGTTCTTACCTCCTAAGCTCGACCAACATAGCTCCCAACAGGGACTATCTCTCCTAAGCAAGGCGGAATTGTTATCTTGACCAACGGTACTTCTTCGCCTTGTGATGGCCGAGTATCCAGTCGTGTTCACCCGTCAGTTTATGTCTTGTCAGTTTTGTCAGCATAAACATGCATACATCATGCATTATCAATTTGCATTCACATTTCATATTGCATCACTATCACTCTAGTCGGTCTTGTCCCCTAGTGATAGAAGTTCTCTCAATCGAGTTGTCAGTTCTTGCCTCGTCAGGAAATACTGTGTCTGAACAATCTCACCTCCAGTTTATTTATGGAAGGAAGTTGGTCATCGACCACTTTGATAACTTGAACCTCTGAAAAGCCAGAGAAGCTTTCTACAAATGTCACTCTTCGCCATTGAAGATGATATCCTTGCTTTCCCGGATTAAGGAAAATCCCCAGAGAAAGCCTCCTAAGCTGCCTTTCTCCGAAAGACCGCTGATGAAAAGGTCATCGGCACCTCAAAATTGGACCCCATCATATGGCATTTCTCCGGGAAGATCCCGAGAAAAGTATGGTGTAAGATCCCAAGCGACAGCAGTCTCCTAAGAGACATGCTTTCCCCCAGTAGAAATAAATGACGTCTCCAACAGAGAAGTTTGTGCAACTCTACAACTCAGACGACTGGGTTCCCCAGCAACTCTGACATCAAATTTTTTCTGTCAAATGGCATCTCCCCAGGAAAATTCGGCGAGAAGTTTGAGGAAAACTGCTACGAATAGCATCCCTTATCAATAAAGTTTATTGACAAAAGAAACTGAGACCAGTTCTTTTGTAGGAAACCAGGATCGAGGGGAAGTTGACAAAAGAAACTAAGACCAGTTCCTTGGTAAGAAACCAGGATCGAGGGGAAGTTGACAAAAGAAACTAAGACCAGTTCCTTGGCTGAAGACCAGGATCGAGGGGAAGTTTACCTTTTCTAAGCATCATTGCTTAGCAAAAGAAGATGAATGCGCAAGCTGCCATTGATAGCCGTCAAAATTTTGGATATTCCGATATTTAATCCTCTTGCACCCCGAATGCCCGAATACCTTCATCATTCACACCTTCGGGTCCAAGAAGATTAAATAGGGGCATCTGTCATACCCCAAATTTTGACCACTAAGATTTCCCATCATTGTGCAAATCATCATCACAATATGGGGGAGCCATCTTATTTCATCAGTCTCCCCAAAGATGGGTGAGCATCCACTACAATCAAGCTTAGGGTTTCAAGCCCTCTCAGAGCCTTAGACAAAGGATCAATCAAGGAATAACATGATCTTCAACTTGTCTAACCTCTCAAGTAACTACAAAGGATAAAAAAGGACTCCCACTCCAAGGATTAAGCACAAGGTTGCTCCCTTCTAGGTGGATCAAGCCTCAAGATCGACAGTGTCACCAAATTAGGGTTTTGGTCGATCAGGGCCTCCCAAGGGAAATTTTCCTCTGGGCACAAGCCAATGATCCAAAACACAACCTAATATACTTCATGGAACCTCATGGACCCAATCATCAAGTCAATTTTACCTCAAGGGATGCATACATCAAAAATCAGGAATTAGGGTTTCTTGACCTAATTCACCCCTAAGTTGACTTTTAGGGCAAATCATGAGCCAAGACCTCAAGAGAGGGTTTGAGGGTCTCTAATGAACTATATTGATCCATTTGGAACAATGGATTAGTCCAAGAAGCTTGAGCAACAAGTCTCAATTTCATCTGCACCACAAATAGGGTTTTGACCAGGACATGCTCCCAAGCCCTAATACATGATTCAATATACCCTATGACACCCATGGAACATGTCCATAAAGTTTCATTTAGGTCAAGGACATGATTTCCTGAAGAATTGCACAGTTTGGAATTCATCTGATAAAAAGTCAACTGTGCACAAAAGTCAACTTTGACTTTTTGAGATTTTTCACCAAAATGGATTTTTAACCCTAAAATGATGTTAATGTATGATTCGAATCATCATTCATCAATAAAAATCAAGAAAAGTTAGATAACTTGTAAAAGGGGTAACCATAAAAACTTAGAAAATTTTCTATGTTAAAAATAAAGTGGCTAGGGTACTAACTTTGGAGGATCATAACTCCTAAACCACAACGCCATTTTTTCTCATCCAAAGATGGATTTGTAGCCCTCATTACCCTCTACAAAAACTTCAACTACAAGGCATTCCAATTCATTAAGGATTTTGAGTTATGGAGTGATCAAAATGGCTGAAAAGTGAAAATGTCACTTTTTCCAACACTTAGTGAAATTTTCACTTAGTCCAAATCTGTCTTCACTTTTTGCCAAATGTAGGGGGATTTTTCACTTGGATTCAAAATAGATCAAAACCAAATATGTTCAAACAGTTGTTTTATCATGGAAGGGATTTCCAAAATGGCCAAGAACATTACCAAATTCAATTTGAGTCATGAGATATGACATTGGCAAGTTGCCTTGCTGAAATCTGCCAAGGCAAGGCAGATTTTGCACTTTTGGTCGATTTGCCAAAATCAGCCAAATCCAAATGCTCCTATCCACTTGGACACATCTGAGGATTGAATCTAAAGGGGACAATCACTGAGCTAAGCCTCCAAAGTCCTTGGAACAAGAAAAAGCATGTTGAACCTAGAATTGCCAAAATAGGGACAAGACTCCAAATTTGGATTGGAGCATTCAATTGAAGCATCAAGGTGGCATGGACTGAGCCATTTTCATTTGAATTCAGTCAAGACTTATCCAATACCAAGGGAACCACATCCCTATGCCCTAACCTCTAGTCAATGGCTAGAGGAGACTTGGATTTCCATTGGACAACATTGGCCAAACCTCTGCTGCAGTTGCCATTCACTGTGGATCCCAAAACAAACTTGCTCTACTATAAATAAAGCTCAATTGTGATCAGTTTGAGTACACCAAAGCCATCAAACAGATGTTTTCCTCAAAATCTCTTCTTTCACTCTAATTTTGCCTTCTAAGGCAAGTCACTATCGGGTTTTGAGTTTGAGAGCTTTTCCAATTAAAACAATCACTCACACACCTCACATACATCATATAGAAGTGATCCAAACACTCACATAACATCTGGAACACTGATTTCACAAAATCACCAGCCAATTGCTCAAGTTCATGACAGTTTCGCAGTTGAGATGCCATCCTCAATTCCAAACCATTTCAATCCATTCTAAGCACTCAGACACATCACTTGGCACCTAGGGAAGCTATCCACATCATTGGAACCAAGCTGTAACACCTCCAACACAAATCACGATCACCAGCTACAAGTGGTAAGCATGAGCTCTTCTAACTCTATGATCCATCCAATTTTTGCTGCACAATAATTTGGCCATATGTTCATAATCATGCCTAGAATGTTTCCCCTCAATAAATTGCATTGTTTGAATCGTGTGTGAAATTTCTGAGCCTTCATTCAAAAATTAGGGTTCTTGAGGTTTCTCTTTGATTTCTTGTTTTATGTTTAATTTAAATGAAATTAATTGACATAGACATGATCGTGAGGTTGAGACGAGCATAATGATATGTGGATTACATGATATGATTAAGTATTCACTAAGATTGGATAGAAAATGCAAATCTGAGAATCTCAGAACACGCGCGTGTTCTTCAGCTTGTTCTTGGTGCCATTTTTCCAAATTTGAATATTTGAATTTTGTGATTTCATGTAATTGATTCAAAAATTAATTTCTCTGTGAGTTTTAATGATTTTGAGTTGATTCTTTTTTTAATAATTCACAAAAATGTTAAAATAATTTATTTTCCCAAAAAATCCCAAAAATATTATTTATTTCACATAATTGATATTTTTGCAAAGAATTAATATTTTAATTGTTTTTGACATTTTAAATATTTTTTCTACATTGATTTTGCAATTTTTAATGCCTTCTAATTATTTTGTAGGTCAATACTTAATTTTTGAAGCATTAATCCAAGATCATAGTTTGTTTTCCATATGTAAAACAATTTTGATCATTTTAATTGAATTTTTATTCAATTAAATACATTTTTTGAAAACAAATTAGGGTTTTTGGATTAATTCAACCCTCATAAATCATTTTCAAAACACTTTTGGACCTCTAATAGAGTGTAAGACCCAATCCCTTTTTTGACCAATCATTTTGGGCCTCAGTGTATTGTATAAGTCCCGATACCGTCAAAAAACAAACGGCGCGATCATCACCTTTTCAAAAAACCCTGGGCCTACCCTCGAGTAGTAAGACCCATTTCCTTTCTTTAAACTTTTTTGGGCCTCTAATAGAGTGTAAGACCCAATCCCCTTTTAACCAAAACATTTTGGGCCTCACTTATTGTATAAGCCCCTCTGCGTTAAAACAAAATCTCGGCGCGATCGCCATTTTAAACGAAAAATCATCTGGGCCTACCCTCGTGTTATAAACCCCACTCTTTCTCTTTAAAAACTTTTTGGGCCTCTAATAGAGTGTAAGACTCAATCCCCTTTTAAACCTTTTGGGTCTCACTTATTGTATAAGTCCCTCTGTGTTAAAAGAAAATCTCGGCGCGATCGCCATTTTCCAACTGAAAATCAACTGGGCCTACCCTCGAGTAGTAAGACCCATTTCTTTTCTTTAAAATTTTTTTGGCCTCTATTAGAGTGTAAGACCCAACCCCCTTGTACAGAAAACATTTGGGCCTCAGTCACTTGTATAAGTCCCTCTGTACAAATTCAAACAGTGCAAATCACTGATAAAACCCTGGGCCTCTCCTTGAGCTATAAGCCCCAAATCTTTCTTTTTCAAAGCACTTTCTCCTTTGATTTTGAATATACTGTTATTTTCAATCTTTCTTTGTTGAACAACTAACCAAACAGCATGGAAGCTCTACAACCGAGTAAGTGGTTATTGCTTTCCTTTACCGCTTTCATATACATATAACTGTATTGTGGGGCTATTTCACTGTAAGTCTTCTTTCATAAACTCATATCAATTGTGTAATAATAGTATAGATATTTAGAGTTTCCCCGGCAACTACGTCTAGCATTAAGCCCGCTGATCACTCTTAGAAATAGTCTAAACTAGATCCCCATAGGATTACCAGACACAGTCTTCCCTCCTTTTGGGGTTAAACAATATGGAGACATGAAAGGCAGCATTCTCTGTGAACCCTTTCATAGACTGTCACTCATAGAAGTTGTCAAAGAAACTCTATTCCCCAGAGATGATCTTTTCTCCGTGAATGGCATCTCTTGAGTTTCTTCCAAATTCTCGAACTTTCCTGACTTGATCTATTCCTTGTGAATAGCTTGCCTTGAATTTCTCGGGCTTTGGGGACCCACAGGCTTCTTAAAAGCACTTGTCAAGAAACTCTATTCCCCAGAGATGATCTCTTCTCCGTGAATTGCATCTCTTGAGTTTCTTCCAAATTCTCGAACTTTCCTGACTTTTATCTATTCTCGGTGAATAGCATTGCCTTGAATTTCTCGGGGTTTGGGGACCCACCAGCTTCTTAAAAGGATCGGCCTCCTCTTGGGCATTATACAAGGACCCACAGGCTTCCTAAAAGCAACCCCTCCTCCTCTTGGGCTTAGTACTAGGACCCTACGGCTTCTTAGAAGTACTCACAGCCTCCTCTTAGGCTTCGTATAAGGATCTCTTCCTCCGGGAATGATAGCCTTCTCTTGGGCTTCGTACAAGGACCGATCGGCTTCTTAAAAGTTTCCAGCCTCCTCTTGGTCTTCGTACAAATTGTCCCGACGACCTCCTAAAGGTATAGGAACAGAACTTAGTCAGCTTCATAGAGCAGTCCTTTCAAAGAGTCTACTGCTGTTTCTCAAAGCATAGTACAAAAGATGAAACTCTAGACTTGGACAGTCTAATCTCCTTGAGACTCAAAGACATTCTCAAGCACCCTTTGTTAAATAGGAAGGAAACCCGTAGACTCGAACAGTCTCAATACCCTTCGGATTTCCCGCTTCCTTAAAAAATAGGAATAACCCGGATCCTTGAATCAAATCCTTGAGTACAGTGTTGCTCATATAAGAACTGATTTTCTCTTTCAAAATCAATATACTGGATCTGTCACTTAACTGAAACAACGTTTAGCCTCTCTCTCTCGGGCTTTGTACGAGACACATAAGAGACTCCCTCGTTGAGTCAATTACACCTTTCGCCTCCATCTCGGGCTTTATACGAGATACAAAAAGGTTCTTATTGAGCCAAACAAACAAACCTTTTCGCCTCCATCTCGGGCTTCGTACGAGATACAAAAAACTCTCTTGTTGAGTCAAATAGCCTCCATCTCGGGCTTTATACGAGATACCAAAAGACTCCATCGTCGAGTCAACCCCTTTTATCCTCTCTCTCGGGCTTTGTACGAGACACATATCAGCCTCCTCTTAGGCTTTGTATAAGAAAATCACTGGTTGATCCAATTAACCTTTTAGCATCAAAGCTGTGCCTCGTTCACAGTACACAAACATCAACAACTCCTTCCCCTTCATCTAATCGCTGTAAGCGGCAAGCCTCTGGATCATCTACATCCATGCCATTGTCCCTCTTTTAGCATGAGAACTTCCTAAGGAAAGATAGCATTGCTCTACACTGAGTTAAAGTCTTCTCCTTCAGGTTACAATCCCCTATAAAGGAAATTATGGCATTGCTAGGATCCGCGTATCCCGGTTAAAGTAATCCTCCTTTACAGTCAGTCACCCAACAGTTGTGACAAATAACCCCCTCTTTAGAGATGCCAAATTCTCTCTAAAGTGAAGACTTTTTAGCTTCATATCTTGGGCTTTGAACAAGATACAAATAGACCTTTTAGTTTCACATCTTGGGCTTTGAACAAGATACAAACCACCTTTCGCTTCACGTATTGGGCTTTGAACAAGACACCAAAAACACCCATTTCCTCCCATAGAATAGGAAGAACTACGAACGCTCTGATTTCCCTATTTCGGTAAACGGGAATACGTAGGCATAAGACTGAAAGAAAAATCTTAGCGAGCACACTAAACAAAAACCCAAAATCCCATACTCTCATGTATATATCAAAAAGCATCAGTCCTAACATCCTAACCCTTGTTCCCCACTAGAAAGTCCTAGAAAGAAAGAAAACCGTATTGGCGAAAATACAAATAACCAGTACAAAGGTCCCCCACATTGATCGCAACCGTAACCTGACAGACCGTTGTTTAAACTTAGTATGCAAAGTAGGGTTAATTGGAGACAGCTATTTCCCTTCCTTATTCAGCTCACAATAGGATAAAAAATGAATCGACCTTTAGTAAGCTCAACCGCAGAGAGCGACCAGCGCTTAAGAACCGCGTCCAAAATCGCTCGTTACAATGCTAAGTATGCTCTGGATGAGAGGTGGAAGATTGATCAGTTTCTTTTTGGTTTGAGGGCTGAAATTTCACATAGCGTTTCTCAGAGGGAGTTCACTAGCTATGCCGAATTGTTAAGGCAGTGCTACGTGGTAAAACATAGCCTGAAGAAGGTGCAAGCAGAAGGGGAATTGAGTAGGTCAAATCAAGGAGATCGTGGAAGATCGAACCAACAATTTAGACCAAGACAACAAGTTTTTAAAGGGAAACAAGTTCAGAGTTCCAGGACTAGTGCACCTCCGGTGTGCCGTACTTGTGGAAGGATGCACTTCGGTAGATGTCGCTTCAAAGGAGTGGAGTGTCATCGGTGTCATAAAGTGGGCCATATGGTGAAGGATTGTCCTCAGAGTAGGAATCAAATGCTAGATAAGAATATCGGCCGAGTATATACCTTAGATGCGAGGAAAGCAAAGGGTGACAACTCTTCGATTGCTGGTACGTGTTTCGTAAATAGACATCCTTGTTTTATGTTATTTGATTATGGAGCTACACAATCTTTTGTATCGATACAATGTGTAAAGCGACTTGGGTTGCAAGCGGTTCCATTGTCTCCACCCATGGTGGTTACTACTGCCATGGATAAGATTGTTGAAACACCGTTAATGTGTGAAAATTGTGTTCTATCTGTGAATGGAAGAGTTTTTCAAATAGAACTGATTTTGTTGCCGCTTAAGAAAGTGGATGTGGTTTTTGGAATGGATTGGCTTTCGGCTAATTCGGTATTTATCGATTGTGAGGAAAAGCTAATCATTATTCCATCCGATGAGGCTACTCCAAGGGATGTGTTAAATACTATTTTGGAAGGTACGGATGGAATGATTAATTTCTTGTTTGAAAAGGAAAAGCCTGTTCTTTTGGTTCTTACTAAGGAGGAGAGTAACAACCTTCAGGTGTTGAGTATTTCGATAGTCTGAGAATTTCCCCAAGTTTTCCCCGAGGATGTCATTTCTCTTCCTTCGGAGAGGGAAGTGGAATTCTCTATTGACCTGATACCGAGAACGGCTCCAATATCCGTTTCTCCGTATTGGATGGCACCACTTGAATTAAGAGAATTAAAGGATCAATTGGAAGAATTGATGGCTAAGCATTTTGTTCGACCAAGTGTTTCACCCTGGGGAGCTCCAGTGTTGTTGGTAAAGAAGAAGGATGGTGGGGTGCGATTGTGTATTGATTACCGTCAGTTGAATAAGGTCACCATTAAGAATAAATACCCATTACCAAGGATAGATGATCTATTAGATCAATTGAAAGGAGCCTGTGTGTTCTAGAAGATTGATTTACGATCGGGATATCATCAGATACGTGTGAAGAGTTCGGATGTACCGAAGACTGCATTTAGAACTCGTTATGGTCATTATAAATTTTTAGTGACGCCCTTCAGTGTGACGAATGCTCTAGCAGTTTTCATGGATTATATGAACCGGATCTTCCAACCTTACTTGGATCAATTTGTAGTGATCTTTATTGATGACATTCTTATCTATTCTTGTGATTCTCAAGAGCACGGAGAACACCTAAGAATCGATTTATCAATCTTACAAGAAAGAAAACTTTTTGCCAAGCTAAGCAAGTGCGAGTTTTGGATGTCGGAGGTTAATTTTCTTGGGCATGTCATATCTCAAGGAGGTGTAGCGGTAGACCCATCAAAAGTTGAAGCAGTGATTAATTGGGAGAGACCGAAGAACGTTGCAGAAATCAGAAGTTTCTTAGGTTTGGCAGGTTATTATAGAAGATTTATATAGGGTTTTTCCCAACTAGCTTTACCAATGACGAGACTTACTCTAAAGAATTTTTCTGAGTTTGAAGGAAAGGTTGATGACCACTCCCATTTTGATTATTCCTGATCCTAGTAAGTCGTATGAGGTATTTTGTGATGCATCAAAGATGGGATTAGGAGGTGTACTAATGCAAGATGGACATGTGGTGGCTTATGCTTCTCGACAGTTGAAAGTCCATGAAGAGAATTATTCAACACATGATTTGGAATTGGCGGCAGTTGTGTTTACTTTGAAAGTGTGTCACCATTATTTGTATGGTGTACATTTTGAGATGTTCAGTGATCACAAGAGTTTAAAGTACCTTTTTGATCAGAAAGAGTTGAACATGCATCAAAGGAGATGGATGGAGTCTTTGAAAGATTATGACTTGGAACTAAAATACCATTTGGGTAAAGCGAATAAAGTAGCGGATGCATTGAGTGGGAAAGTGTCGCATAATGCCGAGTTGATGATGTTAGAGTATACCTTATTGGAAAACTTTAGGGATCTAAATCTTCAATTTGTTTGGACTCCTAATGGTGTGATTATGGGAAATTTGAACGTGAATTCTACTCTTAGGGAAGAAATCCAACAAGGCGAGCTACCGACGGAATTATTTTGTTTAACCAAAGGATTTGTGTTCCGAATAACACGGAGTTGAAAAGGAGTATTTTGGAAGAAGCGCATAAGGGTGCTTTTACAATACATCCGTCGTCTTCAAATATGTATCAAGATTTAAAGAGGGACTATTGGTGGTCCGGGATGAAAAAGGATATTGCGGTGTATGTGGCGGAATGTGCAGTGTGCCAACAAGTGAAGATTGAACACCAAAGACTGGGTTGCTTACTACAACCGTTAGAAATTCTGGTGTGGAATTGGGATAGTATTTCTATGGACTTCGCAGTTGGATCACCCCGTACCCGAGGTGGTTATGATTCGATTTGGGTAATTGTAGATCAGTTGACAAAATCTGCACATTTCTTAGCCGTAAAGACTACCTACAAGGCAAGCCATCTCGCAAGATTGTTCATTTCGGAAATTGTAAGGTTGCATGGTATTCCCACTAGTATTGTTTCGGATAGAGATCCAAAGTTTACTGCGAGATTTTGGAGAGCTTTTCAACAAGCTATGGGAACGAAGTTGTGTTTGAGTACGTCGAATCATCCGCAAACGGATGGTCAGACGGAACAGACAATACAAACCATGGAAGATATGTTGAGAGCTTGTGTACTTGAAAGTGGAGGAAATTGGATAGAAATTTTGCCGTTGATTGAGTTCTCTTATAATAACAGTTATCATGCAAGCATTGGTATGGCACCTTACGAGGCATTGTATGGAAGTAAGTGTAGGACGCCATTGTGTTGGGCTGAGGTTGGTGAGGATAAAATGTTGGGACCGGAGATTATCCAAGATACTACAGAAAAGATTAGAATGATCCGTGACAAAGTTAAAGAAGCACAAGATCGTCAGAAAAGTTATGCGGATAACCGTAGAAGACCTTTGGAGTTTGTCAAGGGTGATCACGTGTTTTTGAAGGTTACCCCGAGATTGAGGTTGAAAGGACCATTTAAGTCGCGGAAGTTAAGTCTGAGATACGTGGGACCGAATCAAATTTTAGAAAGAATTGGTGAAGTAGCGTACATATTAGCCTTACCGCCTTCTCTGTCAGAGATGCACGATGTTTTTCATGTATCTCAGTTACAGAAGTTTGTTCCAGATCCTCTTCAGCCAATTCTACCGGATACAATTGAGATAGAGGCAGATTTAACGTTTGAGCCTCGACCGAGTCGTATTACAGGAAGATAAACTAAGGTGTTAAGAAATAAAGAGATTCCTCTTGTTAAGTATCAGTGGGAAGAGACGCATCCGGGTGACGCAACGTGAGAATTAGAATCCCAGATGCGAGAAGTTTATCCTCATCTGTTCAGGTAATTGTTTTAAATTCGTGGGAGAATTTCTATTTAAGGGGGGAGGATGTAATACCCCATAAATCATTCCACTCGAGATAATATTATTATGGTCAACAGGGTTCCGGGTTACTCCGAGAATTTATTGGATAAAATAACTAGGGTAATCTGGTGAACAAAGAACTGATCAGATTAATATTATTTAACACTGAGGTTTCATTAATTGGTGAATTTGAGATAATTGGACATTTAGTAGTATTACTAAATTGATGACATTTTCTATATCTTTTCCTTTTCCCTCATTTGGCAAAAGTAGTAACTTTTGAGAGAGAGAATGAAGAGCAAAAGAAAGAAAAAGGGAGAAAGGAAAAGAAGGAAAATCCAAGAAAACTCAAGACCAAGAATCATCATCTCCTCTTCATCAATCATCTTCCAATATTCATCACCATCTTCTATTCAAGGTGGGTTCTAGTTAGATGCTTTGGTTATAGGATTTCTTGAGTTCTAGAGTTAGGTTTGGTTTTGGGAAAAAATGAATAATCTTGTTAAAATCATGAATTTAACGGTTGGAAATTGATATAAATTGGGTAGTATTGTAATGCCCATATATAAATACATACATCAAAGCATATATTATACATGAATTTCACCTTTGGTACTGAAATATACAATAAGTTCCTAATAAACACATTATACATATACATGCCCAAAAAGCCTAAATACAAAAAACTATGGCATAGTATATCTACAAGATGTTCCAAAGACAAATACTAAGAACTAGATCAAATAATGATCTCAAAAATCTTCACAATGGAAGCCTTGCCACACAAAAGCTACGATCCGTAAGGAAAGTCAACCCACCTTGTCCTTACGTTTCGCCGAACCTGCAGAACCTGTGATGTAAACAACAACAGTGGGGTGAGATACATCAAATCTCAGCGAGTTCTCTATCTTATGGATTCTCTCGGATTTACAAGGTTCTAACCAAAACCTAACTCAAGTCGGGGAAACGGGAACTAGACTTTGAGTTCAAACATTCTGACTAGAGAAACAATCGTGCAAAACACAAAACGGCATACAAGTTAAGAATCTTCTCCCCGGCCAGCCATACAAGGCAAATACAACGCGGGTCATGGATTCTTAATGTAGATAACTTCTCCCTGGCCAGCCATACAAGGCAAATACAACGCGGGTCATGGATTCTTAATGTAGATAACTTCTCCCTGGCCAGCCATACAAGGCAAATACAACGCGGGTCACAGTTATCTACAGTTGGTACTTCTCCCCACCCAGCCCACACAAGGAGCACTTCAGCACGGCTCACGGTACCAACCACTAAGTAACTTCTCCCCGCCCGGCCCACACAAGGAGCACTTCAGCACGGGTCACGGTTACTTACTTAATAAATACTTCTCCCCGCCCAGCCCACACCATGAGCACTTCAGCACGGGTCACGGTATTTATTAAGACACACACAACAAACTGGAGGAATACGATCCTCCACTAACAACTACTTAACAAAGATACTCTTCTAGTATCGATGTAAGCATTGCCGCACGATTCTCTAAGTCATTCTATTGTACTAAGGTTTCCTCGCTCTACATGTTTCATATTTTAAAATGCATATTCGACAACAATTACACA
The DNA here is from genome assembly GCA_022829125.1 of Lathyrus tuberosus. Lineage (NCBI taxonomy): Eukaryota > Viridiplantae > Streptophyta > Magnoliopsida > Fabales > Fabaceae > Lathyrus > Lathyrus tuberosus. The sequence goes on from JALAZF010000187.1 coordinate 10,008,973, forward strand.
CCATTAAACGGTAAAAGTCGACAAAACGACACTATCCCCAATTCCCGACATAATTAATCGGCCAACAATCTCAAAACCATTGTAATAGGAAAGTACATTTTATTAGCTTTCCAACGATATCAAGAATGTTAGAAACGGATGATCGGAACACGAGTTATGGAAAATAACAAGAAATGGTATCGCGAAAAACACAATTTTGCACTCTCACTGGCCGTACGCGTATTGCCTTACGCCATACGCGTACTGTCCAGCTAGCTCGCCCAGGCATACGCGTATTTCCCAAAGTGATACGCGTATGGGCAGTGGCTGATTTTTCCCCAAAAAGTCCACTAGAACTCCAATACGCGTATTGCCTTACCTCATACGCGTATTGCCCAAAACCTTACCCGTAAATGGAACTCCATACACGTATTGCCCACATTTCTTCCTTGCCATACACGTATTTCCTTAACCAATACGCGTATTGCCTTGAGTGATACGCGTATGGGCAGTGGGAAATCAAAATTTTCCCTGCATAATTTTTCTGCGAAAATTGATCCATTTTCCCCTCCAAATCACTTCTAAACACCAGAAAAATACCAATTGGATACACAACAACACATATCTAACATGTATCAACCATAAGGAACATTAAAACATGATTCTATTGCAAAATTTTGCATTTCTCACAATATCATAACTAACTCTAAACTCAATAAAACTCTACTCTAAAGTATTTAACTAGAACCCACCTAGATTACACGATGATGATGAAGAAGCTGAGATGAAAAGATGAAGATGGGTTAATGATTCAAGTCCTATAGCTCTTGAGAATTTTTCCTCTCCTTTTCCTTCCTTTTCCTTCCTTTTTCCCTCTCTTCAATTTCTCTCTCCAAAGTTACTATATTTCAAATAATGGAAAAGGAAAAAGATATAGAGAACCATTAATTAGTAATACTACTAATTGTCCAAATTATCTCAAATGCACCAATTAATAAAACTCCAAGTTAAATAATATTAATCTACTCAGTTCCTAGTTCGTCAGTTTACTCCAATTATTTCAATCCAATAATTGCTCAGAGTACACCGGAACCCAGTTGATCATAATAATATCATCCAAAGCGTTCACAAAATTACGGGGTATTACAAGTATGATCAATGTGTGTGTAGAAACATCTTTAGATAATTATTATGATGTTGGTATTGATTGGAATGAGTTTGGAATGAAATGGGTTTTTGGAAAATGTTAGGTTTTGTGAGGAAATTATGTTTTATGACATTGTTTGATCAACCATGGTAGGATCATGATAATACACCTCTATTGGTTGTTTGGGTGTGTTTGTGAGGGTGGTTGTGCAGGTTGGAAGCTGCTGTAACAAGAAAATTTTGCTGCATAACGCAGAGCGCGCTGAGCGCGGTCATGCCCGCTTAGCGTGGTATGGAAAATTTCCAACCCTTCCAGGCCGAGAGGAGCGCGCTTAGCGCGGGATAGAGCCTGCTGAGCGTGACCTGGAACAAAAAGAAAAAAATGATTATTTCTAAAATCCGTAACTTTCGACTCGTTTATCATATTTATGTGTTCTTGGTACCGATGGAGAGCTAGGAAAATATTCTACCTCTTGGAAATGAAAAATATTAGTTATGATGCCCGATTAAATAATCGGAGGGAACCGGAGTCGGTGTGAATTATGATATGTTGTTTTATGTGTTTCTATTATATTATTGACTTGTTATTTTCCTATTTCTCTTGTTGTTTATCATAAGTGTGAGTGAATATGCATGTTGAAAGGAAGTGAAATAGGTAGAGTGAGAATTCTTACCACCAAACAATATTAGACCTAGTAATGGCTAGGAAATTGTGAACATTATAACGACGACGCTCGCGTAAGAGAGGCCAAGGTGTGCGTCTATTACCGAATGGTATAGAATATTATATACAATCATGGTTGTATGTGGAGTCACAGAATCGTAACCATTATTCTATTTGGTTCCATTTCATGAGTAACGAGCTCCTCTGTAATGAATGCACGATTACTTGGTAGGTTTGATTCCCAATGTTATAGTACGAATGGAGCCTACAGGTAAGGAGACTTGTGACGGTGTACGGGCCGTGTAAAGTGACAATTTAAGGTGATAATATGTCCCTTATTTCCAAATCCATCTCGTATGCCAAGTAATCCACGAGGATCCATGACTCGTTCCTACTTCTAGACGTAGAAGAGGGCGGGAGAAAGGGGATGCCTTGACGGGGGTTGACGATAATGATCCACTTTCGAGTTAGTGGACTCGATAATGCGTTTCCATATAGTGTGTGTGAATACTCAAAGTCAATTCCCTTCCCTTTTGACTTGAGTAAGGTTTGTCAGAACCTTGTAAAGCCGAGAGGACTATAAGATAGCAACTCACTGAGATTTGATGTATCTCACCACATGTTGTTGTTTACATCACAGGTACTATAGGTTCGGCGAAGGGTAAGGACAAAGTTGTTTGACTTTTCCTTACGGATCATACCTTTTGTGTGGCAAGGCTTCCGTTGTGAAGATTTTGAGATCATTATTTGATCTAGTTCTTTGTATTTTTTTTTTTTTGAACATCTTGTATGTATATTATGCCATAGTAGTTCTTTGTATTAGGTTTTTGGCATGTATGTTTACAATGTGGTTACTAGGGACTTGTACATTTCAGTACCAGACGAATCATTCATGTATAATATATGCTTTGGTGTATGTATATATATATGGGTGTCACACATAACCTCGAACTTTTCTGCATAAGAAGCCACAGTCAAGTTTCCTTGTCTCAACTGTTGAAACTCGAATTCCTTCTGAGACCTTAAGGAACTTGGAAAATACTTCTCCATAAAATTTATCTTAAACTGCTCCCATACTTTTGGTACTTTCTGAATTGTCATTAAAGTCGAAGCACTCTCCCACCACCTCATGGCAGGACCCTTTAAAAAGTGAAAAGCGAAGACCACCTTATTTTCCTCACTGCATTGAACTATTAATAAAATCCGCTCCATACCAGATATCCATTCATCAGCCTTTACTGGATCTAACCCTTCTTGAAACTCTGGAGGATTCATACGAATGAAATCCATAAAGTTTCCCCCTGCAGCTTCAGGAACAACCATTGGATGATGCAGGCCACCCGCCATTTGTTGTACCATTTGTTGCACAAACTAATTTTGTTGTTGCTGCATCTGTTACATGAATTGATACAAAGGGGCATTCCCTTCGTCACCTAGTGGATTTGTCCCAGCTGGAGTGGTTCTCGGTCTACCACGGTTGTTTCTGCACCCGTCGGCCATGTTCCTAAATGTCATACAGATAGTGTAATACCCCGTAAATTATTTTACTCTGGACAATATTATTATGATCAACTGGGTTCCGATTTACTCTGAGAATTTATTGGATAAAATAATTAGAGTAAACTGCTGAGCTCAGAGCAGATCAAATTAATATTATCTAACCCTGAGGTTTTAATTATTGGAGCTTTAGAGACTAATTGGACATTTAGGTTAGTTGTACTTACTAAATGTTTTTCTCTATGTATCATTTCATTTTCTTTTCCTTTTCATTTTGTGAAAAAGATAGAAAGAAGAAAGAAGTAAGAAAAAAGGAAAGAAAAGAGGAAGAAAACCTAAGAGAAGAAGAACCTTGGAATCATCATCTACTATTCATCAATTCATCTCATCTTCTTCATCAACATCTTCTATTCAAGGTGGGTTTTAGATAGATGCTTTAGTGTAGAATTTCTTGAGGTTTTAGAGTTAGGTTGGATTTTGTGAGAAAATGAACAATTTTGCAAATCAATTAAATTTAACGGTTAAAAATTGGTATAATCTATGTTGAATGATCATTTTATGCATGTGAATATTTATGATGCTTGTTGGTGCTGTTTGGGGAGGATTTGAGTTGAGAGAGATGAATTTTCACCCATTGGAACAAGAGAAAACGCAGCTGAGCATGGCTGTTCTGGTGCGGAGCGCCGGGCGGTGCTCAGAGCGCCGGGCGGTTCGAGGCAAGCGCCCCTGCTTCGTCGGGCGATGCTCAGGAGGCGCAACATGTAGCGCCCCTGTAACTTTCAAAGTTTTTAGAAGAGTTATTACGCCCCTGCTTCTCTGGGTGAACCAGAGGCGAAGGGGACGCCGCCGGGCGATAGAGGGAGCGCCTGGCGCTCCTGGGACTTTTCCAAATGTTCCCTTTCCTTGTAAATTCTATAACTTGTGATCCGCTTATCCGATTTAAGTGTTTTTGGTACCGATGGAGAGCTAGGGAAATATTCTACCTGTTGGAAGTGAAAAATATTAGTTTGATGGCCGATTAAATAAACCGGAGGGAACTGGAATCGGTGTGAATCGTGATATGTTGTTTTTATGTGTTCTATTATATTGTTGACGTGTTATTTCCTACTTCTCTTGTTGTTTAATTTGATTGGGAGTGTATACATATAAAAATGTGAAATAGGTAGAGTGAGGAATATTATCATTGAATTATGCTAGAACCTAGTAACGACTAGGAAATTGTGGAATAACATAACGACGACGCTCGTGCATAAGAGGCCGAGGCGTGCGTCTACTACCGAATAGTTGTATGTGAAATCACGAAATCGTAACCATTATTCTATTGTTCCATTTCATGAGTAACGAGCTCCTCTGTAATGAAAGCACGGTTTCTGGGTAGGTTTGATTCTCAATGTTGTAGTACGAATGGAGCCTACGGGTAAAGAGACTTATGACGGTGTACGAGCCGTGTGAAGTGACGATTTAAGGCGATAATATGTCCCTTATTTCCGAATCCATTTCGTATGCCAAGAAATCTACGAGGGTCCATGACTCATTCCTACTTCTAGACGTAGAAGAGGGCGGGAGAAAGGGGATTCCATGACAGGGTTAAAGATAGTGATACACTTCCGGGTTAAAGAACTCAATAGCGTGGATACGTATAGTGTGTGTGAGTAATCAAAGTCACGTCCCTTCCCTTTGACTTGAGTTAGGCATGTTAGATCCTTGTAAAGCCGAGAGGACTTTAAGATAGATAACTCACTGAGATTTGTTGTTTACATCACAGGTACTACTAGTTCGGCGAAGGGTAAGGACAAAGTTGTTTGACTTTTCCTTATGGATCGTGGCTTTTGTGTGGCAATGCTTCCGTTGTGGAGATTTTGATATCATTAGTTGATCTAGTTCTTAGTTTTATCTTTTGGAACATCTTGTATATATAACATGCCATAGTTGTTGTATTAGGTTTTTGGGCATTTATATGTATACTGTGTTACTAGGAACTTGTATAATTCAGTACCAAACGTATTATTCATATATAATATATGCTTTGATGTATGTATTTATATATGGGTGTTACAGTTGGTATCAGAGCAGGTCGTATCCTCGACCTTGCCATGAAATATGGAAAGTATTTCTTTTCGTTTCATATGCGTTGTGTCGCCATTGGTCTTACGTGTTATATTTATGGTATTGAGCCTGATAAACTTAATCCTATTTGTATGACATTTAGGAACATGGCCGACGGGCGCAGAAACAACTGTGGTAGACCGAGAACCACTCCAGCAGGGATAAATCCGCCAGGTGACGAATGGAATGCCCCTTTGTATCAATTCATGCAACAGATGCAGCAGCAACAAAATCAGTTTGTGCAACAAATGGTACAACAAATGGCTGGTGGCCTGCATCCTCCAGTGGTTGTTCCTGAAGCTGCAGGGGGAACCTTTAGGGACTTCATCCATATGAATCCTCCGGAGTTTCAGGGAGGATTAGATCTATAAAGACTCATGAATGGATATCCGGTATGGAGCAGATTTTCTTGATAGTTCAGTGCAGTGAGGAAAATAAGGTTGTTTTCGCTTCTTACTTGTTGAAGGGTCCTGCCATGAGGTGGTGGGAAAGCGCTTCAGCCTTAATGACAATTCAAGAGGTACCAAAGGTATGGGAACAGTTTAAGATAACTTTTATGGAGAAGTATTTTCCAAGTTCCTTAAGGTTTCAGAAAGAATTTGAATTTCAACAGTTGAGACAAGGTAACTTGACCGTGGCTTCTTATGCGGAAAAGTTTGAGGTTATGGCTGCTTACTCTAGGAAGGCCATGTATGCTCCTGACGAGAGGTGGAAGATCAATCAGTTTCTGTTTGGTTTGAGGGCTGAAATTTCACATAGCGTGTCTCAGAGAGAATTCACTAACTATGCTGAATTGTTAAGGCAGTGTTATGTGGCGGAGCATAGCTTAAAGAAGGTGCAAGCAGAAGGAGAGTTGAGTAGGGTGAATCAAAGTGATCGTGGAAGATCGAATCAACAATTTAGACCAAGGAAAAAAGCTTTCAAGGGAAAGCAAAGTCAGGGTTCTAGATCTAGCGCACCTCCTGTGTGCCGTACTTGTGGAAAGATGCATTTTGGTAGATGTCGCTTCGAAGGAGTGGAGTGTCATCGGTGTCATAAAGTGGGCCATTGGGTGAGAGATTGTCCTCAGAGTAGGAATCAGACACAAGGGAGGAATACCGGCTGAGTATATACCTTGGACGCGAGGAAAGCAAAGGGTGACAACTCTTTGATTGCTGGTACGTGTTTCGTTAATGGACATCCTTGTTTTGTGTTATTTGACTGTGGAGCTACACATTATTTTGTATCGATGCAATGTGTGAAGCGACTAGGGTTGCACGCTATTCCGTTGTCTCCACCCCTGGTGGTTACTACTGCCATGATGAGATGGTTGAAACACCTTTAATGTGTGAAAATTGTGTTTTATCGGTGGATGGAAGAGTTTTTCAAATGGACCTGATTTGTTTGCCGCTTAAGAAAGTGGACGTTGTTTTGGGAATGGATTGGATTTCTGCTAATTCGGTATTTATCGGATGTGAAGAAAAGCTAATCATCATTCCATCTACCGAGGCTACTCCGAAGGATGTTTTGACAACAATTTTAGAAGGTACGGTTGGAATGATAAATTTCTTGTTTGAGGAGGAAAAGTCGGTTCTTTTGATTCTCACTAAGGAGGAGAGTAGTAACCTTCCGGTTTTGAGTATACCGGTAGTTTGCGAGTTTCCTGAAGTTTTCCCCGAGGATGTCACTTCTCTTCTTCCGGAGAGGGAAGTGGAATTCCCTTTTGACCTAATACCGGGAACGGTTCCAATATCCGTTTCTTTGTATCTGATGGCACCACTTGAGTTAAGAGAATTAAAGGATCAGTTGGAAGAGTTGTTGACTAAGCATTTTTTTTGACCCAGTGTTTCCCCCTGGGGAGCTCCAATGTTATTGGTAAAGAAGAAGGATGGTGGAATGCGGTTGTGTATTGATTACCGTCAGTTGAATAAGGTCACCATCAAGAACAAATACCCATTACCAGAGATAGACGATCTGTTAGATCAATTGAAAGGAGCCTGTGTGTTCTCGAAGATTGATTTACGGTCGGGTTATCATCAAATTCGGGTGAAGAGTTCGGATGTACCGAAGACTGCGTTTAAGACCCGTTATGGTCATTATGAATTCCTAGTAATGCCTTTCGGTGTGACTAATGCTCCGGCAGTTTTCATGGATTATATGAACAGGATATTTCAACCTTACATGGACCAATTTGTGGTGATCTTTATTGATGACGTTCTTATCTATTCTCGTGATTCTCAAGAGCACGGAGAACACCTAAGAATCATTTTATCCATCTTACAAGAGAGACAACTTTTTGCCAAGCTAAGCAAGTGTGAGTTTTGGATGTCGGAGGTAAATTTTCTTGGTCACGTCATATCTCAAGGAGGTGTGGCAGTGGATCCATCAAAAGTTGAGGCGGTGATTAATTGGGAGAGACTGAAGAACGTTGTAGAGGTTAGGAGTTTCTTAGGATTAGCAGGTTATTATAGAAGGTTTATTAAAGGCTTTTCCCACATGGCTCTACCGATGACGAGACTTACTCGGAAGGATTGTTTGTATGAATGGGATTCGGCTTGTGAAAGAAGTTTTATGAGTTTGAAGAAGAGATTGACGAACGCTTCTGTTTTGATTATTATTGATCCTAGCAAGTCGTATGAGGTATTTTGTGATGCATCGAAGAAGGGATTAGGAGGCGTGCTAATGCAAGATGCACATGTAGTAGCTTATGCTTCTCGACAGTTGAAAGTCCATGAAGAGAATTATCCAACGCATGATTTAGAATTGGCGGCAGTTGTGTTTACCTTGAAAGTGTGGCGTCATTATTTGTATGGTGTACATTTCGAGATGTTCAGTGATCACAAGAGCCTAAAATATCTTTTCGATCAGAAAGAGTTGAATATGCGCCAAATGAGGTGGATGGAATATTTGAAGGATTATGATTTGGAACTAAAATACCATCCAGGTAAAGAGAATAAAGTAGCGGATGCACTGAGTAGGAAAGTGTTGCATAATGATGAGTTGATGATGTTAGAGTATACCTTATTGGAAAAGTTTAGAGATCTAAATCTTCAATTTGTTTGGACTCCAAATGGTGTGATTATGGGGAATTTGAATGTCACCTCTACTCTTAGAGAGGAAATCCGACAAGGACAAGGGTTGGATGAAAAGTTACAAGAAAAGTTGACTCAACCAGGTTTTGTGCAAACTACCGACAGAATCATTTTATTTAACCAAAGGATTTGTGTTCCGGATGATGCGATGGTGAAAAGAAGGATTTTGGAAGAAGCGCATAAGGGTGATTTTATTATACATCTTGGTGCTTTGAAGATGTATCAAGATTTAAAGAAAGACTATTGGTGGCCCGGGATGAAAAAGGATGTTGCGGTGTATGTGTCGGAATGTGCGATATGCTAATAAGTGAAGATTGAACACCAAAGACTGGGTGGCTTATTGCAACCTTTAGAAATTCCGGTGTGGAAGTGGGATAGTATTTCGATGGACTTCGCAGTGGGATTACCCCGTGCGCAGGGCGGTTATGATTCGAATTGGGTAATTGTAGATCGGTTGACGAAGTCTGCACATTTCTTGGCCGTAAAGACTACTTATAAGGCGAGTCATCTCGCAAAGTTGTTTATTTCAGAGATTGTGAGATTGCATGGTGTTCCTTATAGTATCGTTTCAGATCGAGATCCGAAGTTTACTTCAAGATTTTGGAGAGCTTTTCAACAAGCTATGGGAATGAAGTTGTGTTTTAGCACGTCGAATCATCCTCAAACGGATGGTCAGACGGAACAGACAATACAAACCATGGAAGATATGTTGAGAGCTTGCGTACTTGAAAGTGGAGGGAATTGGATAGAACTTTTACCGTTGATTGAATTCTCTTATAATAACGGTTATCATGGAAGTATTGGTATGGCACCTTTTGAGGCATTATATGGAAGGAAGTGTAGGACACCATTGTGCTGGGCAGAAGTTGGTGAAGATAGAATGCTGGGACCCGAGATTATTCACGAAACTACAGAGAAGATTAGGATGATCCGTGATAAGGTCAAACAAGCACAAGATCTTCAGAAGAGTTATGCGGATAACCGTAGAAGACCTTTAGAATTTGAAGAAGGCGATCACGTGTTTTTGAAAGTTACTCTGAGATTGCGGTTGAAAGGACCGTTTCGGTCGCGAAAGTTAAGTCCAAGATACGTGGGACCGTATCAGATCTTAGAAAGAATTGGCGAAGTAGCTTACAGATTAGCCTTACCGCCTTCTCTGTCAGAGATGCACGATGTTTTTCATGTATCTCAGTTTTGAATGTTTGTTCCAGTTCCTCTTCAGCCAATTCTACCCGATACTATTGAGATAGAAGCAGATTTAACGTTTGAGCCTCAACCGAGTCGTATTACAGGAAGAGAAACTAAGGTGTTAAGGAATAAGGAGATTCCCCTGGTTAAGGTTCAGTTGGATGAGACGCATCCGGGTGATGCAACTTGGGAATTGGAATCAGAGATGCAAGAAGCTTATCCTCATCTGTTCAGGTAATTATTTTAAATTCGTGGACGAATTTCTATTTAAGGGGGGGGATGTAATACCCCGTAAATTATTTTACTCTAGACAATATTATTATGATCAACTGGGTTCCGGTTTACTCTGAGAATTTATTGGATAAAATAATTAGAGTAAACTGCTGAGCTCAGAGCAGATCAAATTAATATTATCTAACCCTGAGGTTTTAATTATTGGAGCTTTAGAGACTAATTGAACATTTAGGTTAGTTGTACTTACTAAATGTTTTTCTCTATGTATCATTTCATTTTCTTTTCCTTTTCATTTTGTGAAAAAGATAGAAAGAAGAAAGAAGTAAGAAAAAAGGAAAGAAAAGAGGAAGAAAACCTAAGAGAAGAAGAACCTTGGAATCATCATCTACTATTCATCAATTCATCTCATCTTCTTCATCAACATCTTCTATTCAAGGTGAGTTTTAGATAGATGCTTTAGTGTAGAATTTCTTGAGGTTTTAGAGTTAGGTTGGATTTTGTGAGAAAATGAACAATTTTGCAAATCAATGAAATTTAACGGTTAAAAATTGGTAAAATATATGTTGAATGATCATTTTATGCATGTGAATATTTATGATGCTTGTTGGTGCTGTTTGGGGAGGATTTGAGTTGAGAGAGATGAATTTTCACCCATTGGAACAAGAGAAAACGCAGCTGAGCATGGCTGTTCTGGTGCGGAGTGCCGGGCGGTGCTCAGAGCGCCGGGCGGTTAGAGGCAAGCGCCCCTGCTTCGTCGGGCGATGCTCAGGAGGCGCAGCATGAAAATCCCCTGTAACTTTCAAAGTTTTTAGAAGAGTTGTTATGCCCCTACTTCGCTGGGCAAAGGAGAGGCGAATGGGATGCCGCCGGGCGATGGAGGGAGCGCCTAGCGCTCCTGGGACTTTTCCAAATGTTCCCTTTCCTTGTAAATTCTATAACTTGTGATCTGCTTATCCGATTTAAGTGTTTTTGGTACCGACAGAGAGCTAGGGAAATATTCTACCTGTTGGAAGTGAAAAATATTAGTTTGATGGCCGATTAAATAATCCGGAGGGAACTGGAATCGGTGTGAATCATGATATGTTGTTTTTATGTGTTCTATTATATTGTTGACGTGTTATTTCCTACTTCTCTTGTTGTTTAATTTGATTGGGAGTGTATGCATGTAAAAATGTGAATAGGTAGAGTGAGGAATATTATCATTGAATTATGCTAAAACCTAGTAACGGCTAGGAAATTGTGGAATAACATAACGACGACGCTCGTGCATAAGAGGCCGAGGCGTGCGTCTACTACCGAATGGTTGTATGTGAAATCACGAAATCGTAACCATTATTCTATTGTGCCATTTCATGAGTTACAAGCTCCTCTGTAATGAAAGCACGATTTCTTGGTAGGTTTGATTCCCAATGTTATAGTACGAATGGAGCCTACAGGTAAAGAGACTTGTGACGGTTTACTGGCCGTGTGAAGTGACCATTTAAGGCGATAATATGACCCTTATTTCCGAATCCATTTCATATGCCAAGAAATCTACGAGGGTCCATGACCCGTTCCTACTTCTAGACGTAGAAGAGGGCGGGAGAAAGGGGATGCCTTGACAGGGTTAACGATAGTGATACACTTCCGGGTTAAGGAACTCAATAGCGTGGATACGTATAGTTTGTGTGAGTACTCAAAGTCAGTTCCCTTCCCTTTGACTTGAGTTATGCATGTTAGAACCTTGTAAAGCTGAGAGGACTTTAAGATAGTAACTCACTGAGATTTGATGTATCTCACCCCACGTTGTTGTTTACATCACAGGTACTACAGGTTCGACGAAGGGAAAAGAAAAAGTTGTTTGACTTTTCCTTACGGATCGTGGCTTTTGTGTGGCAAGGCTTCCGTTGTGGAGATTTTGAGATCATTATTTGATCTAGTTCTTAGTTTTATCTTTTGGAACATCTTGTATATATAACATGTCATAGTTGTTGTATTAGGTTTTTGGGCATTTATATGTATACTGTGTTACTAGGAACTTGTATAATTCAGTACCAAACGTATTATTCATGTATAATATATGCTTTGATGTATGTATTTATATATGGGCGTTACAGATATGATTAAGTTGATCAGACTCAATACCATAAATATAACACGTAAGACCAATGGCGACACAACTCATATGAAACGGAAGGAAAATACTTATACTATTTCATGGCTAGGTCGAGGATACGACCTGCTTTGATACCTACTGTAACGTCCATATAAATGAATAATACGTTCGGTATTGATATATACAAGTCCCTAGTAAACACATTATACATATACATGTCGAAAATCACCAATACAAAAAAACTATGGAAATATATATATATATATATATATATATATATATATATATATATATATATAAACAAGATGTTCCAAAGATAAATACTAAGAACTAGATCAAATAGTGATCTCATAATCTTCACAACGGAAGCCTTGCCACACAAAAGCTACGATCCGTAAGGAAAAGTAAAACAACTTTGTCTGTAAAGCCCATCTATATATACATACATCAGAGCATATATTATACATGAAATCCACGTTTGGTACTGAAATATACAATAAGTTCCTAGTAAACACATTATACATAGTCATGCCCAAACTTCCTAAATACAAAAAAACTACGGCATAGTATATCTACAAGATGTTACAAAGATAAATACTAAGATTTAGACCAAATAATGATCTCAAAAAAATCTCCACAACAGAAGCCTTGCCACACAAAAGCTACGATCCGTAAGGAAAGTCAAACAACCTTGTCCTTACCCTTCGCCGAACCTGCAGAACCTGTGATGTAAACAAAAACAGTGGGGTGAGATACATCAAATCTCAGTGAGTTCTCTATCTTATGGATTCTATCGGCTTTACAAGGTTTTAATCAATGCCTAACTCAAGTCGGGGGAAAAGGAACTAGACCTTGAGTACAAAACTTTTCGACTACCAGACAATCGTAAAATTCACGAAAGACATACAAGTTAAGAATCTTCTCCCCGGACAGCCATACGAGGCAAATACAACACAGGCCACGGATTCTTAACGTAGATAACTTCTCCCCGGCCAGCCTTACAAGGCAAATACAACACGGGTCAAGGTTATCTACCACTAAGTAACTTCTCCCCGGCCAGCCCACACAAGGAGCACTTCAACACGGGTCACGGTTACTTACTTAATAAATACTTCTCCTCGGCCATCCCGCACAAAGGGCTCTTCAACACGGGTCACGATATTTATTAAGACGCACACAACAAACCGGAGGAATATGATCCTCCACTAACAACTACTTAACAAGGATACTCTTCTAGTATCGAAGTAAGCATTGTCGTACGATTCTCTAAGTCATTCTATTGTACTAAGGTTTCCTCGCTCTACCTGTTTCATATTTTAACATGCATAATACACCTCAATTACACATAATTAAAATGGTAAAAGTCGACAAAATGACACTATTCCAAATTCCCGACATTATTAAATTGGCCAACAATCTCAAAACCATTTTAATAAGAAAGTGCATTTTATTAGCTTTCCAACGATACCAAGAATGTTCAAAATGGATAATCGGAACACAAGTTATGGAAATAACAAGGAATGGTATCGCGAAAAAACACAATTCTGCACTCTCACTAGCCGTACGCGAATTGCCTTGTTCCATACGCGTACTGCCCAGCTGGCTCGCCCAGCCATACGTGTATTGCCCAAAGTGATACGCGTATGGGCAGAGGCTGATTTTTCCCCCAAAAAGTCCACTAAAACTGCAATACGCGTATTGCCACCTCCCATACGCGTAACGCCTAAAATCCTTCCTTTCTATACGCGTATTGCCCAGCCCAATACACGTATTTCCTTGCGTGATACGCGTATGGGCGGAGGAAACCCACAATTTTTCCTGCAGAAAATTCTGCTACGGGTTTCTCAAATTCAACCCCAAAATTTCATTTTTCCCAATCAAAATACATCAAAACATGTTATAAACATAACAACCAACATACTACACAGTCAGATATCGAATTCCAGCAGTTAGATTATGATTATATTGGAAAATTACTCGTTTCTCACAATATCAAAACTAACTCTAAACTCATAAAACTCTACACTGAAGTGTCAATCTAGAACCCACCTGTATTACAAGAAGAGGATGATGAAACTAAGGTGGAAAAGATGAAGATGGGTTGATGATTCTAGCTCTTGAGCTCTTGAGAAATTTTTATCTTCTTTTCCTTCCTTTTTCTTCTCTTCACTTTCTCTCTCCAATGCTACTATCTTTGCAAATAAGGGAAAAGGAAAAGACATAGAGAAAACATTAATTGGTAATACTACTAATTGTCCAATTTACCTCAAATGCACCAATTAATAAAACTCCAAGTTAAATAATATTAATCTAATCAGTTCCGAGTTCGTCATTTTACTCTAATTATTTTAATCCAATAATTGCTCAGAGTACACCGGAACCCAGTTGATCATAATAATATTATCCAAAGCGTTCACAAAATTACGGGGTATTACATTGTCCTTACCCTTCGCTTAACCTGTTGTACCTGTGATGTAAACAACAACGTGGGGTGAGATACATCGAATCTCAGTGAGTCACTATCTTATAGTCCTCTCGGCTTTACAAGGTTCTAACAACCTAACTCAAGTCAATAGGAAAAGGAAGTGACTTTGAGTACTCACACACACTATATGGATCCATGTTCGTGAGTCTCGTTAACTCACAATATCACCAATCGATAACCTTAACAAGGCTTCCCCTTTTCCCGTCCTCTTCTACGTCTAGAAGTCGACTCGAGTCCTGGATCCTTGTCATTTACTTGACATACGAAATGGATTAGGGAACAACGGCCTGTTAGCCATGAACCGTCACTTCTCATGGCCTGTTAACCATCACAAGTCTCTACCCTTAGGTTCCATTCGTACTACACACGGGAATCAAACATGTCAAGTAATGGTGCATACGTTTCAGAGGAGCTCGAGACCCAAGAAACTACACCCAAGATACACGGTTAGGATTACGTGATCACAACACACACATGTGATTGTATTCGACAATCACAAGGCCACATTCGCCTTAAGACTTATTTGTCTTTTCTCAACTCACACACAATTAACATGATCCATACTAGTGTAATTATTTCCATACCATTCGGCAATAGATGCACGCCTCGACTGTAATACCCCGTAAAATTCTGAACGTTTAGGGTAATATTATTATGATCAACTGGGTTCCGGTGTACTCTGAGCAATTATTGGATAAAATAATTAGAGTAAACTGACGAACTCGGATGGATTAGATTAATACTGTTTAACTTGGAATTTTATTAATTGGTGGAATTGAGATAATTTGGATAATTAGTAGTATTACCAATTAATGTTTCCTATGTCTATTTTCTTTTCCTTTTCCTTATTTGAAAAAGATAGAAAACTTGGAGAAAGAAAAGGAAGAGAAGGAAAAAGGAAGGAAAAAGGAAGGGAAAAGAAGAGGAAAATTCTCAAGAGCTCTAGGACTTGAATCATCAACCCATATTCATCTTTTCATCCCAGCTTCACCCTCCTCATCTTGTAATCCAGACGGGTTCTAGATAGACACTTTAGTGTAGAGTTTTATGAGTTTAGAGTTAGTTTTGATATTGAGAGAAATGAGTAATTTTGCAATAGAATTATAATCTAACTGCTGAAATTCAATATTTGACTGTGTAGTATACTGGTTATTATGTTTATATCATGTTTTGGTGTGTTTTGATTTGGAAAAATGGAATTTTGGGGTTGAATTTGAGAAACCCGTAGCAGAACTTTCCAGCAGGAAAAATTCTGGGTTTCCTCTGCCCATACGCGTATCACGCAAGGCAATACGCGTATTGAGTTGGGCAATACGCGTATGGCAATGAAGGTTTTTAAGCGTTACGCGTATGGGATGGGGCAATACGCGTATGGTTGAGGCAATACGCGTATTGGAGTTTTAAATGGAATTTTGAAGGAAAATCAGTCTCTGCCCGTACGCGTATCACTTTGGGCAATACGCGTATGGATGTGCGAGTGAGCAAGGCAATACGCGTATGGCTTAGGGCAATACGCGTACGGCCAGGAGGGGTGCAGAATTGTGTTTTTTTGCGATACCATTTCTTGTTATGTCCATAACTTTTGACTTGTTTATCCTATGTGAGTATTCTTGGTGTCGTTATAAAGCTATGAATATCCTCTAGCTAATGGTAGTGAGAAATATCTGTTTGTTGCCCGATTAAATAAATCGGAGGGAACCGTGAATTGGTGTAATGTGTAATATGTTGAATTATGTGTTTCCATTATGCGATTGATGATTATGTGCCTATACTCTTATTGTTAAACATGTTTGAATATGTATGCATGTTAAAATACGAAATAGGTAGAGTGAGGACTTACTGTAAACAATGTCGGAAAGTGTGAAATGGCATAGTGATAACGCTCACGCATGAAAGGCCGAGGCATGTGTCTAGTAATCATAACCAATTTAACTTATGGTGTAGTTTCATGAGACTCGAGCACCTCCTCTGAAACGTATGCACAATTACTTTGAAGGTTTGATTCCCGCGTGTAGTACGAATGGAACCTATATGGTAAAGAGACTTGTGATGGTTAACAGGCCATGAGAAGTGACGGTTCACGGCAAACAGGCCGATGATCCCAAATCCATTTCTTATGCCAAGTAACTTCAAGGATCCATGACTCGGGTCGTCTTCTAGACGTAGAAGCGGACGGGAAAAGGGGATGCCTTGGTATGGTTATTGATTAGCGAGATTCTTGATTTAACAGGCTCAGGACGTACTTTGGTACTAGTGTGAGTTAACAGACTCACGAGTGTGGATACATATTTAGTGTGTGTACTCAAAGTCACTTCCATTCCCTTTGACTTGAGTTAGGTTTATTAGAACCTTGTAAAGCCGAGAGGACTTTAAGATAGGGAACTCACTGAGATTTGATGTATCTCACCCCACTGTTGTTGTTTACATCACAGGTACTGCAGGTTCCGCGAAGGGTTAGGATAAGGTTGTGTGATTATCCTTACTTATCTGATGACTTTGCTTCGGTTGTGGAGTTTTTTTGAGATCATTAGTGATCTAGTTCTTAGTTTTATCTTTGGAACATCTTGTATATATAACATGCAGTGGTTGTATTAGGTATCGTGGGCATTTATATGTATACTGTGCTACTGGGAACTTGTGTATTTCAGTACCAAACGTATTATTCATGTATGATATATGCATTGATGTATGTATATACATATGGGCGTTACATCGGCCCCGCACGCACGAGCGTCGTCACCACGTTGTTCAACAATTTCCTAGCCACGACTAGGTTCCAACATAATTCAATGGTAATATTCCTCACTCTACCTATTTCATATTTTAACATGCATACACTCACAATCAAATTAAACAACAAGAGAAGTAGGAAATAACCCGTCAATAATATAATAGAACACATAAACAACATATCATAATTCACACCGATTCTGGTTCCCTCCGGTTTATTTAATTGGGCATCAAAACTAGTATTTCTCACGTCCAACGGATAAAATATTTTCCTAGCTCTCTATAGGTACCAACAACTCCTAAATCAGATAAAGAGTAAAAAGTTACAGATTTTAGAAAATATCTTTTTTTTTCTTTTTGCTCTAGGTCGCGCTAAGCGCGCACCCCTCCGCGCTAAGCGCGCTGCTCTCGGCCTGGAAGGGTTGGAAATTCTGTAGACCGCGCTAAGCGGGCGTCACCGCGCTAAGCGCACTCTGCGTTATGCAGAAAAAATTTCCTTGTTACAGCAGCTTCCAACTTGCATAAACACCCTCACAAACACACCCAAACAGCCAATAGAGGTGTATTATTATGATCCTATCATGGTTGATTAGACAATTCCATAAAACATGTTTTTCTCACCAAACCTAACATTTTTCCAAAACCCATTTCATTCCAAACTCATTCCGATCAATACCAACATCATAACAATTATCTATAGATGTTTCTACACACACATTGATCATACTACACAATTTATATCGATTTCCAACCGTTAAATTCATGATTTTAGCAAGATTATTCATTTTCTCCCAAAACCAAACCTAACTCTAGAACTCAAGAAATCCTACAACTAAAGCATCTAACTAGAACCCACCTTGAATAGAAGATGGTGATGATGAAGATGAGATGATTTGACGAAGACTAGAGGTTGCTCCAAGCTTTCTCTTCAAATTCCAAGTTTTCTCTTCTCTTTCTTTCCTTTGCTCTTCCTTCTCTGTATTTTGTCTCTCAAAAGTTACTATGTTTGGAAAATGAGAGGAAAAGAAATGATATAGAAATTATCATTAATTTAGTAATGCTACTAAATGTCCAAATTATCTCAATTGCACCAAATAAATAAAACCTCCGAGTTAAATAATATTAATCTCATCAGTTATGAGTTCGATAGTTTACTCTAATTATTTTATCCAATAAATTCTCAAGTAACCCGGAACCCAGTTGACCGCAATAATATTATCCCGAGTGGAATAATTTACGGGGTATTACAACAAAAATATTTTAATGATGTAGGACGTTAACATCCCACTATTTTAAATAAGTAACATATTTATTTCTTAAATTTTTATCATTTAATATTAAGTATTACCCTAATAAATTATTTTATCAGGTAGAAATATAGTGACATTGTAGCTTCCTCAATTTTAAAAATTGTTAAAACAAAATTGATAATTAATTTATTTAATAAATAAGATTTTTTTTCATTTATGTAGTTAATTACTAACCATATTTAAGTCACGATATTAATAATACACGATATTTACACATTTTATTATTCGATGATTTTTTAAGTTAGTTTTAACTATAATTTTATTTCATGTAAAATTTTGAAAAGTCACAATAATTTTTTAATACGGTAGGTGGGGTAGCTCCGTTGAAATGTGCCAGTTTAGTGAAATGTGTGTAAGTTTTTGGTCTAAGATTCTATGTAATACCCCATATTATTTAAATGCTCAATTGGACATCAGATGGGTATCTACGTGCTCTATCTTTTGTTCATTAGATTTATGGAATGCTCTAAGTACTTAAAGTGTTATCAATTGGGATCAATAGAGCAACTGATGAACTCTGAAGGGATAAATTATTTAAATTCAAGAAAGGATTTTAAGGTAACACTGATAAGTGATCAATTGGGTGGAGACGACTAAATATCAATTAGAGATATTTTACCCTATTGGCTTATATTATATAATATTGGATTATATATATATATATATATATATATATGTTATAAAAGAAAGGAAAAAGATAGAAAAGAAGAAGAAGAAAAGGAAAGGAAGAAAAGGAAGAAGAGAAAGAGAGAAAGCGGAGAACGATGAAGAAGAGGAACTCATGGATCATCACCATCTTCTTCAACCTCCTCTTCGATTATCAGGTGGGTTCTAGTTAGACACTCTAAGTCTAGAAATATAAGTTTTGGACTTAGGTTAGATTTGAGAGAAAATGAAATCTAACGGATGAAATTCGATATAAATTGCGTAGAGTAGTCGTGATATGCATGTGATTAGTTGTTAATATTTGTTTTGGTGTTTGGAAACGATTGGGTAGGGAAAGGATGGATTTTGGGGTGGTGGGAACCCTAAAAACGCAGCAGAAAATTTTGCTTTTGGTGCAGAGCGCCGGGCGACCCTCTACCCAATAAAAAGTGAAAATATTGAGTATGATGTGAGATTAATTAATTAGTGGCATTAGAATGATAACAATGTTATATGATATGTTGAAATCCATATCTTTTGGATCGTAAATCCGATCGAGGCATAATTATAGCCGATGTAAAGCTGAGGAAATATCCTACAGGAAAAAAGTGAAAATTATTGATTTCGATGCCCGATTAAATGAATCGAAGGGAACCCGAAAGGGATGTTTTATGTGTTATGCTATTATATGTGTTTACTTGTAATATTTGTGATTATACCATGTCTATCTAATTGTGAATTGTGAATGAAAGAACATGCATGCTAAAATATGAATTAGGAAGAGTGAGTAAACTTTACCCCAAAACAAATGGCATAGTTAAGATTGTTATAATTCTAGGTGGAGAATAGATTTGTGATAGAAACTCTGGATGGCGACGCTCGTACATTCACTGACGAGCTCTGGCCTGGAGTAGATAACCTAGATGGCGATGCTCGGGCACTTGATGTATAACGGTGCATCCGTGATGATTATTGGTCTAGGAGAGAGTAAACACTAGTATGGAACATGTGTGACCCATTGTGATTTATGAGAAAAGGCAAGAGAGGCCTTAAGGCTAATATGGCCTTGTGATTGTCGAATATGATCACGTTTGTGTATATAATCATGTAATCGTAACCATTTTCTTTTGTTTGCCCTTGAGAGGCGTTCATGAGTCTCGAGCTCCTATGAAGTGCAGGCATGATTACTTGGCAGGTTTGATTCCCGTGTGTAGTACATATGGAGCCTATATATAAAGGTAAAGAGACTTGCGATGGTTAATAGGCCATGAGAAGTGACGGATCACGGTTAACAGGTCGATGATCCCGAATCCATTTCGTATGCCAAGTAACTACAAGGATCCATGACTCTGGTCGACTTCTAGACGTAGAAGTGGACGGGAAAAGGGGATGCCTTGGTACAGGTTATCGATTAGTGATATTTTGAGTTGATGAACTCATGACATGTTTCCAAATAGTGTAAGATTGTGAGATTATGAGATTGTGAACTCAAGGTCATTTCCCTTCCCCTTGACTTGAGTTAGGATTTGGCTAGAACCCTGTAAAGCCGAGAGAATCCATAAAATAGGGAACTCACTGAGATTTGATGTATCTCACCCCACTATCGTTGCTATATTACAGGTATTTTGTAGGTTGATTTACAAGTGGAGCTATGCTTGGATGTTTCAAGAGAAGCTTAGTTGAGCTTATTCCGCTGTGTATTTGTTGTATACAACTGAGGATATTGTATATTGATCTTAGTTTTTATACTTTTTGGCAAATTTCCATAGCTTGTACCATAGTTTGTATTTGTATTAGAATTGGTCAAGTATGTGAATTATGCCATTAGGCACTTATGATGGTGTCAATACCAAATAAAATGCTTGTATTGTATTATTCTAGATATATATTATACAGGGCATTACATTCTATCCATGGCAGAAAGTTTTATTCATATTTATATATCAACAAAATTTTGTTGATATTTATAACTGAATAATTTGTTTTTAAAAAATATTTATTAATAAAGTTGTAAAGCCAATATATATATATATATATATATATATATATATATATATATACATCAAAGCATATATTATACAAGAAATCCATATTTGGTACTGAAATATACAATAAGTTCCTAGTAAACACATTATACATATACTTCCCAAAACCCTAAATACAAAAAACTACGGCATAGTATATCTACAAGATGTTACAAAGATAAATACTAGGAACTAGATCAAATAATGATCTCAAAAATCTCCACAACGGAAGCCTTGCCACACAAAAGCTACGATCCGTAAGGAAAGTCAAACAACCTTGTCCTTACCCTTCGCCGAACCTGCAGAACCTGTGATGTAAACAACAACAGTGGGGTGAGATACATCAAATATCAGTGAGTTCTCTATCTTATGGATTCTCTCAGCTTTACAAGGTTCTAATCAATACCTAACTCAAGTCGGGGAAAAAGGAACTAGACCTTGAGATCAAACATTCCTGACTAGAGAAACAATCGTGCAATACACAAAATGATATACAAGTTAAGAATCTTCTCCCCGGCCAGCCATACGAGGCAAATACAACGCGGGTCATGGATTCTTAATGTAGATAACTTCTCCCCGGCCAGCCATACAAGGTAAATACAACACGGGTCACGATTATCTACAGTTGGTACTTCTCCCCGACCAGCCCACACAAGGCAAATACAACACGGGTCACGGTACCCACCACTAAGTAACTTCTCCCCGGCCAGCCCACACAAGGAGCACTTCAACATGGGTCACGGTTACTTACTTAATAAATACTTCTCCCCGGCCCATCCCTCACAAGGGGCTCTTTAACACGGGTCACGGTATTTATTAAGACACACACAACAAACCGGAGGAATACGATCCTCCACTAACAACTACTTAACAAGAATACTCTTCTAGTATCGAAGTAAGCATTGCTGCACGATTCTCTAAGTCATTCTATTGTACTAAGGTTTCCTCGCTCTATCTGTTTCATATTTTAACATGCATAAACCACCTCAATTACACACAATTAAAATGGTAAAAGTCGACAAAATGACACTATTCCAAATTCCCGACATAATTAAATCGGCCAACAATCTCAAAACCATTTTAATAAGGAAGTACATTTTATTAGCTTTCCAACGATACCAAGAATGTTCAAAACGGATAATCGAAACACAAGTTATGGAAATAACAAGAAAAGGTATGGCGAAAAAACACAATTCTGCACTCTCACTAGCCGTACACGTATTTCCTTGTGCCATACGCGTACTGGCCAGCTGGCTCGCTCAGCCATACGCGTATTGCCCAAAGTGATATGCGTATGGGCAGAGGCTGATTTTTCCCCCAAAAAGTTCACTAAAACTCCAATACGCGTATTGCCTCAAACCATATGAGTATTGCCACCTCCCATACGCGTAACGCCTAAAATCCTTCCTTGCCATGCGCGTATTGCCCAACCTAATACGCGTATTGCCTTTCGTGATACGCGTATGGGCAGAGGAAACCCAGAACTTTTCCTGCAGAAAATTCTGCTACGGGTTTCTCAAATTCAACCCCAAAATTTCATTTTTCCAAATCAAAATATATCAAAACATGTTATAAACATAACAACCAGTATACTACACAGTCAGAAATTGAATTCCAGCAGTTAGATTATGATTCTATTGCAAAATTACTCATTTTTCACAATATCAAAACTAACTCTAAACTCATAAAACTCTACACTAAAGTGTCTATCTAGAACCCACCTGGATTACAAGATGAGGATGATGAAGCTGAGATGAAAAAATGAAGATGGGTTGATGATTCTAGCTCTTGAGCTCTTGAGAATTTTTTATCTTCTTTTCCTTCCTTTTCCTTCTCTTCACTTTCTCTCTCCAATGCTACTATCTTTGCAAATAAGGGAAAAGGAAAAGACAGAGAGAAAACATTAATTGGTAATACTACTAATTGTCCAATATACCTCAAATGCACCAATTAATAAAACTCTAAGTTAAATAATATCAATCTAATCAGTTCCGAATTCGTCAGTTTACTCTAATTATTTTAATCCAATAATTGTTCAGAGTACACCGGAACCCAGTTGATCATAATAATATTATCCAAAGCGCTCACAAAATTACGGGGTATTACATCCTCCCCCCCTTAAATAGAAATTCGTCCTCAAATTCAAAAGATTACCTGAACAGACGAGGGTAAGCATCTCGCATCTCTGATTCTAGTTCCCAAGTAGCATCACCCGAATGCGTCACATCCCATTGCACCTTCACAAGAGGAATGTCTTTGTTCCTTAACACCTTTGTTTCTCTTCCCACAATACGAATCGGTTGCGGTTCGAAAGTTAAGTCTACTTCTATTTCCACTGATTCTGGTAGAATTGGCTGAAGAGGATCAGGAACAAACCTTTGGAGCTAAGATACATGAAAGACGTCATGCATCTCTGACAGAGAGGGTGGTAAGGCTAATCTGTAAGCGACTTCACCAATCCTTTCTAAGATCTGATACGGTCCCACGTATCTTGGACTTAACTTGCGTGACTTAAACGGTCCTTTTAATCTCAATCTCGGGGTCACTTTCAAAAATACATGGTCACCTTCTTCAAATTCCCAAGGTCTCCTACGATTGTCCGCATAACTCTTTTGACGATCTTGGGCTTGCTTCACTTTCTCGCGGATCATTCGAATCTTTTCCGTAGTCTCTTGAATAATGTCGGGTCCCAAAATTCTATCTTCGCCAACTTCTGCCCAACACAAAGGTGTCCTACACTTTCTCCCATACAATGCTTCGTAAGGAGCCATGTCGATGCTCACATGGTAACTATTATTATAAGAAACTCAATTAATGGTAATAGTTCCTTCCAATTGCCTCTACTCTCTAGCACACAGGCTCTTAACATATCTTCCATTGTTTGTATTATTCGCTCAGTCTGACCATCCGTCTGAGGATGATTCGACGTGCTCAAACGCAACTTCGTACCCATCGCTTGTTGAAAAACCTTCCAAAACCTTGAAGTAAACTTCGGATCTCTATCGGACACTACATTAGAGGGAACACCATGCAATCTCCTTTGACGCATGTTCAACTCTTTCTGATCAAAGAGGTACTTTAAGCTCTTGTGGTCGCTAAACATCTCAAAACGTACACCATACAAATAGTGACGCCACACTTTCAAAGTAAATACAACTGCCGCCAATTCTAAATCATGCGTTGGATAATTCTCTTCATGGACTTTCAACTGTCGAGAAGCATAAGCCACTACGTGTCCATCTTGCATTAACACGCCTCCTAATCCCATCTTCGATGCATCACAATATACCTCATACGACTTGCTAGGATCAGGAATAACCAAAACAGGGGCGGTCGTCAATCTTTCCTTCAAACTCTTAAAACTTCTTTCACAAGCCGAATCCCACTCGTATGAACAATCCTTTCGAGTAAGTCTCGTCATTGGTAAAGCCAGTTGCGAAAAGCCTTTGATAAACCTTCTGTAATACCCTACCAATCCCAAGAAACTTCTAACTTCATAAGCATTCTTCGGTCTCTCTCAATTAATCACTGCTTTAACTTTTGATGGATCAACCGCTACACCTCCCTGAGATATGACATGACCAAGAAAATTAACCTTAGACATCCAAAACTCACACTTACTTAACTTAGCAAAAAGTTACCTCTCTTGTAAGATGGATAAAATGATTCTTAGGTGTTCTCTGTGCTCTTGAGGATCACGAGAATAGATAAGAATGTCATTAATGAAAATCACCACAAATTGGTCCAGGTAAGGTTGAAATATTTGATTCATATAATCCATGAAAACTTCCGGAGCATTCGCCACACCGAAAGGCATCACCAAAAACACATAATGACCATAACGGGTTCTAAACGCAGTCTTTGGTACATCTGAACTCTTCACACGAATCTGATGATAACCCGATCGTAAATCAATCTTCGAGAACACACAGGCCCCTTTCAATTGATCTAACAGATCGTCTATCCTTGGTAATGGGTATTTATTCTTGATGGTGACCTTATTCAACTAACGGTAATCGATACACAACAGCATTCCACCATCCTTTTTCTTTACCAATAACACTGGAGCTCCCCAGGGCGAAACACTTGGTCGAACAAAATGCTTAGCCATTAATTCTTCCAATTGATCCTTTAGTTCTCTTAATTCAAGTGGTGCCATCTGATACGGAGAAACGGATATTGGAGTCGTTCCCGGTATCAGGTTAATAGAGAATTCCACTTCTCTCTCTAGAGGAAGAGAAGTGACATCCTCGGGAAAAACTTCAAGAAAATCACAAACTACCGGAATACTCAAAACTTGAAGGTTGCTACTCTCCTCCTTAGTAAGAACCAAAAGAACAGACTTCTCCTTTTCAAACAACAAATTAATCATTCCAACCGTACCTTCCAAAATAGTAGTTAACACATCCCTTGGAGTAGCCTCATCGGATGGAATAATGATTAAATTTTCCTCACACCCAATAAATACCGAATTAGCTGAAAGCCAATCCATTCCCAATACGACATCAACTTTCTTAAGCGGTAAACAGATAAGGTCAATCTGGAAAACTCTATCATTCACAGACAAAACACAATTTTCACACAACAACGGTGTCTCAACCATTTCATCCATGGTGGTAGTGACCACCATAGGAGGAAACAAAGGAACAGCTTGCAACCCAAGTCGCTTCACACATCGCGTTGACACAAAAGAATGCGTTTCCCCACAATCAAATAAAACAAAACAAGGATGCCCATTTACGAAACACGTACCCGCAATCAAGGAGTTATCATTCTTTGTCTTCCTTGCATCTATGGTATAAACTCTCCCGGTATTCCATCCTTGCCCTTGGCTTTTATTCTGAGTACAATCTCTAGCCACATGACCCAACCCATTACAATTATAACACCTAAAATTTCCGTCAACACACTTCCCAAAATGACGTTTGTTGCACACTTTACAAAGAGGAATAGTATTAGGTCTAACAACTTGCTTTCATTTGTAAGCTTGTGATCTTGGCCTAAACTGTTGACTCGCTCTTCCATGATCACCCTGATTTACCCTACTTCCAACACTTTCCGCTTGCACTTTCTTCAAACTATGCTCCGCCACATAACATTGTCTTAGAACTTATGCATAAGTAGTGAATTCCCTCTGAGATACACTATGAGAGATTCCCGCTTTTAGTCCAAAAAGAAATTGATCTATTTTCCACCGTTCATCCGGAGCATACATAGCCTGCCTAGAATAAGCAGCCATATTCTCAAACTTTTCAGCATAACTGGCCACAGTTATATATCCCTGTCTTAACTGTTGAAATTCAAACTCTTATTGAGTCCGCAAGGAGCTAGGAAAATATTTCTCCATAAAAGTTACCTTGAATTGTTCCCAGACCTTGGGCACACCCTGAATAGTCATAAGAGCCGACGCACTCTCCCACCACCTCATGGCAGGACCCTTCAAGGAATGCAAAGAAAAAACCACTTTATTCTACTCGGTAAACTGCACTATCAAGAAAATACTTTCCATACCTGAAATCCATTCATGAGCCTTTACAGAATCCAATCCGCCATGGAATTCCGAAGGATTCATGCGGGAGAAATCCCGGAAAGTCCCACCTACCACTTCTGGAATAACCACCTGAGGATGCAGACCTCCATTTAATTGTTTAACCATTTACTGCATAAACTGATTCTGTTGTTGCTGCATCTGTTGTATAAACTAATAATGAGGAGCATTCCCATCGTTGACTAGTGGATTCGTCCCAGTTGGAGTAGTTCGGGGCCTACCACGGTTTTTTCTGCACCCGTCAGCCATGTTCCTGAATGTCATACAAATAGGATTAAGTTGATCAGGCTCAATACCATAAATATAACACATAAGACCAAAGGCGATACCACACATATGAAACGGAAAGAAAAACTTATTCTATTTCATGGCTAGGTCAAGGATACGACCTGCTTTGATAAAAACTGTAGAACCAATATATATATATAAATATATATATATATATATATATATATATATATATACACACACATAAAAGCATATATTATACATGAAATCCACGTTTGGTACTGAAATATACAATAAGTTCCTAGTAAACACATTATACATATACTTCCCAAAACCCTAAATACAAAAAACTACGCAATAGTATATCTACAAGATGTTACAAAGATAAATACTAGGAACTAGATCAAATAATGATCTCAAAAATCTCCACAACGGAAGCCTTGCCACACAAAACTACGATCCGTAAGGAAAGTCAAACAACCTTGTCCTTACCCTTCGCCGAACCTGCAGAACCTGTGATGTAAACAAAACAGTGGGGTGAGATACATCAAATCTCAGTGAGTTCTCTATCTTATGGATTCTCTCGGCTTTACAAGGTTCTAATCAATACCTAACTCAAGTCGGGGAAAAAGGAACTAGACCTTGACATCAAACATTCCTGACTAGAGAAACAATCGTGCAATACACAAAACGACATACAAGTTAAGAATCTTCTCCCCGGCCAGCCATACGAGGAAAATACAGCGTGGGTCACAGATTCTTAATGTAGATAACTCCAGCCATACAAGGCAAATACAACACGGGTCACAGTTATCTACAGTTGGTACTTTTCCCCGGCCAGCCCACACAAGGCAAATACAACACGGGTAACGGTACCCACCACTAAGTAACTTCTCCCCGGCCAGCCCACACAAGGAGCACTTCAACACGGGTCACAATTACTTAGTTAATAAATACTTCTCCCCGGTCATCCCACACAAGGGGCTCTTCAACACGGGTCACGGTATTTATTAAGACACACACAACAAACCGGAGGAATACGATCCTCCGCTAACAACTACTTAACAAGGATACTCTTCTAGTATCGAAGTAATCATTGCCGCACTATTCTCTAAGTCATTCTATTGTACTAAGGTTTCCTCGCTTTACCTGTTTCATATTTTAACATGCATAAAACACCTCAATTACACACAATTAAAATGGTAAAAGTCGACAAAACGACACTATTCCAAATTACCGTAATAATTAAATCGGCCAACAATCTCAAATCCATTTTAATAAGGAAGTACATTTTATTAGCTTTCGAACGATACCATGAATGTTCAAAACGGATAATCGGAACACAAGTTATGGAAATAACAAGAAATGGTATCGCGAAAAAAAACAATTTTGCACTCTCACTGGCCGTACGCGCATTGCCTTGTGCCATACACGTACTGCCCAGCTGGCTCGCCCAGCCATACGCATATTGCCCAAAGTGATACGCGTATGGGCAGAGGCTGGTTTTTCCCCCAAAAAGTCCACTAAAACTCCAATACGTGTATTGCCTCAAACCATACGCGTATTGCCACCTCCCATACGCGTAACGGCTAAAATCCTTCCTTGCCATACGCGTATTGCCCAACCCAATACGCGTATTGCCTTTCGTGATACGCGTATGGGCATAGGAAGCCCAAAACTTTTCCTGCAGAAAATTCTGCTACGGGTTTCTCAAATTCAACCCCAAAATATCATTTTTCCCAATCAAAATACATCAAAACATGTTATAAACATAACAACCAGTATACTACACAGTCAGATATCGAATTCCAGCAGTTAGATTATGATTCTATTGCAAAATTACTCATTTCTCAGAATATCAAAACTAACTCTAAACTCATAAAACTCTACACGGAAGTGTCTATCTAGAACCCACCTGGATTACAAGATGAGGATGATGAAGCTGAGATGAAAAAGATGAAGATAGGTTGATGATTCTAGCTCTTGAGCTCTTGAGAAATTTTTCTCTTCTTTTCCTTCCTTTTCCATCTCTTCACTTTCTCAAATGCACCAATTAATAAAACTCCAAATTAAATAATATCAATCTAATCAGTTCCGAGTTTGTCAGTTTACTCTAATTATTTTAGTCCAATAATTGTTCAGAGTACACCGGAACCCAATTGATCATAATAATATTATCCAAAGCGTTCACAAAATTACGGGGTATTACAAAAGTACTATTCAATTCAGTTTTTATTTAATACTAGGTTCTTGCGTAAGAGTTAAGATTGTGACATCCATTAATTTCCAAACTTTAAATTTAAGAAGATTTTATTAAATTATACTTACCATTTTTTTGATGAACTTAATATTTAGTTTTATTAATAATGAAAAATATGTAAACAGAATGCTCAACAGTTGTTTTGAATTAATTTATAACTTAAGACCTTAAGTTAAATTCCCTACAACTATTATCAAAATTATTATGTTGGTTAAGTTGCTCTATATTTTTCATTCCTTTCTTGAGTATTTACTTTTTACATGTTCTTTTATTCAGGTAATTTTATTTTCTTGGCAGTTTTTTAATATTTATTGTTTTACATTTTCAAGCTTTATTCCATTATTTCTAATTTTATTCCCATGCCAGTCAATGTTCTAATTTTACACTCTTCCTTTTCATGTACTCTCCCTTTTACGCCCTTTTATTTGTTTTTATTTAAACAAATGGGATAATTAACTCATCTAAGTGTTTCATAAATAAAAATATAAAATACTAATAATCCTTACTTTATCATTCTTAAAACTCTATCATTTTCTTAACTTTTCTTTTTATTTAGAAAGTTAAATTTCCTTATTTGTGGCACACAACTTCAACACACATAAATAAGAATATACAAATTTTCAAGTCAATTTTATCCTCTTGATGAGTCATTCAAGTATGGGAATTAGAAATCACTGACGGGAATAAAAATGCATAAAGAGACGGTTCTTTCTCATAATATCGAAATTAAGTTTTGAATTTAAATTTAGTTAATTAATTTTAAAATGATTAGATACTTTAATAACAATATTATATAATAATGAAAAAAATCAAAATATGTTGCATGGATTTTCTTTTTAATAATAAAAAATTATAATATTTGTGAATGAGTTGTAGAACTTATATTTCAAGGAAATAATAAAATATTATATTTAGTTGAGTTTTATTTACTTCTTTTCCAAATAATAATTGATTTTTTAGTCATGTGCATGATGAAAAAATTTATTTGCAATGTATGGTTAATTAACTGACATAATTTTCTTGAGTGGCGAAATTGCTTTTTAATTTCATCATGACATATACATATGTGTGTGATGTATTAATGGAGAGTTATTTTCCTCAAAGATCTGTGATGAATTGTGTCTGATGAACTAAAGGCGCGCGGGTTCTATGGATAATAAATTGCTTAAAGCATCCTTATTGTATTTTTAAAATATAAATATATTCTTTCACCAAATCCTACCACATTGAAGGTGGTTGTAATTGGTTTTTAGAGACATTTTCCCTTTTATCATTTCCTCCATTCTTAATTATTTAAACAATAACAATATGAGGTATATATACTACCCCATTTTGTTCTAATAATAGAAAATTGATCCAAATTTATATTTAATACATGTTCATGTTTTCCATATTAATGGATGTTATATACAAAAAAATAAAAATGTGTAGAATAATATAACTTTAATATATTAATAAAGTTGAATGGTTTCTTTATTTTACATAATTTATATGTTCTTACTAGATCTTAATTTGAAACATATATTAGGGCTTCCTTTTATTAATTTATTTTTCTTAAAGAATATAATAACTCATCCTATATTACAACTACATTTATTAGAACTAGGAAAAATAATTCTACAGGTACCGCCTTGCTTAAATCCCTTATTAATACAATCTGTATTACATTGGTCATCAGATGCACAATTACCATCTAGACATTTTATATCCATAAGGCTATACTCACCACTTGAAAAACCTACAACAACAAAGAAAGTTAATTATAAATTTTGTGTTTTTAAGAACCTTTGAGGTTGTTAATTTTATATGAGTTATACAACTAGAGAGGTAAAACATACTTTTATTCATTACCTGAAAGCAAGATCATAGAAATGAACAAAATCAAAACAAAATAAGACCGATTAATCAACACGAAGGCCATTTTTACAAAAATCGCCTTTTATTATTATTTGCTGTGTGATTTAGGGATTACATTGTTCGTTATATATACTAGTGAAATGTAATATATAGAAGGTAAAGAAGATGTTTAAAAGAAATAAATAAATGAATTTGAATCTTTTAGATATTTTCCTTACTTGACTTTTATATTTTTCTATTAATATATATTATTTATTATTTATTTTTTGTTTAGGTTGTTTTTTATTTGGTTTTCACCATCAATATCCGATCCAGTAGGTCGACTAATCTGGTTTGAGGGTCAATCTAGAATCAAGTGGTTCCAATCCCTTTCCAATCGTAATTGCGGGGGATCGAACCATGGTTCTGCCTACCAAGTACAACACCAATCACAGCATGACCAACTAACGATTTTTTTTGTTAAAGTTGATTTTTATTTGCTAAAATTTTCATTTTTAGTTATTTTTACAGGATATAAATATATAAAACTTCCTTGTGTGTTACATTAATATCAACTTTAATTGATTAATATATTTTTTGAAACCATTCTTATTTTAAATTATTTCCTGTTATACTATTACTTAATTATTGATATAAGACTACACATTTGCAAAATAAGATTTTTATTTTATTCGACATTATATATTTAAGTATTGACTTAAATCTTAATCATTTTGTTATCTATTTATTTAATTACGTAATCTTCACTTTCATAAATTTTTAAAAAAATATATAAAATATATTTTATAGTGTTTATTCAATTCAAATGAATAGGAAATCTTACATTTTGATATTTGTAATTTTTTTGTGTTATTATTGTTTGTTCACGGAAAACATTTTGGTGGGAAGAATGCAAAAACTGGAAATTTCAATACTTTACGTCATATACTGGTTAAAACAACTATTATTTTTTTAAAAATTAATTTCCATAATTCTTTAATTTTGGAAGAGAGTCTTTTACGTTTATGAAGTTTCAAGGACAAAAATATTTTAATGATGTTAGACGGTAACATCCCACTATTTTAAATAAGTAACATATTTATTTCTTAAATTTTTATCATTTAATATTAAGTATTACCCTAATAAATTATTTTATTAGGTAGAAATATAGTGACATTGTAGCTTCCTCAATTTTAAAAATTGTTAAAACAAAATTGATAATTTATTTATTTAATAAATAAGATTTTTTTCATCTATCTAGTTAATTACTAACCATATTTAAGTCACGATATTAATAATACACAATATTTACACATTTTATTATTCGATGATCTTTTAAGTTAGTTTTAACTATAATTGTATTTCATGTAAAATTTTGAAAAGTCACAATTGTAATACCCCATATTATTTAAATGCTCAATTGGATATCAGATGAGATCAGATGAGCTTTGGTGTACTCTATCTTTAGATAATTGGATTAATGGAATCCTTTAAGTACTTTAAGTATTATCAATTGGGACCGATAGAGCAACTAGTGAACTCTGGAGAGATCAATTATTTAATAAAGAGACAAATCAATATTTAATTTAATTCAAGAAAAGGATTTAATGGTAACTCTAATAATTGATCAATTGGGTTGAGACGACAAAATATCAATTGGAGATATTTTACCCTGTTGGATTATATTATATAATATTGGTTTATATATATATATATATATATATATATATATATATATATATATATATATATATATATATATATATATATTTGTTAGAAAGAGAAAGAGGAAGTTAGTAAAGTAGAAGAAAGAGAGAAAGTGGAGAAAGAGAAGAAGAAAAGAAACAGATGAAAACGTGGAAAGGGAGAAGAAGAAGAAACTCATGGATCATCTTCACTATTCATCATCTTCTTCAACCTCCTATTCTTTTTCCAGGTGGGTTCTAGATAGAGACTTTAACGGTAGTATTCTAGAGTTTGGAGTTAGGTTGGATTTTGGGAAAAATGAGTAATTTTGCAAATCAATGAAATCTAACGGATGGAATACGATATAAACTGCGTAGAATACTAGTTGTTATGTTTGGAACATGTTTGATTGATATAGTATGGATTGGGTATGTTGGATTGAGTTGAATTGAATGAGTTTAGTTGAAAAACCTAACTTTTCATATTTGAGAAAATAGGTAGTAATTTTGTAAATGTGTTGGATGGATTTTTAATGGTGAAAATATTGTAGTGTTTCGAATTCTGAGACCGGGACTTTTTACGGAATCAAAATCGGAGGTCCGGGAGTCATTTAACGATCGAAAACTGATTTTTCAGCAAAATCTGCACCTCGTGCACTAACCCCCTGCAACTGTGTGTCGACTCATGATTTCATGCGCTGACCCGGGCCAAATTTCCAGGATCATGCGCTGACGCCCAGCCTCATGCGTCGACGCATGATCACAGAAATTTCCCAAATGTCAGATTTTGTTTTCTTCATAACTTTTGAACCGTAAGTCCGTTTTGACCCCCGTTCGAAGCGTTGGAAAGCTAATTTTATTATCTTTGTGATGGTGAGGTAGAAACATAGTTATATGCTATGGATTGATAAGATAAATATGGAAAAGTAATGCATATGTGAATAGGGTAGTTCTTGTTTCCCCCAAAACTCAAGAATCGGGAATCCGATTGATACGAGTCCGAAGCCTTTGGAAAGATAATCAAATAAGGTAGAGAATGGTATGTGAGACCATGATTTAACCAAGGATGATTGGTAGAGGATAGTAGTGGCTTGTATGCCTTAAAATATGTGTGAACTACTATGTGAAAAGTGATGTTTTATGTGATGTGTGATTATATGTGTTTACTTGTAATATTTGTGTTATGCCATGTCTATCTAATTGTGAATTGTGAATGAGAGAATATTCATGTTGAAAATATGAATTAGGAAGAGTGAGGAAACTTTACCCCAGAACAAAATGATATGATTCTAGGTTGTGACTAGAAATTGATAGAAACTCTGGATGGCGATGCTCGTGCATTCATTGGCGAGTTCTGGCCTGGACTCGATAACCTCGATGGCAAGGCTCGGGCACCTGATGTAGGAAGGTACATCCGTGACGAGATTGGCCTAGAGGAGAGTGATACACTAGTATGGAACATGTATGAACCATTGTGATTTATGAGAAAGGCAAGAGAGGCCTTAAGGCTAATGTGGCCTGGTGATTGTCGAATACAATCACGTTGTGTGTATGATCACGTAATCATAACCATTTTCTTTTGAGTTGCCCTTGAGAGACCTTCATGAGTCTCGAGCTCCTCTGAAGTGCAGGCATGATTACTTGGCAGGTTTGATTCCCGTGTGTAGTACGAATGAAGCCTATATATAAAGGTAAAGAGACTTGTGACGGTGTACGGGCCGTGTGAAGTGACGGATCACGGTGTACGGGCCGATGACCCCAAATCCATTTTATATGCCAAGTAACTACAAGGATCCATGACTCGGGTCGACTTCTAGACATAGAAGCGGACGAGAAAAGGGGATTCCTTGGTACAGGTTATCGATTAGTGATATTTTGAGTTGATGAACTCATGTCATGTTTCCATATAGTGTGAGATTGTGAGATTATGAACTCAAAGTCATTTCCCTTCCCCTTGACTTGAGCTAGGATTGATAGAACCTTGTAAAGCCGAGAGGACCTATAAGATAGGGAACTCCCTGAGATTTGATGTATCTCACCCCACTATAGTTGCTTTATTTCAGGTGTGGTTTGTAGGTTTGATTTACAAGTGGAAGCTATGCTTGGATGTTTCAAGAGAAGCTTAGTTGAGCTTATTTCTGCTGTGTAATCTTTTGTTGTATACAATTGAGGATATTGTATATTATTCTTAGATTTTATTTTTGGCTAGTTTCCATGACTTGTGTCATAGTTTGTATTATGTTTTAGAAATGGAAAAGTATGTGAACTATGTCATTAGGCACTTTTGATGTGTCAGTACCAAATAAAAACACTTGTATGGTATTATTCTAGATAAATATTATACAGGGCATTACAGTTGGTATCAGAGCAGGTCGTGTCCTCGACGTAGCCTTGAAACATCATAAGTAAATCTATTCCTGCCTCTTAAGTGTGTCTTGCCCGCATGACTCTTAATATCATATTATGTAGTGTTGGGCCTGATCAACCTAATACTATATATGTGATAGGTAGAATCATGGTTGAGCGACCATGAGGATTCCGAAGTGTTGTCGGAACTTGTGTTGTGAGGGAAGGCTCAAGCCAAGAGTTAGTAGTGAAGGGTTTTGGTTAGCTCAGTTGAGATCTTAGTAGAAGTTGTGATTGGGTAACATGGAATTAAAGAGCGATGTCTTGTTCAAGCAATCCTTTGGAAAGGATGAAGTCTGAAAGTTAAGAATCTCTATCGGACGATTGGTCAAAGTATCAAGGAATGTGTAAAATCGCTATTAAGGCGGGATTGACAACTGATTTGGACAAGGATTTCAAGTAATCTCATTCTGTGGGAAAGAAGAGTTGTTTTGTGGAACGTGTGACGTAAGGTCCAGAAGTGAGATAGGTATTGGTGTTTCAGTTTCCAAGGTCACTGTGGTATTTTGAATGGACGAGAGTGCCTTAAGGAATATGTTCGGAACAATATCTTCCGACTGGTTAAAAGTTGAGGGTCAAGGAAGTTCGTCTTTTATGGGAATCTAAAGTAGTAGAGAAGTGGGTGAAGGAACACAAGGATGTGTTTACATACTTCAAGTGAAATAAGTGTGTGTCGGACGAAGAGTGGGAGATGAATTGTGTGTCTTAAGATATGAAAAGAGATAAAGTTCAAGATATTAAATCAATATTTTTGTATCCAGTAGGAGACCAATTTTGGATTTTTGGAAATGTTAGATTACCCACGGAAACAGTATAAGGTGTTGTGTTGGAGAAAGAATGAGCTTCATTTAGTAACGGAAAGTATAGTGATACGGACCGGAAGAAGTTTGTATTAGGAAACAGAGTAAGTATCTTGGATCTAAGGAAATCTTAGTAAGATGGTTTTATATTTGGACTTAAGAGGACTACCGTAGAGAGCAAAGTAAACACAGTATGGAAAACGGTATTAACGGTATGTTAAGAGGAAGTGATAACAGAATGTATCTTGGACGAATGTGCAATAGAGTTATTAAAATGTCGTTGAGGCTTAAGTTGAGGAAGTGTAATCAAGGATGGTTCGCCCGTGAGAACTCAAATAGTATGACGTGGAATGGGAAAGTTACACTTTGGCATTAAGAGCAAGCATAGTAGTAGCACCGTGGTCACAATTGTACGTGATGGATTCTTATATTTGAGGCAAGTGTGAAGGGATGTACTTTATGGAACAATGAGTATTGTATTTTAAGAAGCAAAATTGCGGTAAACAACGAGAAGTGTAATACCCCGTAAACTGTTTTACTTCAGATAATATTAGTTGTGATCAACTGAGTCCCAGTGCACTCTGATAAGTTATCTGCAGAGATAATTAGGGTAACTGTCGGATTTAGAGTAAATCCAAATTAATATTATCTGACTCTGTGATAGTTAAATATTTGGACTTAAAAGACTTTTTGGACAATTAGTAGTGTTGCTAATTGATGATATTTTCTATATCATTTCTTTTTCCCTCATTTCCAAACATAGTTAACTTGGAGAAGAAAAGGAAAGGAAGGAAAAGGGAGAGAAAAGGAGAAAAAACCCAAGAGCAAGAACATCATCATCTCTTCATCAAATCTTCACCCAATCATCTTCAAACCTTCACCATCTTCATCTATTCAAGGTGTGTTCTAGTTAGATGCTTTTGTTTTAGATTTTTCTTAGATTCTAAGACCTAGGTTAGAGTTGTAAGAGAATTGGATTAATTGCAAAATCTTGGGAATTAACGGTAAAAATGTGTTAGAAACTGAGTAGTATGAGTCATATGAGTGTAGAATCGTTTATGTTTGATTGTATGATGTTTGGATATGTTATGGTGGGGTTTTTGGACTAAGGGAGACCAGCTGTTACACTGA
Source organism: Lathyrus tuberosus (assembly GCA_022829125.1). NCBI lineage: Eukaryota > Viridiplantae > Streptophyta > Magnoliopsida > Fabales > Fabaceae > Lathyrus > Lathyrus tuberosus. Next base: position 10,046,041 of record JALAZF010000187.1, read on the forward strand.
TGAAGTTTCTGAAATTCCCAGATTCGCACTGCGAATCCCCCAGCGAAGGGGAAATCATGGGCTCGCTGGCAGCTCGCACTGCGAAGGCGAAGGCGAGCGTTCGCCAGTGGTTCGCCCTACGAACCTTACGTTATTTTTTCCACTTCCTTGGTTCGCCAGCGTCGCACTGCGAATGGTGCAGCGAACAAGTGTTGGCTAGGTGTTCGCTGGACGCTTCGCACTGCAAATGAAGTAGCGAGCGTTCGCTGGCTTATTCGCAATGCGAACATAGCAGAACATCCAATTTGTTTCTTGTATAAATTTTGACTCGGTATCCGTTTTGTGTATTCTTGAGATTGTTGTGAAGCTAGGAACATATTCTAGCGAATGGTAGTGGGAAACTATCTGTTTATTGCCCGATCAAATGAATCAGAGTGAAACCTAAATTGGTATAAATTGCGGTATGTTGAATTTCGGTGTTCCATTATGTGATTGACGATTACATGCCTATGTTATTATTGTGAAACACGTTGGAATATGTATACATGTTAAAATATGAATAGGTAGAGTGAGGAACATTACTGTAATGATATCGAATGTGTGTAAATGACACGGTGACAATGCTCGTTCAAAAGAGGCCGAGGCGTGTGTCTAGTAATCATAACCGATTGATCTTGCGGTGTAGTTTCATGAGACTCGAGCACCTCTTTTGAAACGTATGCACAATTACTTGGCAGGTTTGACTCCCGTGTATAGTATGATTGGAGCCTACGGGTAAAGAGACTTGTGATGGTTAACAGGCCATGAGAAGCGACGGTTCACGGTTAACAGGCAGATGATCCCGAATCCAATTCGTATGCCAAGTAAATACGAGGATCCATGACTCGAGTCACCTTCTAGACGTAGAAGAAGACGGGAATAGGGGATGCCTTGGTACGGTTATTGATTAGCGAGATTCTTGAGTTAACAGGCTCAGGACGTATTATGGTACTATTGTGAGTTAACAGGCTCATGAGTGTGAATGTATTTATATCGTGTGTGTACTCAAAGTCACTTCCCTTCCCTTTTGACTTGAGTTAGGCTTTTTAGAACCTTGTAAAGCCGAGAGGACTATAAGATAGCGAACTCACTGAGATTTGATGTATCTCACCCCACTGTTTTTGTTTACATCACAGGTTCTGCAGGTTCGGCGAAGGGTAAGGATAAGGTGGTCTGACTTTTCCTTACGGATCGTAGCTTTTGAGATGGCATGGCTTCCGCTATGGCATTTTATTTTGAGATCATTGTTTTGATCTAGTTCTTAGTGCATTTTGGGACATCTTATAGACGTTATGCCGTCGGCTTTAGAACTTTGTATTTAGGGCACTTAATGTATACAATGTGTTACCTAGGAACTTGTACACATATTTCAGTACCAAACGTATTATTCATGTATGATATATGCTTTGACGTATGTATGTATATGTGGGCTTTACAGTTGGTATCAGAGCAGGTCGTATCCTCGACCTAGCCATGAAATAGTATAAGTGTTTCTTTCCGTTTCATATGTGTTGTGTCGCCATTGGTCTTACGTGTTATATTTATGGTATTGAGACTGATCAACTTAATCCTATCTGTATGACATTTAGGAACATGGCCGACCGGCGCGGAAACAACCGTGGTAGACCGAGAACTACTCCAGCAGGGACAAATGCGCCAGGGGACGAAGGGAATGCCCCTTTGTATCAATTCATGCAACAGATGCTGCAGCAGCAGAATCAGTTTGTGCAACAGATGGTACAACAAATGGCTGGTGGTATACATCCTCCAGTGGTTGTCCCTGAAGCTGCGGGGGGAACCTTTAGGGATTTCATTCGTATAAATCCTCCAGAGTTTCTGGGAGGGTTAGATCCAGTAAAGGCTCATGAATGGATATCCAGTATGGAGAGGATTTTCTTAATTGTCCAGTGTAGTGAAGAAAATAAGGTTGTTTTCGCTTCTCATTTGTTGAAGGGTCCTGCCATGAGGTGGTGGGAGAGTGCTTCAGCCTTGATGACAATTCAAGAGGTACCGAAAGTGTGGGAGCAGTTTAAGATAACATTCATGGAGAAGTATTTTCCAAGTTCCTTAAGGTCTCAAAAAGAATTCGAATTTCAACAGCTGAGGCAAGGTAACTTGACAGTGGCTTCTTATGCGGAAAAGTTCGAGGTTATGGCTGCTTATTCTAGACAAGCCATGTATGCTCCTGATGAAAGGTAGAAGATTGATCAGTTTCTGTTTGGTTTAAGGGCTGAAATTTCACATAGTGTGTCTCAGAGAGAATTTACTAGCTATGCGGAATTGTTACGACAGTGTTATATGGCGGAGCATAGTTTGAAAAAGGTACAAGCAGAAGGAGAGTTGAGTAGGGTGAATCAAAGTGATCGTGGAAGATCGAACCAATAATTTAGAGCAAGGCAACAATCAATCAAAGGGAAGCAAGTTCAGAGTTCTAGGGCTAGTGTGCCTCCGGTATGCCGTAATTGTGGGAAGAGTCATTATGGTAGGTGCAGCTTGGAAGGAATAAGGTGTTATCAGTGTAACAAGGTGGGCTATGTATCGAGGGATTGTCCTTAGAAGAGGAATCAGATGTAAGAAAAGAATACCGGACGAGTGTATACCTTGGATGCAAGGAAGACAAAGGGTGATAACTCCTTGATTGCGGGTACGTGTTTTGTGAATGGAAATCCTTATTTTGTTTTATTTGATTGCGGGGCAATGCATTCTTTTGTGTCCACACGATGCGTGAAGTGACTTGGATTGCAAGCTGTTCCTTTATCTCCACCCATGGTGGTTACTACTGCCATGGATGAAATCGTTAAAACACCATTGATGTGTGAAAATTGTGTTTTGTCGGTGAATGAAAGAGTCTTCCAGATTGATCTTATCTATTTGCCCCTGAAGAAAGTGGATTTTGTTCTGGGAATGGATTGGCTTTCTACTAATTCGGTTTTTATCGGTTGTGAGGAGAAGTTAATTATTATTCCGTCCAATGAGGCTTCTTCGAAGGATGTGTTAACTACTATTTTAGAAGGTACGGTTGGAATGATTAATTTCTTGTTTGAGGAGGAAAAATATGTTCTTTTGATTCTCACTAAGGAAGGGAGTAGTAACCTTCAAATTTCGAGTATTCCAGTAGTTTGTGACTTTCCTGAAGTCTTCCCTGAGGATATCACTTCTCTTCCTCCGGAGCGGGAAGTGGAATTCTCTATTGACCTGATACCGGGAACGACTCCAATATCCGTTTCTCCGTATCGGATGGCACCACTTGAATTAAGAGAATTAAATGACCAATTGGAAGAGTTATTGGCTAAGTACTTTGTTCGATCCAGTGTTTCACCCTGGGGAGCTCCAGTGTTGTTGGTAAAGAAGAAGGATGGTGGAATGCGGTTATGTATTTATTACCGTCAATTGAATAAGGTCACCATCAAGAACAAATACCCATTGCCAAGGATAGACGATATGTTAGATCAATTGAAAGGAGCCTGTTTGTTCTCGAAGATTGATTTGCGGTCGGATTATCTTCAGATTCGGGTGAAGAGTTCAGATGCACCAAAGACTGCGTTTAGAACCCGTTATGGCCATTATGAATTTTTGGTGATGCCTTTCGGTGTGACGAATGCTCCGGCTGTTTTCATGGATTATATGAATCGGATATTTCAACCTTACTTGGACCAATTTGTGGTGATTTTCATTGATGATATTCTTATCTATTCTCGCGACCTTCAAGAGCACGGAGAACACCTAAGAATTGTTTTATCCATTTTGCAAGAAAGACAACTATTTGCCAAGCTAAGTAAGTGTGAATTTTGGATATCGAAGGTGAATTTCCTTGGACATGTCATATATCAAGGGGGTGTTGCAGTTGATCCATCCAAAGTTGAAGCAGTGATAAATTGGGAGAGACCGAAGAATGTGTCTGAAGTTAGAAGCTTTTTGGGACTAGCAGGGTATTATAGAAGGTTTATTAAAGGCTTTTCCCAACTGGCTTTACCGATGACGAGACTTACTCGGAAGGATTGTTATTATGAATGGGATTCAGCTTGTGAGTAAAGTTTTATGAGCTTGAAAGAGAGATTGACGACCGCTCCTATTTTGGTTATTCCTGATCCTAGCAAGTCGTATAAGGTGTACTGCGATGCGTCGAAGATGGGATTAGTAGGGGTGTTATTGCAAGATGGACATGTAGTGGCCTATGCTTCACGACAGTTGAAAGTTCATGAAGAGAATTGTCCAACGCATGATTTAGAATTGGCGGCAGTTGTATTTACCTTGAAGGTGTGGCGTCACTACTTGTATGGTGTATGTTTTGAGATGTTTAGCGACCACAAGAGCTTAAAGTACCTCTTTGATCAAAAGGAGTTGAACATGCGTCAACGGAGGTGGATGGAATACTTGAAAGATTATGACTTGGAACTAAGATACCATCTGGGTAAAGCGAATAAAGTGGCAGACGCTTTAAGCAAGAAGGTGTTGCATACCGCCGACTTGATGATGCTAGAGTATACTTTATTGGAGAAATTTCGAGATCTAAATCTTCAATTTAATTGGACTTCTAATTGTGTGGTTATGGGGAATTTGGATATCAATTCTACTCTTAGGGAAGAAATCCAACAAGAGCAAGGGTTAGATGAGAAGTTGCAAGGAGTGTTATTGCAACCGGGTTTTATGCGAGCTACCGACGGAGTCATTGTATTTAACCAAAGGATTTGTGTTCCGGATAACACGGAGTTAAAAAGGAGGATTTTGGATGAAGCGCATAAGGGTACTTTTACTATACATCCGGGATCTTCGAAGATGTACCAAGATCTAAAGAGAGACTATTGGTGGTCCGGGATGAAAAGAGATATTGCGGGGTATGTGTCGGAATGTGTGGTGTGTCAACAAGTAAAGATCGAGCACCAAAGACCGGGTGGCTTGTTGCAACCTCTAGAAATTCCGGTGTGGAAATGGGATAGTATTTCGATGGATTTTGCCATGGGATTACCCCGTGCCCAAGGTGGCTATGATTCAAATTGGGTGATTGTGGACCGGTTGACGAAGTCTGCTCATTTCTTGGCCGTAAAGACCACTTATAAGGCGAGTCATCTCGCAAGGTTATTCATTTCGGAGATAGTAAGGTTGCATGGTATTCCTACTAGTATTGTTTCGGATAGAGATCCAGAATTTACTTCGAGATTTTGGAGAGCTTTTCAACAAGCTATGGGGACGAAGTTGTGTATGAGCACGTCGAATCATCCGCAAACGGATGGTCAGACGGAACGGATAATACAGACTATGGAGGATATGTTGAGAGCTTGTGTGTTGGGGAGTGGAGGAAATTGGATCGAACTTTTGCCCTTGATTGAGTTCTCTTATAATAATAGTTATCATGCAAGCATCTGTATGGCACCTTACGAGGCGTTGTATGGTAGGAAGTGTAGGACACCGTTGTGTTGGGCAGAAGTGGGGGAGGATAAAATGTTGGAATCCCGAGATTATTCACGAAACTACGGAGAAAATTAAGATGATCCGTGATAAGATTAAACAAGCCCAAGATCATCAAAAGAGTTATGCGGATAACCGTAGAAGACCTTTAGAATTTGAAGAAGACGATCACGTGTTTTTGAAAGTTACTCCGAGGTTGCGGTAGAAAGGACCGTTTCGATCGCGGAAGTTAAGTCCGAGATACATAGGACCGTATCAGATCTTGGAGAGAATTGGTGAAGTAGCTTATAGATTAGCCTTACCGCCTTCTCTGTCCGAGATGCACGATGTTTTTCATGTATCTCAGCTTAGGAAATTTGTACCAGATCCTCTTCAGCCAATTTTACCAGATACAATTTAGATAGAAGCAGATTTGACATTTGAGCCTCAACCGAGTCGTATCACCGGAAGAGAAACTAAAGTGTTAAGGAATAAAGAGATTCCTCTTGTTAAGGTCCAGTGGGATGAGACGCATCCGGGTGATGCAACTTGGGAATTAGAATCAGAGATGCGGGAGGTCTATCCTCACCTTTTCAGGTAATTGTTTTAAATTCGTGGGCGCATTTCTATTTAAGGGGGGAGGATGTAATACCCTGCAAACTGTTTTACTCCGGATAATATTAGTTGTGATCAACTGAGTCCCAGTGTACTCTGATAAGTTATCTGCAGAGATAATTAGGGTAACTGTCAGATTTAGAGTAAATCCAAATTAATATTATCTGACTCTATGATAGTTTAATATTTGGACTTAAAAGACTTTTTGGACAATTAGTAGTGTTGCTAATTGATGATATTTTCTATATAATTTCTTTTTCCCTCATTTCCAAACATAGTTAACTTGGAGAAGAAAAGGAAAGGAAGGAAAAGGGAGAGAAAAGGAGAAAAAACCCAAGAGCAAGAACATCATCATCTCTTCATCAAATCTTCACCCAGTCATCTTCAAACCTTCACCATCTTCATCTATTCAAGGTGGGTTCTAGTTAGATGCTTTTGTTTTAGATTTTTCTTAGATTCTAAGACCTAGGTTAGAGTTGTAAGAGAATTGGATTAATTGCAAAATCTTGGGAATTAACGGTTAAAATGTGTTAGAAACTGAGTAGTATGAGTCATATGAGTGTAGAATCGTTTATGTTTGATTGTATGATGTTTGGATATGTTTTGGTGGGGTTTTGGGACCAAGGGAGATTAGCTGTTACGCTGATGAAGTTTCTGAAATTCCCATATTCGCACTGCGAATCCCCCAGCGAAGGGGAAATCATGGGCTCGCTGGCAGCTCGCACTACGAAGGAGAAGGCGAGCGTTCGACAGTGGTTCGCCCTGCGAACCTTACGTTGTTTTTGCCACTGCCTTGGTTCGCCAGCGTTCACACTGCGAATGGTGCAGCGAACAAGTGTTGGCTAGGCGTTCGCTAGACGCTTCGTACTGCGAATGAAGTAGCGAGCGTTCACTGGCTTATTCGCAATGCGAACATAGCAGAACATCCAATTTGTTTCTTGTATAACTTTTGACTCGGTTATCCGTTTTGTGTATTCTTGATATCGTTGTGAAGCTAGGAACATATTCTAGCGAATGGTAGTGGGAAAATATCTATTTATTGCCTGATCAAATGAATCGGAGAGACACGTAAATTGGTATAAATTGCGGTATGTTGAATTTCGGTGTTCCATTATGTGATTGACGATGATGACCTTATTCAACTGATGATAATCAATACACAACTGCATTCCACCATTCTTTTTCTTTACCAACAACACTGGAGCTCCCTAGGGCGAAACACTGGGTCGAACAAAATGCTTGGCCAACAAATCCTCCAATTGATCCTTTAATTCTCTCAATTCAAGTGGTGCCATCCGATACGGAGAAACGGATATTGGAGTCGCTCCCGGTATCAGGTCAATAGAGAATTCCACTTCCTGCTCCGGGGGAAGATAAGTGATATCCTCGGGGAAGACTTCCGGAAAATCACAAACTACCGGAATACTCAAGACTTAGCAAGAATCAAAAGAACAGATTTTTCTTCCTAAAACAAGAAATTAATCATTCCAACCGTACCTTTTAAAATAATAGTTAACACATCCTTCAGAGTAGCTTCAATAGATGGAATAATGATTAATTTTTCTTCACATCCGATAAATACTGAATTAGCTGAAAGCCAATCCATTCCCAGAACAACATCCACTTTCTTAAGCCGTAAGCAAATCAAATCAATTTGGAAAACTCTTTCATTCACCGATAAAACACAATATTCACACATTAAAGGTGTTTCAACCATCTCATCCATGGCAGTAGTAACCACCATGGGTGGAGACAACGGAACCGCTTGTAACCCAAGCCGCTTTACACATTGCATCGATACAAAAGAGTGGGTAGCTCCACAATCAAATTAAACAAAGCAAGGATTTCCATTCATAAAACACGTACCAGCAATCAAAGAGTTATCACCCTTTGTCTTCCTTGCATCCAAGGTATATACTCGGCCGATATTCTTTCCTTGCGTCTGATTCCTCTTCTGAGGACAATCCCTTGATAAATGGCCCACCTTATTACACTGATAACACCTTATTCCTTCCCAACTGCACCTACCAAAATGGTCCTTCCCATAATTTCGGCATACCGGAGGCGCACTAGTCCTGGAACTCTGAACTTGTTTCCCTTTGAAAGATTGTTGTCTCGGTCTAAATTGTTGATTCGATCTCCCATGATCACTTTGATTCACCCTACTTAACTCTCCTTCTGCTTGCACCTTCTTTAAGCTATGCTCCGCCACATAACACTGTCGTAACAATTCAGTATAGCTTGTCAATTCTCTCTGAGACACACTATGTCAAATTTCAGCCCTTAAACCAAACAGAAACTGATCAATCTTCCACCTCTCATCAGAAGCATACATTGCTTGTCTAGAATAAGCAGCCATAACCTCGAACTTTTCCGCATAAGAAGCCATAGTCAAGTTACCTTGTCTCAGCTGTTGAAACTCGAATTCCTTTTGAGACCTTAAGGAACTTGGGAAATACTTCTCCATAAAAGTTATCTTAAACTGCTACCATACTTTCGGTACATCTTGAATTGTCATTAAGGCTGAAGCGCTTTCCCACCATCTCATGGCAGGACCCTTTAACAAGTGAGAAACGAAAACAACCTTATTTTCCTCACTGCACTGAACTATCAAGAAAATCCGCTCCATACCGGATATCCATTCATGAGCCTTTACTGGATCTAACCCTCCCTGAAACTCTGGAGGATTCATACGAATGAAATCCCTAAAGGTCCCACCTGCAGCTTCGGGAACAACCACTGGAGGATGCACACCACCAGCCATTTGCTATACCATTTGTTGCACAAACTGATTCTGCTGCTGCTGCATCTGTTGCATAAACTGATACAGAGGGGCATTCCTTCATCCCCTGGTGGATTTGTCCCTGCTGGAGTAGTTCTCGGCCTACCACGGTTGTTTCTGCGTCGGTCGGTCATGTTCCTAAATGTCATACAGATAGGAATAAGTTGATCAGGCTCAATACCATAAATATAACACGTAAGACCAATGGCGACACAATGCATATGAAACGGAAAGAATCACTTATACTATTTCATGGCTAGGTCGAGGATACGACCTGCTCTGATACCAACTGTAACACCCATATATAAAACTCATACATCAAAGCATAAATTATTATATATAGATCCAACTATTTGGTACTGAAATACTATAAGTTCCTAGTTAACACGTTATATACATTAAATGCCCTAAATACAAAGTTCTAAAGTCTACGGCATAACATATACAAGATGTCCCAAAATGCACTAAGAACTAGATCAATACAATGATCTCAAAATAAAACACCATAGCGAAAACCATGCCATCTCAAAAGCTACGATCCATAAGGAAAAGTCAAACCATTTTATCCTTACCCTTCGCTGAACCTTTAGTACCTGTGATGTAAACAACAACGTGGGGTGAGATACATAAAATCTCAGTGAGTTCGCTATCTTATAGTCCTCTCGGCTTTACAAGGTTCTAACATCCTAACTCAAGTCAAAAGGGAAGGAAAATGACATTGAGTACACACACGCCATATGTGGATTCACAATAGGGAGCCTGTTAACTCACACTAGTACCAAAGTAAGTCCTGAGCCTGTTAACTCAAGAATCTCGCTAATCGATAACCGTACCAAGGCATCCCCTGTTCCCGTCCGCTTCTACGTCTAGAAGACGATCTGAGTCATGGATCCTTGTATTTACTTGGCATACGAATTGGATTTGGGATCATCGGCCCGTGCACCGTGATCCGTCACTTCACACGGCCCGTACACTGTCACAAGTCTCTTTACCCGTAGGCTCCATTCGTACTATACGCGGGAATCAAACCTGCCAAGTGATTGTGCATACGTTTCAGAGAAGGTGCTTGAGTCTCATGAAACTACACCGTAAGATAAACTGGTTATGATTACTAGACACACGCCTCGGCCTCTTCTGCACGAGCGTTGTTATTATGTCATTTCCACACTTTTCGACCATTGTTGACGGTATTATTCCTCACTCTACCTATTTCATATTTTAACATGCATACATATTCAAACATGTTTAACAATAAGAACATAGACAATTAGTCATTAATCACATAATGGAAACACATAATTCAATATACCACCAATTATACCAATCCACGGTTCCCTCCGATTTATTTAATCGGGCAATAACCAGGAATTCCTCACTACCATTGCTAGAGGATGTTCATAGCTTCACAACGATACCAAGAACACTCACAACGGATAAACGAGGTAAAAGTTATGAAAGAAACAAATTGGGGGATCTGTCAAGTTTGCAATGCGAAGAAGTCAGCGAGTGCTCGCTACTTCATTCGTAGTGCGAAGCGTCCAGCGAACAATGGCAGAACCGAAACAAGCTAAAGTTCGCAGCGCGAACCACTGGCGAATGTCTAGCGAACGTTCGCCTTTCCATTCACCGTGCGAACAACCATCGAGTGCATGATTTCCCCTTCGCTGGGGGATTCGCAGTGCGAATCTGGGAAAATGCAGAAGTTCTGCAGCGTCACAGCTGAGTTCCCATGGGTCCAAAACTCCACCAAAACATATCCAAACATCCTACAATCAAATATAGATGATTCTACGCGCATGTAACTTATACTACTCAGTTTGTAACACCTTTCAACCATTGGATTTCATCGATTACAAAATTTAAGCAATTTCCATAAAAACCTAACTTAAGCTATAATCATTTCTAACTCTAAACTTAAGTTTCTATCCAGAACCCACCTTGAATAGATGAAGATGGTGATGATTGGAAGACGATTTGATGAAGATTTGATGATTTTGATCTTGGACTTTTTCCTCTTTTTCTCTCCCTTTCCTTCTCATTTCTTTCTCTCCAAAACCCTTTCTATCTTTTTCTTTTTCTTGGTCTAATAAGGAAAATGAAGGGAAAGAAAAGATATAGTATAATATCATCAATTAGCAACACTAATAATTGTCCAAAAAGTCACTAAAGTCCAAATACTTAAATATCTCAGAGTCAGATAATATTAATTGGATTTACTCTAAGTTCAACAGTTACCCTAATTATCTCTGCAGATAATTTCTCAGAGTACACTGGGACTCAGTTTATCACAACTAATATTATCCAGAATAAAATAATTTACGGGGTATTACAATGTTTGAGAGTGAATATGCATGCTAAAAGAAAGATGTAATGGGAAGAGTGAGGAAACCTCAATGCGGAACTATAGTATAATCTAGTGCTATGACTAGGAAATTATCGAAACCCTAGACGGCAAGGCACGGGCACCTGATGTAGGAAGGTACGTTTGTGACGAGATTGTCCTAGGTGAGAGTGAACACTAGTATGGAACATGTTTGTAAACCATTGTGGTTTAGTGAAAGGCGAACCTGGCCTTGAGGCATTAGGACCTAGTGATTGTCGAATACAATCACGTTTGTGTGTGTGATCACGTAATCGTAACCGGTTATTTTGAGTTGCAGTTTCACGAGTCTCGAGCTCCTCTGAAACGTATGCATGACTACTTGGCAAGTTTGATTCCCGTGTGCAGTATGAATGGCGCTCAGGGAGCGTATGCTTGTGACGGTTAATGGCCCGTCTGAAGTAACAGTTCATAATGATTAATGGCCCGTAGAACCCGAATCCATTCGTATGTCAAGTAGGTTACAAGGATCCATGACTCGGGTCAACTTCTAGACGTAGAAGCGGATGGGAAAAAGGGATGCCTTGGTATGGTTATCTATTAGTGATATTGTGAGTTGATGAACTCATGACATGTTTCCATATACTGTGAGATTTGGAATTGTGAACTTGAAGTCCTTTCCCTTTTCCCCTTGGACTTATGTAGGATTGTTAGAACCTTGTAAAGCCGAGAGGACCTATAAGATAGGGAACTCACTGAGATTGATGTATCTCACCACATGCTGTTGTTGTTTACAACACAGGTACTACAAGTTCGGCGAAGGGTAAGGACAAAGTTGTTTGACTTTTCCTTACGGATCGTAGCTTTTGTGTGGCAAGGCTTTCGTTGTGAAGATTTTTTTGGGATCATTATTTGATCTAGTTCTGAGTATTGGAACATCTTGTACATATGATGCCATAGTTTTTTTAGTATATAGTATTTTGGGCATGTATATGTATAATGTGTTAACTAGGGACTTATGTTATTTCAGTACCAAAACGTGAATTCATGTATGATATGGATGCTTTGATGTATTGTATTGTATATGGGTGTTACAGTTGGTATCAGAGCAGGTCGTATTCTTGACCTAGCCATGAAATAGTATAAGTATTTTCTTTCCATTTCCTATGCGGTGTGTCGCCATTGGTCTTGAGTGTTATATTTATGGTATTGAGCCTGATCAACTTAATCCTATCTGTATAAAATTTAGGAACATGGCTGACAGACGCAGAAACAACCGTGGCAGACCGAGAACCACTCCAGCAGAGAAAAATCCACCAGGTGACGAGGGGAATGCCCCTTTGTATCAATTCATGCAACAGATGCAGCAACAACAAAATCAGTTTGTGCAACAAATGGTACAGCAAATGGCTGGTGACCTGCATCCTCCAGTGGTTGTTCCTGAAGCTGGATGGGGAACCTTTAGGGATTTCATTCGTATGAATCCTCCGGAGTTTCAGGGGGGGTTAGATCTGGTAAAGGCTCATGAATGGATATCCGGTATGGAGCGAATTTTCTTAATAGTTCAGCGCAGTGAGAAAAATAACGTGGTCTTCGCTTCTCACTTATTGAAGGGTCCTGCCATGAGGTGGTGGGAGAGCGCTTCAGCTTTAATGACAATTCAAGAGGTACTGAAGGTATGGTAACAATTTAAGATAAATTTTATGGAGAAGTATTTTCCAAGTTCCTTAAGATCTCAGAAGGAATTCGAGTTTCAATAGTTGAGACAAGGTAACTTGACCGTGGCTTCTTATGCGGAAAAGTTCGAGGTTATGGATGCTTACTCTAGGCAAGCCATGTATGCTCCTGACGATCAGTGGAAGATCGATCAATTTCTGTTTGGGTTGAAGGCTGAAATTTCACATAGCGTGTCTCAGATGGAACTCACAGCTTGAAGAAGGTACAAGCGGAAGGAGAATTGAGTAGGTTAAATCAAAGAGACTGAGGAAGATCAAATCAACAGTTTAGACCAAGTCAACAATCTTTCAAAGGAAAGCAAGTTCAGAGTGCTAGGACTAGTGCACCTCCCGTATGTCGCAACTGTGGTAGAAATCATCATGGAAGGTGTGGTATCGAAGGAGTGAAGTGCTATCAGTGCCAGAAAGTGGGCCATTTGGCGAGGGTTTGTCCTCAGAGTAGGAATCAGACACCAGGGAAGAATACCGGCTGGGTTTACACTTTGCATGTGAAGAAAGCAAAGGGTGACAACTCTTTGATTGCTGGTACGTGTTTCGTAAATGGACATCCTTGTTTTGTATTATTTGATTGTGGAGCAACGCACTCCTTTATATCGAGGCAATGTATGAAGTGGCTAGGGTTGCAAGCTATTCTGTTGTCTCCACCCATGGTGGTTACTACTGCCATGGATGAGATTGTTGAAACACCTTTAATGTGTGAAAATTGTGTTCTATCTGTGAATGGAAGAATTTTCCTGATTGATCTAATTTTTTTACCTCTTAAGAAAGTGGATGTTGTTTTGGGAATGGATTGGCTTTCAGCTAATTCGGTATTTATCGGGTGTGAAGAAAAGCTAATCATTATTCCATCCGTTGAGGCTACTCCAAGGGATGTGATAATTACTATTTTGGAAGGTATGGTTGGAATGATTAATTTCTTGTTTGAAAAGGAAAAGTCTGTTCTTTTGGTTCTTACTAAGGAGGAGAGTAACAACCTCCAAATGTGGAGTATTCTGGTAGTCTGTGAATTTCCCCAAGTTTTCCCCGAGGATATCACTTCTCTTCCTCCGGAGAGGGAAGTGGAATTCTCTATTGACCTGATACCGGGAACGGCTCGAATATTCGTTTCTCCGTATCAGATGGCACCACTTGAATTAAGAGAACTAAAGGATCAATTGGAAGAATTGATGGCTAAGCATTTTGTTCGCCCAAGTGTTTCGCCCTGGGGAGCTCCAGTGTTGTTGGTAAAGAAGAAGGATGGTGGAATGTGGTTGTGTATTGATTACCGTCAGTTGAATAAAGTCATTATTAAGAATAAATACCCACTACCAAGGATAGACGACCTGTTATATCAATTGAAAGGAGCCTATGTGTTCTCGAAGATTGATTTACGGTCAGGATATCATCAGGTTTGGGTGAAGAGTTCAGATGTACCAAAGACTATGTTTAGAACCCGTTATGGTCATTATGAATTTTTGGTGATGCCTTTCGGTGTGACGAATGCTCCCGCAGTTTTCATGGATTCTTTGAATCGGATATTTCAACCTTACTTGGATCAATTTGTAGTGATCTTTATTGATGACATTCTTATCTATTCTCGTGATTCTCAAGAGCACGGAGAACACCTAAGAATCGTTTTATTGATCTTACAAGAAAGACAACTTTTTGCCAAGCTAAGAAAGTGCGAGTTTTGGATGTCGGAGGTTAATTTTCTTGGTCACGTCATATCTCAAGGAGGTGTGGCGGTAGACGCATCAAAAGTTGAAGCGGTGATTAATTGGGAGAGACCGAAGAACGTTGCAGAAATCAGAAGTTTCTTGGGTTTGGCAGGTTATTATAGAAGATTTATTCAAGGTTTTTCCCAACTGACTTTACCAATGACGAGACTTACTGTAATACCCCGTATTATTTAAATGCTCAATTGGATATCAGATGTGATCGGATGAGTATCTATGTGCTCTACCTTTGGTAAATTAGATTAATGGAATCCTTTAAGTACTTTAATTATCGACACTTGGGATCAATAGAGAAACTAATGAACTCTGAAGAGATCAATTTATTATTAGTTCAAGAGAGACTTTTAGGATAACTCTAATAATTGATCAATTGGTTGAGATGACAAAATATCAATTGGAGATATTTTACTCTATTGGATTATACTATATAATATTGGTTTATATATATATATATATATTTGAAAAGAGAAAAGAAAAGAAGAAAAGATAGTAAAAGGAGAAGAAGAGGAAAGGAAGTGAAGAAGAGAAGAAGAAGGGAGAAGAGAGAAACCCATGGATCATCATCATAATCATCACCATCTTCTTCAAACTCGTCTTCGACTATCAGGTGGGTTCTAGTTAGAAACTCTAAGTTCTAGAAATAGATGTTTGGAACTTAGGTTAGAAATTGAAAGAAAATGATTAACTGTTGAATCAGTGAAATCTAACGGATAAAATGAGTTATAAACTGTGTAGTATAATCATTAGCCATGTATGATCATCTATTAATGCAAGTTTGTGTGTTGGGTGAAGTTTTGGATGGGTTTTTGGTCCCAAAGCTCTGTTTTCACGCTGCTGGGAAACCCAATTTTCGCAGGTTCGTACTGCGAGTCCCCTAGCGAAGGGGAAATTGAACATTCGCTGGCTATTCGCAAGGCAATGGTGAGAGCGAACATTCGCCAGAGGTTCGCACTGCGAACTTTACCTTGTTTTGGTTCTGCCACGATTCACCAGAAGCTCGCATTGCGAATGGGGTAGTGAACCCAATGTTGTTTAGGCATTCGCTGGGAGATTCGCACTGCGAATGAGAGAGCGAGCATTCGCTGTCTTCTTTTCAAAGCGAACATGACATCTTTTCTGTTTTTTTTCCTTCATAACTTTTGATCCGTAACTCGGATCGGGACGTTCTTGGTGTCATTAGAAAGCTATGACGACCCTCTATCTGATATAAAGTGAAAATCTTGGGTATGATGTGGGATATTTTATTTAGTGGAAAATGAAGGAAAGTAATGTTTTGTGAAAGGTTGGAATTGACATCTTTTGAATCGTAAATCCGATCGAGGCATATTTATAGCCAATGTAAAGCTGTGAAAATATCCTACGTGATAAGAGTGAGAAATATTGATTTTGTTACCCGATTAAATGACTTGGAGGGAAACCGAAAGTGATGTTTTATGTGATGTGTGATTATATGTATTTATTTGTAATATTTGTGTTATGCCATATCTATCTAATATTGTTGTTAAAATGAATGAGATAATATGCATGTTAAAATGAGTTCGGGAGAGTGAGGAAACTTTACCCCGAAAACAAATGACATAGTTAAGATTGGTATAATTCTAGGTTGTGACTAGAATTGTGATAGAAACTCTGAATGACAACGCTCGTGCATGAGAGGCCGAGGCGTGTGTCCAGTACAACATGGTATAGAAAGAGCGAAACACTAGTATGGAACACGTGTGTGTAAATCATTATAATTTTTGTAATAAGGCGAATGTGGCCTTGTGATTGTCTAATACAATCACGTAGTGTATATGATCACGTAATCAGACTGTTTTATCCCTTAATAAATATCCGTGACCCGTGTCCATAACTCTTGAGAAGGGCTGGCCGGGGAAAGTGTTTATTAAGTAAGTGACCGTGACCCGTGTCCATAATCCTTTGGAAGGACTGGCCGGGGAAAGTTACTTAGTGGTGGTATTAGTGACCCGTGTCCATAACCTCTTGGGTAGGCTGGCCGGGGAAAGTACCGTATGTAGGTAACCGTGACCCGTGTCCATAACCTCTTGTGTAGGCTGGTCGAGGAAAGTTATCTATGTTAGCTCCGGGACCTGTGTCCATAATCCTTTGAGAGGACTGGCCGGGAATGGATGTCTATGCTTTTAAGGATCCGTGACTCGTGTTGAACTCTCTTGTAGGGTTGGCCGGGGAAAGATGCCTTGGGTTGTAATGCCGATTAGTGATAATATTTATGAGTTAACAGACTCATGACATGTTTCCATATAGTGTGAGTTGGTGAGATTGTGAACTCAAAGTCATTTTCCCTTCCCCTTGACTTGAGTTAGTGTTATTTCTGTGCTTTTGAGGTTGGCATTTATTTTGCTAAAACAATTATAGCAGCAAGATGTTGAAACATGAAGTTCTAATTTGCTGCATTCAACATGTCGAATGAAGATGTCCCATACCTGCTCCTAGGACATCGCGTTTTGGATTCAGTTTTTAATGCAGATTCTGTTGCTGTGAATTGTTACTAAATATTCTGTGAATATTTAGTTATCCTATGTGGCATCCAAAGCATTTTTGGATTGTGGTTATTTGTTGGTTTTTCGGATTTGCTGCTGTTTCTAATTATGGAGACATAATAGGAAACTTTGGATTGAAGACCTATTTTGTTAGAGTTAATTTTGCAAATTTGTGAGCAGTCTATTTGCTACGTTTTTGAAGCCCATTTCAGTCCAGATTAAATGCTATATATTGACTGATGTAAACCTAGTTTAGGTGTGGAACTTACTTGTGTTTTGTTAGGGTTTTCGAGTGTATTTTGTGAGCCTAACTGGTATCATTCTGATAACAGTATAAGGACTGGTTTTTGTGTTGTAAGTTCTGTCAAGTTACTCATAAGCTTTTAAGCATTGAGTTTCTTGTGTGTCAATTCTCATAAGCTGTGAAGTACTGAGAATTGTGTGTTTTGAAAGTGTGACTTTCGGTTTGTTACTTGTGTGGAAAGGTACCAATCACGGGTTGTGGTTGTAGAGGGATTTGAGGAGGGCCTCATACCTAGGTGAGTCTTAGGTAGAAGTCATAGGAAGGGTAGTGATTAAGTGAGCAGATTATTCGGTTATTGTATGATCTGTGAATTGATATTATCGTATATCGGTTTCATCCCTGGCTTGGTAGCCCCCAGAGTAGGTGTGTTAGACCGAACTGGGTAAACATATCACTGTGTTATTTACTTTCTGCACTGTTAATTTTATTGTTATCTTGTTCATTGTGTTGGTTATCAGTGTCTCAACATTTGTGTAGGACATCTGATATCTGTGCCAGAATTTCAGTTAGGATAGATAGAACCCTGTAAAGCCGAGAGGACCTATAAGATAGGGAAATCACTGAGATTTGATGTATCTCACCCCACTATAGTTGCTATATTTCAGGTACTTGCAGGTTTGATTTACAAGTGGAGCTATGCTTGGAGGTTTCAAAAGAAGCTTAGTAGAGCTTATTCCGCTGTGCATTTGTTGTATACAATTGAGGATATTGTATATTCTTAGATTTTTTTTTCTTTGGCTAGTTTCCATGACTTGTGCCATGTGTTGTATTTATGTTTTAGAAATGGACAACTATGTGAACTATGCCATTAGGCGCTTTTGATGTGTCAGTACCAAATAAAATGCTTGTATTGTATTATTCTAGATATATATTATACAGGGCATTACACTTACTCGAAAGGATTGTTCGTATGAGTGGGATTCAGCTTGTGAAATAAGTTTTCTGAGTTTGAAGGAAAGAATGACGACCGCCCCTGTTTTAATTATTCCTGATCCTAGCAAGTCGTATGAGGTATACTGCGATGCATCGAAGCTAGGATTAGGAGGTGTGTTAATGCAAGATGGACATGTGGTGGCTTATGCTTCTCGATAATTGAAAGCCCATGAAGAGAATTATCCAACACACGATTTGGAATTGGCGGCAGTTGTGTTTACTTTGAAAGTGTGGCGCCATTATTTGTATGGTGTACGTTTCGAGATGTTCAGCGACCACAAGAGCTTAAGGTGTCTTTTTGATCATAAAGAGTTGAACATGCGTCTACGGAGGTGGATGGAGTATTTGAAGGATTATGATTTGGAACTAAAATACCACCCGGGTAAAGCGAATAAAGTAGCGGATGCACTGAGTAGGAAAGTGTTACATAATGTCGAGTTGATGGTGTTAGAGTATGCCTTATTGGAGAAGTTTAGGGATCTAAATCTTCAATTTGTTTGGACTCCTGATTGTGTGATTATGGGAAATTTGAATATCAGTTCTACTCTTAGGGAGGAAATCCAACAAGGACAAGGGTTGGATGAGAAGTTACAAGAAGTGATGACTCAACCGGGTTTCGAGCGGAGTACCGACATAATCATTTTGTTTAATCAAATAATTTGTATTTCGGATGATGCAGTGTTGAAAAGAAGGATTTTGGAAGAAGCACATAAGGGTACTTTTACTATACATCCTGGTTCTTCGAAGGTGTATCAAGACTTAAAGAGGGACTATTGGTGGTCCGGGATGAAAAAGGATATTGCGGTGTACGTGTCGGAATGTGTCGTGTGCCAACAAGTGAATATCGAGCACCAAAGACCAGGGGGCTTGTTGCAACCTTTAGAAATTCCAGTATGGAAGTGGGATAGTATTTCCATGAACTTCGCAGTTGGACTATCCCGTACTCAGGGTGGCTATGACTCGGTTTGGGTAATTGTAGATAGGTTGACGAAATCTGCGCATTTCTTGGCCGTAAAGACTACTTACAAGGCGAGTCATCTCGCAAGGTTGTTCATTTTGGAAATAGTGAGATTGCATGGTATTCCCTCTAGTATTGTTTCAGATAGAGATCCAAAGTTTACTTCAAGATTTTTGAGAGAATTCCAACAAGCTATGGGAACGAAGTTGTGTTTAAGCACGTCGAATCATCCGCAAATGGATGGTCAAATGGAACGGACAATGTAAACCATGGAAGATATGCTAAGGGTTTGCATACTTGTAAGTGGAGGAAATTGGATAGAACTTTTACTATTGATCGAGTTCTCTTATAATAACAGTTATCATGCAATTATTGTTATGTCTCCTTATGAGGCATTGTATGGAAGGAAGTGTAGGACGCCATTGTGTTGGGCAGAGATTGGTGAAGATAGACTTTTAGGACCCGAGATTATTCATGAAACTACGAAAAAGATTAGGATGATCCGTGGTAAAGTTAAACAAGCACAAGATCATCAGAAGAGTTACACGGATAATCGTAGAAGACCTTTGGAGTTTGACGAGGGGGATCTTGTGTTTTTGAAGGTTACCCCGAGATTGAGGTTGAAAGGATCGTTTAAGTCGTGGAAGTTAAGTCTGAGATACGTGGGACCATATTAAATTTTAGAAAGAATTGGTGAAGTAGCGTACAGATTAGCCCTACCGCCTTCTCTGCCAGAAATGCACGATGTTTTTCATGTATCTTAGCTTCAGAAGTTTGTTCCGGATCCTCTTCAGCCAATTCTACCTGATACGATTGAGATAGAAGCAGATTTAACGTTTGAGCCTCAACCGAGTCGTATCACAGGAAGGGAAATTAAGGTGTTAAGAAATAAAGAGATTCCTCTTGTTAAGGTTTTGAGGGATGAAACGCATCCGGGTGACGCAACGTGGGAATTGGAACCCCGAGATGCGAGAAGTTTATCCTCATCTTTTCAGGTAATTACTTTAAATTCGTGTGCGAATTTCTATTTAAGGGGGGAGGATGTAATACCCCGTAAATTATTTTACTCTGGATAATATTGGTATGATCAAGTGGGTTTCGGCTTACTCTAAGAATTTATTGGTTAAAATAATTAGAATAAACCGATGAGCTCAGAGCAAATCAAATTAATATTATCTGACTCTGAGGTTTTAATTTTTGGAGCTTTAGTGATTATTTGAACAATTATTAGTGTTACTAATTAATGATATTTTCTGTATCAATTCTTTTCCTCTCATTTTCCAAACATAGTAACTTTTGAGAGAGAGAAAATAGAGAGAAGGAAGAGCAAAGGAAAGAAAGAGAAGAGAAAAGAAAAGTTTGGATCATCCTCTAGTCTTCATCAAATCATCTCATCTTCTTCATCATCATCCTCTATTCAAGGTGGGTTCTAGATAGATGCTTTAGTTGTAGAATTTCTTGAGTTTTAGAGTTAGGGTTGGTTTGAGAGAAAATGAATAATTTTGCTAAAATCATGAATCTAATGGTAGAAAATTGATATAAATTGCGTAGTATAATCGTATTATGCATATGATCATTGATGATGCTTGTTTATGCTGATTGGGAATGTTTTGGGTTGAGAAAGATGAATTTTGGACCTTGAAACTATGGGAAAATGCAGTTGAGAATGACTGTTCTGGTGCAGAGCGTCGGGCGGTGTTCAGAGCGCCGAGCGACGCGAAGCGAGCGCCCCTGCTTCGTCGGGCGATGCCCAAAAGGCGCAGCATGGCACGCTTATGTATCTTTTGAGTTTGGTTGGGGAATTTACGCCCCTGCTTCGCCGGGAGAAGTAGAGGCGAAGGGGGCAGCGCCGGGCGATGCCTGGAGCGCCGGGCGCTCTTGGGACTTTTTTCAAATGTACCCTTTTCTTCATAAAATTCATAACTTTTGTTCCGTGTATCCGATTTGAGTGTTCTTGGTACCGATAGAGAGCTAGGGAAATATTCTACCTGTTGGAAGTGAAAATACTAGTTTCGATGCCCGATTAAATAAATCGAAGGGAACCAGAATTGGTGTGACTTGTGATATGTTGTTTTATGTGATTCTGTTATGCAATTACTTGTGATTACCTATTTTCCCTTGTTGATTAATTATGTTTGAGAGTGAATATGCATGCTAAAATAAAGATGTAGTAGGAAAAGTGAGGAAACCTCAAATTATCGAAACCCTAGACGGCAAGGCTCGGGCACCTGACGTAGGAAGGTACGTCTGTGACGAGATTGGCCTAGGTGAGAGTGAACACTAGTATGGAACATGTGTGTAAACCATTGTGGTTTGGTGAAAGGAGAACGTGGCCTTTAGGCATTGTGACCTTGTGATTGTCAAATACAATCACGTTTGTGTGTGTGATCACGTAATCGTAACCGGTTGTTTTGAGTTGCAGTTTCATGAGTCTCGAGCTCCTCTGAAACATATGCATGACTACTTGGCAGGTTTGATTGCCGCGTGCAGTACGAATGGCGCTCAGGGAGCGTATGCTTGTGACGGTTAATGGCCCGTGTGAAGTGACGGTTCATAACGGTTAATGGCTCGTAGAACCCGAATCCATTCGTATGTCAAGTAGGTTACAAGGATCCATGACTCGGGTCGACTTCTAGACGTAGAAGCGGACGAGAAAAAGGGATGCCTTGGTATGGTTATCGATTAGTGATATTGTGAGTTGATGAACTCATAACATGTTTCCATATAGTGTGAGATTTGGAATTGTGAACTCCAAGTCCTTTCCCCTTTCCCCTTGGACTTGAGTAGGATTGTTAGAACCTGGTAAAGCCAAGAGGACCTATAAGATAGGGAACTCACTGAGATTGATGTATCTCACCCCATGTTGTTATTGTTTACTGTAATACCCCATATTTTAATTAATCTGGACAATATTAGTTGTGAGTTTACTCTGAGAATTTGTTGGATAAAAATAATTAGAGTAAACTGATGAGCTCAGAGCAAATCAAATTAATATTATCTGACTCTGAGGTATTTTAGCATTTTGAACTTTAGAGATTTTTGGATAATTAGTAGTGTTACAAATTAATGATATTTTACTATATCAATTCTTTTCCACCCTTTTTCCACCCTTTGTCCACCTTGTTTCTTCCATAACTTTTGTTTCGGGTATCTGATTTAAGCGTTCTAGGTACCGATAGAGAGCTAAGAAAATATTCTATGAAATGGAGGTGAAAAATGTTAATTTGACTGCCCGATTAAATAATCGGAGAAATTCCAAAAGTGGTATATTTATGTTTTACTTGTCATATATTGTTTTATTGTGCAATTATGATATATCTTGCCTATTCTATTGTTGTTATCATAATTGTGAGTGAATATGCATGTTAAAAAGGAAGGGAAATAGGTAGAGTGAGGATCATTACCACAAAACAATGTTAAAAACTAGTAACGGTTAGGAAATTATGGAATAACATAACGACGCTCGTGCAAGAGAGGTCGAGGCGTGCGTCTATTACCGAATGAAATGGGAATATGTACACTAGTATGGATCATGTTTTATTGTGTTTATTTTGAGAAGACCAAGAGGTCTTAAGGCGATTGTGGCCTTGTGATTGTCGAATACAATCACGGTTGTGTGTGAGATCACGTAATCGTAACCGTTTATATCTTGAGTGGCTGTTTCATGAGCCTCGGGCTCCTCTAAAATGTATGCACAACTACTTGGCAGGTTTGATTCCCGTGTATAGAATGAATGGCGCCCGTGGGGTGAATGCTTCTGACGGTATAAGGCCCGTGTAAAGTGACGGTTCACAACGGTAAAAGGCCCGTAGAACCCGAATCCATTCGTATGTCAAGTAGGTTACAAGGATCCATGACTCGGGTCGACTTCTAGACGTAGAAGCAGACGGGAAAAGGGGATACCTTGGTGAGGTTATCGATTAGTGATATGGTGAGTTAAAGCGACTCATTACATGGATCCATACAGTGTGTGTGAGTACTCAAAGTCTTCCCCTTTCCCTTTTGACTTGAGTTAGGCTAGTTAGAACCTTGTAAAGCCGAGAGGACACATAAGATAGCGAACTCACTGAGATTTGATGTATCTCACCCCATGTTGTTGTTTACATCACAGGTACTACAGGTTCGGCGAAGGGTAAGGACAAAGTTGTTTGACTTTTCCTTACGGATCGTGGCTTTTGTATGGCAAGGCTTCCGTTGTGGAGATTTTGAGATCATTAGTTGATCTAGTTCTTAGTTTTATCTGTTAGGAACATCTTGTATATATAACATGCCATAGTTGTTGTATTAGGATTTTGGGCATTTATATGTATACTGTGTTACTAGGAACTTGTACATTTTAGTACTAAACGTATTATTCATGTATGATATATGCTTTAATGTATGTATTTATATATAGGCGTTACAGTTGGTATCAGAGCCTGGTTGTATCCTCGACCTAGCCATGAAATAGTGTAAGTATTTCTTTCCGTTTCACATGTGTTGTGTCGCCGTTGTTCTTAAGTGTTATATGTATGGTATTGAGTCTGATCAACTTAATCTTATCTATATGACGTTTAGGAACATGGTTGACGGACGCAGAAGCAATCATGGTAGACCCACAAATCCTCCAACTGGGACGAATCCGCCAGGCGGCGATGAGAATGCTCCTTTGTATCAGTTGGTGCAACAGATGCAATAGCAGCAGAACCAATTCATGCACCAGATGGTGCAACAGATGAATGGGGGTCTTCATCCTCAGGTGGTTGTTCCAGATGTTGTAGGTGGAAGTTTTCAGAATTTCATCCGCATGAATCCTCCAGAATTTCATGGCGAATTGGACCCTGTGAAAGCTCATGAATGGATTGCAGGCATGGAGAGAATCTTTCTGATAATTTACTGTAGTGAGGAGAACTAGGTAGTGTTTGCTTCTCACTCACTGAGAGGTCCTGCTATGAGGTGGTGGGATATTGCTTCAGCTTTTATGACTATTCAAGGTGTGCCTAAAGTGTGGGAGCAATTCAAGGCTACTTTTATGGAAAAGTACCTTCCTAGTTCTTTGAGGATTCGAAGAGAGTTTGAATTCCAACAGTTAAGGCAAGGTTATGTGGTTGAGAATGATTGTGGGAGGTCAAGCCAACAGTTTAGGCCTAGGTAACAAGTGTTCAAAGGGAAACAAGTCCAGAATTCTAGGACTAGTGCACCTCCTGTGTGTCGTACTTGTGTAAGATGCATTTGGGTAGATGTCGCTTTGAAGGAGTGAAGTGCTATCAATGTCAGAAGGTGGGCCATATGGCGAGTGATTGTTATCAGAATAAGAATCAACACAAGGAAATAATACCGGTCGAGTGCATACTCTGGATGCAAAGAAAGCAAAGGGAGATAACTCCTTGATTGCTGGTACGTGTTTCGTTAATGAGTTTCCTTTTTTTGTATTATTTGATTGTGGAGCGACGCACTCTTTTGTGTCAATGCAATGTGTGAAGCGACTAGGGTTGCAAGCTTTTCCGTTATCTCCTCCCATGGTGGTTACTACTGCCATGGATGAGATAGTTGAAACGCCTTTAGTGTGTGAAATTGTGTTTTATCTGTGGATGGAAGAGTTTTCCAGATTGATCTGATTTGCATACCGCTTAAGAAAGTGGATATGGTTTTAGGAATGGATTGGCTTTCAGTTAATTCGGTATTTATCGGTTGTGAAGAAAAGCTAATCATTATTCCATCCGTAGAGGCTACCCCAAAGGATGTGTTGACTACCATTTTAGAAGGTACAGTTGAAATGATAAATTTCTTGTTTGAGGAGGAAAAGTCTGTTCTTTTGATTCTCACTAAGGAGGAGAGTAGCAACTTTCAAGTTTTGAGTATTCCGGTAGTTTGTGAGTTACTGAAGTTTTCCTAGAGGATGTCACTTCTCTTCCTCCGGTGAGGGAAGTAGAATTCTCTATTGACCTGATACCGGGAACGACTCCAATATTCATTTCTCCGTATCGGATGACACCACTTGAATTAAGAGAATTAAAGGATCAATTGGAAGAGTTGATGGTTAAGCATTTTGTTCGATCCAGTGTTTCGCCCTGGGGAGCTCCAGTGTTATTGGTAAAGAAGAAAGATGGTGGAATGCGGTTGTGTATTGATTATCGACAGTTGAATAAAGTCACCGTTAAGAACAAGTATTCCTTACCAAGGATAGACGATTTGTTAGATTAATTGAAAGGAGCCTGTGTGTTCTCGAAGATTGATCTACGATCAGGTTATCATCAGATCCGTGTGAAGAGTTCCGTTGTGCCTAAGACTGCATTTAGAACCGTTACGACCATTACGAATTCTTGGTGATGCCTTTCGGTGTGACTAATACTCCACCTGTTTTATGGATTACATGAGCCGTATATTTCAAGCTTACTTGGACCAATTTATCGTAATCTTTATTGACGACATTCTTATTTATTTTCGTACTCCACAAGAGCATGGAGAACATCTGAGAATTTTCGTATCGGTATTGCAAGAGAAGCAACCTTTTGCTAAGTTAAGCAAGTGTGAATTTTGGATGTCGGAAGTTAATTTTCTTGGACATGTTATATCTCAAGGTGGTGTGGCTATGGATCCGTCGAAGGTAGAAGCAGTGATTAATTGGGAGAGACCGAAGGATGTTTCTGAAGTTAGAAGTTTCTTGGGATTCGGCTTGTGAAAGAAGTTTTATGAGTTTGAAGGAAAGATTGACGTTGACTCATGTGTTAATCATTCCTGATCCCAACAACTCTTATGAGGAATTTAGCAATGCTTCTAAGATGGGATTAGGAGGTGTTCTGATGAAAGGTGGTCAAGTTGTAGCTTATGCTTATCGACAATTGAAAGTTCATGAGAAGAATTATCCAACTTATGATTTGGAACTAGCAGCAGTTGTATTTGCACTGGAGGTGTGGTGTCATTATTTGTATGGTGTGCGGTTTGAAATGTTCAGTGACCATAAAAGTTTGAAATATTTATTTGATCAGAAAGAGTTGAACATGTGTCAAAGGAGGTGGATGGGGTATTTGAAGGATTATGATTTGGAGCTAAAATACCATCCGGGTAAAGCAAATAAGGCGGCGGATGCATTGAGCAGGAAGGTGTTGCATAATGCCTAGTTGATAATGCTAGAGTATACTTTATTGGGAAAATTTAGAAATCTAAATATTCAATTTGTGTGGACTCCAAATGGTGTAATTATGGGGAATTTGAATGTTAATTCAACTCTAAGAGTTGAGATTCAACAAGGACAATTGTTGGATGAGAAGTTACAAGAAGTGTTATTACAACCGGGTTTTTGTACAAGCTACTGACGGAGTTATTATGTTTAACCAAAAGGATTTGTATTTCGGACGATGCGGTGTTAAAAAGAAAGATTTTAGATGAAGCTCATAAAGGTACTTTTACGATACATCCTGGATCTTCGAAGATGTATCAAGACGTGGAGACTACTTTTAAAGCAAGTCATCTTGCAAGGTTGTTCATTGCTGAAATTGTGAGATTGCATGGTATTTCCTCTAATATTGTGTATGACTGAGATCCAAAGTTTACTTCAAGGTTTTGAGAAGTTTTCAGCAAGCTATGGGTACGAAGTTACGTTTGAGCACGTCTAATCATCCTCAGACGGATGGTCAGACTGAGTGAATAATACAAGCGATGGAGGATACGTTAAGAGCTTGTGTGCTAGAAAGTAGAGGAATTGGAAGGAACTTCTACCGCTGATCGAGTTTTCTTATAACAACAGTTATCATGCGAGTATCGGTATGGCTCCTTAAGAAGTGTTGTATGGGAGGAAATGTAAAACACCTCTGTGTTGGGCGGAAGTTGGCGAAGATAGAATTTTGGGACCTAAAATTATCCAAGTGATTACAGAAAAGATTCAAATGATCCGCGAGAAAATTAAACAAGCACAAGATCGCCAAAAGAGTTATGCGGACAATCGTAGGAGGCCTTTAGAATTTGAGGAAGGTGACCATGTATTTTTGAAAAGTTACTCCGAGATTAAGGTTGAAGGGACCGTTTAAGTCACGCAAGTTAAGTCCGAGATACACGGGACTGTATCAAGTTCTTAATAGGATTGGTGAAGTAGCTTACAAGTTGGCCTTACCACCTTCTCTGTCAGGAATGCATGATGTTTCATGTGTCTAAGCTTCGGAAGTTTATTCCAGGTCCTCTTCAGCCAATTCTATCAGATACGATTGGAATAGAAAGAGATTTGACATTTAAACCTCAAACCAAGTCGTATCACAGGAAGAGAAACTAAGGTGTTAAGGAATAAAGAGATTCCTCTTGTTAAGGTCCAGTGAGATGAGACGCATCCGGGTGATGCAACTTGGGAGCTAGAATCCGAGATGCGAGAAGTTTATCCTCATCTTTTCAGGTAATTGTTTTGAATTCGTGGGTGAATTTCTATTTAAGGGGGGGGAGGATGTAATACCCCGTATTTTAATTACTCTGGATAATATTAGTTGTGATCAACTGGGCTCTGGTTTACTCTGAGAATTTGTTGGATAAAAATAATTAGAGTAAACTGATGAGCTCATAGCAAATCAAATTAATATTATCTGACTCTGAGGTATTTAAGCATTTTGAAATTTAGAGATTTTTGGATAATTAGTAGTGTTACAAATTAATGATATTTTACTATATCAATTCTTTTCCACCCTTTTTCCACATAAGAACAAGAGAAAGAAAAAGATAGAAAGAAGTTGGAGAGAAAGAAGGAGAAAGGAAGGAAAAAGGGAAGAAAAACCTAGAAGAGAGAAAGATCAAGATCATCAACCATTCTTCATCAAACCATCTCATCTTTTTCATCATCATCCTCTATTCAAGGTGGGTTTTAGATAGATGCCATAGTTGTAGAAATTCATGTGTTTTAGAGTTAGGTTGAGATTGTGAGAAAATGTTTAATCTTGCAAAAATCATGACTCTAATGGATGAAATGCAATATAAATGTTGTTTAATGCTTGTTGTTATGATTATACTATGTTTTGATTGTTATATTAAGGGTTGGATGTGTTTTGGATGGTAAAATTATTTATTTTGGAGGGTAACAACGTTGTTGGGAAGTTAGGTTTTCCAGGGTTCGCCTAGCGAACCTGGGGCGAGTCACTGCGAACAAACTTTTAAGGATTCACCTAGCGAACCCGGCAGCGAAGGTCAGCGAAGGTTCGCCAACGACGTTCGCCTAGCGAACTTTGTGTCTTTTTAGTGCTGGTTGGTTCTGCCTTGTTTCGCCAAGGTGTTCGCGAAGCGAAGGGTGAGGCGAATGTTCGCCAGGGAGTTCGCGAAGCGAACTTTAGGTCTATTTCATTCGGTTTGTTGATTCACCTGGAGCTTCGCCTAGCGAAGGCTGAAGCGAATGCTCGCTGGGGGCTTCGCCTAGTGAACATGACAGATTTGTCCACCTTGTTTCTTCCATAACTTTTGTTTCGGGTATCCGATTTAAGCGTTCTTGGTATCGATAGAGAGCTAAGAAAATATTCTATGCAATGGAGGTTAAAAATGTTAATTTGACTGCCTAATTAAATAATCGGAGAAATTCCAAAAGTGGTATATTTATGTTTTACTTGTCATATATTGTTTTATTGTGCAATTATGATATATCTTACCTATTCTATTGTTGTTATCATAATTGTGAGTGAATATGCATGTTAAAAAGGAAGGGAAATAGGTAGAGTGAGGATCATTACCACAAAACAATGTTAGAAACTAGTAACGGTTAGGAAATTGTGGAATAACATAACGACGACGCTCGTGCAAGAGAGGCCGAGGCGTGCGTCTATTACCGAATGACATGGGAATAAGTACACTAGTATGGATCATGCTTTATTGTGTTTATTTTGAGAAGACCAAGAGGTCTTAAGGCGATTGTGGCCTTGTGATTGTCGAATACAATCACGGTTATATGTGAGATCACGTAATCGTAACCGTTTATCTTGAGTGACTGTTTCATGAACCTCGGGATCCTCTGAAATGTATGCGCAACTACTTGGCAGGTTTAATTCCCGTGTGCAGTACGAATGGCGCCCGTGGGGTGAATGCTTCTGACGGTATAAGGCCCGTGTAAAGTGATAGTTCATAATGGTAAAAGGCCCGTAGAACCTGAATCCATTCGTATGTCAAGTAGGTTACAAGGATCCATGACTCGGGTCGACTTCTAGACGTAGAAGCGGACGGGAAAATGGGATACCTTGGTGAGGTTATCGATTAGTGATATGGTGAGTTAAAGCGACTCATGACATGGATCCATATAGTGTGTGTGAGTACTCAAAGTCTTCCCCTTTCCCTTTTGACTTGAGTTAAGCTAGTTAGAACCTTGTAAAGCCGAGAGGACACATAAGATAGCGAACTCACTGAGATTTGATGTATCTCACCCCATGTTGTTGTTTACATCACAGGTACTACAGGTTCGGCGAAGGGTAAGGACAAAGTTGTTTGACTTTTCCTTACGGATCGTGGCTTTTGTATGGCAAGGCTTCCATTGTGGAGATTTTGAGATCATTAGTTGATCTAGTTCTTAATTTTATCTGTTGGAAACATCTTGTATATATAACATGCCATAGTTGTTGTATTAGGATTTTGGGCATTTATATGTATACTGTGTTACTACGAACTTGTACATTTCAGTACCAAACGTATTATTCATGTATGATATATGCTATGATGTATGTATTTATATATGGGAGTTACATTTACATCACAGGTACTACAGATTCGGCGAAAGGTAAGGACAAAGTTGTTTGTCTTTTCCTTACGGATCGTAGCTTTTGTGTGGCAAGGCTTTCGTTGAGAAGATTTTTTTAGGATCATTATTTGATCTAGTTCGGAGTATTGGAACATCTTGTACATATGATGCCATAGTTTTTTTTGTATATAGTATTTTGGGCATGTATATGTATAATGTGTTAACTAGGGACTTATGTTATTTCAGTACCAAAACTTGAATTCATGTATGATATGAATGCTTTGATGTATTATATTGTATATGGGTGTTACAAAGAACCTTTGAGGTTGTTAATTTTATATGAGTTATACAACTAGAGAGGTAAAACAAACTTTTATTCATTACCTGAAAGCAAGATCATAGAAATGAACAAAATCAAACCAAAATAAGACCGATTAATCAACATGAAGGCCATTTTTACAAAAATCACCTTTTATTATTATTTGCTGTGTGATTTAGGGATTACATTGTTCATTATATATACTAGTGAAATGTAATATATAGAAGGTAAAGAAGATATTTAAAAGAAATAAATAAATGAATTTGAATCTTTTAGATATTCTCCTTACTTGACTTTTATATTTTTCTATTAATATATATTATTTATTATTTATTTTTTGTTCAGGTTGTTTTTTATTTGGTTTTCACCATCAATATCCGATCCAGTAGGTCGACTAATCTAGTTCGGGGGTCAATCTAGAATCAAGTGGTTCCAATCCCCTTCCAATCGTAATTGCGGGGGATCGAACCATGGTTCTGCCTAACAAGTACAACACCAATCACAGCATGACCAACTAACGATTTTTTGTTAAAGTTGATTTTTATTTGCTAAAATTTTCATTTTTAGTTATTTTTACAGGATATAAAGATATAAAACTTCCTTGTGTGTTACATTAATATCAACTTTAATTGATTAATATATTTTTTGAAACCATTCTTATTTTAAATTATTTCCTGTTATACTATTACTTAATTATTGATATAAGACTAAACATTTGCAAAATAAGATTTTTATTTTATTTGACATTATATATTTAAGTATTGGCTTAAATCTT
Source organism: Lathyrus tuberosus (assembly GCA_022829125.1). Lineage (NCBI taxonomy): Eukaryota > Viridiplantae > Streptophyta > Magnoliopsida > Fabales > Fabaceae > Lathyrus > Lathyrus tuberosus. Next base: position 10,077,071 of record JALAZF010000187.1, read on the forward strand.
AATCATTTTGTTATCTATTTATTTAATTAATTAATCTTCATTTTTATAAATTAAAAAAATATATATAAAATATATTTTATAGTGTTTATTCAATTCAAATGAATAGGAAATTTTACATTTTGATATTTGTAATTTTTTTGTGTCATTTTGTTTGTTCACGAAAAACTTTTTGGTGGGAAGAATGCAAAAACTGGAAATTTCAATACTTTACTTCATATACTGGTTATAACAACTATTATTATTTTTTAAATTAATTTCCATAATTCTTTAATTTTGGAAGAGAGTCTTTTAAGTTTATGAAGTTTCGAGGACAAAAATATTTTAATGATGTAAGACGGTAACATCCCACTATTTTAAATAAGTAACATATTTACTTCTTAAATTTTTATCATTTAATATTAAGTATTACCCTAATAAATTATTTTATCAAGTAGAAATATAGTGACATTGTAGCTTCCTCAATTTTAAAAATTGTTAAAACAAAATTGATAATTAATTTATTTAATAAATAAAATTTTTTTTATCTATCTAGTTAATTACTAACCATATTTAAGTCACGATATTACTAATACACAATATTTACACATTTTATTATTCGATGATTTTTTAAGTTAGTTTTAACTATAATTTTATTTCATGTAAAATTTTGAAAAGTCACAATAATTTTTTAATACGGTAGGTGGGGTAGCTCCATTGAAATGTGCAAGTTTAGTGAAACGTGTGTAAGTTTTTGGTCTAAGATTCTATCCATGGCGGAAAGTTTTATTCATATTTATATATCAAAAAAATTTTGTTGATATTTATAACGGAATAATTTATTTTTAAAAAATATTTATTAATAAAGTACTATTCAATTCAATTTTTATTTATTACTAGGTTCTTGCGTAAAAGTTAAGATTGTGACATCCATTAATTTTCAAACTTTTAAATTTAAGAAGACCTTATTAAATTATACTTACCATTTTTTGATGAACTTAATATTTAGTTTTATTAGTAATGAAAAATATCTAAACAGAATGCTCAGTAGTTGTTTTGAATTGATTTATAACTTGAGACCTTAAGTTAAATTCCCTACAACTATTATCAAAATTATTATGTTGGTTAAGTTGTTCTATATTTTCCATTCCTTTCTTGAGTATTTACTTTTTACATGTTCTTTTATTCAGGTAATTTTATTTTCTTGACAGTTTTTAAATATTAATTCTTTTACATTTTCATCCTTTATTCCATTATTTCTAATTTTATTCCCATGCCAGTCAATATTCTAATTTTACACTTTTCCTTTTCATGTACTCTCCCTTTTACGTCCTTTTATTGGTTTTTATTTAAAATAATGGGATAATTAACTCATCTAAGTGTTTCATAAATAAAAATATAAAATACTAATAATCCTTACTTTATAATTCTTAAAACTCTATCATTTTCTTAACTTTTCTTTTTATTTACAAAGTTAAATTTCCTTATTTGTGGCACACAACTTCACACACACAGAAATAAGAATATACAAATTTTCAAGTCAATTTTATCCTCTTGATGAGTCGTTCAAGTATGGGAATTAGAAATCACTGATGAGAATAAAAATGCATAAAGTTTAACGCCCATATATAAATACATACATCAAAGCATATATCATACATGAATAATACGTTTGGTACTGAAATATACAAGTTCCTAGTAACACAATATACATATAAATGCCCAAAAAACCTAATACAACAACTATGGCATGTTATATATACAAGATGTTCAAAAGATAAAACTAAGAACTAGATAACTAATGATCTCAAAATCTCCACAATGGAAGCTTTCCCACACAAAAGATACGATCCGTAAGGAAAAGTCAAACCACTTTGCCCTTATCCTTCGCCGAACCTGTAGTACCTGTGATGTAAACAACAACGTGGGGTGAGATATATCAAATCTCAGTGAGTTATCTATCTTATATGTCCTCTCGGCTTTACAAGGTTCTAACAAGCCTAACTCAAGTCAAAAGGGAAGGGAAGTGACTTTGAGTACACACGCACACTATACGGAATCATGTCATGAGTTCATCAACTCACAATATCACTAATCGGTAACCACACCAAGGAATCCCCTGTTCCCGTCCGCTTCTACGTCTAGAAGTTGATCCGAGTCATGGATCCTGGTAACCTACTTGACATACGAATGGATTCGGGTTCTACGGGCCTTATACCGTTATGAACCGTCACTTCACACGGGCCATTTACCGTCACAAGCATACGCTCCCAGAGCGCCATTCCTACTGCACGCGGGAATCAAACCTGCCAAGTAGTTGTGCACATGTTTCAGAGGAGCTCGAGACCCATGAAACGCACTCGCAAGATAACAGGTTACGATTACGTGATCTCACACACAAACGTGATTGTATTCGACAATCACAAGGCCATAACGCCTTATCACAACCAAATGGTTAACACACATGTTCCATACTAGTGTCTACATTTTTCCAACATTGTTTACGGTAATATTCCTCACTCTACCTATTTTGTGTTTTAACATGCATACATATTCAAACATGTTTCATAATAAGAGCATAGGCATATAATCATCAATCGCATAACGAAAACACATAATTCAACATATCACAAATCACACTAATTCATGGTTCTCTCCGATTTATTTAATTAGGCAATAAACAAATATTTCTCACTTCCATTAGCTAGAATATGTTCCTAGCTTCACAACGATACCAAGAATACTCACATCAGATAAACGAGTCAAAAGTTATGAAAGAAACAAGTTGGAGGATCTGTCATGTTCGCAATGCGAAGCAGCCAGCGAATGCTCGCTACTTCATTCGCAGTGCGAAGCTTCCAGCGAATGCCTAGCCAACACTGGTTCGCTGCCCCATTCACAGTGCGAACGTCTGGCGAACCGTGGCAGAACCAAAACAAGCTAAAGTTCGCAGTGCGAACCTTTGGCGAATGTTCGCCTCCACCTTCGCCGTGCGAATAGCCAGTGAGTGTTCGATTTCCCCTTCGTTGGGGGATTCGCAGTGCGAATCTGGGAAAATGCAGAAATTCTGCAGCGTGAAAACAGAGTATTGTGACCAATTTCTCATTCCAAAACTTCACCAACATGAAAACATATAATAACAGATGATCCTACATGGCTAGTGATTATGCTACACAGATTATACCGCATTTCAACCGTTAAATCCAAGATTACTCATTTTCTCACCATTCTAACCTAGATTCTAAACCTCAAGAAAATCTAAACCAAAGGTTTGTATCTATAACCCACCTTGAATAGATGATGATGATGAAGATTGAAAGATGATTTGATGAAGAATGGGTGATGGTTGATGACTTGTGTTCTTGAGCTTTTTCCTCTTCTTCCTTTTTCTTTCCTTTCACTCCCACTTCTTTCTAACTTTTTCTTCCTTTGCTTCCAGTAAGGAAAAAGAGTGGAAAGGAAAATGATATAGTAAAATATCATTAATTAGTAACACTACTAATTGTCCAAATAGTCTCTAAAGCTCCAATACTTAAAACCTCAGAGTTAGATAATATTAATTGGGTCAGCTCTGAGCTCATCAGTTTACTCTAATTATTTTATCAAATAAATTTTCGGAGTAAACCGGAGCCAAGTTTATCATACCAATATCATCCAGAGTAAAATAATTTACTGGGTATTACATCCTCCCCCCTTAAATAGAAATTTGCCCACGAATTTAAAACAATTACCTGAAAAGATGGGGATACGCGTCTCAAATCTCTGATTCTAGTTCCCACGTCGCATCTCCCGGATGCGTCTCATCCCACTGAACTTTAACCAGAGGAATCTCCTTATTCCTTAACACCTTAGTTTCTCTTCCCGTGATACGACTCGGTTGAGGCTCAAACATTAAATCTGCTTCTATCTCAATAGTATCGGGTAGAATTGGTTGGAGAGGGTCTGGAACAAACTTCCGAAGCTGAGATAGATGAAAAACATCATGCATCTCGGACAGAGAAGGCGGTAAGGCTAATCTGTAAGCTACTTCACCAATTCTTTCTAAGATCTGATACGGTCCTATGTATCTTGGACTTAACTTCCGCGATTTAAATGGTCCTTTCAATCTCAATCTCGGAGTAACCTTCAAAAATACATGATCACCCTCATCAAATTCCAAAGGTCTCCTATAGTTGTCCGCATAGCTTTTCTGACGATCTTAGGCCTGCTTAACTTTTTCACGAATCATCCTAATCTTTTCCGTACTCTCGTGAATAATCTCGGGTCCCAAAATTCTATCTTCGCCAACCTCCACCCAACACAATGGCGTTCTACACTTCCTCCCATATAACGCCTCATAAGGAGCCATACCAATACTTGCATGATAACTGTTGTTATAAGAGAACTCAATCAACGGTAGTAATTCTATCCAATTTCCTCCACTTTCCAATACACAAGCTCTTAACATATCTTCCATGGTTTGGATTGTCCGTTCCGTCTGACCATCCGTTTGCGGATGATTCGACGTGCTCAGCCACAACTTCGTTCCCATAGCTTGTTGAAAAGCTCTCCAAAATCTAGAAGTAAACTTTGGATCTCGATCCGAAACAATACTAGAAGGAACACCATGTATTCTCACAATTTCCGAAATGAACAACTTCCCGAGATGGATCACCTTATAAGTACTCTTTACGGCCAAGAAATGAGCAGACTTCGTCAACCGATCTACAATTACCCAAATCGAATCATAACCACCTTGCGCACGGGGTAATCCCACTGCGAAGTCCATCGAAATACAATCCCATTTCCACACCAGAATTTCTAAAGGTTGCAACAAGCCACCCGACCTTGCGCACATTCTGATACATATACCGCAACATCCTTTTTTATCCCGGACCACCAATAGTCTCTCATTAAATCTTGATACATCTTCGAAGCACCAGGATGTATAGTAAAAGCACCCTTATGCGCTTCTTCCAAAATCCTTCTTTTCAACATTGCATCGTCCGGAACACAAACTCTTTGGTCAAACGAAATGATCCCATCGGTAGCTCGCACAAAACCCGGTTGAGTCAACATCTCTTATAACTTCTCATCCAATCCTTGTCCTTGTCGGATTTCCTCTCTAAGAGTAGAGGTGGCATTCAAATTCCCCATAATCACACAATTAGGAGTCCAATTGAATTGAAGATTTAGATCTCTAAACTTTTCCATTAAGGCATACTCTAACATCATCAAGTCGGCACTATGCAACACCTTCCTGCTTAAAGCATCCGCCACCTTATTCGCTTTACTCGGATGGTACTTTAGTTCCAAATCATAATCCTTCAAATACTCCATCCACCTCCTTTAACGCATAATCAATTCCTTCTGATCAAAGAGGTACTTTAAGCTCTTGTGGTCGCTAAACATCTCAAAACATACACCATACAAATAGTGACGCCACACCTTCAAGGTAAATACAACTGCCGCCAA